>OY986044.1:49880689-51080689 GCA_963920215.1 Nineta flava
ACTGAATAGGTGAAAATAATAACTATCAGAGTTAATTGCTTAAATACCCGTTCTATACTGAATTTATGAAAAAAAGTTTCTTAAAAAAGTTGTTTATTTTTATAAAAGAAACATTTTTGACTCTAAAATTTTGTTCTATCTCTTACGGTTTAAAAAATAGGCAGTTTTGCCCATTTTATCCAAATATGGCCCAATTTACACATACAAAATATCAGCCCGCTATCTCTTTCCTTTTTTGAGTTATAGTGTTTACGGGCAATTTTGTGAAAATATTTTTGACCGTTACAAAGACTAAACTAAACTGAATATACCCTGGCATATATTATATAAAAACGGTTTTATATTTTCTAATATAAACTAATTTATATTTTCGAGAAACACGTGACAAAACTAATTATGTAATTATGTTTCTTCAAAAATAAGTTGTTATTTTCTCTATCAAACGCCTAGTCACAATGATAAAATGACTAGATTTATTAATTGTATTTCATAATATAAATAGTTTAATATTATTAAATAATCGTAATCAATAGTCGATATTTGAGCACACAAATATTTATTGAATTGCAGCCAATAATATTATCTCACGTACAGAATTATCTATATATATATATATATATATATATATATATATATATATATATATATATATATATATATATATATATATATATATATATGTATGTATTATTATTTACATTGACCATGTTTACTAACAAGTGGTTAACCGGAAAAACCACAATTATTATCAATCTGATTAATATTACCTAAATATACCTAAACACACACATGATATAATTTTAAATTATTAAAATACTTAACTAATTTGAAACCAATCAGTGGGCATTTTAGTCAGTTTATTGATTTGATATTTATACTTAATGTGGTCATTGGTCATAACTATCTACAATACTGTCGAACTATTTTATTATTAAGGATGTACGAGCACTGAAGCATCAAAAAGATTGAGGTTAGATTTCTTGTTTACATGTAGTTGAACTGCATATAAATCAATTATAAAAGTTTCAGGGGGACATACGGGGTCTTGAATTAATTATTTAAGGTTAAAGTTCGAGTTTTAATGCATTGCTCTTATGGAGAAACCCATATTTTCACACATATTTTGACATAAAAACTAACTTGACATTGATCTAAAAACCCAATAGATTGAAGCGATTGATCCAATAAAGTTACGGTATGACGGGCCTAAAAAAAAGATATTTAAGAAAACAATTGAGATTTCGGGTGGTAAATCGTATTTCTGTCGGCGGTAGCTTAAATACCCAAAATCAAATTTTGTTAGGCTAGGTAATGACCTAAAAATATGCAGGTTTTAAATATAGAATAAAACATAAGAAAGTGCATTAAAACAATGACGTCACTATAAGGTATATAAGTAATGATTACATATAAATTTCCGTTTAATTATATATTGAAGATGAGATGGAGAATAAAATCGGCACAAACCTATTCCCGAAATTTCCCGAAGCATCCATACACTTTTTTCTACTTATTTTCGAAGAAATATAAAATATATTTTTTTCCAGAAGTAGTCAACTACTTCTTATATGATATTCATTCTCCCCTGAAACGACGTAGAGAGACCTGAAACGACGAAGAAGAGTCGCTGTGTCGGCATCAAGTATTTTTTGTACATCACTTAATATTAGATAATGTACAAAATAGTTGTAAACTTTAAATTTATAACTATATTGAAAAGCATAATAATACAAATACCACAAGTAATTCATCGTTTTTGTGGAAATTTTGTGTGGTATATTTGGAAAACTGTTCTGTTTTTCCACATAGCACATAAAGAAGAAGGTCTTTATGTTTGTATTAGCTGTCTCTAGTAGTATGTGCCATAAACACTAAAACTATTTTATATACACAATACTATTAAATGCCTCTCTTGAATACAATGAGAAGTAAATCAGTATCAGGTTAACTGCTCGCTAGAGACTCGTTTGGTGGTTCAATTTACCGTGAGTGACTTACCACCAACACGGGGATAAGTGAGTGTTTGTCTATCTCTATATAGCGAGCGCTGGCTGCTCCTCTATATTTTATGTGAATATCTACAAATATCGCATATTCTTAGCAATTTATCATTGTCATAATATATACACATGGTGGTGGCTTGCATGTATTTTTTTTTTTTTTTTTGGTTATGTGAATGATCTATCTTTGTATTGCCGTATATAGTTTTGACTTTCATGTGTATGAATGGAGAGATTGGTTTTTTTATACCATACATAAACACTAAAAGGCATTCTGGATTCTATATATTTCAGATATTGTGACAAAAACTATGGAAATTGTATAAGGTAACTATTCCAACCAAATAGGTACTACAATCTTTCATTTGATTGGTCATACCATAGACACTAAACTTATATAGTCTCCATGGGTCATACCCCGGGTTTGCGTGTTTAGTGTCATAGTGCCTTGTGTAAAATATGGGTTTCTTCGTAAGAGCAATGGAATAAAACTCGAACTTAATTAATTCAAGACCCCTTTAGCCACCCCCTGAAACATTTATAATTGATTTATATGCACTTCAACTATATTTAAACAAAAAATCAACCCTTATTCTTTTTCTTTAGCTCCAGTGCTCGTACATCCTTAAATATAAATTATACTCGGAACGAAAATATCAATACACGGCTGAAGAAGTATCAAAACAAGTGAGAATCTTTTTTTGTCAGAAAATAGTACGATAAGATATATTTGACTATTTAAACAAAACGGTCAAATCAAGAAATTTTAAAGAAATATGTTGCAAACCAAAACAACTTCTTCCAAGCACTTCTTGGATTTTCAAATAAATGGAAAAAAATACTAACTTTGACATACTTTACGCGAGAGTTGGTTTAAATTTCCAAATTCCTTTTTAGTTTGTTGCAGTAAACAAATGCTTGCCTATTAAAAAGTGTTCTTAACATATTCTTTAACATTTTAACAGCATGACAATTCATTTTCACCCACATACTTTAAACTCGATTTAACTCCCCCAAATTGAGTGGAAATGAAAGAAAATAAGTTACATAAACAGAAACTAATTTCGTACAAATAGTTCAAATATTTAAATACTTATCTATATAGATACGTTTGTTTGTCTCTGTCAAAATATGTCACACACATACAACAAACACTATACACCTTCTAAGAGTGAAAATTGAAAATTTATATACATGAAAGTTAAATGAAAAGTTTTTCATATCATATGTTTTGTTTTCTGTTGAAGTGTATGAATATATTCGAGGAATATATATATATATATATATATATATATATATATATATATATATATATATTTGTATACTATATTCTAATTTCGAATACACTTCGAAGAAAAAACAATATACCTTTCCTAATACAACTCAATAACTTTACACAAATTGTACATATTATATATGTGCTAAGTATTGGTCTATTTATATAAAATTCCCAATAGTTTTCAAACATATCGTAAAGTTTTGTTAATAACACTACGTCATTTTCATTGGTCAACGCACTGAATTGGTATTAATACACGTTAAAAAAACTTTTTTTAACAAGCTTTTATTTCATGTACTAAAAGTAGAAATTAAATTTTTTTCTCGTTTCACCAATAAATGAAAGTTAGTGGCGAATATAACCAAGTAGCCCAGCAATCTAACACGCTCTGTCTACTAAGGACTGGGGGTTATGGGTTCGACATCGGCATTTTGTCAATTATTAAGAAAAAAAGTAACGGTTAACTGAATAAACTGTCGGCGTATGGACAAGAACGAAGTAACCGGCTATGCTTGTGAAGGTTTTATACAGTTTCCTTCACGAACTCCAGATGAATATCGGCATAGTTCCAAACATTTAATCTTATTTTTCCGTAGAAAAATTTAATTATTATATTTACAAATATAATAAAGTTCCATTTGAAATTCCAAGTGCATGAAAGATTATATCAATGAAGTCAATTTATGCTAACCAGCACTACGGATTGGTTGTTTTGGTTGCGTTGAAAGTATTTAAAATTTGTTGGGCTTTCATTTGAAATATAACTTTTTTTTTTTTAAAAAAGAAAATATTTTCGTAGAAATGAAAAAAAATCATTTAAAAATTTCATTTAAAAATCAGTTTCGTATGAAAGGAATTTTAAGCAGATATCATATACATTCTTAAAATCCATCAGTAGATTTATTCATTTTGACAAGTAGCAGTTTCCAAGGAAATTTCACCTCAGTCGAAACCTTGGGCTACTTTAAAAACGGCTTACTTTTCAAAACATTCGTGAACTTTCAATCAGAGATACATAAACTTGTGCACAAAATTTGGAATCTGAGAAAAACCTGATAAATCCAATTATATAAAATCAATGTATGATAGAAAATCTCATTCCAAAATTGTTGGGCTTTAATTCGAAATGTAACGTTATTGCATTACTTGCTCTCTGATTTTAAGTATATATTAAAACTAGCAATTAAAAAAATCGGTACAATAGGGAATATGCATGAAAATTTTTTTTCACATTTATTTTCAGAATATGAAAATACTGTTAATACTGTAATAATATTTAAAAACGAAATTAAAATCCGACAAATATCAAGGAAGCTATAAGCTTTTAAAGATTATTATCTGTCTCTTTCTTGCAAAAATACTAAAAACGGAGTTTTACGTGTATTTAAATGGTGAAAGTGTAATATGACGTCACATAACATATCAAGTGGGCTATCACCCTCTTAGTCTAATCGGGAATTTTAATCATTCATATCTCGCTTATTTTTATAGTTATTTAAAAAGTAATTTTACCTTGATTATTGTGAAGTATGATTTCTATGATTTTTGAGCTTAATTGTTTCAACTATGAATACAAAATAGTTATATACTATATACACAAAAACTTTACTAAATTAAAATATGAAAAAACAATTTATTCCATGAACGTTTATTGTGCGAACACATTTAACAATATTGAATATCTATCTCGTTTTCCCTCTGTGAGAACGCACGGTGCCTGAATATAGTATATGTCGGTACAATGATGGTTGGATGATTCATATTCTTGTGCTTCTTCGTGAATTTTCTATTTACCTTCATACTCCTCCATCATGATTTTCTATATAGATATCTTTAATGGGTTTTCACTAAGAATAGGTACCTAATTACTATCTAGAGTGGATTATATTCCCAAAGCTCTTCGTTCGGTCTTCTCATCTACTAAATACGTAAAATATATTACGTGTTTAAGTTTACAATGTATTAAAATATCTATAATATATATATATATATATATATATATATATATATATATATATATATATATATATATATATATATATATATATATATATATGTATATATATATATATATATATATATATAATTTATAAGCTTTTAAGTTGTTTTTTTTTCATAATATTTTAAAAATATACATACTTATCAATATCATAAATATTTGAAGTTTATCCAGAATGGAGTACGAAGTTGAAAATATGGTTTAAAAATACAAAATGATTGTTTAAGGAGCTGCAAATTTTTCTATGAACACATTCTAATGTTATAATCACAAAAATACATTAAAATTGTATAAAATAAAAGCACAATATTCTTTTTTTCCAAAAATAGAAAATCATATCATTTTTCCCGTTCTGCCCCGTATTCAGGGAGTTTTAAAAATTGGTATTTTTATAAATTTCACAAATTTCATTGAATTCTTACTTTTTCATCTCAGATCTTTGCCGCTTGCGACGCCATATTGGAAAACTGACGAAACCAAAGGAAATTTTCTACAGTTTATGTAGTAACCTATTTTTTTGTAAAATGAATAGTTTCAGCGTCAGAGTGCCGCAAACCAACGCACATCGGCCTATACCTACGATCCGTCGCAGGTGTAAAGGGACGTGGCCCTTTAGGCTTGGAGGCACTTCTACATAACGTCTGTCGTCAGGGATAAATTATTATGCCTAAATCATCAGATATTTTTCGTATATGGTGGCGTGAGTGACAAAGATACAAGGTGGCTAAGATTAAAATTCGAACAGAACACTAAAAATACCAATATTAAAAACTCCCGGATAACTTTCCAAGTAACAGACTCTCTGTGCACCAAATGATTGTACTATTGTATCAATTTTCAATATATACGCTTATCATATATTATTTGTGTATTTGTGTATACTTAAACGCCACAATACTATACCAAATGCAATTTACATTACGGTTACGAAGACATGAGTATGAAAGAACAAGCGTATACTATATAGACTAACATGTCAATGAATATTAATATGAAAAAATTAACTCATCCATCAGGTGAATCAAACGAACCCTATATCAATTAAGGTCATATTCGATATATGATTTTTTTCCATTTTTGGCCATTTAAAATTATATCAAACATTCTTACCTTCCTTTAATTATAATTAATTAATAATATATTGTATGTAATTCAGTTAATTGCCTATAGAATTGATGCTATCATCATAGCATCTACTATCTGATATCTACGATGAATAAATGATAGAATACCTACCTATACCTATAGATATGAAAATGAACATCAATTAGACCATCTGTTTGAAACGTGATTGAACAAATATCTGTTCTAATATGTACGATAATTATAGAAAATTATATCTTAATCAAAGACACAAATGTTCATCAACATATTACTAGCGAACTATTTTATGTAATAATAATAACAATTACAATAGTAATATTATTCCCCTTATACAAGATGGTCCACCAAAAATGATATGCATAAAACCATAGCATTGAAATATAAACCGTCATGTAAGTGCTGGGTAGACTTGGTGAATTTTCTCAGGCGAAGAAATCAGGATGATTGTTAAATCAAATGACCATACAAGGTATTATTTGAAAACAGGACGCAAAAAAAACACTATTAATTATTTTGTTAGGCCAAAAAGTTTGTTCAAAAGTCAATCAAAAGTTTCCAAATAAATTTTGTTATCTATTAAGGATGTACGAGCACTGGAGCTTCAAAAAGAAGCCTCGATTTTTTTTTACATGTAGTTTAAATGCATATAAATCAATTATAAAAGTTTCAGGGGGCTTACGGGGGTCTTGAACTAATTATTTAATGTAAAAGTTCAAGTTTTAATGCATTGCTCTTATGGAGGTACCCGTGAGCGTCGACATATTTTGATAATTTGCCCTTAGAATAAAATAAGAATATTAAAAAAAAACTACGCAATAGAAAATAGAAGTATTAATAGCGAGATTGATCCAATGCAATTCCGGTTTAACGACCTACAAAAAAAAAATTTAAGAAAAAAACTGAGATTTCGTGTAAATTTAATTTCTGTCGGCGGTAGCTTAATAACCCGAAATTTCAGTGTTTTTCAAAAATATATACTGTGTAATATCTACCATTTAACTTTGGATTATTTAATTGTACCCATTTAGGCGTGAAATCCGGAGATCCAGGGTTCGATACCTTGCACATTCGAGTGTTCAATCTTATAAAAACCAAAATATGCACAAGTCTTATTTATTTATTATATGTTATGTAATAAACCCATCTCTTACAAACTTTTCCCACACCAACTATTCGTCAATAATTCACCACATATCGAATGATTTAAAACACTATCCGTAGGTACATGTATGTGATAACTGTTCAAATTTAACCCAAGATATATATTTACATTATTTATTGTTTGGTAGTTACTCTCCACATTTAACAATATTATATTAATATATGATCGAAGTACAACAACAACATTTTGATTGATATCCAATATCGTTGCAGAGGTAGTTGTACTAGATAGGGTATAGTATAGAGTTGACTATAGAGTGGTTCACGACATTCGACTAACTCAGCATCAAGTTTAATCATCTTGAACAATAATAATGACAGTAGTACTGTACAAGTTGCCTATAACGTGTAGTGTATTCATTGAATTGATATCACCATAAGCCTACTTGCTAAAAAAACAACACCAACACTTTATATGAACTTACCAGCCAAGTAGCCGAGCGGTCTAAGGTGATGTCTGCGCAGTATGCAGTACTTGGAAACTGGGAGGTTATGGGTTCTAATCCCGACATCGGCAGCTTGTCAATTATAAATTAACAAAAAAAAAAAGGGGGCGGTTGATTGACTAAACTGTCGGCGTATGGATAAGAACGAAGTAACCGGCTATGCTTGAAAAGGTTTTCTGCAGTTTCCTTCACGAACTCCAGATGAATATCGGCATAGTTCCTATCATAGTCGGCTGTAGCCGCATATCCTACCGATTCCTAGTCTACTCACAAATTTCTTCCACTCCACTCACATCCTCACATCCAATGGACCTTATGGTCGAAGTGTAGCCCGTCCAGGGCAGCCTTTACAATCTCCCTCTTATTGGAACTTCAACTGAGTTAAAAAATTCTAGCTTTAGAGGTATCGAATTATGAAGGCAACATTTATAAAATTCGGTACCTGGCTAGGTTTTTCTTTCAAGTAAAGAAGCTGCTAATGTGCAAATTTTGAGATAAAAAGGTGGTGAAACAAAACAAGGGTCTCTTCAAGATACTAATAGAGGGTTTATGTTTTGGATTTGAAGGAAAGAGAACGAGGAGTTCGACTATTTATTTACGAGAGAAATTCATGATTTTATGTTTCTCCAATCTCCAAATTACGAGCCACTTTCTATGGATTTTGCCCAATAACGAACTTGAGCTTTCATTGAACCATCAGAGTAAAATTGTGACTTTTAGAGCGCGTACATATTTGAAGATAATTATCTTTCTTCAAATTTGGGTACAGATATTCATAAAATGTATAATTACTCCATTTTCGCATGCCTGCGAAGTGACATTTTGTGTGTGCGTTAAAAGTTTTTGTGTGAGAGGTAAAAATTAATTCGCGAATGGGCTACATGTAACACCCCCCACCCCGCATTGGCGGAAACAAGTGTGGATATTTTAAAAACTTTTATCATAAAAACAATATAAAATTGAAATAAAAAATTATTCCAAAGGTACGACAACTATCAAAACGATTAAACATTATTTTAAATAACCCACTTGTTTTTCATATATTTATAGAAGAATCTCTAGTGAAAGTTTTTCCTCTTACCCTTGGTGTATCTATTAATTGGACGTATCAAATAGTCTAATTGAGGCATGTATTTTTTTTTAAATTTTTTTTGAACTTTATTCAACATGTGCTGTACATGATTTACACAGCGTTAAACAACTTTTCGTTCATCGTTGCTCTATTTGACTCTATGCATATAACGATATACAACAACCAATTCCATTTATTATAACAATATCTGAAACAACCAAAATTGATCATATTAATACTTGATGAAACGATATCTAGGTATGTAGTTTCATAATAACATTTATCCATTACTCATAAGGATGTAGTAGTAGATTGAATAATGTACAATATCAAAATATTAAATTACTGTATTGAAAGAAAATCCATCACAAAATACATCCATCAAGAATCGAACCGTAACTACCTGGTCTGGGGCTAGTGTTCTGCTAATTATACTATTCAGTCCGTGCGATACTTGTATAAATATATTTACTGCAATTTGATGGAGTGTGAGGTTTTATATTCACTTCCATTGTATTGGTGATTTTAATTAATTTTAGATATCTAGATAAATTTATAGCTTAAGGATGTTAGAGAGAGATAATTGGAGGCAAAAATATTTTAAATACCGAAAAACAAATAATATAAATAACTTTTGGTAGTAAATATTATACCGTTAATTTAAATCAACAAAAGCATATATATTTTTCCTTTCTATCCCATATACGTATAAGTGACAAAGACATATTTTTTTATGTCTATTTAAATTTATTTTCTAAACAATCTTTTAGTGAATGTAAATAAAATTATGCAAAATTGTTTCTATGGATTTCTCTTGGGAAGCTTCGTATAGCTTTATTACTGCTAATTGAAATGAATTTGATTTACAGAGTGCACACCGTTTTTCAAAAAATTTTAAATTGCAATAACTTTTGAACGGCTTAGTAAATTGTATTGAAGTTTTCACAGTAGCTTTAGCATTAGTAACGAAAAATTATACTAAATTTTCGTTCGTTTCCTAGCATTTTCGAAATCCCCTCCTAACATCCTTAAAGATGCGTTTCCTTGGTAGGGCTATCACGATGGTCGTTCAATGTATTTCCCAATCGCACGACTCGAAACTCATAGGAAATCCACATTAATTATTCTCAACGATTATAACAATTATCATTGAACGATTATCTAATTAGTCACACCGAGACAACTTATAGCAATATTTGTTTATACAAATCATTTGATAGTATAAAGTATATCAACCACGGACCATTCCGAGCGGTCGAACTGTTAAAGGCACTCTGCTCGGAACTGGGAGTTTGCTGGTTCGATTCCCAACTGTTGCAGTTTATCAATTAAATTAATTTAAAAAACGAAATTAATGGGACGACTAATTGACTATATTGTCGGTGTATCGACAAGAGTGAAAGTAACCGGCTATGATTGTGAAGATTTTCTACAGTTTCCTTTCACAAACTCCAGATGAATATCAGCATAGTTCCTATCTAAGTCGGCTGCAATCGCACAACCTACCAATTTCTAGTCTATATTCAAATTCCTTATCCTTTAGGGGTCGGCAAAAATTGCTTGGAAAGGCCTTCTTGCCAAGCTCCCTTCGACTTCTCCTCCGTCACTACTTCTACTACTAATACTAAATTTTGACCACATCATACCGATTCCACGAAGATTACATATTTCCATGAACAGATAATTTTTGAAGGAGTCTCATTGTATTGTGTATAGGAAGCACCGTCCCTCTGTTAATAATAGGCAATGATTATTATATATTTTCTGAAGAAGGAACTGATGTGTTTTCGAAATATTGTTAGGAAAATCTCAAATATTTGTCATACTTTAATAATTTCTTTTTTGTGACAGTTTAAGTTGATGTATTCAAATATAATCACGTTAAACTTAATTTTAACTTTTAACAACAGTTTATTAACAATGTTAAAAAATTAGAACAATTCAAAAGTTTAATACAATTTTTCTTTTTTGTTTCAGTTAAGCCAAGATATTGGCTACGTCCTGTACTCAGCATTGGGATCATTCTACATTCCAAGTTGTATAATGGTATTTGTATATATACGTATATATTTCGCAGCGAAAGCACGTGCACGACGTGGTATACGAAAAATACCACGTAGACAACCAACGGACCAAGTGACTAGTTTTTCAAATTTAGCTGATAGCAGTAAAAAAACACAACCAATGCCCTCACAACCTGTATCGACCGTAGTTGCAGTAGTTGATCGTAATAGTAATAATTCACCACATGATCCAGCTGAACAAAGACCACAAATTGCCACAATTGAGGCACATCCACAACCACAAACTGTACAAATACCAATTGTCACATGTGATTTCGCCTCCGATATTAGTACGAGTGATGCGGGCGATGCTGAATTAGCTGAACAGAATAAAGATACGCTAAAAGTGTTTTCCCCCGGTGCATTACAAGTGGTTAAAAATCCCTTAGTACAAACACAATTCCGTGGATCAACGCTGTCAGTGAATGGCGAATTGCAACAACAAGCTGCCGCAATGGCACGTAATCGTGCTCCATCAATGGGAATTGATACCGACATGGTGTCTGAATTTGATCCGAGTAGTTCCGATTCAGGTGTTGTGTCACGTTGTGCTGTTGTGAAACCATTAAAATTACGTTTATGTCAACCGATATTTGGTCGACGTAGTGCACATAAAACACATAAATCACGAAACCATGAAACACATAATAAACATGTTGAGGAGATACAACCGGCACCAAAAATCCAAAAACCAAGGGACCCAGAACGTGAAAAACGACGAATTGCACGTAAAAAAGAGAAACGTGCAACGTTAATATTAGGTTTAATTATGGGATCGTTTATTGCATGTTGGTTGCCATTTTTTTTCCTTTATATTTTAACACCAGCATGTTCGATATGTGAAATTCCGGAATCAGCGTTTGCGATTGCCTTCTGGTTGGGTTACATGAATTCAGCATTGAATCCTGTTATTTATACAATATTTAATAAGGATTTCCGAAGGGCATTTAGACGTATACTATTCAAGTGATGTTTAGCTTATGTGTGTTGCTACAATGTATGTGTTACGCGTCGTATACAAATGGCGCAATATCGTGGGGCACCAAGTGCATTATATCGAAATTAATATGGATGTGAACATATTTTTGTGATTTTTTTCTATTATAAAATAAAGGATGTCAAAGTTGATTTTTAACTTCGTAATCGTAATCAAGACATACATTACCATTGCGCAGAGACATTAAAGATTTATGATAAACATTTCTTCTTGTACGTTTTACAACCTGTGAAACCGGATGAATCTGAAATAGTTTGTATTTAATTTGGTAGCGTTTCAAAGTATATTAAATAGTTAACAAACAAAAATAATATGAATAAATAAATAAAAATGAGCCGTCGTGGAAAACGTCTAGCAGATTGAAATATCTATTTATATTATTGATATATTGTTAATAATAAAATAATTAATTAACTTTTTTATTTTTATGAAATCATTTACAAAAGAAATAATATATTTTAAACGTCTATAACAGTGGCGACCAAATGGTGTTATGTTGAAAGAGATTTGAAACGAAAATCTGGAATGCTATCAATATAAAAGCTGAATGTCTCTCAATGTTTTTAAGCGTAACGGGTTCATGTAAACATTTTTTTCGAATTCAAATATTAACTATTTGACATCCTTTTATCAATCCAATAATTTCAACTTTTAAATGTGCTTTAATGTTCTTTATAAAAACATATATTTCGATGGCTTTAGCAACACACATAATGGCTAATCAAAATCAAAAACTAAATGAATGTTTCTCTAAATTGCTTCCCTAAAATCGAAGTAAAAAATTTGTACATAAAATAATCGCTTAATTTTTTCTATAATATATAAGGAAAAAGGAATTTTTATTAAATTATATTAATCGGGAACCAATAAAAACTGTTTAAATATTTATTATATATATATCGACAATCGAATTGTGTACATTTTTAAATAAAAAACTATAAAATTAATAGATTTAAAAAGAAAAATCGCAATATTCTTATTAATAAATTTTAAATAATAAAGAAAATTTCTTTGTAAATAGGAGGAAGACTTAGGAATAATGTTTATACTATAATTATACAGACAATATTCATTTTTCAGGAGGACACCAATTTTTTAATTTTGAAAAAAAAAAAACAAATAACATCAAATTTTTGTACACATTAGCCTTTTTAAAAATAAAACATTTTATATCTATCTTCTCCAAAAAAAAAAATTTGATTAAATAATTAACTAAAATTGCTCCCAAATTAAAATTGGAGTACAACTAAATGAAAATTTATATTTTGGTTTATTTCTTTCAAGTGAAACTTCTTTAGTGACAAAATTAAAGTGAGATTGACCAAATCTTATTCGAGGAAGAAGTAGATTTAAAGTATTTACAATGAACAGTTAATATAAACTAATATATGAACAAAAATTTTGAGCCTGGGACCGTTCAAGTCTTATTTATTGTAAGCAATGTGATTGGTCAAGCAATGTAATTAGTTGACGAACACGAATGGTTATCTTCTATCTGAACAATGCCGAAAATTGTCGACTGTCATATCGTTACAAAAAACGTGATATTGTATAATCTGAAATTTCATTTCACTCCCCACAAAAAATCTGGACTAGTCTTGGTATAGAAATATTCACATCACAACAGCTTATAAAAGATGTTTACTCTAAATTTCCTTCTCTAAAAATTTACACTAAAGAAGTTCTCACTTCCAATGCATATAAATTTTTGAAGTATATATTAAGATCAAAATTCTCTTTCTGTGATTCAAGAAATGTTATTTAACAGACGAGCCAAATGTTAAATAACATTTATATGAACTACAGAAACATTGAGTATGAAAATTGAGTCATCATTACTCAACAACAAAATGAGAATACAAAACAACAAAAACGCAAAACAAACAAAAAAAAAAAAAATTATATTCAAAAAATATTTCTCGTAATTTAGAAACGTAAGTATTTTTAGAATTTATATAGTTACAATTTTTTTTTGTTTACTACTAATGTCCATAGTCGTAAGTAGCGGAAAACGGGAAAAAAAATAATATTTATAAAAATGCTCCTCTCGTAGGTATATTAATTAATTAGGAAATAATATTATCCATTAAGATTTAACTCCCTTCTCCAAACCCCCAGAAAAAGATAAATTTTCTATATCGTTTAGAATATTGTTCTCCCATAAAATATATTCTAGTTAAATTTAACAGAAAAAATTTAAAAACAATATTACGAGCAATATTTCTTAAATTTTTAGGGATTGACCTATCACTGTGATAAAAATAACGCTTTTAAATAAAAAAAAAAAGAACAAAATAAACAAATTTGAAATCATTGAAAAAAAAAATCAAAAAAAAAACATAGAATTGATTCAAATATGTTTTTGTATAAAAAAATATAAATAAAAGATCATTTTTTTTCTGAAAAAAAAAATGATAAAAAATGTTAGTGTAAATGTGTTTCATAAAATAGCAATTTTTTATTAATACTATTTGTAAAAATTAAAAGGAAACCTATAAATATTAAATATTCCTATAATGGAAAACCCTACTTTTATTAATTTTTAAAAATTTTGTAAAAAGTATTCTATTCATTATTTTGATATTTTTCAACGGAATTGCATTTATAAATGCAGTTTTTCAATATGTAGTACATAAAAGTCAACATATTGCCTAACCCATTTGGTTTTCGAAAAAATGTCTCGAATAAAATTTGATCGTCGTGATAAAATATTGACATCTGTTTTCGAAACTGAATGGACTCGGCAGAAAATTAACTATGAAATTTCAAAAAAAAGAACATCTGGACTACCGTCGTAATAAACAATTTAAAAAAGTCATTCGAAAATTCATTCAGTTACTCACATGTAATTACTTAGTTTCAAATTATTGATATTAAGTTTGTTGGGGTAAAAGGAAAGTAGTTCTACAAAATTGTAGTACATTGTTGTACATTAATAACAAAATTCTTTATTTTAATAGTCATAAAACATAATTTCAGGTTTTTAGGTCTTGGGAGCAAATTAACAATAAATATCTGAATATAGATAAATATATATGTAGCGTAATTTTTAAGATTTTTTAATGTTTGTATCAAAATATCTCCCAAACTACACGTTAGAATACTTTGTTTATATTTTCGGACATAATCCATATTTAAAAAAATCCGTGTTAAAATTTCTCCAATTCTTGAACATAAATTACTTAAAAAGTGGATGTTAGATATCTTTTTTAATTTTACTTATGAGTACAAAAGCCCCAACAACCTTAATGCAGTGGAACAAAATATAAAAATCCAAATAAAATGATTTTTTGTTAACTTCGCGAGTTGAAACATAGTAAAATAAACTACATGTATCAATAAGTTTTGAAACGAAATTTTTTACCACATCTGCAGTACGTGATTATTGTAAAATCCAATTACAAACCCTTTACCCATATACCAATTTGAGCCATCTAGTTGAGTACTTTTATACGTTTAACTTACAAATGACAGTTCTCAATGATTGGTGTAAAGTGACTGAGATCAATAATTAGCCGTCACCATAATTTCAAAGTTAATAAGAGTTTAACAATAAAATATCAAAATTTTTTTTCTTTTTTTTCTGCTGGAAGCTACTTAATAATTAAATATTACGGGTATAATATTTAATTATGATGTGCGTCATATTAAAGAAAGATTCGGAAGATGCTCCATTGTATAGATATATTTTCGGTGTTTTTCTGTTTTTTTTTTTAATGATTCTATCATTATAATATTTTATTTATGAAGTTTTTTTCATTTCTGAAATCTCTGTGAAAATATAATATTATATAAATCTTCTAATTTAGACTTTGGATTTCCAATCAGTTTTGTTGAATATTGGCACGTATAATGAAAATTAAATAAAACATGCTGTGATGATTGTCAAAATAAAGCATGAACTACAAAAAAAATAAACGCACAAATCCCATTTTCAATACGTGACCCGTTGCATCCTTTTTTTTTAACAATTAATATATCACCTAACAGTGGTATGTAGTTATGAATGAAAATTATCTACTATTTTTTAATTCTCCAGAGTTAATGTTCCTTTGTGCTGTATAGCATAAAGTTCCGTCAAAAATCTATTTGCGTAAAAAAATTTAATGATTTTGAAAATAAACGCGAAAGATTTCAATAAAAACATTGATCGATTGGGGGTATGCAAGGCGGGATAAGAGGAAACTGAATTGTAAATAAATTCGTTTTTCTGCTTACACTCGCAAAATTTGAAATTAATATAAGCACGTTTATTTGCTTTGGAAACCTATGAAAACTCGGAACAAATCGAGAAAACAAATCTGACTAATATTAGCTATTCGCTATGGGCACAGCTCTGGAGACTAACAACAATCTGATATAAATGCACAATATTTTGAGAAAGATTTTAAATAGGTTTAGGTCTCAGCTGTAGTTTGTCATGTGACTAAAAGATGGCTTCTATAAATACTCAATTTTTATGAGACTTTAACTGTGAAAATTTTTCCGTCTAACATATAAATCTCCCCAGGATAATTGCGCATTTCTACCACATTGTCGCTAGTCTCGGTCACTGTGCGCATAGCCAAAAGAATACAAATTGTGCAGAATTCATTCAATTTTCAAAGAACTGTTTCGAACAAAAGTTTTTACTTTTTTTATACGAAACAACTTTGTAATTTATAGTTTTTCTCTACCTCCAACCGTTTTCGATGTAAT
Organism: Nineta flava; assembly: GCA_963920215.1. NCBI lineage: Eukaryota > Metazoa > Arthropoda > Insecta > Neuroptera > Chrysopidae > Nineta > Nineta flava. Next base: position 49,897,509 of record OY986044.1, read on the forward strand.
TTAGGAGTAAAATTTTAAACAAGGCAACCAATAAAAATTAGGTTGGTATTAACTTCACATCCAAATGTTGGTATCCTTAACTTGTTTGTAAATTTTTCAAATTTTTTTTTCCTTAAAACGTAAACTTAATTGTTGTTCATTTACCAAATTGCATTTTCATTAAAAGTTTATAAAAGTACCGTTTTCATGTTTATATTCTAAATTAAATAATATCAAAAATAATTTCACATAAATATATACAAAATATATTATATATGAATAATATACAAATTATTTTAATTATATATAAATATATAATAATTATATATATATTACATATAATATAAATATATATACATATAGAAATTTATATATATAAAATTAAATTTGTACAGTGTAGGTAATATTATAATTTAATAATGATAAAGTATTATATAATATAATTAATAATTTAATATAAAATAATAGTTATTTCAATTATATTAAAATTATTTAGAAGAATATTTATACCTACTAAGTTAAAATAATTTAGAATATTGTATTAATATTGTATAAAAGAAAAAAAAACATAATTATAAAATAATTTTTTTTTAAATTGCTTTTTCTAACGAAATAAAAATATACAAAAAAAAAATTTTTTAATAGTTCTGAAATTCAATAAAAGTGTCGTTAATGAAAAATTTTGAAAATTTAAATTCTACAAAACACTAGACCCTAGGAAATTTTAAGAAGTATGTAGAAAAATCAATTAACAAAAAAATTTATACATAAATATAATAAAATAACAATTATTCTTTTTAGAAAACATGTTAATGGAAATTTGTAGATATCAATTTAATTGAAAATCGTTTTTAAACCGTACAAAGAGGACATTGTCTCGTTTGCTTTCCATGAGAAAGTATTTTCCAGTATTTTCCAAAGATTGCAACTTTATATACAGTAATGTAATTTTAAGCATATACGTCAGGAGCACTTTAAGACTACAGATGGATATTTAGTCGTGGTTATCAGTTATTTTTATAAATCCTATTTTTATTACTTCGTTCGGTTAACAAATCATTAATGTCATTCGATAGAGAAAATTTGATGTCTTTTAGTAAAAACTTGGACAACGCATTTATATTTTTACCAAAATGTATAACCAATCATTTCAGTGGGTAAAAAGTTTAGTTTGCATATCTTTATTTTAACTATGGAGTAAGAATAAGCAATTAGCTAAGAAATTTTGAAGATTTTGGGATCGTCGATTCTAAAAAGCGATTGTTTATACACTTTAAATGTACAATAATTATTTTACCGCAATTCCTCGATCATAAATAGAAGAGCAGTACGCAAAATTGAGCGTCAAGTACCCATCTACTTATAATAGGTCAATTTGTTGGTACTTAAATGCAATTGACGGTTTTGAAGATGCAAAATAAATTAAGCCATTATAACTACTCGAATATATTCTCGAAATTCTCGATCAAATGACGTGATTTATGACTTTGATAATTAAAAATTGTTCATTAGATTAGATAAGATTGGAATTAGGAGATAGTCTTTTAAAAAGCTTTTGTATTGGGACCTATTGATCTATTTGATCTATTGTGCCACCTTCCTCTCAAAGGTGTGCTAGGAGTCCGTTAGTCTTTATAAACAATAGGATATCTCTAGGCAACACTGCATTGATTTCATCTGGTTATAGATGTGTCAACCCCAATGATAGTGTCATAATCGTTCCCCGTGAGATTAATTTTGTGTATATATTTATTGAGTTCTCAGTGGCTTATCAGAAGGCCAGTAAGTATCCTCATATGGTTTTTTCTAATTGTAACAGGTCAGAAGCCTTTTACCATGAGAAGCTTTTTATAAGAGCGTTTGCATGATTATGCAAACGCAACGGTTAGATCCGAACGGTTGGATCCATGTACCACCCATGCCTTTATTTTATATTTTACTGTGTTTTCGGTATTTACTAAGAAACGGTTCTGAACCGTTTAATCCAAGAAATAAAATCACATGTAACCTTACGGATAATATAAAGTATTTTGTAATTTTTTCAGTAAAAAATGATACCATCTCAGTGAAATTTTGCATAGTAGATTTTGTTTTATTGCTAAAATATGCACACAAATATTGGAAAGAAGATTTTCCATATTGGAAAGGAAAGGAGATTGAAAAATAATGTTTGTTGTCTATGCAGTAAAATTACATGATTGTATTATAAGTTGCATAACCTAAAATAAAATATAATAATTTTTGTATAAAACTATTTTTCAAATATTCAAAAAATTGCTATAAAAGAATTTCTAACAAGAAAGCTATTCAGGGGCGCACGCAGACAAACATTTTGATGAGATTAATTATATTTTTGAATTAATCAATATTTGATCATATATTTTCTTATCAATAATTACCATGTTTATGTAAAAAGTTTTTTTTATAATACAGGTTACTTAAATCGTGGAAATTTCGGGGTATATTTGATTATTTAATACACCACCCCGCGGCATCCCTGAAGAATAAGCTTGAAAAGTTCATGAAAATCAATTTTGAATCAAATATATTTTTGAAATTAATTTCATCATATCATATGTATATTTTCTATTAAACAAAGCAAAAATCAATTTAGATATAAATAATTTGTAAATAAGATGTTAAATTGTAAATAATCATTTCAAAACAGACAAAAAAAACATATTTTAGTCTCACTCAGAAGATTAAAGAACAATTTTATTAGAAAGAGATTATTAGCAAATTAAAACAAATTAAAGGAAAACTTAAATACTTTTTAAATAATTGTATTTAGCCAAAGTATTTAGCAATATGAAGAAAAAATTTTTAAAAAAAATTAATTATTACAATGAAAATTTTTTTATAAATTATTATAAATCAAAAAATGTCCAAAATATTGTCTTTTTAGGAGCAGATTACAAAGTTTGTATAAATATTTAAATAATATTTAGTAATTATTAATGAAATGAAAAAAAAAAATTGATTCTGAAAATATATAAAGAATATTTTCACAAACGCATTGATGTAGGTTATTCCAAAAATGAGATTAACAATTCGTTAAGAAATTATTTTTAAAATAGGCAAAAAACCATATACACGAGAAAATTGTACACTCGATTATCCTAATTTGTGATCAATATAGTGTCAACTGGCTATAGTAAATATCTTTTTTAATTTATTGAATTTAAAAGAGATGTACATTAATTTATACTGTAGCCATTGGACGCCATATTGATCACATTTATGCTAATCAGTGTACATCAAACAATACTAACACAAATAGAAAAGTATAGTAACTATTACTATATCATGTAGTATTCAGTCCACGAAAAACATTAGAAATATTACTATATATTCTATGGTAAGATTTTCGTTACTTATGAGAAGGAGTCCTGTATCATCTAGAGATTATATTTCCAATGCTTTATATTTCCTGGGCTGCATACTATGCGGCGTAGTAATTATTACTATACCTACTGTTCTCTTCGTAGTAATATTTACTAAACACTTCTCTCCGTGTATTAATTTTTTTTGGAAATTGAATTTACACAAAATTAATCAAATAACCGATATGACAATTGGCTTTTATCAATTGTTCAAAATTTTATTCTTATCTGTTTTTTTTTCTTCAAATGGTCCATACAATTCCAGAAGTGTTATAGACTACGTTTTAATTCACTTTTTATAATTTTTTTACTGAATTATTGACATTTCAATGGGTTCCCTAACATGTGCGGTAAGAATGCGAATAGTGGGACAATGGGTTTCAAAGACAACTCAAACATTGATAGCTAATAAAATCTGATTAAATGAATAACCTTAAAAATTTAATCTAATTAATTAATTTTAAAAGTTGAATAAAACAGGATAAGAGGTATATATTGAATGAATATTCCTAACTGGGAACATACTCGTATAATCATACATTGGCGTACTAAAACAGACGTCCAAGTCCGGTATGTAAATAACATGCTGCTATGCTAACATTTTACCACGTTTTATATAAATATTTGTGTTTTGAGTTTAAAAATCACCATATATCGATTTAAAAAAACAACATGTAAAGAATTTTGTTAGAAATGCTTCGAAGAGAAAATTGACGTCAGAATCGATAATACAAGTGAATTGTTCAAAAAGCTAATAAACTATATGGATTAATTTTGTGCATATTTAGTTTCTAAAAAAAAATAATTTTCCAAACATTTAAACTTGATTCTGTTGTATTGCATCAAAGATCTAAAAAATTTCCACAAATCCAAAAACGTAATATAGGCAAAAAATTACTAGACAAGTAAAAAAAAAAGAAACAATTTAATGAATACACAATTTGAACATTAATGTATACTAAAATTATTCATGAAAAAAATTCTATAACCTATCGAAATTGATAAATATAATAAATAGAAAAGATTTCCTGAAAGAAATCCAAAAAAAAAAATACATTCATATTTTTTACAATTAAAAAAAAAAGAAAAAATGTTTATTAAAACTATTGTTGCCTTAAATTTTTAAAAGAAAACTACACTCAACACTTTTATCTAAATAAAAATTTTAAAAAAATATGAAAAAAAAATATTTCGTAAAAAATTAACTAATATATACATACTAAACCAAAAAAAAAAAAATGGCTACTTATATACGATTATATTTGAATTGTAAAAAATATTTTCAAATGTATTAAAAAAGAAAATAATAACAAATTTTATATATAATATACAATATCAAAAAGAGAGTTACAAGTAATAATATATTCTTTTGTGCCCGACTTTCTGTTGGTTGATAGAGCATTGCTTATTTAATATGTACACGCGTTACGCGTTTTTCTATGAAAAATATACGATTTAAAACTTATATATAAAATGTCTGTCAGTCAAATTTTTATTTTCTTAAAATTATATACATATATTATATATATATTAGGATGGCTAATTATTATCCGACTTTTTTGCATGTATCGTATGAAAATATGCTTTCATGTTTTAGGAAATCTGCCAAAACAAAAATTTTTAGAGTTCGCCTATAAATTTTAAAAACAAATTTACAAAATTAAACAAAACAAGTGTAAATAAAAAAGTAACTGAATTAATTGCTTACAAATACTAAAGTATATACTACCAGTATATAGTAAATTTATGAACAAAGTTTCAAACGAAAGTTGTTTATATTTAAAAAAGAAGCATTTGTCAATAAATTTTTGTTCTATCTCTTACGGTTTCAGAGATGAACAAATGGTTACGGTTATTACGGTTTCAGAGATGAACGGTTTCAGAGATGATTGCCCAAACATGGTCCGATGATGAGATTCACTTTACTTTTGAGCTCTAGAATACACATACAAAATTTCAGCACGTTATCTCTTTTCGTTTTTGAGTTAGCGTGTTGACGGACGGGTGATTTTATGAACACCTATACCTAAATTTTTTATCTGCGATCAATATTTCAACCGTTAATAATCGAAACTAAACATAATATATTTTTATACCAGGGTATAAAAATAAATTTTTAAAAGTCGCTCAAGAATTTTGAATATTTATTTGTAATATATATTGGATGTTATGCAACAATCTTTAAAAACTATTATTTTTATTTTCTCAAAGATAAATTAAAGATAGTAATACTTAATACTTGTCGTTAAGTATCCAGTATCATGGATACTGGTAACCTAATTATCTTCAAATAAAATCTTTGTTATATGAAACGTATGGCAATAACGGATAGATTCATATTACGATATATTCAAATATTATTTTTATGTATCTCGAACATTTTAAATTCTTAAGCGGCTTTTGAAAATTTATATTTGAAGCTAAAATTGTCAGAATTTCATATTTATTATAGTAAGTAAAAAATTCCGATACGAGAAAATATTTTAAAAATTAAAAATTTCGATATTTTTAATGTGATAGACTGCTATAAACTTTTAAATCGAGGCGATTTTGGGAAGGGTTCCAAAAACATGACAGACTAACATATTTACATACGAGACTCGATAAAAAACAATAGCTGGATAAAAGTGAGCCATCCTAAGTTATATATAATACAATTTTTGACTGTTTAACAAACAGCATATATACATAAACTTTCTTTTTTTCACTGTAAATAATATATTTTCGATCTGTTTTCCTCAAAACAGTTAATTTTAAATAAAGTTTTCTATTGTTAGAAAATAATTCAAAAGAAAATATTCATGTCAAACTATACGTTTAAAATTAAAACACTTGAGGCAGCACTGTTGTTTTTTTAGTGAAAATGGCATCTATAAAGAATTCAATCAAACTTTAAAAGTCTTTCAGCACATTTTCCTTCATTTACCAAAAGTTTAGTACACAAATACAAAAATAAAAAAACTCTCTTTATATTGTATAACTCGAAATAAGATCTAGTGGTGTTGGATCTAATGTTAAAAAAAAGAAGAATATAATGTAAATATTTTATAAAAATCTAGAATTTTATTTATAATTCTAAAGCAATAACTAAAAATATTCTAATTCAATGTTAAATGGGGGAACATTTTAACTTTAAAATATTTTAGGAAATCCGACACTACGCCCAAATCAATATACCATACATGTTAAATCTAAAATAAATTCGTTTTGTTATTTATTCGAATTAATTAATTATGTTTTTAATATTGTCCATACACACACATACATACATATACACACATTTCAAATCTGTGATAATTAAGTTTTGTTTTCGAAACAGCTGTAAATGCTTTAAATAATTGTACGAAACTTTTTTTTCACTCTTATATATTGGACAAAACGAAAATATAGAAATTCTTGGTGTGTTAAATTCCTCAATGTTGTTTTCAACAAACAAAAAATTAAATTAAAATGTTTCATTAGATAATGTATCTTAATTAAAAATAACAGTCTTCCAGCTTTTAATTAATTTAATTAATTTTATGATACCAGTTTCGAAATTCATATTTGATATATATTTATATTATATAAAAATTTCATCGATATATTTTGCTTAAATGATTATAAAATTTATATCGATTGTAGAGAATTTGTAAATAAAAAGCGATACCATATAGCGCTTGGATTTGCTCTCTGGTGGGTAAATTAGAAACTAGAGATAGCAGGTCTATGTATCCTGCCCCAACACCCCTAACATACAGTAACATAAAAGCTACTGGCAGTAGGTCGAAATATCAAACTTCGCCCAGTTCCAAAGATCCAAATATTCTTAATCATACCTTATGCATGTGTTAATAGTGTCTTCACTGAATAGTATCTTCCATTATATTGAATCATTTTCGTATCTTCCATTTATGTTATAAATATAGCTTTAAAAAAAAAATTAATTTGCAAAATATAGTTAAGCTCAGAAACAGAGCCTTTATTTAAGGTTTTAATTGAAAAGTAACAGACTGTTTTTGATTGGGTTAAGCTCCATCTTCCTCGAATCTAAATATTAGATCTTAAAGAAGATACATAACAGTAAATGACTTTAAAACTTGTATGTACTGAGTTCTTTATCAATTGATATACTGTTTATTATACCAAAATGTGTTTGTGTATTAATTCGGTAATCCACAAATATTTGTGAGTATTAGACATTTTCACAAAGTGAGTTCTAGAAGGGCAGACGAGCAGCCGGAAATATAACAGCTCGATAAATTAGATCAATATTTCCAACCGTCAAAAATTTGGGGCTACACTTACTTGTTATATCCCAAACTAATGTAAAACTCAACTTAAATATCATACCAAGTCTGAATGAATCTGACTGAGTAGTCCGTTTTGTAAACTTAGTTACGAATGGTAATGTTATTTATTGAAAGAAATCGATAATTAAATTTTATAAGCATTTCATTTCTTCATATTATATATATTTATTCCAAATTTTATATAATTTTAAAAATGTTTTTCATTTATTCTGATCAATAATTTGCGAAAAACATACTTTCTAAAAAGTATACTAATATACTTCGTTTAATATACTTCAATTATAAATGTATATTGTGTGTATATTTTAAATATATCTGTTAAATTTAAATGTTTATTACATAATATATAAATAATATTAACTTTAAAAACGTGAAAACACCCAAAAAAAAAAATTGTATAAAAAAATCTTCTAATGCAACGAAAAAATGGTGCTAAAAATGATTTTTCCAAACGAAAAAATCACAAAAAAATAATATATGATTTATTTTAAATACTTATATAATATAAATATATATGAAAAAAACAATTTTGAAAAATGTTGAGCGCATATTGAAAAATTTATTTGATATTTTAATCGAATTTGATTTTAGTTATTGGAAAGCATATATTTTACTGTGAATATATTTCAAATAGCGTAATTTATATAAATAGATTACATGCACATTTATTTTATATCTATCGAAAATTGTATAGAATGATTAAGAAATATTTTCGAGATTAACCATTTTTGATCACATAATTTTTTATTACATAATGGATAATGAAAATATTCACTATATTTTCTTGATTTAAAATATATTTTCTTACTAGAAATGCTGTGGTAGTTAATTTCTAAAATTAGAGTTTTTGGGACATAGGAAATTAATATACTCAGGAAATGAATCACAAAATTAAATTCACTTAAAATTTACGAAACTATATGAATAATACAAGACAAGAAGAAAATCGCAATAAAACAGATGAATCCATTAAAATAATAGAATAATAATGGAAATTGACGATTTGTCCATAAAAATCGATCATTTGAAAACGGCGGTTATTATCGCCCTATAATAGCCTCGACCTTAATTATATTTTGATCAATGTTATAGGATCATAAAACTGATATCCTTAAACGATAAATAATAATCAAAAATAATTTTTTTTATTTTGCCTTTCCACACTTGTGTTATTAAATATTGTTGCATGTAATTGACATGTTTCGATTGTTAGATCATCATCAGACAGCTGACATTCGAAATCAAATTAATATTTGTTATAATGTAGTTCCACAAAATATCGCTCAAATCAATGTATGATATCGAAAAATCGAATGCGAAAAAATAGCTTTGTATATTATCCGATAAAAATAACTGTATCGGATTATTCCTTCTTGAACTTCACTTGAGTGTCACTTATTTTATACCTAGCAAATTTGAAGAGTTTGGAATTGCATCGCTGTATCTTAACAAAGGACGTGCATATGAAAAAAAAGCTATGATCTACAAATATGGCCGTTGTACTGGTTTTGCAAAGCGCGAGTAACGAGATAATTTGGAATACTGGAATACTGGACCAAAATCAAAAATCTTTTAAATAGAGACACTGACTCTTTCAACGTTTTAGAGTACCCATACAGTTTTCGAAAAAGAGTATCCGAAACATTTTTTGGAAAAACTTTAATAAGTAAAAATTATACGATAATCTATTTTGGATTTGAAAAAAATATTTCCAATCATTCTATACAACGTTTACAATTGAAATAAATACAAATAATTTATTTAAAACATTTGTAAAAAATTTTTCGTTTTGTTTTTTAAATGTACAAAACAAAAATGTAATTATTAAAATTAAAAAATCTATAATTCTAAAAAAACCAATGAAAATAACTATCATAATAAAAGCGTGTAATTTATGCTCATATTTACCATACATAAATCTACTCTTAAAACAAATTCTTATGCTCGTGTTATAACATTATATACAAAAAAAAACTCTATAAATATATATATATATATATATATATATATATATATATATATATATATATATATATATATATATATATATATATATATATATATATAAACATCATCAAACAAATTCGTGTGTATTATAAATAAAAATTACAAAAGCAAACATTTTAAATTAAATAATTATATATTGATCGTTATTAATTAATTATTGTACTATATTAACAAATAATATTGTAGTTAAATTTATTAATTATTATACATATATATAAAAAAAGAACCCTTTATCTGTGTGTAAAAAAAATTATTATTATTAATTAAATAATTACAAACCAAATACCAAAAAATGAAAACCACAAAAAATAAAAAACAATTTTCTTGATATACATATTGAAAAATGAAAAGAAAAACCTATATAAATATATAAATATATAAATATTATGGATCTTATTATATAAACAATATCTATATATATAAAATAATAAAAGAAATAAAATTTATCTGATTATTCAATTTAGTATGTGTTTTATCTTTTTCTATCCTGACTTTGAAGAAAACTAGTGACATATTTCCGTACAGGGTTACAGGCTACAGTCTAGAGCAGAAGTCCCCAATCCAAATATGTCCACGGACACAATGCCACCCGGCAAATGGTTCACGTATACTCTTCGCTGTACTTTTCAATTAAATTTTGTGTAACATTTGCTTAATATTTAGTAAATAATATTTATACCCGACATATATATAATATGTACAAGGGTATTAAAAGTTTAGTCCTGATCTCGTAACGGTTGAAAATAATAATCGCAGAAAACAATTTTTGGTATAGGTGCTCATAAAATTACCCAATCAGTTCCTTTCAGTACGTCCGTCCTTCGGTCTGTCCATATATCTGTAGACACGATAAATCAAAAACGAAAAGAGATAACGGATGAATGGAAAAAATCAGTTCATACGGTCTCCCGCTGGGGGGTATTGGATTTTTATCTTTGAAACCATAAGAGATAGAAGAAAAGTCATCGTCAGTACTTAGTAAAATTCGCAGAAAACATAGAAATCAAATTTATCCTTGTGAAAAAACAAATTTTCAAACACACCAAATGAACTTTTAACAAGTAAACGAAACGAATAAAACATTAAGTTGTGATACTTAATGGACATAGTTCAATGGTTCAAATGGTCTAGGCTGAATGGATCCTAATTTAGATTTTGATCCTATCCATATAAGAATACCTATCTGTTCTTCCACTATTAAAAAAAATCTGACCCGTCAAAACAATTCTGAATATTCTACACACATTTGGAGGTCAAATTATTACAGAAGGTAATTTTTGATTGTTTTTCGATAAAATCAACATGTTTTAATACGTTTTAATTGTAATTTCAGGTCTTTTTGTAATCATTAACGTATGAGTATAACTTAAAAATGTTTTAAATGCAAGAGCAGATACATAGGACTATTTTATGTTCGCAAAATGTGGTACACATGATTTTTAACAATAAGATCCTTTCCTTGGATTAACAGAGAGATCCCTTTCATCACATCAATCTTCCACATAATTTTGCATACTTCTGGCATATAACGTTGAGAACCATAACTTTGCATTGAATATAGACCATTCATTGCTAGTCTGGAATTAACGAGAGGAAGTGTTAGACCTCCAATTTTTGTGGTATATATCCCAACATCTCACTTGTATATAGTATTGCCTTCAGCCAAGTGAGAATAATTTCAAGGAGATGAGATGTTTTATGAGCTGAACTACTTTACAACCAATGGTGCTACCGCCTTTGTACACCACTTTGCAAAAGCCAGTTGATAAAAGTTATTGCGTAGCAATGTTTCTGTTTTGAACATGGATTTCTAGGATTAACTTGAGTGATTACGTCTTAGACAAATCTACTTCTAATACTATCACAATCATTGGCTCGTTTATTTAGCATCTCTAGATTTGCCGATAATAATAACGCTAGGAGAGCTTCTTGCGGTGAGAATTGATAAATCTTATTGCCTTGCAAATACCATCAACCATTGCCTGTCATCTAAGTGTGTTTAAACTCATATTGCTTGAGGATGCCAAAACCTTAAATTCTGTAAACTAATGCCAATATTTTAACTGAAACCTTTTGTTGTGTGTAGTATACTAGCATGGTTTGTAACCAATGCCCCACTTATCGGCAAGAACTACACACCTGGTATACACTCAACAATGACTACAATTTGTATGACTAATTTCTACGATAATAAAATACAAATATCTATCTACTGCCTACATAAAATATCTTATCATTATTTATGCGATAAAAAATAAATACCATTATCCATTTCACTTAAAAATGTGAAATGAATTCTATAGTTTTCAAGTTGTAATATTATAAAAATATTACCTACAAACAAATATAACGTGTCAAAAAATAAATCAAATTAATAGTTAATTAAAGGTTTTAATATTGAAAAATATTCTTTAAAAAAAAAAAGAAGTTATTAAAATGTTACGAAAAATAATGAAATTAAATAAGTTGATTGAAAAAAATGAATAAAAGTAGTATATTAAATGAAAGTCCAAATACAATATTGGGTTGGCCGATATCGGAACAATTACAAGTATATTGGTGTTATTTAATTCCAACATTATCGAGTTGTTTGATTTATATATTGTATATTGCCAGTGATATTGTATTAGTTTATGAACATTATTCAACAGAAAATCCACATTTTGCGGCTGGAACATTATTCTTTTTATATTTACCAGCCATATTTTGTTATGTATTTACATTAACCAGTATTGAATTATGGCCACAAAACAAAGATTTCATTTATTTTGTTGGTTGGATTGTGGTTAAAACTATGGAGCATTTATTGTTTCCTGTGTGGGCTATGTATGGGTAAGTTTATTTTATGTCATAATATAATTATTGTAAGCGATTCAGACAACGAAATTTATTCTTTCCGTCAAAAAATTATGACAGTACGATGAAAACAGTTTTCTCGATAGCTGAAGGTTAGGATCTAGTTGGTATTAATTTCATTGTCACTTAATTCAATTATACTAAGCGCAGAGAAAAGCGAAACAGCTGCGCTAGGGTCACCAAGAAAATATAACTATAACCTTAAGTTTTACCCACTAACCGGAGGGAGAATTTATTGAGAAAGCAATTCACATAGTGATTAAAGAAAATTATGTCAAAATAAAAATTTATTTTCTCCGTCATTTTTAGAATAAGATTTAGATAAATGTGGTTGTGCTTGACGTAGAAATTTGACACAGACTTAAGGTAGAAATTTCATATTTGACATAAATATGCTCTGAAAAATATTCATGAAAAAATAAATAGGACGCATGCATATTAGATTCTGAAATATCTCCACCCGACATAAACATTTCACTTTTAATAATTTTGCAAATTGATTTTTCAAGCTTGGAATACCTAAAAGGGAACCTAAAAGAAAATATTTTGAAGATATGACTTTAGATAAACTATTAGATATGGCTTTTGAGCTGGATTAGGCCAACTGTACGGTCGATCGTAATATTTCGAACTGTGAAAAACTAGAAGAGGGTATCTTAAAAAAAGATTTTCTAACTAATGAATTTGATTTGATCTGGTTTACCTTAATTCTGAGTTGATTGAATCACATATGTATGCACATCATTTTCGTATTTTTTTAACTTTATTAATGAAATAAAATTGTTTTCCATTAAAAGTTTGTCTTTGAATTTTCTTCGATTTTAATATTTTTATTGTTGTTATTGTTGAAACAAAATCGTTTTTTGTCCATAGTACACTTATGAATTGTTAAATCGAATATAAAATAAAACAAATTTCCAGAAAATATTATTTTTATTTTCATTGGAAAACAAATACAATTAGTTTAGTATCAATTTTCCCGGAAATTTAAAAATAGGTACTACACTTATCAAAGAGATATGATTAAAAGATTGTTTTAGATATTGAATTTTTAAAAGAAAACAAAGATTTATTATGCACATTATATCTAACTTTCTGTTTGAATTGTACTGAACAAAGCAAAATGGGCCCTGAAATTCTCCTTATAGGAAAAGTATTAAAAAATACAAATATTATCCTACGGGTTTACGTGAGAAAGACTTTTGTTTACTGATAAAGAGCCAATTAGAGCCAAAATATTGCAGATCTTAAAAAAGAAAAAAAAAGCATCAAAATTGTATAAATACCATAATTTCTAGGAATTTTCTGGAGCACACTCAAGTTTCACAAGTCTTATTGAGATACAAGTTTCATTGAGCACACAAGTTTCGTTGAGATATGCATTTGACTTGAGATACATATTATACGCATTTCTTGGAAAAATCTTGGAAATTTTAATGTGTACCCCGTATTATTTATTATTTTCAATTTCACTGTGAAACTGTGAATGACGTCAAATATTATCATTTTTGAATGTCATCGTTGGGCTGGCTTTAGTGTACGCGGAAATATTAATTCGAAAATTATTTTTTTAAATCATGTTTTTCTTAACATATTTTTAGATACGCAGAAAGAATATTTTGGTCGATCGAAGCGGTACGATTTGAAGATGACGAACGTGAAAAATGTTTATGGAATACAATAAAAACACGTCCAATCGAATTGTACTTTTTCTTACAAGCCTATTTACAAGCTGCACCACAGCTGTTGTTACAAATTAATATTTTATTAAATACAGATGTCTATACAGCTAGTGATACTTGTAAGTATTTCTATTTTCAAAGTATTGTAGTCGATTTGTATTTAAATCCATTTGGTTTTTGGAAAAAAACATTTCGAATAACATTGGTTCGTTATAAAAACACCCAACAACTTTTATTCTAAATATTTTTTTCGAAAACCGAATGGATTCAGCACAAATCAAATTGGTTACTCAAATGGAATTTATATTACTTGAAGAGAAATTTATATAGATAGAAGGAAATTTGGTAACGGAAAATCGGTATCAACAAATTTTTCTCTAAAATATAGTATTAATAAGTATACATTCTTCGTGGGATAGAATAAATTCCGCATTATGTTTTTATTCCTAGTCATCATTTAAAATTGAAACCTTTAATCGATCCGGCAAACTCGATTAGTTTGTAGTGTACTAGCTACTCTCAATTTACTTTCATATTTAGACACCTTTGCGAACACACTATATGTGCCCTTTGTTACTTCGGCAACTATCAACAAACTGATTGATTATTTATCAGGAAAAATAACGCTTGGTTTGAATTTCATATATTGTATTTTCATTTAATATTTGTTAGATTAGGATTCCAGATCTAATTGGAATCCTTTAATTTTTTATTCTTACTTATTATTTTGAAATCCATTTGTAAAACAACTTAAAACTGTAACATTTAAAAAATGTTTCTTGAAAATATTTATTAATTAGCATATACAAATAGCCGGAGAGTTTAATACAAAAAAAATTTCTGAAAAATGTTCTAATTACATATTTGTTTCTTTTTTTAGTAACAGCACAATTATTAAGTATTACAATGTCATTATTTACAATGGCAAAAATTACCATGACATATCAACATTATGAAAGTCAAAAATTATTAGGACGACGATATCCATGGAGTCGAAAACGTGGAACGTATTTAATTAATGAAAAAGTATACGATAATGTACAGCAAATTAATCAAGATGAATATTTATTTGAACCTACAGAAGGTAAATTATTTTTAAGATATCAGCTTCTTATAGCAAAAAGTACAAAAGACAGTTTAATAAACATTACAGCTACTATGACAATGGAACATATCTAGTATAACGTATATACTGTTTTAATATTTATGATACAAAGTACTGTTAATACAACAAGTTGGATTGTTAACAGTAACTATTAAATATATTTGGATATTACCACCTTTGTTTATCAATTATTAAGAAGGAAGGAACGAAGTAACCGGCTATGCTTGAGAACGTTTTCTGCAGTTTCCTTCTCGAACTCCAGATGAATATCAGCATAGTTCCTATGATAGTCGGCTGCAGCCGCATATCCTACCAATTCCTAGTCTATACATACAAATTCCTTCCACTCCACTCACATCCTCACATCCTTAGGCATCAGATGGACCTTATGGTCGAAGTGTATCCCGTCCAGGGAAGCTTCTACAATCTATCTATCTATCTTTCTGCCATCTTTCACCACCAAATAAAATTTCACGATAGAATTAATTTTTCAGAAAGTACATATTTTATGCCACTCGATCCTGAAGACCGTCCAGATGCTATCTATGAAGAGATCGTCACGTATGATGATGAACCAAAACGAATTGAAATAAAAGCATTAGTTCATTTACAAGCACCATCAACCAGCACCAGTGATGATGATAACGAGTACATGGATCTCCCTGAATCCGACAAACAAATGATACAAAACTCTGCAATTCGATCCAATTCCTTTTCCTACACAAGTGCGGAATCGTTGAAGAATCCGCTACAAAATATCCCGGAAGATGACGAAACCGAATCAATTGTATCTGTACGAAGTCATAACTCAAATAATACAATAACATTTCGTCAAGTGTCAAGTGCAACAGCCCCACCAGATTACCCAGCACCACCACGACCTGATGAAGTCGCTGTATCGAGTACAAACACCAGTGAACGTGATTTAAATCGTACAATCGATGAAACAACATTACCAAAACGTAAATATCCACAACAAGCGCGTGGTCAAGATGATGTTATTGGCAAAATTGTATTATTTATTGTATGGTTATGCTATATAAATGCACGTATTCTATCGATTTCAGTATTTGCACGATTCTTTACACGATTAGCCATGTATTTTATTGTTATACATTTTTCGATAATATTAATCATTTTAATGGTTTGGACTAAAACACGTGATATCAATCGTATTATTCAATTCATATTTTTAAGTTATATTTATATTTTTTGTATAATTGAATTTCGTATAAAATTTAAATATTTTTATCGTACATATTTTGCATATTTTGCTCTTGTATTGACAGAAAATTTCTGTTTATGTATTATTTGGTATTTAGAAGATTGGGATAGTTGGTGGTTTGAATATTTATTCTATTTAATTCTAATCAATTCAATAACGTGTACATTTTTTATTGTTGTCTATATCAAATTGTTGAAGCCAAGTAAAGAAATTATTTATAATGTTGATTAAAATATATTAAACAAATATTTTTATATCTTTAAGGTTTTATTTTATGTTTCAATATTCGTATCCATAATATATAATAATTAATATGTAGGAAATAGGACTCGGAGAATAAATGAATTAATTTAAATAAATTCATCGTTTGGTCATTTATTTATTATAGGTTTTACTTTAGTTGCTGATGAAGTCATAAATAAATGACGAAACGTATTAATTATCTTTTTTTTTCATTGTAAAATATTTTATTGGTTTTAATTTTAGTTGCTGATGAAGTCATAAATAAATGATGAAACGTACAATTTATTTAAATTAATTAGTTTACTCTCAGAGTTCTACTTCCTAAGAATTAATTATTATTGTTTTATTTTATTTTTTTGGCGGGTGTCGATGTAACACAAGTTTCTATCCTGCTCTAAGGTACAGCAATATAGCACAATAGTATATGCCATTTAAAATTGACAATTTTCAAAGCAGTTTACAGTTATCGACTTTTTTTACAGTTTTTTTTCTTGTTTTAGATGTTTTAGATATGGCCTCTAACAGATTGCTAGAAACATAGACTTCTTTATCGATGCAACTAATCTGCTCCAGGAAGCACCCCATCCATGGAATTTCGAAAAATCAATGATAACATCTAATTGGTCACTAATTGGTCATAAATGGTCAGGTAGTCCCATTAATTGGTCAGCGATAGAAAATTTTTTATTGATCTTTTAATTTTTTCAAGGTCATAGAATAGTTTTAGTACTCCATCCATGGAATTTCGAAAAAACACAATTATACCATATAAAATTGGTCATAAATGATCAGATAGCCCCATTATTAGGTCTGCGATAGAAAACTTTTTATCGATGTTTTAAATTTTTTCAAGTTCATCCCCGGAAATAGATTTTTCCCAGGAAATAGGTCTGACCAATTTATTATTTTAACTGACCAATTATCAGTGGATTATTCTCAATTGATTAGTGCCTATATTTTTTCTCTTTATGAAATTGCTAAAATTTTTTTTGACCTTGAAAAAAATTTAAAACATCGATAGCATATTAAAGTTTTCTATCGCTGACCAAATAATGGGACTACCTGATCATTTATGACCAATTAGTGACCAATTAGATGTTGGTTTTTCCAAATTCCATGGATGGGGTGCTTAAATTTTTTTATGACCTTGAAAAAATTAATAGATCAATAAAAAGTTTTCTATCCCTGACCAAATAATGGGACTACCTGACCAATTTGTGATCAATTAGGTGGTATAATTTTTTTTTCAAAAGTCCATGGATGAGGTTCTAGCATCTTGGAGCCAACTAATCTCCGTCGATAAAGTAATATTTATCATCGGTAGTAGAAAATATAAGAAAGTTTTCAGATATGTTTTAACATCCAGAAATTTAAACGTAAATATTCGATTGGATGAGTCATAGCTTACATATAAACATAAATGTTAATTGCAACTTATCAATTAATTATATTTATAAATAATCTTAGTACATACCACTCATCTACGTAATGAATATGTTGATTACTATCTTAAGATCGGTATAGGCTGTCCCTCTATTTTTCACTCCAAACAACCTCGGACAAAAATCGTGTAGGTGCTTTTATCTCAATGAATATGTCTGTCTCATTGAATATACCCGTTCATTAAAATTGAATCAGTTGAATCATTCTAAGTGTTACTGTGTGTAATATTATACATTTATTTAGTAATATATACGCTTAGAATGTGACTTACTGGTTCAATATTTATTAAGTGTACTTGTTTTACAAACTTCATGAGTTTGCGGGCCATATACATAGAATTCAATCTAAGAACATCAGAGTAGCTTTAAAAGACTAGGCTACTTCATTTTTATTTAAACAGAAAAATATTGATAATCAAACTCCCAAACTTGAGCGTACAAACTATATGAAAACTAAAAAAATTTATGACACTAAGAAGTGGGGCAAATATTGTAATTTAACAAAAAAAAAATGTATCACCCTATATTTAAATACACAATCGATTAGATTAAGCAATATCTATCAATTGATAAATAAAATATTTAAAAATATTTTAGTTGGTGAATATTTTCCGTACATAGAAATATTTTCTATTATGTGCAGTGCTTAGAAGATTCCAAAAAAATTTCATAAAATCAAAACAAAAATGACCAAACAACATAGACATTTGTTATTTGTAACATTTTTAATATCATGTGTTGCATTAGGTTTATTACTTGTATCAATTTCAACAACAAATTGGGTTTTATCCAATCCAGAAGGTGCAGTTCCATCGACTCTAACTTCTGATGTAAATTATGGTTTGTTTACCGGATTGTATACACGTCGATTACCAAATCCAGACAAATATGGATTAACAAGTATGTATTATATAGTCAACTTCATATTATAAATACGACAATTCGATTTAAATTTAAAAGTTTGCCCCAATACCTCGATCAATGATTTGTATTTTATAAATACACATTTCGACTACAAATTAGTCATCATCAGAATGAGGTAGCTAATCGTAACTATATCCGGGATATGGAATCGAAGATATGTTACTCGTTGCTAAGTTGGTGCATGTGAGATAGCTTATTCACACTGATGATGACTACTTTGTAGTCGAAATATGTTTTTATAAAACAAAAATCACTGAAGTGTAATTGGGGCAATAAACCTAGAATTGTCTTTGATTATCATAATAATTGTTATAACGATAATTTGATGTTTGATACGGGAAAAATAAAACAATTTTCATGAAAATTTATAAAATAAGAATTATGTTCGAAACGAATTTTGTTCAAAACGGAACAATTTGGAAAAGTTGCGTTTATTTAAGCCTTAAACAAAATCATAATTAGGCTAATGTAGTTAGTTATTGAAATTTAAATTTTTAATATTTATTACTGAAATAGAAAAGTAATCGAAATTAATATAAACAATATTTTGTAATGTTTTGAATAATTTTCTAGTTATGCAAGTTAAAAGCTTGAGGATAAGATCGCAGGGTATAGACATTTTTTTGTAAAGAGTAACTATATTGGACTACAAAAGTTGATGTCAAAAAACTAACTGTGGATAGCTGCAATGCAAAAAGAATTTTTCTTAATGGAAAGGCCCTCAATTCAAAATTTGAAATAATATGACGAAATTGTTTAAACATGAAATTATAAAAAAAATCTGTTCTGGCGTTAGCTTGAAAATCAGTCTCATTAATCACATGAAACTAACATTACAGAAACTTGCAAATCATAAGATTCTTAAATTAAAGAAAGTTAGCCTCATATACTAATTTTGAACTTTTTTAAATAATAATTACAGTGATTTGTTTATATGAATATAACATTTGTGGATTAAGCTGTAAAACTACAGAAGCCGAAAGGAAGGAAGAATTTGAACAGTTATATAATGGTAAACAACCAAAATTTAACTGTAATAGATATACTGGACGCAGTAAAAGATCTACATTGATTGGAAATACCACTTCAATCTTGGCTGATGGCACAAATGGTAAAAACTATTTACGCAAATACAAATTAAAACCAAGCAAGGAACAACCATAAAAGAGAAAGATTTCCACGAATTCCTTACAAAAATGCACCAATCAAAATCGGTCCAGAATCGAGGCAGGCATAACATATAAAAAAGGAATGTTTCTCTTTATAAACAACCGTTAAAAACCTATACAAATACCTATACAAAGTTTTTCCTAAATAACTCGCAATGTTTCAACATTCCCAAAAAAGTATTGATTAATAGTTGTAGAGCATAAAATTTTTTACTAAAAACTCTAAAAAACTCTAAATTGTGGTTTCATCAACTATTTTGCTTAGTAGAGCGCGTCAAAGTTGCGCATTTTATTAGCCTAATCAAGCCTAATGACATAAATTAAAAAAATGTCCGAATAAAAGCTCTTTTGTTCCGAGGAGGGTATATTATACTGACCTTGATTTCACTTTGTCCTTGACCTTCCGGGTTATCCGAGGCTCAATTTGTGTTTTTCTAATATGAACCCATATTCTTTTTGACAGAGTCGGGTGAAGAAACAACATTCTAATATTATACAGCCATTATGAATTTTCGGGTGAAGAAAAACATTCTAACATTATACAGCTATTTTGAATTTTTAAACATTAGATTGCATTTTTTGAGAAAATTAAGACCCGTAGAAATTTATCGAAAGAAACAAAATTTTTTTATATTTAATAAATCGAAATTGATCGTTTATTTTTGGTTGTGTAAAAATAAACATTTTAATAAGCCAAGAATAATTAAGCCAATTCATTGGCCAAGAATAATAAGTTTTTAAATAATCTATTAAATGATTAATTATTAACCAAAATAGATTTTGTAACTCACATTTTATGTGATGGGTTCCCATTTGAACACAAGTTGAATCTCAAATAACCTTTCAAGCCAAGGTCAAGATCACCATAATATTCTCCTCCGAACAATAACCACTTTTATTCGGGTCATTTATTCCAAAAACCCTTCCTTGAAGAATTATTTAGGTGCATTGTTCAAAGTGAGGCATCTTGTACATTACTTCTGACATCATTCTACACTTATTTTGACTTATATCTTGCTGTAAGAAATTTCTGGAAATCTTCCATTTCCCTTTTTCTTCCTTCCTTGTTTGGTCTATAAAAATTTCTTACAATAACTCTATTAATGTTAAATTATTTTATTCTTGTTTCTTTTTCAAACAGATTTGACATTTATAAATAATGGAGTACATATTTCAACAATAATATTTTTGTGTATTGCAATAATATTATCAACAATTAGTTGTATAATTACAGTAATGAATCTAACATCGAATCCAATACAATCGATTCTAAATATACTTGGATTATACATATGGAATGGTGTAACAAGTATATCAATACTAATTGTTATATTATTGTGGGGTATACATTTTGCTACAACAATTTCACATAATGTTGCTTTACGCGATACAATTGTACAACAATGGACTAGTGATGGTCATTCTTCGTTGGGATACTCTTATTGGTAAGTGTAATAATATCCATTCCATATTCAAAACGGATAACTAGTTTGAACTGGGAGGTTACGGGTTCGAATCCCGGTAGAGGAAGAATTGTATTGCATATTTGTTTATGAGAATTTTGTATATGACAATTGTACAAAAATAATTGTAATTTTTCTTGTTTCCAGGATACTTTTAGCATCAATGTTATTACATTTAATTAATATTGGAATATTATTCTTTAGACAACGTTTAATTAATAAAGAGGCACCAACTATTGCTGCACCAAATGTGGAAAGTACTGATGGTGCCATATTTCTATACTAAAATTTAGTTTCAAAAATATTTTCAATGAATCTAAATCAATTTTTTAATAATTTTTAAAATATTGGATGATACCTCCTAACTAAATAAGTGGAAAAGTTTAAAAAGTTATCAGGATTTATTTAATTTAAAATAATTTATTATTTTCTACATCAAAACTGCGAAACTTCCAACTACAAATATACGAACACAAATCTATAGAGCTAACTTTGTTTAAATGTAGCCTATTAAAATACATTACTGTTAAACAGAAAATGTCAAGAAATATAGCCTAAAAATCGTACCTTACGATTTCTTCGAGACTTGAGAAACTTGAATATTAATGTATATAAAATAAAATATATATTAATTAACTATAAAAATTGCTGCCAAATATTTATAATTCCAAATTTTATCCAAATTATTTACGAACCATATAGCATGCTATTGTAAATATTAATAATTATTGTGATAATAAAAATTAGCTACTTAAATTTTTATCATTTTATTTATCACCCAATAATAATGTCGTTTTAAGCACTACTACCAAAGCGGGTCCTTTTTTCATAATTTTATAGTTGCTTTATTCCGAATGCAAGTGGTTTGTGTTTAAAATGTTTCGAATACAATTTTGTTATAATAATTTTAATAACTTTTGAAAATAATGGGTTTTTTTGAAACCCAAATAGACAAAATTCTTTTGAAACCAAAATAGAGGAGCACTTAAGAGAAAAATCAACTATAACATGTTCATATTGGGAAATAAATCGATTTTAATTTCTCAGTACATACGGAATTTATTGTAATGGCCCTGAAAAACGATATAATAATTTCTAACACAGTTTCGAGGTCATGCCATATTTTTTCGAGGCCAGCATATTAATAATATTTTTAGAGAAATGTTTGTGTATAACGTGGACGTAAGTATTTTCATGTATCGATATTCAAAAAATCCGAAACTCGAACTCCCAATTTGACCCCGTTAAGGATTGATTTTCGAAAAATGGTGAAATACGCAATTCTTTGTTTTTTATTAATAGCCGAACTACCAATATTCATGTCTATGTAATTTAAATGTAGATAAAGTTTTGTCCCAATTTAATGTTATATAACGATTTATCCAGTGTAATTTAGTGTATAGTTTCTATAAAAATTCCTGCATTTACATAATTTTGAAAATAACCCTGTCTTTGGCTTAGTGACAATGTAATCTAGGACTCCTACACGCAATTGGACTCCGCAATGGATCCATTATGTGCAGAGTATACGGCGAGGAGAAAAAAACCTTCCAGTTACATCATCTTTAACTGCAAATCTCTCGATTACAGCAGATACAAGATATTCGGTGTATCTCACCCCGAATATATGAAACTTCAGGAAAACGTGATAAGCAAACTCCCGGCAATTGCCAAAATATGGGAAGTACAAAGGAAACACAATGGGCCATAAGTTCGCAGTGCAACACTTTTCAAACCCCAAGATCTATCTATCTATCTGGAGATGATGAATCAGTCAGAACATATAATTTTGTATATGCGCATCAGCGTTGTTTCTAGTTTTCAACTTGACGCTATGTATGAGATGATTTGCTGCCCTATCTCCATCGAGATGGGGCAACAAAAGAGTGCGTTCCATCGTACCAACTCCCAAAACAATTAGTGTATAAGCGTTTGTTTATCTATCTGTCAAATGCATAGTATAAGCGTTCATAAGCCAAGACGAACGCAAATAATACAACAATAATACACCTAAGGTAACTCAATTATCTTTAAAATCTCTCATCAATTCTAAGAAACAGAACTTGTTGGATACAAACTATACATGCATTAAAATTACCAACAAAATTCAAGTACATAAAAACGTTCACAGATGGCATTAGAATGGTGGTATTAAACACCGGTAAAATAAAAATAAAACAAGAAAGAAAAGAATTTGACCTAGCTAACAATAATAATTCTATACCATATAGGTAATAATAATACCATCATCATCGTAGTATTATTAATACATTCAACAAAAATTCACCGCGTGGAAGAGGAGAAATGAAACATCACTGACTGCATTGAATACACTATTCCACCAGGTAGGTAGGTAGGTAGTATAGAGTTATAGACTTATAGAGCAGAGGTGGGCAGGAGTTGACTCGGCCAAGCTCTGAGTGAGAGGTAGGGAAGAGAGATAGAGTTAATACAGGGTAACCTACCAATTATTAATATTTTCTTTTTTTAATTAAAACATTTTCTGAAAAAAATATAATAATACCAAATCTTTTTATGGTCACTATTATACAAAGTAAATAATAATACAATCATTCAATACATACTCTGGAATTATGGGCTGGTAATTTGGGTCATAAAATGTACCTTTTTAGTATATATCATATTTGTGTATGAATAAAATAAAAATATATAAAAAATTTACATAAATCTTTTGAACCTTTAAGTTTACCGCTGGACCATTGTAATAAAAGAGGGAAATTTTTGCAAAGGATAATTTAAATAGAAATATAGTTTTGGAAATTCCAAATAATTTGTTTAAATATTTTACTATTCATATCCGAGAACTAATAAAGAATTATTTACCTGATTTAATTATTTTTTTTTCGTATGGAGTATGCTCAGTATAGTGTCATGGGAATTTGATGAATTAAGTTAAATTTTACATAAAGTGGGAATTTGAGTTCTTCGAGTTAGTCTACTTTGAATTGAAAAAGTGAAAAGTACTATTTGTAGTAGTGGAAATTATTTTTCGCATAATTTGTTTTTCAAAAAAAATAAAAGTAGTGAATTTAATAATGGAGAAGACATCGCAAGCAGTCTTGGATAAGATTATTATTATTATTGTTATTATTATCATTATTGTTATTATTATTATTATTATTAGTATGTTGTATCTCTCCATACTGTAAAAGATATTATTTAAACAATAAATATTTTATAAAACTATTTCTAAAATGATTGAATAAATTATTGGGCAATAATCGGTAGGGACAACCTGTATTGAAACATCGTTCCGTCTTGCTTCAAAATATACCTTCTTTACTTACTCTCACCCAGCTTATGGAGAGCTCGTAAGGCTCAGACGAGCTGTCTATGCCCACCTCTGTTATAGAGGTAAGTATTATACCTATAGAGTAGAGAGTATCTACTGCGTGCTGCAAATTGGTGTAGAATAATTCGTTGTGGACGGGAACAAGAACAGTAGTACATTTATACTCACCATCAGAGTCAGTCGGTCGTTGAAGTTTATTTGAAATATATTACATGCATACCGGTTTCTTCCATACCTAAACAGGTGTAAAAAAAAACATTGAGTTTAAAACATTATTATTTTATTTATTTGTATTTCTGTGTCGTGTAATACAAAAATTTGTTTGCAATATTTTGTGTCATTTACTAGAAAAAATTTCCTTGTGTTTTACTGTGTGATATTGTGAAATTTTGTGGTTTTGGGCGGAAAAAATGTCTTTTCCAATTGTTTGTTACCGTTGTTGTGGTTGTTGAATGCGGATACCGAAAATTATACGTTAATAATATTCTCAAATTGTATATTTTTGGGGTAAGAAATTACTTTTAATGCATTGTTATTAATTAACTCTTAGAAATAGAATTTTATTCTTATGTACACTATGGGTCAGAAAATTCGTGTGCTTCTGTCAAAATCCTTTTTGGGATAATGACTATATAATTATAAAAAAAAAAGGACACGAATTTTGTGGCCCATATAATACAAAATTTTATTGTATCTTTTTTCAAAATTGTATAGTCATTTTGCATCTAATTCATTCGGTTTTGCGGGAAAATGTTTCGAATAAAAGTTGTATATATTAAACAACTTTTATTCGAAACATTTTTCCAAAAACCGAATGAATAGGGCTAAATAAATATGAAAAAAAGAACACGACTTTAGTGGCCCTTAATACTAGGGGCCACAAAAGGGGCGCTTGATTTACAAAACTTTTTAGTTGACTTGTACTTTATTCATTTGGTGGGTGAGAACATGTTTCGAGTAGGTACAAGTTGTTTGTATATTTATAATGACCAATTTTTAACCGAAGCATTTCTTCGAAAACCAAATGAATAAGCCAGAAATCAATTATAAAATTTTGAAAAATGAGCGATACTTTTGTGGCAATGTGTACAAATATATCTACTTTCAACAAAGCGTGTCAAAAACGATGTAAGGGCATTATTATTTTTTATTATTGTGTACTTTTATACGCAGTGTGTATAATATTTGCGTTCACGTTTAGAATTTTAGGTCAAATTTCATATATTATTTATTTATTTTCTTTTTTTATGTAATTTATTTGTTTATATTTTTAATAAAAATATAATAACAAAAAATTTTAAAAATATTATTTTAAATATAAATAAAATATATTCAATTTGAAAACTCGTATAATACATTCATGTTAAAAAGTGTACTACAAAATAATAACATAATATATATAATATATATATATATATATATATATATATATATATATATATATATATATATATATATATATATATATATATATATATATATATATATATATATATATATATATATATATATATATATATATATATATATATATATTAAATTAACATTGCGGTCTAGATTGGAAGATGTTGAGAGAAGACTTTTCTTTGAATAAACCAAACACTTTTACTGTTAATTGTTGGCAATACTTTGTTTGCCGGGTACCACCGTCTTATACCACGATGTTATATCTTTTTCTAAATCGTGTCCCCGAAAATAAAGCAATACCGGATTCCAGTCCTAAGGCATAAACATATCTGTCATTGAAAACAAAGCTTCTCGACAAACCAATGTTTATATGAACTTCTTTGTCATATTTTGATGAGTATAAGTAAGCTTTCGTGGTTCTCTTTGTTATTTTAGAGAAGAAATTTTTCTAGAAGAGAGTAGGTACAGAATTTATTTCGATTTTGATTAAAGAACCAAAAATATTTACTAACTATTCCAACTTTGTTTTTTTTTTGGATGACTATTATTATTAAGTTATTTTACAAATGACCAAAATATTTGTTATAGCTTTAGGGCAATATATGACCTGAAATCCGTCTTTTGAATATATACCAGACACTATATAGATGTATACATATTCAAAAATATAATGTTATATTTATGAAGAACTGTATTTAAAAGTATTTTATAGTTCAACGTCCATAATTCTCTTATATAAAAATCAAAGAAGCAAAAAAAAAACTGCTAAAATAAATATTCATGAAAGAACATCGAAAATCGTAAATTCCATGCCAAATTTACAAACAACCACAATTATTAAATTCAGGTAACCTATTCTACAAAACTTGCCTTGGTAAATTAGAGACCTACAGACTTTGAAGATCACAAACCTAAAAAATCTACAAAAAAAACTTAAAATTCGATTGTGTTTTTACACTAAACGTCTGTAAATTTGCGAGCGATTCTTCTGCCGCATATCAGCGCAGTAATCAGATTGGTTGACATCTGTTTTGAAACAATATGTTGTTCTAGCAATGAGATATTATGATATAAGACGTCTCAAGAAATAAAATTCGTTTTATTAATTTAATTTATCTCATATCCTGTATATAAATTTCTGTTCGAATCAAACCAAATATGATGAAACAAATGAAATAAAAAAAACAATGCATACAATTTCAAGGTATTGGGATTATTAAATAATGCGGTCAAGTGTGCGTATAAGTGTGGAAAAAAACGTATTCTATACATTGAAGCACAAATGAAAATTACCTAACGAAAAAAAAGTGCCAAGAGGAAGGACCCTAGCGCTTGATACATGTATACAATAATTCAAAAAGTTTTGATGTCAAATATTAAAGCTAATAGATACTTTTCCAAAGTCATTCCTCAACTTTTAGACAAATAGGATAGGTACTTGGATTTATCATAAAACGAGACAGAAAAAAAGTTGAAAAAATTGGGAACTTTTTTTATACCCGATATACATAACATTACTTATATAGGGTAAATTAAGTTTAGTCTCGGGTTTATAACGGTTCAAATTTTAGCAGAAAAAGATTTTTAGTACAATTTTTCATAAAAGAACCTAATTAGTTCATCTTTAAAAGAAGTAGAAGAAAAGACAAAATGTTCTTTGTTTTACATAAGCAATTTTTGTCTGTAGGGTTTTTTTTCATAAATCGGATGATTTTGGCACAATTTCAGTTCAAAAACTAAATATACAATTCACGCATTGATAATGAACTAACTGAGTGTATTCGGTGTATTTAAGCAATTAACTTTCCCTGTATTAAAGTTAGTTGTTATTTTCACTTGTTTTAATCAAGATTTTGGTCACTTTAATTGTGAAACATGGTAAAAGTAGACTTTACTAAGCGAACTTAACTTTTTCAAGCGAGAACACACCAGCCTTATTCTAGACTTGTAGTTTATGTCCGCCACTGTTTCATATATTAAATTTTTTAAACAAACACTTGAGATTTTATATAACTAGCTTATATCCTATTCTTATCTGTTGTAATATCTCCGGCTCCCGTCATTGTAGCGTTATAAACTATATACCAATTTTTAAGTCTAATCATAAGGTTTGATCGATCTAGTAGTTTTTTCGTGCTCGAGCAAACAGACAATTACAGTTTTATAATAGTTGAGATTATGATAAAATACGAAAAGATGCATATTTTGTAAGAGCTTGGAATGTTTTCGGTACGGAACACTTATATAGCAACAGATTGTATCAATTGATATAATAAATATCTCGTTATTTATCATCGCTTTACCTGCCATATTATTTTAATTATATAAGTAAGTTTTAAAAAAAATAATGAAACAATAGGATTTATATAATTATTATCTACAATTTAAGATCTTTTATGTTCGAATGATGATAATAATTATAACGGCCTTCTCTTTGAAACAAATCACAAATACTTATTATATTTATATACAATCGTATATACACTGAGCGACATCGTAAATAAAATCATTTAAAATTATAGATATTCTAACATTTTACATTTAGTATGAACAATCTAAATGTAAAATGTTAGAATATCTATAATTTTAAATGATTTTATTTTTCCTTAGTAACTTAGTACAAGATTAACTAGGAGAAAAAAAAGATAAAAATTTCCAATAATTCTTAATAGTCTAGCACGAGTGCATGATTATCGGAAACTATTGGGAGACAATTTTATTGTCAAAATGCTTTCAAAATATGCAAAATATGACCGAATGACCGAATATTTTTATGCAAATAGAATTTGTTTAGGTAGTTTGCGTCATTTTAAACAAAAACCGTATTAAAATTTCAAATTCGCCCCCTTTACCTAGATCAGTTTTTTGTATTATAAATACGTATTTCGACTACAATGTAGTCATCATCAGCATAAATTAGCTAGTCGTACTTTACTCTTTGACAATTAGAAATAGATATAAAGTCGAGATCAATAGACAAAAATAAAAATAAATAGAAAATTAACTAAATTAAAATATACTGGATTTAAAATTAATAAATTTTAAATAATATTGAAATTACTCTTGTCAAAATTTTCTTCATTCACATTTATTCCTGTTAATTTTACTCTTGTTAAAATTACTCTTATATTGTCGCAGGATATGTTACTTGTTACTAATTTGGACACAATTTCAATTCCTATTAAAAAATGAAATTTTTGAGTTTACCAAAATTCTTCAATGAACTTTGAACATCCCTTCACAAAATGCTGAAGAATAATCACAGATTGTTTCATTATAAATCATTGTTTTTTAATTGTCAAATAGACGCTAAAACATGTAAAATATATTGACCTACTAGTCCAAGTGTTTAACTTGACGCGCGGCAGATTTTATATCCCACTTCCCATTTTAAAATATTTACAACTATGAAAACAATTAAAATTTTGTCAATTACTTCATCGTTCTGTCAATCTTTAATTTAAAATTAATAGTATATATCTCGGAAACTGCTTGTTAAAGATTCACTTAACAAGCATCCCAAATTAGGTAGTCAATGGCTTTGCGGCTATGTATATGTCATGCAGGTCTCATCCGATTTCGGGCATTTCATGCAAATATGACGTGCAAATATAACGTTTAACACACTCTACCGTAGTATGAAATGCCCGTAGATGGGCTTTTCACGAAGTGTCTAGTTACTACATTTAACTACTAAATGATTACAAATACGCGGACTTTTCATAAAATGCCTAAAATGAGACCACGACATATATACGAGTAAATAAATTTTTCCACACAAATTCAGAGCAAAAATCAGGCTAATTTTAATGCAATATCAATAGTTTTTATTAGTTAAAACGATAAAAGACAAACGATTGAAAAAGGTGGTTGTTAATTCGGATTCTTGGTATAGATATATATGATACGGGTTTCTATAAAATCTGTCTCTTTCATCCGTGGTTCTCAGTATATTTGTTTTTTCTGCATTTAATTTAAAATCAAAAAACAGCGCACGAAGTTATTATTATATTACAAAATACTATGATGTTCAAACGGTATAATTTTTTAAATTGTTTAAATAATACAGAAATCTCTTATCGAACAATAAATAATTCTATTGAGTTTTTAACTTTACTACTAATTATGATTGACACTTAACATGTGTGTCTTATTAAGAATATATTGACGTTATAGTTAAGGTATCAAATAAATACACACCTTCGTATACTAAGTAATTAGTCGCACCTCTGTACCTATAAGATCATAGTCATTATAATGTTTTAAATAAACGTGCCCTGCATATTTAACATTGAACAAAATGATAGTTAACAAAAATACATTTTGTATTTGATTCTAGATCGTGATTTAGAAATGAATAGAGATTGTTATTAAATTCAGAAAAAATGAATTGCTTATTCCATTCACTAATTTGTTAAGAAATACTTCGAGTTACATTCCTTCAATAATGATTAAGAAGGCGCTCGAAAAGATAATTCAGTGCTCCCACAATTTAAAGACTCTGCATAAGATTAGATTGTAGTCTGCCTGCATTTAGAGATTGTCTGGGCATTTATTACCATTACTTGAATTCATAACTATTTTATTTGAATTTAAACAGTTTTGGGTACTTTAAAAAAGGTGTGACTTAATCAAATGTGAAAATAGTATTTTTACATAGCAACCATATTTTCCCTGTTAGTTTATAATTTGTTCTTTAATTTGATACAAAAAAAGTCTAAACTCGGTGTTTAGAGTATTTTTTATAGAAAAAGAAAATAATAATATATCTATAGTACACTCAAGCTAGAGAGTCCATCGTTGTCAACAAATGCATGCACTGAACGCATGTCAAAATGTTGGTTATAGATATGAAAATAACGAATGGGAACAATAAAAATACTAACATAAACAAATATAACAATAAAAACTAAAAATAAATATTTTAAAAAAGTCAAAAAACAAAAATTCGCATACAAATGAATTGAAACTTTTATTATTCAGATTTAGAGGTCCAAGTAATCAAAATAGCCAATCACATTGCACCCTGTGCTATGATCACCTGATTTCGTCTGTTTACGTCGATGGACATTATTGCTTGAGTGTACTATATATTATTATATTTAATAAGGTATATATTCGAAAAGATATATCAATGATAAACAATTTGGTGAAAGTTAAAATCTTGAAGCCTATTGGATTAGTAATTGTAGCAAAATTGATCTTGATGAGAGTTTATCGCGCTATCGGACCTGAATTTCGCAGAGTTGCCTTGGCAAGTGACTTTGATAACCATGGGTACTGCCTTTTCAAAAAGTTTCATTTTTTGAGCAGGAAGTACCATTTTCACTAAGATATCATTAATTTTCACTGTTATATCACTCAATATTTGATATTCTCCTTGAGATCACGTATAATTTGATGATGCAGATGTGCAGATATATGGATTTTTCTTTCCATGGAACTGATTTTTTAAAGGTTAATCTTAACAATACTACTTCATTGACTTTAAAGAAATGTCATCATTATTTTACGAAGTGGTCCAACGTCTTTATAATTATGAAATAAAATATCCATTTTTGTAAAATATTGCAGATAAAATCCAATAACTAAAAACAAAGTTGGCATCTCTTGGCTCAACTTTAGCAACATCGGTTATTTACAAGAAATATATAGTAGATAAAAGCTATAGATCTATTAATAATCATAACCATATTGCTGTTTAACTCATGGGTAACAAGTATATCATTTAAAATTAATTTGCAGTTGTTTTATTTCTTAGGTTTTTTTATAACTTCCTTTAATTTAGAATTATAAAATATTAATAGTAGTTCTAATATTTCCTCTTTCACATTTCACTTCTTAAGTAAATTTCAATTGTAATATATGTGGAGCCAATTATAGAATTATCCACTTCAGTGACTTGGCTGTTTGTGATTTGTTTTTAAATACTTATAAAAGTCAGACAATTTGAAAATAATAGTCTCTATATATTATAATTTATTATAGTTCTGAAGAGTAGGTATATTTAGACAGAAATGGAAATGATACTCCGTGACATGACAATGATTTTCAAATTTATAATTTCAAAAATTTAAAAAAAACACACCTCGCCCATTTAAGAAACTACCCCGCAGTAGTTCTCAAATTTGTCATATTGTGCGTAATGTCTTTTCTGGGATATCCGAACTTGATATTTTTTTTTTAATTTGACGTCACTGTTTTCTTATTAATTTTAGATTAAGTCATTAAAAATAAAAAAATTTTCTCTCTTCCATTTTCTTCTTGAGAAAACAATAAAATTTCCTTAAAAAACTAAATTTAATTTTATTAATAAAATAAAGTAATAAATAACAATTTTATTAAATAAATTACAATAATTGCTCGAATCGATCAGCCCTAACATCAATTGCGTAACTGCGCAGTGGAAAAAAGCAGTAGCGCACTCAATTTTTTTTTAATATCAAATGGTTGGTTGTCCCAGCACCACCCCTGGAATAATTAAATTAAATCTAATTAGGTAAAATTTTAATTTCACTTAGTTTTTGAGACATTTGAAAAAAAAAGATTTTTTTAATTAATTTTAACAACCTGTATCTTGAAAACGAATCTTGAAACTTCTTTTGAACTTTAGTTCTTATTTTTGGAAAATTTATCGCCTATTCAATTTTCCGAATTAAAATGTGAGTGAGACAGCCTGTATATATATAATGATTATTAAAAATTATAGAGATTCCATGGTTATCTTCGAAGTTACATAATTTCGTTACATGATTCACATACAACATAAATTATATCTAAGGTCTGACTAAAAAAATAAATAAATTCTTATATCATCAGTTATCATAAAAACATTTAAAACAAAATTCCAAAAAAAAAAATTAATTTCATTCTTCAATAATTCTCCAGCCACAAAAATTCATTGTATGCAAATTTTTGATATTAATATAATCACAAATATTTATGACTCTTACAACGGTAGGAACTTACACGCATTCTTCGAGTAATGACCTTTATAACTGTTAACATAAAATTTATGAATAAAAATAAATATTTGTCCACATTCAAAAAGTAAATAATAATCTTAAAATATACATAGTTTTTTAAAGGGTGAGTAGTAAATTCCGCACTTTTGCCTACAATAAACATATTGAGAGTTGAATATAGTACTTTTTCCAATGGGTTAATCACAGTACTTTTCTCTGATGCCCCCATTCGACATATTGTAGAGCACATAACGAGCAAAATAGCATCTAATAAAATCTAATAATATCTAGAATTTAATAATAATAGTAATTAAAAATCTTTATTCATAATGTTCTTAAGAAAACTTTATAAATAGATTTTATTCAAATCTTAGAAAAGAAGAAAATTTGGGATCAATCCTTCTATAATTGGGGTTATGTTTCTATGAGAAACATGATTACTGTAATTGTGCCTAAACTATTTGTTGTATGAAAAAATGTTTCGTACAAAAGTTGTTTGTTTTTATTAGATAAACATTTTTTTTAAAAGATTTTCTCTACCTCAAACCGTTAAAAAGTTGGTTTTTTGCGTAGTTGCCACGTTGTACAGATGCATGAAATACAAACTTTTTTTAGTAACCTTCCTGGATAAACGGGCAATCTAATGAAAATTTTTCAAATCGGACTCATAGTTCCTGAGATTAACGCATTCAAACATACAAACTCTCCATCTTTATAATATTGGTATAGATTTTTCAAAAGCTTTAATAAGACTCAAGTTTCTATACGTTACGTTGACTCACGTAACGGAATTTTCAGGTCAATATCTCCATGACTTCAATGACTTCAAAATCTCTTAGTTGATTTGTGCCGAATCCATTTTCATGACAAACAACTTTGTTTGATTTTATGATCTGCAAATAGTGCGGACTTTACCTACGCCCGTACTACTTACTACAATATATATATTTTATAGACATCGTATTTATTATCTTTAATATCATTAATAAAAATATCTCTATCTAACCAAGGTTGTATATATAGTAGTCAATTGGTATATGACCGGTTAATGTAATTCTATGACTTTGTAAGAAGGTTGGTTAATTAAATACATACTTGGCTGCAAAAGAAATAATACGGAAATGTTTATGATAATTATTAAAAGAATTTTTACCTCTATATATACAGACGACTCAATATATACATATTTACTTTGAACAGCCGAATTTTTTATATCAAAAATGGTTTCTTTTAATATCTAGTTTTCATTATAGCTATTATAACGTCGCGGTATCTTGACTCTCTTTAGCCTTCAAAGGAGCGCTGTAGAACCTACAACAGATTCTGATACTCGACACACACAAAAATCACAAAATATTAGTAAATGTTTACTAAATTTATGTCAATTGGACAACACACACTGGACAACAAAAGCTTTATGATATTCAAACCTGAATTTTATTTTATTTGAAAAAAAGAATTTTAATTTAATTTTTCATTTCCAAAATTAAATGAGTCTCTTTCTCTTTTTAAAACAACAAACAAATTAAAATTGATTTCGTAACTTTTTTGATTCATTTGATTAAAAAAAACTCCTTTCTTGAGGAGAAAAATGTCTTATTTTATCTTAAATATTTTTCAGTGTAAAATTTTCAAATTGATCTCCAAATTGATTTTTAAGTGAAGGTTTTTGGTCTTGAAACTGCCTGAACAAAAGCCTCGTTACGTGTCAGAAAAATATATTTACCATGCATGTACATAGAGATCGCGTCTGAGTATTACACACCAATATTTTTTAAAATAATTTTTAATAATCTTATTAAATAAATAAAAAATAATAACTTTATTTATTTATATTTATGTAGGTGGTTCTCGACCCCAAAAATACCGTTATTATAAATATCAAAAGTAATGTAAACAAATGGTATCGCCCATATTTTGAAGAAAAAAAACCAGATACGATTCAGTTCACTAATTTATAATTCTCTTAGTTATAGATTAGAATCTTCACTACTAGTTTCCACAGACAAAAGCTTAAAGAAGAATGATATGCCAAGACTGGCTACAGAATTGTACATATCATTATTAAACGGCTGTTTCAAATGTTGTTTGAAGTCGATTATTGATTAACTCTTCTGCATATAAATTAAAAAGTTTTAATTTTGAGTTTTCGCAACTTTGACCTTGGTTAGAAACCATTCATTTACATAAAAATTAATTATTAGTCTCAACAATATTGTTGATTCACAATTATCATCTTTAATTAACATTAAAAGGTCGGAAGGTTTATTTTTTTAAATTCGTGACAGAAAATTAATTGTTTACAACATGATTCCACATATTTAACAAGTAAATCACTTTCTTTGGGTCTTGCAAATATTCATAGTTTTGCTAACTATCAATAGTCCGGTATCCTCAGTCCTGTACCTATACAGTATTTTTTCTGACAAACCATTTTCGGACTTTTGAATTAATGAGTTGAATTAATTATTGATATAAGATAAATAAAATATAGATTTAAAATAAAGAAAACCGTGAGCTATCACTTTTTCTTAAAAGCAAGGGCCGCAAAATTAGCATTCCTTTTTCAAAATTTTATACTTGATTTGTTCCATATAAATTCGATTTGCGAAAAAATGCTTCAGGCAAAAATGTTTTTGATAATAAATTTACAAACTTTTAATCGAATCATTTTCCTGAAAACCGAATGAATAAGGCACAAATAAACTATAAAATTTTGAAAAAAGCTTATTATATTGTTTGTTATGCCGAGTATACCGAGTATATAAACTATCAAACTTTAAAAGGCATTATATTTCAGTAAAAGAAAAACATGTATAGAACCGTTGTATTTATAGAAAAAATTGAACATATGCGGTTCATTTTTTTCCTGTAAAACCCTGTATAATCCTTGATAAATTTTAAAATTTACTACAGAACAACATGAGTAGCGCACTTTTTCAAAATTTTGTAGTTGTATTGTGTATTATTCATTTGGTGGGAAAATATTTCGAACAAAAGTTGTAAGATTATTTATAATGGGCAACTGTTATCCGGAGCATTTTTTCGAAAACCGAATTAATAAGGCACAAATCAATTATAAAATTTTCAAAATTTTACAAAATTGGACAAAAGAGCGCTACTTCTGTGGTTCTGTATACAATTATTTACTTTCAATTCAAAATGACCTCAGAGGAAGAATATCATAATTTATTCCATTGTATATTTGACCCATTGGGAAACCCGGAACATAGATGCGAAAATTAATAAAAATCAAATGATTAATATTTTAAAATTTTAAACGTCGCATCGTTTCAAACTAAAAACTTAACAAAACCCATATATTACTAATTATACAAAACATTTTTAATTGCTTAATATTTATGTATTTTTTAAAATAATATCTTATAAATAGAAATTTATTTGTTTGTAAAATTTTACAAACTCTCACGATTATTGTGCATTTATAGAAATATATTTAAATAATATATATTTATAGAAATGATTAATTAGTGTACCTATAGATAGATATATATTTATTTATTGTTGGTTGCTCTGAGGTCATTTTGTTTTTTTTTTTTAAATAGTTTTGCATGTTATAATGAAATTTTTTTTTCATTTAAATAAATTAATGATTTACTCATTTTCATCTCTGTAGGATACAAAGAAAGTGAGTTTAATTAAAACGTGGGTTCATTTTAAAAGGCCAAACTTTTATTTTTTTGATGAATTATTTTGTTGTTTAATAAAAAGAACACCTTTTTTAACCTTTGAATGTCAATTAGAAATGACCATAGCCAATAGACAAACCGGATTACTCAAATTAATTATTAATCATTCATAATATACAAATATTTTGGAAACTTATAATTTTTCTATAAATAGTTTCTTTCTAATCACGATGTTCTTTTTTTTCAAATGTTATTTTTACAAATGTATATCCGGATATCCAAAGGGATATTGGACTGAATAACTTATAAATAAGTAGAATTAGTGGATTAATCATTTTATTGAGTTGGTCAAAACGAGTCATTTTTTTGATTTTTAACACGATTGTATAAGCTTGCATTCTATGAAAGTGATTCACTATTCACCCACTTCCTAAAATATGGCTATCATAGTCTACTTAAAGAAACACAAAGCACCTAAGGCTTTTACAATTTTTATTTTTTGCTTTTTAGTGCATTATCTACTCATAAAATCATGTATTTTAGTTTTTTTAGAAAATATACATTTTTAAGACTAAAAAAACTAATTTAATTTCCCATATTTTTACCAACGCATCCACCATATTTGTACTAAAGAGTAAATTTAATTTCTCAAATTTTACAATGCTTTTACCAAATATTTTTTGTCGCAATTTTGAGGCATATTTTGTAGCGAATTTCATCATGAGTTAATTGCATTGCTTTTGTAAACTTTCCAATTGATACGACAATTGAAAGTGGATGAAAATTGAATTACAAGATTTATTTACAGAGTTGTACGTAGATTAAGCTCAAAAAGTTTTTAATTTTTTTTGGTACATTCAAACATAAAAATGAACTCTTGCGGTTAGTTCTTTTTTTTTATTATGCATTCAAAAATAAACAATTTCAACAACTCGCTACAAAGGAACAACAGTTTATAAATGAAACACTCAAAATTTCTTACAACGACACGAATTATAGATGAAACATTAAGC
Organism: Nineta flava; assembly: GCA_963920215.1. NCBI lineage: Eukaryota > Metazoa > Arthropoda > Insecta > Neuroptera > Chrysopidae > Nineta > Nineta flava. The sequence continues at coordinate 49,935,627 of OY986044.1, forward strand.
CTCATTTTTAAGCACAAGCCTCAAAAGTTATCTGTCTATGAAATTATGTATACAATGTTTTATTAAAAAAATATTTTTCTAGCGATCACATTTTTAATCCTATCGGAATAAAATTTACTATGTGAAAGGCCAAATTCATTATTGAGCAAAATTGGATAAGGGAAAAGAAGGGTTTAGAGGGAAGGGGAAACAAAATTGGGTATATCTCTCTTAATATTCAAAAAATCGAAAAATCTCTAAGAAGTAAGGTTAATGGAAATTAATCAATTTACACTACAAATTATATTCTTTTCATTTTTTCTGTTGCTTTAATATTAACAGAAATATTTACTACTTGAAAAACAAAATTATATCTCCTCTGGTTTATATTAGAATTTAAGACAAAATTTTATTTTCTACTTATACATTTTTCGATTTTCCTAACCCTTATCCCATCTACGGTTCTACTAAGTAATTAGCCTTTCAATTAGAATTTGATGATATTGAAAAAATCTTATTTCCAAAAGAGAAGTGATATGTATATTGATTCTGAGACAATTTTTTAAAATTATTAAATGTTTCAATTCCTATATCTATTTAGTCAAGAACAGACGTTAATCGTAATATAAGTGCCATAAAAATAAGTCCAGTTTGCAACTGGAGTATTTTGGTTTAAATCATACTGAAATTTCGTATATTATGTAATTTATTATACACGAGAACTCATTAAATTTTTCAAAATTCCATCTAAATATAAATAAATTCGTGTATATTATAACACTAAAAGTCATAAACACCTATAACCAAATTCATTGTCTTCAGAAGAAATTCACATTCATAATAATGTAATATGTAATTAAAAGAAATATGAATACATTTAAAAATTATGATGTGAATGGCCTCCGTTACATTAATGATATTATGTAGAAATATATGAAATTTGTTAATTAAATATATCTTTAAAGCATGCATGTAATGAGTTATGGCTTTATTAAACTGAATTATAATTCTTATAATTATTGTTTTCCTACTCAAAAAATTTTTTTATTAAAATTTCTCGACACCTTAATTTCTTGGTGATATAATTTTTCTAATATTCTAACATAAGCGAATGTCGTCACCATAACAACCCTGAACTTGTTGTGATGCTACAAATTATGGTCAAATTTACCACCGATTAATGCATAGTATATTAGAGAATTTTGAATCGAAAATAGGAATGTTCCAAACGTCCGTAATTGTATCATTTTTGACAGCTATATATCTGGTATTCGGCCAATTTATTTATAAATTTATGAATTAAAAATGTGAAAATGATATTGTATCCAATAGAACTCGAAAAATCAACTCCGTCTATACGGGACGCTGTGTTAATCACAGTTACTTAGTGATTAAATTACATTTCTAATTTATATACATTTTATTTGTACGGGAATCCCTCCGTACAAGCTGATTTTTGATAGGAACAACGCCGATATTCATCTGAATTTCGTGAAAGGAAACTGCAGAAAACTTTCACAAGTATAGCCGGTTACTTTCGGTCTTGTGTTAATTTAATTGACAAACTGGTGCCGTTGGGAATCGAACCAGGAACCTCCCAGTTCCGAGCAGAGCGCCTTTAACAACTCGACCACAGGTATTGTTTTTGTTAATTTATTATATCAGAATTTTTTAATTATTCGGATGTACCGATTTGGGCATTATATCTTGTATTTCATAAATAATAGTTAATTTGTTTAATTATATGCTAACCAAATCTAGCCGTCCCGTATTTAAGCCAAACATATTGGGTGTATAAAAAAATATTTTAAAATTGTTTGCTATATGAGGTAAAATGTTTTGTATTTAAATATTATTTCTATCTCGCACCGTTGAGAAGATAGGGATTTTGGGTACAATTGCCACGTAAACATCCAATAAAAATATTCTAAATATTGGATCATCATAAAATTTCAAATTCGCCCCCTTTACCTAGATCAGTTTTTTTTATTATAAATACGTATTTCGACTACAATGTAGTTATCATCAGTATAAATTAGCTAGTCGTACTTTATTTACTCTTTGACAATTAGAAATAGATAGAAAGTGGAGATCAATAGACAAAAATAAAAACAAATAGAAAATTAACTAAATTAAAATGTACTGGATTTAAAATATAATAAATTTTAAATTATATTGAAATTACTCTTGTTAAAATTTCCTTTATTCACATTTATTCCTGTTAATTTTACTCTTATTAAAATTACTCTTATATTGTCGCAGGATATGTTACTTGTTACTAATTTAGTGACAATTTCACCACTAGCTAATTTATACTGATGATGACTACATTGTAGTCGAAATACGTATTTATAATACAAAAAACTGATCTAGGTAAAGGGGGCGAATTTGAAATTTTATTTCAAAAACCTAGAGTTCTCACTAATTATCATTCGATAATATAATGATTGGATCATCAATTTTAACGCGGCGTGGGAACAAAAAATATGCAAATTTAGTATTATCTGTAGTACTATCGAATAGACGGTTTAAATTCTACCCTTGATATAATTAAGTAAGGTAGACAATTGTAGACCCCTTGATAAATTACGTCATCTGTGCACTAATTCACGCAACAGCGTTCACCAATATTAATAATTTTAACGTTTACAACCTTGAATACAATTTTATAAAATAAAGTGTCGTTTTATATGAAATATTTCCCATGACCTATTTCGACTGTTCAAAAAATAAATTCCCATATGGTACATTAATTATGTTCATGAATCGAATTTACCATAATTTAAACATAGTTTGACCCGTTATTATGGTCTTTCAATTAAATTACTGCTAATTAATGCATATAATATAAAAAAAATTGGAATCATTGGTGTAGCCAAATAAAAAAGGAATGATCCAGACATTTTATTTGCATCATTTATTTCCACCTGAAAGCGTGGCTCAAAAGAAATTGTTGAAAAGCTTCATTTATTTTTTGAGCTTATTGAAAGGCTTAAACGTTACTGATTGTTAAAAACTATGTTTTCTTGCTCTGATAACGATTCGATTTTTTCCTTAACCAGGGCCACGAGGTACAATATTTCAATTGATCATTTAAAAAAAAAAAAAAACCTATAAACAAATTAATTCACCTTTGATCCATAAACTTCATATAAACTATTCAGACCATTTATCAATTTTTTGCTGTTTATTTTAAATCAAGTATTGTTTACAATGCTTTGTTATAGAATTAAATATGAAAAAGACATGATTTGAAAGTTACAAGAGTAAACAATAGTATCTTAAAATCATTATTAATGTTTATAACAATAAATAAATAAATAATATATAATTTATGAAAGTATTATTTTAGAAAAAAAATTATGATTTTAAAATTAAATAATTGATGAATAAAAATCTATTCCTATATAATTGTGTTTAAAGATTATTATTATTACACTGAGAAGGGTAGAAAACAAAATTGACAAGAAATAGTAACAACTAACTTATTTAATTATACAAATATCCCATATATACTGAGTTTTTTTTATCGGTACACTTCTCCACACGCACAGATATATAAAAATATGACTTAGGATAAGTGTACCCCAAGGTACTATGATATACAAATGTATGTAAGCTGCTGTAATTGTAGATGTTTGGACTGAAATTATGGCTAAACTATTATGTTTATGAAAGAAAAGTTTCAAACAAAAGATAAATTTTATATTGTACGTTTGTATTATACATTTTTGTATTTAAACCTTTCCACAAGCTCTTACAATTTTACACATAGATATTTTCCCCATATAACATAATATCAAAAGTCGTTTCCATAGTAAGTATAAACTATAATAGCACACTATAAATCGTTGTATATCGATATACATATACAGTCGATTCTCATTAATCCGGTACTATAACAAACTATAGGGTACCGGATTATTGGACGTGCCAAACTATTGAAGTGCCAGATTCAATATACTATTATATATATATATATATATATACCCCTTGGAAAAAATGTGAAAAAAGTGAAGAAAATTTTTGTTCTCGATTTTGATAATAATCATTTTCTAGGCTAATTTTGACACAAACAGTACGAAAATCAGGTTCATTTTAACGTTCGACCAACACATTTCAAAATTTTGCCTTCTCAATTCATACAGTTTGGAATTTTAGCACTATGGATATGATACCTTGAAAACCGTTAATCGTATCATATTTTAACCAACGCCATCGTTTTCGCTAGGTCCAAATTAGCTTAAAACCAAGTTTTTATCAAAATCGGGGACATAAAATTTTTCTCCAATTTTAGCGAATTTTTTAAGGGGTACCCCTTGGAAAAAATGTGAAAAAAGTGAAGAAAATTTATGTTCTCGATTTTAATAATAATCATTTTCTAGGCTAATTTCGACCCAAACAGTACGAAAATCAGGTTCATTTTAACGTCCGACCAACACATTTCAAAATTTTGCCTTCTCAATTCATCCAGTTTGGAATTTTAGCACTATAGGTCTGATACCTTGAAAACCGTTAATCGAATTGTATTTTAAAGAAATATAAATAAATAAATTGCTGATTTTTCATTTTTGAAAATAACTGTTATTCCATTGTCTATGTCTTTCAGTATATAAGCACATATTGTATTTCCATAGATTATAATATACTATTTTATTCTTTATATTTTTTATTACATACAATTAATTATATAAATAAACACAGGATCAATTAATACAATTTATAATATACATTATTGTTGTACACACAAGAATTATTATTGTAGAAAGGAAATTCAGAATTTTCAATGATTCAATTTTATTGACTATATAGACGATTAATAATTTTTATTGTTATTTCCTTATTTAATTTATATAAAAATTTCTCCTTGTATTGTCGTTTGAAAATTATAATTAAATTTCATTCAGAAAAACAAAACATCTAGTTTTTTTTTTGTTGCCATTTTTCTTTCCTTCATTCATTTGAAAGCATTTAAATTCCAATACATTTTAACTTTTTTCTATTATTAGAAATTAACCTTATTTCAATGTGTTTCTAATTATTGTTTCAAAAAAAAAAATTCAGTGCTGATTTGCATTGTCTTTATAATGTTGCACTATAAGTGAGATACACAAATTTGTGTTATTTAAGGACGTTAATGAGCTAGATATAGTATATTCATAAAATTCTACAAAAGTCAATATAGTGCATCTAAATAATATACTAAATCTACCATAAAGTTTATAATTGTTTATCGTAAATTAAAATTAAAATTAATTATTTTAATAAACATGCTTGTTTCAATATTTTTATAGGGTGGATCGTCCAGAACTGGTTTAGATAAATTGATTGATTAATTATAAGTGTGTTTTCATCACAATGAAAGTACAATTAGTTTAGATGAGACAAAAGATACCGTGAACTTTTCAACGACTTTTCCATTTCGTGTAGAATTATCTGATGTAAATTTAATACAACGATTAATACAATTTTATATTATCCAGAAAGAACAAACCTAATGTTTTTATATGAAACATTGAAGACTTTTCAAAATTAAATCTTTATACTACTAAATACAATAATACCTTTGTAATAATAAAATAATAATTTTATATTTACATTTTAGTTTGAAATTGTTTAAATGTTTATATAACCTACTTTTTACTAAACAACTATAATAGAAGTATTTTACTTTTAATTTTCTATAATAATTTGTGTAAACTTATTTATTAAGGGCGTTCATGCTTGAAGCTTGATAGTAGATAACAATTTTTTGTGGATTTAATAGCTCAATTATGTAGTTATCTTCCCTCAAAAATTTAATACCTGTTGATAATCATTTAAAAAAAGAATTATCGATTAAAAATCAAACAGATTTTTTTTGTACTTAAAATTATAATAACTATATTTTTATAGTAGTTCCATAATAAATAATGTTTATACATATGCACAAGGGTAATGGGTTCGATCCCCATCTAAGATGTGTTTGACATGTCTTGTGTTCCGACTTATTACTTAATTGTCAAATTAAGTAAGAGCTTAAGAAACTGAGCAATTGCTTAAGGAACTGAGAGGTTGCTGGTTCAGTTACCAATGACGGCAGTTTTTTAAATTTATTAAAAAAGGAAAAAAGAAACAATTAATGAGGCAGTTAATTGACGGAATCGTCGGCGTGGAGACAACAGCGAAGTCGCCAGCTATGCTTCTGAAGATTTTCTGCAGTTTTCTTCCACAATCTCTAGATAAATATCGGCATAGTTCCTATCAAGGTCGGATACTGTCCCACAACCTACCAATTCGTAATCTACATACAAAGTCCTTGTCCTTTAGAGGGTCGGTAAAAAGGACCTAGATAGACCTACTTGCCAGGCTTTGACCTGCTCTCCGCTACTACTACAACTTCTACAAGTAAACGCTAATCACCTCCGTTAGTATAACATAATCGTAAGGCAAGCATACTATCAACAAATGTATAGACAAAAAAAGTTTATACAACAAATCATTTTAGATCGATTCAATAATTTTTGCATCGCATCATATAAAAAAAAACATTAAATAGTCTCGTCTGACATGCAATATTATTAGTTAATATTTTGTTTTATTTAAGGTTGATCGGACAGTACAGTACATTTCATAATAAACAGAAAAACTCTTTTTAACAGAAATTGAAAAGTTTAATCTGTAAATTAATTATTTAAATTTAGATAGCATCTAACAACACTGGTATTTATGTAATTATTTAATTACTAAAAATAATAAATAATCGTCTGTTAACGATTATTTTGACGACTTGACGAAAACTTTCGTGAATTTTTTATCTTTTTAATTAAGATATTTACAAAACTCATCGTCAGATTATTTTTTTTTAATTTTAACGTAATGTACGAGATTTAATTTATAAAAGTAGAAGTTTTTTTACTTTTTAATCTATAGAAGGTGGAGCAACATTTTCGAAAATGTTGCGTTCTTTCAAGATTTTCTATTCACAACATGTTCAAATTCCAATTTTTAATAATTAAATACATGAAAACCCATCGTCAAATTTTTTTCAAAAAATTATTTTATACGCAAATAATAACATATCAAAAATTCAGATTTTTATCCATACATTGACACCGATTTTATCTATACATGTGTCCGATCAACCTTAAATAACGAAATTATTCTTTTTTTTTTATATACAATATATTGTCAACTTGATAAACATAAAATACAAAAAGTAATAATAATATTTTGTTGTTGTTTAAATAATACCTATTTATTAAATGAGATTTTTATAATTTAAATATTTAAATTAGACTTTGTGGTCGACACATATATAAATGAAAAAAAATTTTAATAAGTGAAATTTGTTGTTTTTTTTTCCAACTTTAATTTAGTTTTGTTGAAGGATAGAGAAATATTATAAAATTATTATATGATGAGGTTTTGTATGCTATGATAATAATAATTTTGTTATAATTTTTTTTTTTTTTTTACTTTTTGGTGTGTAATACGGTTATTTTTGTATAAACTAATTCTAAAAATATTTAAATTCGTTTATGTTAATCTGTTTTTCTATGTCGTATCTATAGTCTATATGCAAATGTTTAATGTTTATAAATTATTTAAATTTTAACTGTGTTGTTTACGGATCCATAATTAATGCATTAATCAGTAGTTCACACAGACAAATTTAGTTTTTAATGATTTACTGGTGTGAATTGTTGGTGTTCCAATCTACACAATCCAATATCGAAAATCTGATAAGATAGATCGAAAAATGTAGCTTTTATCATAGAGAATTCGAATTCGCACAGTGTAAACCGGCGGGTCTAGAAGCATGAAATTTTGCACAGGAGTTCATTATATAACGTAGGTGAACTTAGGCTTCTGTTTATAATTAAAAGTCAGTTATATCAGCGTTTTCGGAAATTCATCGTCTAAGGGGATAAATTGAGGGACGAAAGTTTGTATGGAAAGTGCTTGAAATTAGAAACTGGAAGTTGGTATCCAGGTTCTTTACATTTGAAGTAGGATGGTTCCTGAGATGTTGTAGATCGGAATCCCTTCGGGAACACACAATATGAAAAATGGGAAAAAAGTTAAAAAAAATTTTCATCTCCATTTTAATAATAATAATTATTTATGCTTATTTTGACCCCAACAGTACGAAAATCAGGTTCATTTTAACGTCCAACCAACACATTTCAAAATTTTGCCTTCTCAATTCATACAGTTTGAAATTTTAGCACTATGGGTCTGATACCTTGAAAACCAATAATCGTATCACATTTTAACCAACGCCATCGTTTTCGCTAAGTCCAAATTAGTTTTAAAACAAGTTTTTATCAAAATCGGGGACATAAAATTTTCCTCCAATTTTAGCGATTTTTTTAAGGGGTTGGAAAAAATGTGAAAAAAGTGATGAATATTTTTCCTCTCCATTTTAATAATAATCATTTTCTAGGCTAATTTTACCCAAATAGTACGAAAATCAGGTCATTTTAACGTCCAACGAACCCATTTCATAATTTTATATTTATAAATTTATTTATTTATAAATAAATATATACATATATGTAATATTTAGCTTTCATATAAATGCGGATGAAGTCGCGGAAAACAGCTAGTTAAATATAAATTAAGTTACACTTGGAGTTCCACAAAATAAATCTAGAAACTACACATTTTTTTGGCGATTCTTTCGGAAAATCTTTGTTTGCGAAGCGCTCACTGAAAAAATGTTTAAAGAATACCTTTCCCAAAGATACTTTATGGTAAACAAATTTCTGTATCACACAAAAACACAGAAGATTTACACAGAAGATTTTTGATTGGTGAGCGAATTTTTGGAAGCAGTCCTTATGGTAAAGTTTTGAGTCAGTTGTCTCCTATTAGACAAAAATTTACTTACAGACATTTTGACAACAAATCTATAACCACATTTTTAGACATTGTTGTTAGGTTGATAAGAAGTTGACGAAATATAAATAATTTTCACATAAAGAGTTTATCAGGTTACGAAAACTACAGCTGCAAAATTCATATGTCAATTTTTTTTGATTAACGTATCGACCACGTTTTTCTTATATATGAATTATTAGTTTCTATCCTATTAAACCCGTGTTGATTCATTCACAGAGCGTACTATCCAATCAGTCCATTAATAACGATATTACTTTGAACGATATCGATTTTACCTATTTGCAATCGCCACTTCCTTCAAAAATAATTGTAAATATCTTTTACCTATGAAAGAGAAATAAAAATTTCAATTTTTATTATTTGATTGATTCATTGAATAAATTGAATGATTTAACAATTTTTTTTTCAGGTAATGAGATCATTCCGCTATGTTTGCTTTTATTAAAGTTAATTTTGGTTGTGATTAAATAATTATAGTTTAGAAAAAATATAATATTAATATTTTAACTTTCTATCAATTAATTGAAATATATTTTTAATAATAATTATTGTATTAATATTTTAGTTGTTAGCAAAATTTATGCTGTAAAATAATTTCAGCAACACAACTCGTCTGAACTCTAGTCCGGGTGTTTTTTTTTTTGTAAATAAATGTTGTTCTTTAATTAGAAGGATTACACACTGATGGTGACTACTTTTTGTTCGAAATACGTACTTATATAATATAAATAATTGATTTAGAAATTAGGACAGTTTTTTAAATTTTCATAACCTTGCAGTTTCTTTAAAAACTTCAATATATAGAAAAATATTTCGATGAAAGTATTTCTTTACGAAAGTCATAGAGAGATTTCCATTCTGCGAAGCCGAATTCTAAAATTTTATTGCATTTTCTGGTGTTTTTATAGAATGTACTTTAGGCCAAAGAAGTTGTGTCCTTTTTTTTCAAAATTGTATAGTCATTTTGTGCCTTATTCATTTGATTTTTGGGAAAATGTTTCGAATCAAAGTTGTTCTTTATAAATATACTAAAAACTTTTGTTCGAAACATTTCCCCAAAAACCGAATGAATAACACACAAATCGACTAACAATTCTGAAAAAAGGGCACAACTGTGACCCATAGTATAATCAATGCCAAATAATTATTGTATTAATATTTTGTTATTTAAGAAAATTCATGATCTGAAATAATTTCAGCAAAAAAAATTCTTAATCCTAGTCACAATGTTTCTAGTAAATAGATGTTCTTCTTCGCAATCTAACTAGTTGGAGGGACTGATGATGACTTCTTTGTCTACGAAATACGTATTTATGTAATACAAACAATTGAACTGGAAATTGGGGCAATTATTTAAATTTTATTTCAAAACACCATAAAGTTTTCTTCGATTATCTTGGATAATCGTTATATAAATGCAACGCAGATTTCACTAATTCCAAATTTTGAATGGGATAGACCCAAACGACAAGTGACAAAAACAACTTGAATTATATAGAAAAAAATTTTTCGTAATCAATCATTGGAAGATTTTTAATACTAATATTTTAATTTTTAATATTATTACATTTTCTGGCATGTAAGACTTTCTAAACTGAATTTGTTTGAAGATTCGCCTTTTTGAAAAAAAAAGTATTGTACACTTAAAATGGTCCGTTTATAAGGTATAAAACGACCACGTCAATTATATAGAGCTCCTAAAGTTATGTCAAAATATCCGCCTCTATTATTGGCATTAATATTGAATATTTAGGCACAATTTTTAATCGTTCAAAAAGTATACTCGAAAACTTTTAAGATAATTGCTATAGAAAATCAGTGTCATTTCCATATAATATCCAAGGCACTTTTGGCTAACTTTCCTACATGAGTCATTTAATAGGCTTGTATGTACCTGAGAAGTAATAAAAAATACTCAAAAAAGCAGTAAAAATGAGAAATCGAAAAATATTAATCAAACATATATCTGATTTCATATATACACAAAGATAAATGACAATCAAATAAGGCATGATTTTATTTCACCTTATATTCACAAATACAAGACTACTACGATATTTAAACTTGACCGCATTATACTATTTAAAATTTAGCAATAATTAATCGATATCGAACCTAATTGAAAATAAATATTTACACAATTGAAAATCAATAGAAATTTGTTTCACATCAAATAAACCAATCATTTTTTTAAACAATAAAATTGATTTCGAGTATTTAATTTTAAAAATTTAGTGTGAATAGAGCCACCCAACCTCTATATATACAGACGCCGTTAAAACTTTAATTGTTTATGTGTTTAAAAATAATAACACACTTGGGTATCTATGGCAAGCAAGCAAACTGTAGGCAGGATCAATTCTGTACAGTAAATATTTTCAAAATAATAAGTTTAAGTAATATAACGGTAAACTGTGGAACTTTGGTGGAACTTTGCTGAGGAACATCGGATGGTAAAGAATTTTGCTCGGTCACATAGCCGCTATAAATTTTTTTTTATAAGCATTTGGGTACACGTAGCATCTGTGCCTAAAATCTATCTTTGAAACACTGCGAAATCTTTACATCTCAAAAAAATGTTTATCTCATAAAAATAAGCAGCTTTTACTTGAAATACATTTCCATACACCTAATAGTTTTGGATCTAATATGAAGTGACATAAAAACTCTTTATCTTCTAAATGACGCAAAATTGGAAAATAATCCAAAGAAGTTAATATTCTTTAAATGATTTAAGGAATGGTTATACGTTATAATGAAATTTACATATTATTCTTCTCTAGATATCGTTTTCTCACACAAATACTCAATGACGAAAAATGATTTTTTTGTTGTTAGAACACCTCAAAACGTAAAAGTTCGGTGAAACATTGATTTTGAACATTGAACCTGTTGGAATATAGCAAGAGTTCCTGTTGTATACGACCAAAATAAAACTGAATCTGAGTGAAAGATTAAATATATTAGAATTTATAGATTTTAAATAAATGTTTATTTTAATGGTTTTTTGTTAACTAGGTTCGGTTATATTATACCAACGAAAGTGACCCGCGTCTACTTAATTTGACATTTAAGTAATATTTCTAAACATTTCTAAATATTCTTTGACATCAAATGCCATCATGACAGCGGCCATGGGTTCGCTTCCCATCCTAGATGTGTATGATTTTTCATATGAAGCATTTGATGTCAAAAAATGTTTATTTTAACCTCGAAATTCATTAACTATTTATGAGTTTGTTGGTAGTTACATATAAACTCAGCAGCACATCCACTGTATGTTATTGTAGTTTGTACATAGAGGTAAAATAAAATTTGAAAAGAATTAAACATGACAAATTAATGAAAAATCAATTTGCATGTTTTGTAATGGAGGGAACCGACGACAATACAAAATGTTTTGAAATACAACACAGGAAATGAATATCACAGTTTAGATTATTGTTTATTGTTACGTATATATAAATGTTTTTTGTTATTGTCCACCATCATATATATATTATATACTGAAGGGATTCATTATATTTATCTGTTGCACATTATATTATTACTTCATCCGTTTAATCAAACATCACTGAAAACAAACAAAAATAAAAATAAAGAATCACTGAATTAGTTGCACCTAATTTAAAACAAAACAAGGTCAAATTAAAACAAAAGAAAGGTAGTGATGGTATTCGATACTCTTCTTTATTCTAGAATAGTCTAAGGGATAAGGCTTGAAAAGACCTGTATTCACTTTGACATATACTGAGTTTCAAGAATTCTTATATAAATAATAATTTTACTGTAGTTACATATAATCGATACTCTATCTGGTAGCATTTGTTGGATCCTTTTGTTGTTTATCTGCATGAAATATAATTATAAAATCAATAAATCTGTAAAAAGTTGAAATAATAAGAGAAATCATAAAATCTGTAAAAAAATTACTTGAAAAAATATTGATTAAAAAGGCAAAAACAGACTGAATAATATTCAACTGAATATAAAAGATTTGTTAACACAATTTTGTTGTCATCAGAGATCGTTGGCTATGTTTATTTTCCATTAAACATAGGTTATTTATTAAATAAATAGGAAAATCCGTAAAGTATCTCATTTTTAAATAAGAAAAAATAATATCATTAAAAGATAATATCACTGTCGAATATTGAAGTAAAAAATTGTTAACTCCAATAATACATGGATTACCAATCTCTGCTGTCGGTGTGGTGTTTCTTTTAAACGCGAATAGAACTCGCGGAGTTCAGAATTTTTAAAGAAAAGAAAATTATTTTGATGAGTTTCTAATGAATATATTAGTGACACGAAATTTTAACCGCAGTGTATGAAAGCTTACCGAAAATACTTTTAATGTGATCAAAATGTTTACAATATTTTATTTATACATCACTACCGTTCAAAATTTTGCATCTATTCATAATAATTTGGCATCACAAAGAAAACTTCCTGTTACAAAGTTTGACCGTTTTTGTCTAAAAATCGTTTCAAGTGAATGAGATTTCAAATAATCAAAGCAGCATATTTTATCGCAGCTGCTTATTGATAGCTATGCCAGGCATACATGGAAAATATTTTTTTGGAAATTTAAGGGCAAACGCTGCAATAAAATCTCGAATATTATAAATTGTAAATGTCTGTTTATTTGGTGATTTATTTGTGTGTTTGTTCGAGTATCACGCAAAAACTACTGGACCGATTTTAAACTTTTTATTGTTTAAAAGTTTATGATTAGAATTATAAACCGGTATGTATTTTATTTCTCTATGATGACGGGATCCGGATATATAACAATTAACAAGAACGAAGCTGCGGATATAAGCTAGTAATATTCCCTTGAACATTTGCTTTCCGAAAATAGTAATACCTAGATTTTGCACTAATGATGATTATTTAAGTCTGTAGCGACTAGACTATAGGTCTAAATATATGCGCTCACAAGTGAAGATCATTCGCGTGAGATACATACAGACAAAACCAAAGATTTATTACCTATACGTTGATTGTCTTCGGTTATAGACAATAATAATTATATGGTAAGAAAACTAAAAGTATTTCATATATACACGACGGGGCCCTATAATTGCAATTTACTCCGGTTTAAAAGATAATTTTCAAATTTTATCTCTTGTATTTTTTATGCTTATAGTTATGTTTCATATATTGAACACGGTTTTACAACTTCAGAAGTAAATGAGTTTTTGAAATGTAGCCATAACTAAAGGTCAGATTATATGTATTGGGTACCTATATTTTATTATTTAATTTTGTACAGATTCTTAATATTGACTATTTTGCTTGTTTCGCCGTAAGAGAAACCTAAATATGAAGCTGAAATGCATATTTTTTCATATTTAAGATTGTGGGTGTGAAAATAGAGTTTAGAAAATTAATATAAAAATCATTGTTGGTCATAAATTATAATTAAATTTCAAATTTTATTGCGAAAGCTCATAATTATAATTAATAAATAATATTACCCCATGGATTTCGGGACGACACAAATCTAGGCGAGATTTTTTATCTCGTCTTGATTGATATAAGAATGATTATATTATACATGTTCTTAAATATTTAAAACCTGGACGAATAGAGTTTTCTATATCTAATTTTTAGCCTATTCTAAGTAAACATTTTTTATTAAATTTATATTATGGAATTAAGGAGATTTAACGCCAAAGTTTATTACATGATTATTCTTTCAAAATTTTGATTGAATGATATATTTTGGTCCTTTTAATTGCCGTTTTCAAATGCTTTTTTATGCTATTGTATATAGACTTTTCAATCAGCACAGTTTCGGGAATGATGCTTAATTTCTTCAACTGGTTTAAATATTTCATTTTGTTTTGACAATTTGGCACCGAAATATATGATGCAATCGAAATTTTGAAAGAATTTTCATTTAATAAATCTTGACGTTAAAACTTCCTAATTCCATAATATAAAACTAATATACGCCCAACATATATGGAAAAAATGTATATTAAAATTAATTTATTTTTGTTTTTAGACTAAAAAACAAATAAATTTCCACCGCTTCCACCAAATTTATATTTCAGGGAATATTTTCGAATTTCACTATCTATATAGTGTCAAATTACTATATACCCATCAGAACCAAACCTGTGTGCAAACATTCAAAGCTCAATTAGAACTAATCGATATAAAGATTATTAAAATAATCAAAGAGAACTCTAGGTTTTTTTGAAATTAAATTTCAAATTTTGCCCCAATTCCTAGAACAATTGGTGAGACACCATATCCCAGAGATAGTTACGATTAGCTAATTCATACTGATGATGACTACCTTGTAGTCGAAATACGTGTTTATAAAATACAAATAATTGTTCTAGGAATTGGGGCAAAATTTTAAATTTAAGAACTAGTCAAAATTCGGATTGCAAAATTTGTCATTGACAAACAAACAAGCAGAAAATGAAGTTAAATAAAAGCTTTGTAAAAATAATGCTGATTTTATACCACTACTTTTCTTTATGCTACTTTTCAAATTTGTTCAATATTTGTCTCGAAAGTCGAGACTAGTGGACAATTGTCTTCTGTTCGACGATTGCTAGTGTAATATTTTTCTCGATATACGAAACCCACAAAATTTATAAGAGAATGGTGAAAGTTTGAAATAGAACGCCCGCTTTGAATTTTTTTTATTTTTCATTTAAATGCGGCGTTATAGGAATCATGTCCATTGAACCATGACCATTGAGTTTATAAAGAACATTTCTAAAGTATAATTAAATCATAATCAAATAATTTTCTAGCAGAGAGAGATCGCCATCTATTTTAGAAGAATATTCCGAAAAATATTTTAATATCGTAATTAACACTACTTTTATCGATGTTCTGTTTACACTTAAGCGATTTAACGATGTAGATCCTAATGACTTCATTTTGTTTACAGTAGGTTTGCTTTAATTTTAGCTGTTTTAATTCGTTTATAATTTTAAAATAATTACTATAAAACGTATTTAATCAAAATAACAGATTTGGCAGTAATTTAATTGTCTACTATAGTGATTGCCCTCAAGGTTCTCTTTGATTTTAAGATGATTTTTTTTTTAAATTAATTATTATTTTGCTGATGATTTTTTAATAAATTCTTATATTCAGTGAGATTATAATTAATATTAATAAAATTGATTAGTTTTTAAGTATTGTTTGCTTTTTATTAAAATTTATTTATTAATTTAAAATTTCACGTGAATTTCGCATGGTGTCAATTTAGTTTCTGGGGTCAACTACGTTCGTTTGACCAAAAATATAAGGCCAATTTCAATTTAATTAGTTAGTATAATGAACAGCAAGGGTGTCCTTCTTTTTACAAAATATTACAGTTAATTAGTGCAAGCCATTCGGCTTTTTGTGGAAATTATTTCGAATAAATATTTTTGGTATATTTACAAATTTTTATTCGAAGCATTTTTTCAAAAAAGAAATGGATAAGACATAATTCAGTTTTGAAAACTTAACGCCACTATTGTTGGCGGTAGTACTATGAGCCCAAATAGTAGCACCCATTTTCTAAATTTTATAGTTGATTAGTACCTTATTCCTTTGGTTTTTTGGAAAATGTCTCGACTCAAAGTTATTCGTATTTTTATAATGAACAAATTTTATCCCAAGTTTTTTTTTTCGAAAACCGAATGTTTTGGGTCATGTGTACCAAGAGTCTTTTTTTTATAAGGGTGTCATGAGATTGAAATATTGAAAATTAGTTATAGTTATAGTTATAGTTATATATTAGAATTTGAATCAGGAAATTAATTGGTCGTGAAACGAAATGTTTTCAGCTAAACCTGTGAAAACGACCTCAAGTTTATATAACATTTTATTTTCATAATTACATCTACACTACCTTCATCAGTTATTAAAGAATGTCCTTCCGCTATGTCAAATTTTGTCATCGGATTTTTGATTTATGAATAACTTTTATAAACAGTCCATTACCCTCAATTAAATGTCCATTTTATAAACTTCCTATATATAAATTTTAAGTAATTATTTCCTTGTAAGGAAATAAATTAAGATATTATTAGAGTCTACTTGGATCATATAAGATTTTGAGCAGACAAATAATTATATATTTATAACAAAATGTTTTTATTATTCAATAAAATTATAGTTAATAAAAATTTTTGTTCAAAATTTAGTGCAAACGCCTCATCACATCTATGTACAGACCGAAGTATTTAGATATAAAAATTGCCTATTAATAAAATAAAAAATATTCATTTTTATGAAATTTAAAGGGAGTTAAAAATTGCAATCTAGATTTGAACACAGAATTGTTCTACAGTGGTGGTCGGAAGTACTGTCCAATCAGCTTCCATATTTTAACAAATAAAATATTCGTATATTTCTACACAAAAATCTTTTTCTGTATCTTCGAAACAAAGAAAAATTCATCCCATATCCAATGGTACAAATGTTCCGCAATTCTTGCATAGAATCAGTGTATAACTTTTTTAAATTGTTAGAGCCATTTTCGGGAATGTTCTGAAAGGGCTAAAAATTTCTTGAATAAAGCCCTACTGGAATTACCAAGGATGTTTGCTTAAAAGCTTATTATGTTTATGCTTATGTTTTCAAGCTCTATCAAGATATCGCCAGTTTCAAGATTTTACCACGGACAGAACCCAACAAGACACATTGAATATAAAGAATATATTTTGAGAATATATTCGAAATAGTTTTCAAGATATCGATTGTAACAAAAATTGTTTATTGTTGATATAATGTATTTTTTTACGTTTTAATTGAAATTCGATATCTCGAAAACTATGCGAGATAAAGAAAAATTGAATATTTCACTTTCGGTTTGTCTCATTGAGTACGTTAAGACTCCGGTGTCAAATCGTGGAATCACGATAATTGTAGAAAAATATATGGTCTGCATCAATTTTAGAGGTCAAACACATCATCTCTATTTAATACCCCTATTTAGTGTATATATAGAGGTAATAATTCATATAACTCATCATTAAAAGTGAATTCACCCATGCTAATATCCTGTAAAGAAAGCAACTCACGCGTATCCAGTAAATTCATACAAAAGGTATAAAAACGGGCATAGACTTTAATTATTTATAATTAATTCTAGTTTTATTACAATGTAGTGGGTACCAATAAACTATTTTTATTCTGCTTTTCGACCAAGGTCTGAAGAAATATAAATTAAAAAGGTCATGCGTTATGCACCTTCGAAGCGGAATAAAACAATTTATTTTAAATATTTCTTTTAAAGATCATTTAATCAAAATTATATTATTCGAAACACATACAAGTGAACTAACTCACTTCATGAAACAACTGTAAGTGTTAAAACGAATCACTTTTTGCACGTTCAATTTAGAATTTACCTGTACTTGTTTAATTACAGCGAAAACACTTGTAGCATTCCTAATCGATATTCATAAAACCAAACAACACAAATTTAAATGTATTTACATAATACAGATCACATGATTCAATAATAGATCAGGAGCTCATCGTATTAAAATTATACATCATTTGCTACCAATGTATTTTATGGAAACATTTCGTATAAGAAAATATTAAATCTAGTTTTGTCAAACATCAAAGCCTGTAATCATTCTCAATATGAGACCACGGACGTGTTGCAAAGTTTGAGTATTTGTATGTTTTACTACCGTAGATTGACTAGCGTAAATTATGAAAGGTGGATAAAATAAAGCCGGCACTCAATATTTATTATACGATTTTTGTAGGACGACGCTCAATAGTGCTTACTGATTATGTCAACAAAAAGAATTAAACAAGTGAGTTATGAGTGGATTAAACAACTGAGTTAATGTCTTAAATACCCAGTTTTTACTGAGTTCATTATAAATATGTGAGCTGTTTTACTTTTAACAAACGGAAAAATAAAAATACAAAGTAATGTATAAATAGGCTATATACGCATATGGTTGTGTAATCAAAAGCATGTACAGATATTTGTACAGGAATTGTAGCATAATTATTCAGTATATGAAGAAAGTAACAAGCAAAAGTTGTTTACCTATCTTCTATCTCTGGCATGAATTGTATAAAGTTGATATATCCACACACGGTTTTGTAATCAAGAACAATTAGAGATATATAAGCTGAAATTGTGGCAATACTATTCAGTTTATGAAAATAATTTCAAATAAAAGTTGTTGTTTTTAAAAAAAGGAACATTTTTTGTCCTTAAACACTTTTTGTCCTTTCAAAGCAATACGGTTTTACCCTCTCGCAAACTGAAGCATATACCCCACTTTTTAGATCTAGAACGCATATACAAAATTTCAAGTCGTTATTATTTTTGGTTCCGAAGTTGTTGCGTCTACGAACGGGTGGACAGATGAACATACGGAAATGGACTAATTAGGTCATTTTATAAGCATCTTTACCAAAACTTTTTATCGACATAGTTATAAAGTAAGGACTTACTTTAAGAACTTAATATAGCCTTGTAGCCTTGTAGAACTTAATATCTAGAGCACCATAGTGCGCAAGGCCGAGTTTAAGGTTATATATATTCTGGTTATAAAAAGTTAAGTTTTACCGGCTAGTTAAACCGTTAGTTAAACTTAAACTTACCGTTAGTTAAACATTTTGATTTTATCCTAAAATGTAATAAAATTAACTTTTCATACGTTTATTATGCGCTATTTCAACACTTCGCTTATCGAAATATATCAACATATACAGATACTCTTGTTCGTGAAGTTTAACAAAAGTTGCAATTTCGTTACTTTTATATGAAATGACTTCAACACGACCGTATTGCTTATAATACAAATACTCCAATTTTATGACACTTTTGATACTTTTATGACACTTTTGATATTAAGACAAAACTAGATTCGATATCTCCGAACACTAAATAAGTTTTACATATATAATATATCGGTAACAAATGATATACACTTTTGATACAATAAACTCCGGATCTATAACAATATAATAAATAAATAAACAAAATAACTGACGTATTTAGACGCTTGGTATGTGATATTGCTAACGTAATGGTTTTATTAATTTTATTAAGTTTGCATTCAATAAAAAATGTAATGACATTGAAAATGATTATGTTTTGAATTCAAATTACCTCTAACAACAATTCCCTTTCATTTTAAATTATTTTTTTCATATTTAATATGTTTGGTTTTTTTATGCATACAAATAATTATGTTGAATAAACTATCTAATAAGTATCTTTTTCGAATATGTTTGACTTAAAATGGAACATCAAAGAGTACAAAATATTTATTATTATAATTTTTTTTAAAATTTATTTTTAATTATCTGTCTTAAATCCAAATATTAGAATAAAATATCAAAGTCATGATTGAAAATAAAAGTAATAAAAAAAACACTAATAAAAATAGAAACATTATAAAAATTTTAAACTGATTTTTTTTTTTAAATAACTAAGCACATTGGAATTATATTAGCAAGAAATTGCACCAATTTCAAAAATTACCTTTTATTCGATTAATAATAATGGGCCATAATAATAGAGGCCACCCACATTATTATGTTTTAATGCTTATTAATTTTTACCCATACAATAATGATTCGAGTGGAGGGCAAGGAATTTGTATGCAGACTAGGAATTCGTAGGTTGTGTGGTTGCATCTGGCTTTGATAGGAACTATGCCGATATTCATCTGGAATTCGTGAAAGGAAACTGCAGAAAATCTTCACAAGCATAGCTGGTTTCTTTGGTCTTGTCCATACGACTTTTTAGAAAATGAACCGCCCCATTAATTTTAATTGACAAATTAACACCCTTGGGAATCGAACTCGCAACCATCCAGTTCCAAGCAGAGCGCGTTTGACCGCATAGCCAATTGGATTGGACTTGTTAAATTACAGAAGTTTCATTTCTGCCTTTGAAACTTTAGACAGTACCTAAACCGCACCCCGAAGTACTCACAGAAACACCTAGTTCGTATTTTACTTTTATATAATTTCAAGTTCTTTTGTTATAATATATTTTGTTAGTATCCTTTCATAAAGATTTTATTTATAGGAGTTTTTGATTAAAACAAAGAATTTTGTTATATTTAGTTAATTTTTTTCGTTTCAAACAAATGCTATTTTCTGGTAGCGAGTATTTATAAATAATTGGCGATTTAACTAATTTATTTTTAAATCATTGATAATAATTTAATAAAAGGTATACACAATTTCTAAATTTTAGTTTTGGCCAACGGCTCTATTTTTTTCTGATGTAATACCGATACATTTTAAATTGCAACTGTATAAATACAACATATTTTTGTTCCATAGATTCGATTCCCACATTAGTGGCATGTAAGAAGCTATACTACCAAACACGCAAGTTAATTTAACCATGCATAATAGATGATTCAGCGTCCTTTAAATTCCATAAGTATTCGTTTATTTTTCTTAGATCTTTGTAATTGCAAAACATAATTATTTTTAATGTATTATAATTGAACAGTGATTTATTGTCTGAATTGAAGAAAAATAATTTTCTATATCGAAATTGCTAATAGTTTGTAAATGTTCGTTTATCGTACACAATTTTAAGGTCATTTTCAAGATCTTATTAAATATAATTTTATTTGGAATTTATTTATCATACAGTTAAGTTTGGAATTGTATCTTTTTATAAAATGTACTAAAATTTCATAAATTTTTCAAGTTATATTAATTCCTTTCAAAGGACATGAATTTTAAATATCAGGCTAGATTTTCATTTTCTCTTAAGAAAGGTTTGCAGTTTCTAGTAAAGCCTTAAAAGGTACAAGATCTATTAAAATCTGAATATTTTTAATAACAAATAATACAGAACTCAGAACAGGGATATTTAGGAATCTAAAACTGTAGACCTATTCAAGTTTATCCGACCAGCTCGGCATTTTTAATATTTTCTGGATAAAATTGTGTACTGACCCAAGTCAGATAAAATGAGTCATTTGAACACGTAAAATTAATGCTTTTTTAACAAAGAATGTATTAAAGGAAATACTTGAAAGTCAGTTATACATTTTTATAATACATGAGTAAAATATCAGTAAACAATGCCTGGAAACATATTTTACAAAATCCATTCACCAGAGAATGTACGTTATAAGTATTTTATTATGTAATACAACTTTGTATTCGCTAATTTTGAATGTATCTATAGCGATACTATACAAGATTTAATATGGGAAGTGAAATAAAATTTCAGATTGAACAATGTCAGATTTTCTTGTAACAATCTGTCAGGCTATGTAACAGTCGGTATTCAACGGGATTGTTAAGATGGAATATATCCATTCGTGTTTGACAAGCAATCACTTTGATTGGCCAATCACATTTGCCCGGAGTTCGGGATTCAAAACTTTTTTTTAGCAAATACCCAAGTCATTTTTCTTCTCTAAAATTACCTATAAAGTACTGTACACCGAAGGGTACGTCACCATTTAATACAATTACATATAATATAAAACCATATATCACATGTTTCATAACGCCATACCAATGTTAAATGGTCAATAATTAATTAACAGTTGTGTTATAATAGATTTTTTTTTTACTTTTCGCTTAATTTAATTATAACAAAAGGTACACAATAGTCAATACATATGTAATTTTCCACAGATTTCATTTTAAAAATTTAATTGAATCATATTACAAAACATTATATAATTATTTATTTATTGATTTTTTTATTTTACTTTACTAAAAATTTAATTAGAAATCAACTCTGAATCACATAATACATCCTATAGGCTATTTTGAATTACTGAATTACATAAATTTTTTTTATGTAAACCGGTGTAATAAACTAGACCATTTTTGGGGAATTTTTACTAGCTACCTACTACAATCGTTGTAACCTTTTAAAGAAAAAGTCATTTTATAAAAATAGCCTATAAACCTACTATTTAATCTACCTACAGACCAAGTTGTTTTTTTTTTTGGCTGAGTCGTTTTATTGTCTGTCTGGTTGGTTTAGTCATAGCTAAAGAAATTTGATCTGTTGGAAAGAATGACTCCATCGTATCTTTATGGTAAACAACTACTTAAAATTAAGATTATGGATGCTGTGTTTTAACAAATTCACTCTAATGGATTTCTTGTGTTTTAATAATGCTTGAATGTGGGCGTTGTTCAATTTAATAATCAAAATGCATTTTACCAACAACAACAAAAAAAGAAAAAATGAATGATGTGATTGACTTTCAGAAAAATTTAATAAATGTAGTATGCCTACTTGGACACTGGGAGGCTATGGGTACGAATCCCGACATCAACAGTTTGTCAATTATAAAAATAAAAAATGGGGCGGTTAATTGACTATACTGTCGGCGTATGGACAAGAACGAAGTAACCAGCTATGCTTGTGAAGGTTCTATGCAGTTTCCTTCACGAACTCTCCAGATGAATATCGGCATAGTTCCTATCATAGTCGGCTGTAGCCGCATATCCTACCAATTCCTAGTCTATACACAAAAATTCCTTCCACTCCACTCACATCCTCACATCCTTAGGCATCAAAATGGGCCTTATGGTCGTAGTGTAGCCCGCCCAGGGCAGCTTCTATAATCTATCTATCTAATGATCCGCGTAGGTAACCCATAGCGCGAGAACCACGAAGCGATCAAATAATTAATAATTTCTTCCGATGTGGTGGTTTTTATTGAAATCGATCAAACCCGAAAAACGATCCACAATAGATCCTACAAGCCAAGATATCGTGATACCTGCGCTATAAATGTTAAATATCGTTTATTTTGCCTGAATATCTAATAATCAATATATGAGTTTGTTAGCAGTTACCCGTTAACTCAGGGAATCATGTACTGTACTCATTGTTATCAAAATATTTAAGAAATAAAACTAAGATTTAGAATCGAGCACATTACAAACTCAAAAAATAATTCAAGACGAAACGAAAGAGACAACATTCTTGAACCAGTCGTACCACCCACACACTATTTCTAAGTACTTAATAAATCATTATATTATTAAATCATCCACCCATAAGCAAAATATCCACAATTCCACGTAAATAATAAAACAGCTAATAATATTTTTATTTTTTTTTTTTAATATTAAAAATCAATTATTATTAAAAATATAACCTTCAATTTCATGATCATATAACGATTAAAATAAAAAATTAACAATTTCTTTTCTTTTCCATTGTTACAGGTTCCTACATTCTTGAATGATGAAACAAACTAGCGTTCCAAATCAATACACATCATCATTATTCTTCAATAATCATTAAAAAAAAAAGTCATAAATAAATAAATAAAAATTGAAAATAATGAAAAAACTATTATTGTACATTGAAAAATTTAATTACATAACAATTTAATTAACCAACAAAATTAAAATGAATTTATTTAAACGTGGTATGATATTTGTAACATTTTTTGGTTCATGTTTTGCAATTGCCTTGTTGTTAGCCAGTTTGGGTACACGACAATGGCTAGTGGCACGAGCAAAATCATCCAAAAATCCCGATTCAGATGGACGTGTACAATTAGGTTTATTCGATGGGAAAAAAGAATTAAATGTGGCGTATGGATGGAGAACGGATAATTTTACTGGTGAGTATTTTTTTGTTTTTTTTTTACACGCTTTAATTGACGTGACCTGTATGCGTACTTCTAAATTTGCGCTCCTCGGTCAAGGAGGATATTAACCTTTCTTTCTTCTGCAGAAATTTTATATAGGATCTCTACGATTACCATATGATTTCTTTTCGGAAAAGGTTGATATCTAGAGCACGGTAGTGCGAAAGGCCGAGTTTAAGGGATATGCCATTCTATCATAAATATTCGAAAGACAGACGTTGGTTCCCTATTTCAATCTCTATAGATAGTAAATTTTACTAAAGAACAAACAATGTTTTTTTTTAATTGAATTTTTTCTAGAAAATTTTCATTTGTAAAAGCGAGACGAGACTAGATGGCAAAATACGTTTACGTGTTTTAAGTCAATACAATACAAGAGACATGATAGTATCGTTTCGCGGAATCACAATTTTTTGGTTATACTAAACTTGTGGTTAAAATAAAGATTTTGATTAGCTGTCATGGTAATGGGACGAGATAATAATAATAATAATAATAATAATAATAATAATTCTTTATTTGTATGACTGCTGCTGCAGTATAAATAGTGTCAGGTTTCATCAAAACAAAAGCAATACAATTAAAACTTTCATAAGTAAATACAGGTTAAAATTTTTAAAATCAACAATAACAACAACAATAATATTCATAAAAATGATAACAAGTATGATAATAACAATAATAACAATAAATGTAATATAACAATAATAACAACAATGATAACAATAACAATAAGTCATGTCATCAAAAAATCCTTAAAATTATAATAACAATTTTCCAGAAGAATTTCCTTACATGCAGACTTGAACCTTTTATGATCTTTTATACCCCTAATTCTTTCAGGCAATCTATTATAGAATTTATGTCCCCAGTAAAGTGGATTTTGTTCATAAAGAGCTAAGTTGTGAATTGGCGTTCTGATGTCATTACAGTGGCGAGTATTGTAATCGTGATTAGCACTGTTCAATTCGAGATAGTTGTAATTTTTTCGAGTTACAAGTAAGCACTCCAGTATGTATATACAGGGCAGCGGTAGTATTTTGAAATTTTTATACAGATTCTTGCAAGATGTACCTTGTGTCATGTTCGCAATTAGTCGCACAATCCTTTTCTGCATAATAAACACGTCTTGTGCACAATGGGAACTTCCCCAAAATATAATACCATACTTGATTCTCGAGTAGACGTAGGCGTAATAAATAACTATTAAAGAGTCTGGGCGTAATGAGTTCCTTAGATTTCTAATAGCGTAACAGGATGATCTTAGCTTACTGCATAGATCATTACAGTGCTTAGCCCAAGTTAGTTTCTCTTCTAGAACTATACCTAAGAACCTAATATAGGTTTGTTTTAGTATATTTGCACCATTGACTTGTAAAATTAAATCTAGTTCATTCCTATTATTTGGGGTCCTGAAATGGATATATTTTGTTTTATCGACGTTTAAGAATAATCCATTTGCATTAAACCAATTTGTCATTTTCTCGATTACCATTTTAGTTTTCGCTTGTAGATCTTGTATGTTTTGTGATTGTATCATGAATGAAATATCGTCGGCGTACATGACAGCAACAATATTGTAATCTTTATTTACGTAGTTAATTAGATCATTTATATACACAAGGAATAGAATTGGGCCTAGGATGCTTCCTTGTGGTACGCCTAAAGATGGTGAAGTCGTATTGGATATAAATGTCAGGTGATTTTCTCGTAAAATTACACTAGATGTTCTGTCGATCAAGTAGGAACGAAATAGATTTAATGCAGTTCCACGTATTCCCATGCACTCTAGTTTGTTGAGTAGTTTATTATGGTTTACACAGTCAAAAGCTTTACTTAAGTCACAGAATATTCCGACACACATTTCGTGATTATCAATTGATTTTATAATTTTATTTAGAAATGTCATGATTGCAGTTTCGGTTGACTTGCCCTGTGTAAAACCATGTTGTGCATCGCACATTAGATTGTGCTTCTCTAAAAAACTCATTAGCCGAGATAATATAGCTTTTTCGACTACTTTCGAGATACTTGAAACTAATGATATTGGACGATAATTAGCAAGCAGTGTACGATCTCCTGCTTTATAAATCGGCGTTATAAGGGCGTGTTTTAGAGCATTAGGAAAAAATCCCAATTTGAAACAATCATTTATAAGGGATGTTAAAGGATCAGCAATGTATGCTTTAAACTTTTTTAGCGTGTTGTTTGATATTTCATCCCCTCCAGTCGAGTTAGAATTATTGAGATCTGTTATAAGATCCATTGTTTCTTTTTGGCTTATGGGAGAGAAAAATATACTATTGTGGTTTAACACAGGTATTTTTATTGATTGTGTGGTTGGAATATTTTTAAGAATATTGAGCGGCTGGTTTTTGAAGAAATCATTGAATACATTTACAATTTTCTGTTTTTCATGGATGACTCCATTTTCTGTATTGAGTTCATATTTAGTACTTTGATTTTGATTTCGGAGACTGTTTGTATTCTTATTTGTAAATTTATTAACTAAGTTCCACAAGCTTTTACTGTAATTGTTTGAGGAAGTTACAATAGAATGGTAATAATTTTGTTTAGTAACTTTAACCAATTTCATATGTTTTTTTTTCGCTATTTTATAAAAATTGCAAATATTCTCTGAGTTTTGTACTTTAGTTAGTCTGAATAGACCTTTTAATGCTTTACTGGATTCAATGATTTCTTCATTCAACCATTGTTTTACTTCTTGTGAAGTTTTACGTTCAGATTTCACTATAGGAAAACTGATATTAAAGTAATGGTTTAGAGTTGTTATAAAATTTCTAAAATTGCTTTCTAAATTCGCGGTTGTATTATTATCTAAATTTTCCCAGTGCTCATTAGTTAAAAGATGTGCAAAAAGTTGAGTATTGAGTTCTGAAAAGTGTCTACAATACGTGTATGTTTTACTGTTATTGGTTTTTGGCAATTCTATATTAAGTATTTGAGATCTATGATCAGAAAAGTGTACATCCTTTACAGAAATCTTATAATCAAAGTTTATATTGGTAAATATATTGTCAATAACAGTGGCTGAGGTTGCTGTCACTCTAGTGGGCTCCTTTACTAGCTTTATTAAATTGTAGGTTCCCAGTAAATGGCATATAGTATTTTTTTCCTTTGACTCTTTTGAGAAATCTATATTAAAATCCCCCGACAGAATTATAGGTACGTGCATATCGTAGATTTCATCCATAACAAGATTCAAGTTTAAAATAAAAGAATTAAAATCACCGGTTGGCGATCTATAAATGACGAGAACGAACAAAGAAATAGATTCTTCTAAATTCCACCTGAGTCCACAAATTTCAATATCCTTCTCAACACAAAATTTTTCTAGATTTATATTTTCACAGTGCCACTTGTTTTTTGCTAAAATACACACTCCACCTCTGCTATAAGTCGATCTGCAGAAATAATTTGCTAGTTTAAACCCGCTAATATGAGTGCTTTCTATTTCTTGTTGGTTTAACCAATGTTCACTGACACAAATAAAATCTGCTGAAATATCCATATTTTCGATTTCAAGTAGATTGGATTTGTTATGAAATCCTTGTATAAGATAGATAGATAGATAGTCCACGTACAAGGGCTGGTCAAAATCTTCATGCTATTGTAGAACGTAATTAAATTAACAGATCTGTTCATTAAAACAATACGATAATATTAATTAGACTTAATTCAAGTGATTCAAGACAAGAGGATTTAGTTTTTTTATTTTCAATCTCTAAATTACGTCATTCACGTGAATTTTGAACATTTTTATGACACGTTAGCGTGTGACTAGACACACGATGTTTTATTAGATAATTAATTTTGCAATTCTAGGTTAATATTTTTTAATTAGTTTTAAAATGTATAACTTTCTCATCATCAAATAATGACTTCAATAAATATTTAAGTAGTTTAAACTACTTTATTATACGCTAATTAACTTTTATTAATTAACTTTGTTCGAATTATTATGACAGTTTTTGTGTTAACTTGTTTGTTTGTCATATTTATGTGTAGCGGATATTGTCTGATTCGATTAATATTGAGATATCACTGTTTCTGGATCAATACCGTACAAAAAATTATTATTGGGTCAATCCATTTCAAATCAACAATTGATGGTCGACTGCGTATTATCCGGAACTTCAGAATCTAGTATTTGATTCAAAAATGGTGCGATTTCATTTTTAACCCGATTTCAAAAAGAAGGATGGTTCTCAATTCGTCTGCATTTTTTTTTTTTACTTTTAGTTTTCGACTCTTAAAAATATAAAAAAATATAAAAAAAATAAATATAAAAAAATACAGACGAATTGAAAACCATCCTCCTTTTTGAAGTCGGGTTAACAAAAATCTACTTCAAAATATTGAAACTGAAAATTAAAAAATCCTCTTTTTTATTTCTACACTCCCGTTCAATAAAATTGAACCGACCTGAACTCAATGAGTCTCTTACAATTTTGATTATTCTTGTAGTAAATGTTATTGACAGATACAACATTTTATTTAATTTTCATACGTAAAAGGGAGATATAAAACTTAACATGTATTTACATTAAATATTCTTACTCTAGCACTGTCTTCTTTACATAAATAAAAAATATAAAACTTCCAAAACTTCTTCTTTTTTCACATTTAAAAAATATACTACTTATCTTTGTTTATAAATAAATAATATACAGAGAGTTACAAAAGTGAGGAGTTTTATGAAATGTAAGAAAATTAAAATTTCAAGTTGGTTCAATGTTATTGAACGGGAGTGTATGTTATTTGTGAAATATGTTTCGGCTTATACAATCATCCTCAGACTGTAATTGATGATATAACTAGAAATGAATTTGCAAAATATATCAATTGTGTTTATTTATAACATGCAGTTTCAAAAAATATGGCTCCAAACTATACACTCTTATCAATAATTTCCTGATGTCAAGTTATCATCGTCGGAGACAATTCTTTTACCATTTACTTTATTAATCAGTAATCGCGCATATTTTTTTATTAAATTTTTTAAATTTTAAATTTTTTTTGAAATTTTTATTTTGTAGCATATTTTTAAATTTCATTGTCAAATCATTTAAGAAGTATACTCTTTCAAATAAAACAATGAACCATCGCCAAAAACCCATACAGTCGAAATAAGAACTTTCCTACTTTAAAGAAGTCGTTTAAAAATTCGTTTTCTCCCTTGCTTCGCTGATAACTACTCTTCAAAAGCATTTTTTCAAGGGAAAATACGAGCCAGTAATATTTTGCAAATCCGAAATTTCTTAATTTGTAAAAAAGGGATAAAGTGCAATTTAAATTTGATAAGTAAATATCTACTCATGACCAGCCAAGTAGCCGAGCGGTCTAAGGCGTCATGTCTGCGCAGTATGCAGTACTTGGAAACTGGGAGGTTATGGGTTCGAATTCCGACATCGGCAGTTTGTCAATTATTAAGAAGAAAAAAAGAGCGGTTAATTGACTAAACTGTCGGCGTATGGACAAGAACGAAGTAACCGGCTATGCTTGAGAAGATTTTCTGCAGTTTCCTTCACGAACTCCAGATGAATATCGGCATAGTTCCTATCATAGTCGGCTGCAGCCGCATATACTACCAATTCCTAGTCCACTCACAAATTCCTTCCACTCCACTCACATCCTAAGGCATCACAATGGACCTTATGGTCGAAGTGTAGCCCGTCCAGGGCAGCCTTTACAATCTACATCTACCTCTACTGATGACATACTTTGGCATATTTATTTTCTAAGGTTACTAACTCGGCCTTGCGCACTACCGTAGATTTTTACATTTGCGAGAACTGCTATACTTTCCGAATAACGTTTTTATTTTACATTGATATAAAGCCGGAAAATTTCCTTTTTTTGTTTCTCGAATACTCACTTTCTGTTTTTTTTTGTATATTTTTATCAAAACAATAAACATTTTAAACAATAAAAAATGTGTACAAGCTTAACAAATTTTGAAAGTAACAACCAAATTACAATTGATTAACAAAACACTAGCCTAAACCTCATAATTAATTTTGTATATTAACCGATTAATATGTATGAACCTTACTACGTTCATCATTATTCAACTACTTGCGTGTTAATACCGTAACAACAACACACACGAAAAAAAAAACCGTAATTTTGTCAGAATAATTGCATAGTTTACAAAAAAAAAACACTGCACAAATATAAACACTGAAAAATATAAAAAATGAAACAACTGAAATAAGCAAAAAAAGTTTTTTAATACTTATTTTTACACATCAAGATAAAATTTAAAACAAATGAAAATAACAACTAAGTTAATTGCTTAAATACCCGGTATATACTGAATTTATGAAAAAAAGTTTCAAACAAAAGTTGTATATCAACTCTCAGGAACTTAGAGGGCTACTTTACACATGTAACTTTTCATGAAACTATTCATAAGGCATGACTTGGTGAACAAGCGCAAGGTGAGTAGTATTTTTCGATGAAACTATGCATTTATAACACTATAGACCTCGCGTCTATTTCGATGCAATCTTATATGTAACTTTAGATGTAAGAATAGGGTGATTGGCTTACTTTCTTGTGATTGGTTTACTATGATCATGTGACTGAAGTGGTTGACAAAGAAAGAAATATTTAGCAAGACCAGAGTTATAAGCTATTAACAAAACATGCGATTGATATTTTTCTGCATGTACAAAGAGATGTAAGTATCGTTATATCATATACATTTATTGCGATTGAAAACGTTCATCAAAACATACATACATAACATACGAAATTTATACTATTTTAATTAATTTCATGAAAATAAAATAATTATTTTTTTATTAACTATCTGAATATTTGTTATACCTACTTTCATTTTCACTTCATTCAAAGAAAAAATTTTGACATACTATATTTCTAATGAACAACTTTTATTCGAAGCATTTTTTCGAAAACCGAATCAATTAGGCGCAAATCAATAATAAAATTTTAAAAAATGACATGAACTTGTGTGGTCCATAGTACCACCTATTTAGTCTAAGCTAGATTGTAACTGAAATCTCTCATCTCGAAATTCTCGTTTCCACGTGGCAACACTGTACATGGCTACAGAACCCTAACATGACCGGTTTTATAAAAGATGAAAAATTTAGGCATAAAATTTGAATTTTATTGAACTTACATTTGGTCACATTCCGTGTTTCTCCGTATATTACTTCAAATTTTACTTTCATTTGTATATAAAAATTTGTCAAACAATAATTATTATTATTTACAATATTGTCATAATAAAAAAATAATAATTATAATTAACTTCATACATAACACAGTTCCATTTTGAAGAAACACACAAACATTATTTATTCTGTTCAGTACGTTCAATAGCGAAAGTGTCAATTGTTATTAGTAAGATATTAAAAACTATATAAAAGCAAGTCACGCTTCTGAAAAAAGGCAAAATGTAGATAGATAATTTGTCGATCTGGCTAAAGATTCTGCATTTCATTTAAAAAAATAATAATTTAATAAATTCCAACTGTGTAAAAACTATCTAATAAACAACTATAAAAATTATCAAAGATAATCGAACTCTTTGCAATTTCATAAAATTCCATAGATTTCTAGATGAATTGTATGAATTACATACATGCGCATTTCGATCACAAAGTAATCTATTTCAGTATGAATTTTCTTGTCGTAATTAGTACCTACTCGAGGAGATATAGAGTGTCTCCCCACAGCATGATTTCGACTAAATATTAAATGGAACTTTTGTATCCATAATTCTATGGGCGTTTTTGACCTTTTGAAATCAGGCCCAATGCTGCAAAAAAATCCAATCGTAGAAAAAAAGACTCACTTCCTGGCTTCGAAAGAAGACATTTTCTTATGGAATTATGTCATGTTTGATTTAACTTCTTTTTAACGAATTTCCTCCAAAGGAAATGCAGCTATTGTTTTTGCACCAATGTTGGAATTTCGTAAAAATTTCTTCAAATGTCCATCGATCCTACCTATTAGATGTTAAAAATCACTATCGCTAAAATTTGTATATATATATATATATATATATATATATATATGTATATATATACATATATATATATATATATATATATATATATATATATATATATTAATTTTAGCGATAAATTAAACCTTGCGAAAAAACAAGTTGGAATACCGTGAACATATTAAAAGTTCATTTGATGTGTTTTAAAATTTTCGCAAGACTTAATTTGTATACGGAATTAAACTACTGATGATGATTGCATTGCAATCGAAATACCAGTACCAGTATCTTATGTATATTTTTT
Organism: Nineta flava; assembly: GCA_963920215.1. Classification (NCBI taxonomy): domain Eukaryota; kingdom Metazoa; phylum Arthropoda; class Insecta; order Neuroptera; family Chrysopidae; genus Nineta; species Nineta flava. The sequence goes on from OY986044.1 coordinate 49,968,412, forward strand.
AAATGAATTTTCTAATATGCAATTTTGTTTCGAGTATTGTGTTTTAAGTTTTATTATTTGAATAACTAAACAAATCTGGTTTCGTCACATATTTAAATGAGTAGCACACTTGGTTCATTATTATATTTTCAAATTTTTCATTTCTTGACTTTTTGTCTCGATTTCTCTACATGTCTATCTCGATAACGTGTTCTTCATCTCGACTCTTGACAATATACTTGTACGGGAGCACTCAAACACTCTGTTACAATAATCAGACGACATTCACTGCACAACTTAAATGCGTTGATACCGTCTAGTTAATTCCCTACAAAATCAACCATCAGCCATTTAAAAATACGGAACCCTGAAAAAGAGATGCACGCATTATAAATAATAATTAGAATACTCTGACAATTAATATGTTCTTAAATTGTTACACTTGTTACCAATTATTTATTATTCTTAAAATGAATAATAGAAAGAAAAAAAAACTCCATTTATTTTATTTTTAAATACACAAACTTGAGTTATCAATGGAAAGTTTGGTGGATTTATATTAATGAAAATATAATTTTAATTAGTAAAAGTTTTGTTTAAAGAACAATGGAGACAAATAATAAGCAATAATATGAATTAAATTAGTCAGCAAATGTGTTTAAAATAGTAGTATGACTTTCATTTGAAATAAGTACCTACACGTAGGTAGGAATATGTCCATTAACATATGAAGAAAATTTAGATTTACTTTCAAAAAAAAAAAACAAATTATTTAGTAAAATTGTTTTAAGAGCAAATGACACATTTGGACATTAGTAAAAAACAAAAGTAAAAGCAACGATGTTTAATGTAAAATTGAAAATTTATTAAAATCATTGGCAGCACTGAATAATTAATTTATTGAAATTTAATTTGTGTATATTGAATCGGAAAGAACGCAACGAACTTACTTAATTAAGATACTTACTTACTTACACGTTCTGCATAAAAAAATATTATTTATATATTTATTAAAATACTTTTTGTCCGAAATGTTTCCTATGAATTCGATTTTTTCGAAAATAGAGCATAAATCGAATGCAAAAATCAATTAGAAATATATATTTATAATAAGGAATTTAATATTTTTTTACTATTAAAAATATCGTAAAACGTGTTTGTTAGGATTTCATATTTTGTCACAAAATAAAGTTCACACTCTTAAGGTGTTTTGATACGATTTTCAAAATATTATCGATTATCTGATATTTACACAGTCAAATCTTCAACACATGATGCTCATCTCTTCATATAATAAAATAATTTGACCATTTCGTTTAGGACATAGATATGTAGATAAATAAATCTTGAGATATGAAAAGACTGCAGTTCGTCCTAATGCCCGACTATGCTCCTCCTTCCAGTCTGACGAAGTCCGCTTCTCCCATATCTTGGAAATAGTCAGAAGCTTGCTTATCAGGTTTTTCTGAAGATTCATATATTGGGGGTGAGATACACCGAATATATTGTATAGGCTGTAACCGAGAGATTGGCAGTTAAAAATAATGTGGCTGGGCATATAGCACCAAGTAAAATATGAAATACTCCTGAAAAAATTACACAATAAATATATACCAATCATTTTCTCACTTTTGTTGGCACAAAAACTTGGCACTTACATAGAATTCACTACTTTTGAAGGCGGAACATTCTTGGTTTTGCTGATATGGCAATACTTTTTGTATGCGAAAACTTGGTCGCCCTCACATTTATGTTTTTTCTCGGATATTACAACAAAACTTTCCGAAAAATCAACAAAACGTACAAAATATCCAAATTAATAAAAAAAACGCAGACATTTTCTCACCTATTAATGGTAATTTAATCGTTTAAAATCACAATTAAAATTCAAATGTCATCTTTTCTATCATATCTTGTTTAAAATATCATCAAATTTGTCATACTTAGTTTTTAAAAAAAAATAGTCTATTAGTACCATTAAAAAAAATTATAATTGATAGTTTCAATTTCAAAATTTTCCCATATTATACAAACAACACACCACACATATTCTAATTGCAATATAAATGATGAAATTGAAAAATTTCAATTTGTCACCAAAAAAAAAAAAAAACAAAATTAATGTGAGATTTTCTTATTGTATATAATGTGAACAACACACACGATGATAGTCATAATATCATAATTTTAAAACAAAGTAACCCAAAAATTATTTTACCATTAGATAATCATTTACCAACCAAGATGGAAAAAATAAGCAAAAACATTTATATTATTGCTTTTTTTTTTATGAAGAACAAGAAATGAATGGTAATTCTTACACGTACTTATGTGCGTACAATCAAATTGAAAAAACATGATGATATCTTTAAAACATCACAACGAAAAACCCAAACTCTTTATACTATGTGTATGATTTTTCATATCAACCACTTGATGTTAAAGAATGTTACCAATGACATATTATCAGACATATTATCAAATTACAAAGCAAGTAATCGCTAGTTACCATTGTTTGTATAATATAACTGAAAAGCAATCATACGAACAATTGATGGATAGGAGGTGCAATTGTTTACAAAAACAATTAAGAATACAAAATTGTAAAAAATAAAGTAATAATACATCGACAGTGAAAGATAGTGAAAAATTATATGCATTCCACCACAATAGCATCTGATGGCTTAAAGGTAAAGCACTGGTCTAAGATTCCAGAGATCATGGGTCCGATTCCCATCTATGAATTGTATGATTTTTTATATCAAGCACTTTATGTCTGTTTATACTATTAATGAGCTCTTAACAGATAAACTTACGGTATTTCTGTAGGGTTCGTACTATAATTTCACTAGATATGTCACCATTTAGAGAGATATCACTAAATATTTGATATTCTCTTTAAGATCACGTATAACTTGGATTTTTGTTGCCAAAACAAACTTCAAAACGCCCTCCTAAGAACCCATCCGAGCACTTGTAAGACGTATAATCTGCGACAAATAAAAGGTTTATTTAATTTTATTAGTATAGATTTAGTATCATAGAATAAAATAATTAAAATATATTGTCAATTACAATGCTTTTCCAGGGGCGTCGCCAGAGGTTGGGACAGGTTGGGCCGTGGCCCACCAAAACTGTACTGCCCCACCCTTTGGCCCACCCAATCTCTCGTAAAATACTAATATCTCTTAAAATAAGAGTTTACTTGTTAACAAAGGTCATTATTAAATTCATTCCTTATCAAAATCTACACACACAAAAATGTTTTACAAAATTCGCGTAGGGAGTTTTAAAAAGGACAAAATGTGTCTTCCTACGTGAATTTTGAAAGAACCATTTTTCTATAGAATAAGTTTACGAAATATTTGAGAAAAACTTGTTTTCGCGACTTTGACCACCAATAACTTTTTTTACAACCGCAATTTCGTTATAGACATTTTGCTATGTTTTCATTGTACCAATACGCAGAACATTCTATTGGAAAATCTCAAGTTGTATTTTTTAAGACATAAAAACCTAAAATAAAGTTGGCCTACCTTAAGGACGTTCCAGCACTGTGGTATATAATCAGGACAAAAAACCATAAACACACATATACAACACATAGACAAATACACTGTTCATATATACAAAATAATTTTATGTTGAGGAAAAAAATAATTTTAAACTTTTATATTTCGAAAGCAAAACTTACTCTCCTAGTTTTTTTTAAAATTCTGTCGAGTATTTTTTCTAATACAACAGATAATAGTTGGGCGGGCATAAAGTTTTACATGCTTCTAATGAGAGAGAGTGAGAGAGAATGATAACTGTGCTATTAATTATCTCGCGTTCTAAACGGCCAAAAATTCTGAAACTTCGATATTTATTAGAAAACGTTATTTTTAGTCTGTGAAAAAAAAATGAGCAAAATCTGTCGAAAAGTGGGTGGTATGCTAGAACATCCTTAAATTCATTGAGCCACCCGAATAAGTAAGTCTCGCGACGCCACTGTGTTTTTCAAAGATATAATTGGACTCAATTTTATTGAACACAATTGTAGGTATAAATATATAAATATAATATGAGGTAAAAGAACATTTATAGATTTATAATAAATTCCATATATAATAGTTTTGCAATTATCTTTAAATGTTATAGGTATATAACACCGTTAAATAAACTCTCTTCTTGTTACGTAATCAAATGTAATGATACTTCTTTTTTTTTGTGTGTTCCGTTTTGTTTACCAAATATGTGCTATTAACTTTAACGTTTTTTTTTTTTTTTTTGCTAAATAGATTTTATATTATATAACGTTTATCTCCCATATTTATTGTAAAAGGACAAAAAAAAAGAATGATGACCTTTAAATAAATATTATTAATAATTATGTTTAGAAAAATGCATAAAAAATGAATAGTTTTACACGTTTAGTCTATGGCATATGATAACTTACCACTTTGGTCACGACGTCTGGTGGCCAAACCAGTTTTAGAGTCCAGTATAGGTTATAGCCGGCCCAGATCTCAAATATATAGTTGATAGTTTCTATAGAAATACTTGCATTAATATAATTTTGGAAATAAATTTATTTGTCAATACATTTAAAATTAAAAAAAATTTCAAACTGTCGAAATTTAGAAAAATAATAAAATTATTTAGAATAATAATATAATTTAGAAAAGTAATTATACGACATAAAACAATAGATTCTTCTTTCGTTGCTCGCCAAAGTGGTAATGTTTTTTAAGCTCCGTCCTCGGGCCAGTTGTCAATAGTAATTATTTTAATATTAAAAAAAAGTATATGGCCTATTTATAATCAGTAACAAATCACAAACAAATGCCTTTTTTAAGCATATACAGGGTGAATCGAACCAGGCGCATAATAGGTATACGCCTCTATTTCTTTCTTTAAAACGAATAACATATTTCGTGGACTATTTCTAATGGAGAGGGTATAATACAGCATATATTAGACAATATATGTGAATATATGCTGTGAATATATTTATGAGAGGTATAGTATTGGCCTAACAACTTAGTTATGCAGAAACGTATAACATGATGTTATTAAAAAATGGGAGGATCATAGAAATAAATAGAGGCGTATTTTATTATGCACCTGGTTCGATTCAGCCTGTATACAGAGTGTATCTTAAAGAAGTAAAAAAAAGTCATTTTATAAAAAATAACTCTATTATTATTATTTAAAATATTTCATTGGTTTTTTCATCATCCTAAGTATAAAGCCACATTATTTATGTTAATATACATGCTTTTCAGTAATTCCTTTAATTGATTTAAAATATAATAAGTATATGTTGTGGTATAAGTTTTGTTATTTGAATAACTCTATCTCAACTCGAAGGTAATGAAAATTCATTTGTTTTTAATAAAACAGTATCAATACAATTGATTACTTTACTTCTGTTACACCTTGTCACATGTTAATAATGGACTACTTTTCAATGAAATGTTTCAAAAAACAATATCTATTATTTATTTTTATACTTAAATTGATAAATTGATATATTATTCTACTTAAATAAAATGAAATTAATCAATATTTTATTATATAGAACGGTAACCAGCCAGTTTAGAGTGGTCAACCGATGAGCAAATGTTTTCTTTTGCCGGCGATGTTTTGTTTTGGATTGTCTAAAGAAGTCTTTTCAATACAAAAACGAAATTGGTGATTAATTCGGGTTGAAATATTTTTAAGGGTTTCAAGGGTTTTTTTCAATGAAATAGAAAGTAATTTGCCGGTAAACTAACAATTAATTTCGTTGCTTGGAAAAATAAAGGATACTTCATGGTGAGATCTCAACTGTGTCTTTACCATGCCCAAACATATTCTGTAGTGTCTCGTAAGTTGAGAGAAAAATCATTCCCACTCTTAGCGAGAAACGAGTAAATCTCGACTCATCACAAAATTGTTTAAATGTAGCATTTACTTCTCAAACTCGTTTATATATTTATATATTTAAGCATCGGCCTTTACTTGGGGAAACACGCCGCAGTATTTAAGACAAAAGTCTAAGCCATACTGGTTTGCGTCTGTCAGAACCTACGTTGGGGCTACATAAACTAGAATGTATATATTATCTCAGGCTACTCTAAAAGCCTTATTTGCAACTGATGTCACCTCAGGGGTAGTCAGGGATTGTTTAGAGGAACTACTAAAGCTAGCAAACGGAACAATGTTAAATTGATCTAGTTACCAGGTCACAGCGATTTCGAAGGAAACAACAGAGCACATACCTTAACAAAGAAGGGAATCCTTCCATAGACTCAGAACCTATTTTAGAAATTCCAAAGACAGCAATTCCAACAAGTGGTGAACGAATGGATGAATGTTAAACATCGTAATCACTCGGAAAATATACCGCAACAAAAAATCTGGAAAATACTGTTACAAATGAATCTATTATGTGCACCTTCCGAGTATATGAACCTTCAGGAAAACCTGATAATCAAGCTCCTGGCCATTGCCAAGATATGGGTGAAACGAATCCTGACAGACTAAAGTAGAAGGAGGAGCACAATAGACCATAAGGTCGAAGTGCAATACTTTTTAAAGATATATCTATCTATCTATGACCCTTAACCAGCAGCAAACCATGTCCGTATAATTTAAATGGCCCTCTAGACCCAAAATAATGAATCCGCTCACTTCCCTTTGGATACTCATATCCGGCCGGTGTTCCCTTCTAATAGAAGTAACGTGTTTGCATACCTCTATCCAATGTAAACGCGTGTAAATCCAACAAGTTTAACTAATCATAAAACAATACCTCATTATTATACATAAAGTAAAGTAATTATCGTTATTATTACCATCAATTTTATTACAATTTATTGTATTATAAATTGAAAATAATGTCAATTGTGTTCAATATAATTAAATCTCGTACATAGGTATTTGAATTTCTCTAGCACATTATAATGCAATTGCGTATAATGTGAGTCTATTAAAACTTATTTATATACGATGCGGAGAACCCGTTGAAAAAACAACGATAAGTTTTTTTTTCATATACAAGAATCAGCCTAATAAACAGAATTTTTGTAGACTTAGTTGAGGTACTTTTAGTTAATCCACGTTATTATTTGTGTATACTTAGGTGTCACAGTACAATACTTATGTCAATTTCCATTAAGGTAACTGGACCTCTGGTATTTCTAGCCCAGTGTGTTTCTTACCGTTACACCACAGATTATTCTGATAAAAGAATCAATTTTTCCATATCATTGATAGCATAACTTTGTAATCAACATTAAATTCTCATTCCACTTTATTATTTGTGTATACTTATGTGTCACAATACTATACTAATGTCAATTTCCATTAAGGTAACATAAGACATAGTATGAAAGTACTGGCGTATAGTATATAGACAAACATATCATTTATTTTTAATTAAATATTGTTATGAAGCAATTAACTCATCTACCAGGTATTAGTTATTCAAATAACTGGTATATATTATATATTATATACCGGGTATGACAAGTTGGCCTGGTATATATATATATATATATACAATACATATATATACAATATATATATATATATATATATATATATATATATATATATATATATATTTGTTTATTTATTTATATTTATTTAAAATATGATACGATTAACGGTTTTCAAGGTATCAGACCCATAGTGCTAAAATTCCAAACTGTATGAATTGAGAATGTAAAATTTCGAAATGTGTTGGTCGGACGTTTAAATCAACCTGATTTCCGTACTGTTTGGGTCAAGATTAGCCTAGAAAATGATTATTATTAAAATGGGGAAGAAAAATTTTTTTCAATTTTTTCGCATTTTTTCGTTTTTCCCTTAAAAAAAATCGCTAAAATTGGAGACAAATTTTATGTCCCCGATTTTGATAAAAACTTGTTTTAAAACTAATTTGGACCTAGCGAAAACGATGGCGTTGGTTAAAATACGATACAATTAACGGTTTTCAAGGTATCAGGCCCATAGTGCTAAAATTCCAAACTGTATGAATTGAGAATGTAAAATTTCGAAATGTGTTGGTCGGACGTTAAAATCAACCTGATTTTCGTACTGTTTGGGTCAAGATTAGCCTAGAAAATGATTATTATTAAAATGGGGAAGAAAAGTTTTCTTCAATTTTTTCGCATTTTTTCGTTTTTCCCTTAAAAAAAATCGCTAAAATTGGAGACAAATTTTATGTCCCCGATTTTGATAAAAACTTGTTTTAAAACTAATTTGGACCTAGCGAAAACGATGGCGTTGGTTAAAATACGATACAATTAACGGTTTTCAAGGTATCAGGCCCATAGTGCTAAAATTCCAAACTGTATGAATTGAGAATGTAAAATTTCGAAATGTGTTGGTCGGACGTTAAAATCAACCTGATTTTCGTACTGTTTGGGTCAAGATTAGCCTAGAAAATGATTATTATTAAAATGGGGAAGAAAAATTTTCTTCAATTTTTTCGCATTTTTTCGTTTTTCCCTTAAAAAAAATCGCTAAAATTGGAGAAAAATTTTATGTCCCCGATTTTGATAAAAACTTGTTTTAAAACTAATTTGGACCTAGCGAAAACGATGGCGTTGGTTAAAATACGATACAATTAACGGTTTTCAAGGTATCAGGCCCATAGTGCTAAAATTCCAAACTGTATGAATTGAGAATGTAAAATTTCGAAATGTGTTGGTCGGACGTTAAAATCAACCTGATTTTCGTACTGTTTGGGTCAAGATTAGCCTAGAAAATGATTATTATTAAAATGGGGAAGAAAAATTTTCTTCAATTTTTCCGCATTTTTTCCAAGGGGTCCCTTAAAAAAATCGCTAAAATTGGAGGAAAATTTTATGTCCCCGATTTTGATAAAAACTTGTTTTAAAACTAATTTTGACCTAGCGAAAACGATGGCGTTGGTTAAAATACGATACGATTAACGGTTTTCAAGGTATCAGACCCATAGTGCTAAAATTCCAAAATGTATGAACTGAGAAGGTAAAATTTTGAAATGTGTTGGTCGGACGTTAAAATGAACCTGGTTTTCGTACTGTTTGGGTCAAAATTACCCTAGAAAATGATTATTATTAAAATCGAGAACAAAAATTTTCAATAAATATATATATATATATATATATAGTCACTTATAGTTACTATTGAAACGTACATAGTATGGATTGATTAAATTGACAAATTTTTTAGTCTCTCGATTTCTCCTGAATTGTAATAAAGAATAGAACGTTTCCTGTAGAATATATTGTGTTGGAAAATATCTCATACATCCTTTTAAAATAAGGTCTACCTCTGTGAAAATATTTAAACTTCCCAGATCTCAAACCTATTTCTAAGCATATAGCATTGGATACAGCACAGAGTATACTCAAGTTAATTATGCACATATATAGACTGATAGAAAGTAAATATAAGTGCATAATCTAGAATGGTTGATGATGTTTGTATGGAAATTAACAAGAAAAATGCATTTTAACAAACAAAAAAAAGTAAAATAATTAAATAGAAAATAAATATCAATTATTGAAGTTCTCATCATGTTGTTGCTAGGGTTGCTACCTTAATTTAGACTTCACTTCGGTTTACGGCAATTGAAGTTTTACATATTATTATTTGTGTATACTAAATATACATCATGTAATAAATAACATGATTTATTTAATAGATATACGAGTACATAAACAGATACAATTATTAATTACTTTATTTATGTCTTTTCATGTTCTTCGCTTCAACTAATAAAAAAACATAACAACCGGGAAAAAATATCATGTATATCTATTATCTATCTATATACACTCTTTAAAATAAAAAATCGTATAAATCCTGCCTTAAAGCATCCTGTTTTGTGGTTGAATAAATGGATGTATACTTTGTTTTTATTTTTTTGAAACGGAGTTACGCTTCATTGTAATTAAATGATTTTTGTCTTTACTTTTTTTTTTTGCATTCAACGTCTTTATTGATCAGATTATTTGAATTGCATTCCCCATAACATATTTGTTTAGTGTTGGACTGAATAGCTTTGATTAATGTTCCATTCTTTTGATTCTTTTAACTCCTTTTGCATATAAACATGTGATTTATGATTTCTCTTCAAGGTCAAAGTAATTTAACGTATTGAAATGAATTTGTTTTTGTTTTGCAGTGATAACAATCCTCCGGGAAGATCCTGAATATATGGTATTTAGTTTATGGTTAGCAACTGTTGGTACTGTCTGTGGTGGATTATTATTTGCTGGTCTTTCAGCGATATTTGCTGTTATTAATACAGCATCGAATCCAATATGTACGATGGCCAGTGTTCCTGGTTTATATTTATGGAATACATTAGCAAGTAAGTGTCTTCATATATCCCCATTTTTTAGGGTTCCGTAGTTTTATTTCAACTCAAATGATTTAGAGAACATTTCATTTGATTTATGTCACTTATCGAAAAAAATATTCAAACATTTAGTTCCAAACGTCCGTTTGGGTTAGGACTTTGAAATACAGAAGTGCCAACGAGGTATTGAAGTATAAAATAAGCCATAAATTTGATTAGTCCTATTTCATCCAATTTCCCAAAAGCTCAAAAAAATGTCATCCGACGCTGTCCAATAGGCTTCGATTTTGTAAATGAAACTTTTTTTTGGTGAAAATAAAACATAAAGAGATAAAATTCAAAGGATACGCATTAAACTATATCACCGGCGTAACTATAGTTTTCACATGAAGGGGGTCCAACATGTACAAAGGTCTTCTCCTCTTTACGGTAGAGAAACATCTGTCAGGGGTGGAAGTTGACACTGGGAGTGTAACTAAAATGATAAGAAGCTTTTTTATCAAAGAGAAAAACTTATCATCGCACTGATCCATAGTTTCTATTGCAGTGACAGGTTTTTTTCACTCAGAAATATTGTACCTTTATTTTCACCCAGAAATGTTAATGCTATCTTTTAAGGCTTTCTGTTATCCTGGAGGCATTACTGGTCTTCTCAGGCAGAAGCATTTGAATCCCTTCGATTTATTCATGTGGTTTACATCAATCACATGTTCAATAAAAGGCTAAAATACATTTCGACGGTAATATATTTTGGAGATTTCTCCTGGAATATTTCTGCGCTGGGTTTGCCTTCCAGTCGTTCTTGGAGCAACTATGTCGCTTGAATTAATCTGCTTTGCTTGCTCGAAAAGGATCGCGAACTGACTTTCGTTCCGAATATTTTTTAAAGTCGTTTTTATTAGCGTTTTTACGTAGGCTAAGGGGATGTCCGGACCCCCTAAACTACTCCCTTATATACGTCCGTGAACAATATTAATAGTATGTCGATTTTGTTACAGTGTTGTCAGATTTAAGTGCAGTTGGATGTTGGATTGCACAATATTATTTAAAATTACAATACAATGTTATGACGAAGGAGGATAAAAATTTAATGTGGACATCTGATGGTATGGCGGAATTTGGATTTTCATTTTGGTAAATATTTATACGATAATATCAATGTACTATTTATAGAACAAAACTGTTAAACTTGTATAGAAGTACTTATAATAATATTATAGTTCATTTAACTTCAGCCAAAGATTGTTCAGTATATCTACTGGGCCGTAACACTATTGACCGTAGTGTACAATAATAATATTATTGTAGGTTATTCCATATTTATATGCAATGAATTTGTATTTATATCACAGTGATTGCCTATACAGTGTATTTCTAAACATTTCGACAAGTTGTAAGAAGGGATTCCTTGGATGCTTTTCCGAGCTTCCCCATCGCATCGGTGCGATAAAAATGTAAAAATCTATTGACGTTTTCGGAATATTTGCATTCCTAATACAGACCATCCATCTTTAACATTTCCAGGAATCTATTGCATATTAACGTGAAAACATTTATTATTTCGTTACACTGGTTGTCGATGGAACATTTTTGTGTTACAAAACGCCGTCAGATTTCAATCGCTACTAACTTCGAGACTAATAATGCGGTTACAATGTTGGAGCACAGAACAGATAGATTATGTGTTAACGTATCTGTCGCGCTGTAATTGTTTTGCCTGTGACGTCATCATACTACCTGACGCCTGCGCGTGAATGGTTACGAATTTGCTTTGTGTAAAGTTATAAATTGGTGTGGCGTGGAAACGCGTTTAGCTAGAACATTGGTTATGATATATTTGTGAAGTGCTTTCGGAGCACTAATAGGTGGCACTAATAAGAATATTTTCCGAAATATAAGTAAAAATCGGTACTAAATTGAAAATTACAAAAAATGAAGATAGAAAACATATACAGTGGAAAGCTCGCATCGAAAGCTGAACAAACGCGAGAGCTATGGCAGTATCGAAAAGAAATGAAAAACAGTGCAAAACGATTACGCAGCTGGCCCATCAGGCATACCGCGGTCAGCCACAATCCAAACGTCTACGGATCATATGGAGAGCGTTTTTACGAAAAATCTACGGCACGGACCCGAACTGCACCTGTTTTCTTTTAATCTCATTTTTGTTCTTGCTGATTTTCCTCTGGTTATGATTCATGATAAGTTTTTGTTTCTAGGTTTGTTGTGGGTGCCAGTATTGTGTCATTTGTAAATTTATTAATAATTTATATTGGAACCAGTGATACACGAGAAATAGAACCTGTTATACCTGTAATTGAGGAAAAAACAAATGGTGCGATTATGTTATATTAACAAAAACTATTATTTATTGTGATGTGTATAAAAAAAACAGGACAACAATTTTGGATGTGAAGTGAAGTGATTTGTATATTTTTTTAGTAGTTTTCAAAAAAAAACTTTTATTTTTAGATTTTAAAAAATATTTTTGTATTATTTTGTTAAATATCAACCTGCCATTTTTATAAAAATATTATACCTATTCTTTTAAAATTATTTCAGTTTTATTTATTTTTACCTCTATAAAAAACTGTTATTTGAATTCACTAGTTTAGACACAATTTGAATGTGAAATCAGTGCGAATCCTCTTCTCTGTTTACGTTGAAATTTGCGAAAAATACCAAAGTAAATGTAAATTTTATATTACTACCAGAAATCTCCCCTGCTATGAAGCACGATAACCGAGGCGAAATGCAGCTAGTTCTGACCTGACAATTAACAGTTACCGTGATAGTTGGGGTGACCCAGATCAATCTCTAGTATGTAAGGGCTGTAACAGCAGTCTTGAATTTTACCTGGTAAACCTCCATATAGCACTCATTCAAGGAAAGAAGTCCCAATAGATCAAACTGATTGTAGAGTAAAAGCTTTCTAAAAACTTTCTCCTAAATCTAATCTAATCTACTACCAGATGCTGCCGTGTCCTTGGTCCGATTTTGCCCAATCACGAGCTCGAAGTTACTTTTTATAGCTTTAGAATACACACACACAATTTCAGGTCGTTATCTCTTTTCGTTTTGGAATTATCATGTCAACGGACGGACAAACGGACATGTGTTAATAGAGTAATTAGGTCATTTTATAAACATCTATATCAAAAATTTATTTCTGCGTTCAATATTTTCAAATGTTACAAAGTCGGAACTAAACTTAATATACCCTGGTACATCATATATACCGGGTATAAATTGTTTATTTTATGAGATAAACAGTTTTTTAATTACAGGATTTTCTGTATCTTACACCGTTATATCTTGCCTATAGGTTTAGCAAGAATACTGACCCATCAAATAATTGACTTTGACGTCAAACTGATTTCAAGGACAAAAAAATTAAATTACCTAATTGTTTTAATTAACCCGCGCTATCATCGAATTATTATTAAATCTGTTTTCGGTAAAATATTATTATCTAATTAATAATATTTTTAATAAATACATAAATTTCAATTATTAAAATTTGTTATGGCTTCTCTTCAGTAATATACTATTTATACACTAATTCCAAAGACGGTTTTTACAGTTTGTAATATATAATAGAAAACCTTTTATTCTCGTATTCACGAAAACTCGTTCAAATGTTTCTCACTTAAATGGTAAAGGCAAAAAACCCCTTAAACTCGACCTGTCGCACTACCGTGCACTAGATAGGACACTAAACTCCAATGCGTAGCTACTTTTTGTTCAGTTTACACAATATCATCACATCAATGTCTTACAAGTTGCCTACTTTTAAAATGTGCATTTTAGAAAAAAATCTCACTAATTTCAAACAAAAGTTGCTTAGTTTAAAAGGGGAAACATAATTCAATAATTATATTATTGTTTCATGCATCCTTACCGCGTGCTATAACTTATCTTTTAAACGGTGGAAAATAGAGAAAATATTTAAATATTAAAATATATTAATCTCATAAAACCAAACAATTTTTGTTTGAAACTTTTTTTCATCCATCCAATAATTCTGACCTAAATACAAAATTTACGTCACATTTACGCCGTATTTGCATCAAATCTTGGCCATGTATAAAAAAATTTCAAATAAAAGTTTGTATTTTTGTATTAAAAGATTTTCTCTAACTTACACCGTTTAAAAGATAGGTTATACCATGCAGCACGGATGCATTGGACAAAAACATAATTATTGCATTATATTTTCAGCTTTAAACAAAAAAACTTTTTTGAAACTTTATTTTTAAAAATTTTTTTTTCGGTTAAAACTTTTCAAATTTACACACAGTATAAATTGTCTCATACCAAATTAATACATATATAAACAAAATAAAGCCTCGTTTATTCTATCCTTGATTAGTCAAAATACTCTATAACTCGGAAAAAAAATACTCTTTCTTCTCTTCAAAACCCAAAACCTACTTTACTCGAAATATAAGTCCTCTATATGTCAAAAGAATCAATATTTCCCTACGAAGTATTTCACTACATTTTTTAATAGGTACCGAATGTTTATTAAAACTTAAAAACTTTATAACAATTTGCCCCTGACTAAATACGATAATTAAATTACCCTTAAATAGAAAAAAAACGTGGATATACGCGCACTTTTCATTAGATTTTCTAATATAATATAATACAATTTATTTAAATTACCTTTTAGTTAAATTCATTAGTGGTGTCTATAATAACTTAAATGAATCGAACACTTTTGTGAAAAGAAAACCCCGTCTTATATACATATAAACAAAATGGCATTAAAATTTAATTCAAAAACATTAAATTGGTGTACAAAAGAGGCAGATGTCCTTTCATGTCGAATCAATCAGTTGTTAACATTCAACAATCAAGGATACAATCGTTTACGACCCGTACGATTTTCAAAAGCTTCACAACATTTACACGAATCATTCAAGGAGAAGAAGTTAAACGCTGCTAATGAAGAACTATTGGATGATGAAACAATTAACACCGATTTGTGTTACACTTCATCGGCGGTATCAGAAGCTATAAAATCGAGTGTCGATGATACACTATTATATGAGAATAAAAAACGTCAATCACATAGTAAACGGCGATTTTTTAGTTTACGAAAACAACGTAGTGAACCGAAATCAAGGGAACCTGTCCATCCGAGGGTGTTACAATCGTACGATTTAAGAAATAGTATTAAAAAATAATAAACTACTTTTTAATCTATACCATCAATTATTTAATTTAAGCAAATTTAATTATAAACAAATTAGTTCAAAATTTAATTTTAAAACTTTAATCTGTTAATTAATTATGTATTATTTGGGTGAGTGTTTTGGACGAATTAATGTGTTGAAAATGGGGAATCATAAGTGAATTGAATCATAATTCACCTAATGATTATCGATCACATATTTAAAGGCTATTCGATTGTACAACTAAGGTAAGCATATCTATTTATTTTAATAATTTCAAACGCCGTATAAAGTTACATACTAGCACAATAATAAAGTTTGTCTCGTGTAAATATCGTAGTTTGAAGAATTAATCGACATCGATGTTTTAGGTAGGTACTTAAAACGCGGGAAAAAACTAGCTTAAGTTTTTAACAACATTTACCTTCTAAAAACCCTATATAAATAATTTGTATGCATTCATTTTCATAAAAATGTATACCATATTTTGGAACAATATAAAATTTGATTTTCTTTTTTTCTCTTAATAGCAAAGTTCGAGACGGAATGATGCAAGATCAAAGTATTCAATTTTGCGAGAAGATTACACACTCAGAGTTTGATATCAAATGTATATTATTACCTTTAGGCCGGGGACACGCAAGCTTTTAATTTAACGTGCATTACAATTACAATTTCGAAACACACGAAACACTATGCGCCAATTTCGAAACACACGAGACGTGTTCATCATTTGTACGAAATCGCTTGAGATGAGCATTTTAATAA
Source organism: Nineta flava (assembly GCA_963920215.1). Lineage (NCBI taxonomy): Eukaryota > Metazoa > Arthropoda > Insecta > Neuroptera > Chrysopidae > Nineta > Nineta flava. The sequence continues at coordinate 49,984,663 of OY986044.1, forward strand.
CATACAGATAGCGCTTAATAATTTATTATAAACTACTCAAACCAACGGATGTTATGCAAACGCTCGTAAATTTGCGTTGATAAAACTAACTCGCGTTTAGCATTTTAACAGTAGTGTGAACATTCATTTGTTAAACTATGTTAGCTGGGTGTACAGCTGCCGATACTAGCGGCAATGTGATAAAAATGCACAACACTATGGGGCGGATTCAAAACGCGGCTATATTTTGTCATGTGGTTAAAAGATGGCTTCTATAAATATTTAATTTTTGCGAGACGATTTATGTCTCAGCTGTGATTTCCCACATACATAGTTCAAAGATAGATTTTATATAAAAATTGAATATTTATTTATAGAACCCATCTTTTAGCCACACGACAAACTATAGCCGAGTTAAGAATCCGTTCCGTAGTGTTGTGCATTTTTATCACATTGTCGCTAGTCTCGACAACTGTGCACCTAACGCATACTTTTATAACACAAGTTACAACATGCGTTACAATGCACGTTAAATAAACGCACGTGCGACATTGGCCTTAGTTTGAATCTGATGATTTCTTTAATTAAATGGATTTTATTTTCCAGATGAATTTATAGTCTGCATTATAAAAAATATGAAGTACGCAGCTCTGAACGCTATATGTTATAATCACATTAAAGTACAGTAGAACTCCAACTATCTGGATTGCTTTGTAGCAGACCCAATCCGGATAATTAGATAAAACATAAAAAAGGTCCTTTCTTTTAAAAAAAAGACTAAATTTGTGTATACTGATGAAGAATGAAGACAAACAGTCGATTTTCTCGGCTAATGCAGCCACAATAAAATGTTTTAAATTTTATTTTTCTATTAAAATAATTTCTATTTGTGTTTGTTTTTTATTCTCTATCACGATCCTATTTTTAAATATTGTCTTAAGAACAAGAAATGAAACAACTAGCTGTGTTAATTGTTTAAATATCCTGTATAGACTGAGTTTATATCAGAACCCTGATGCATATGCAGACGTACTAATATTTCTAACCGTTACTATTAGAGTTATTTAATCTATGATATTACATATATACAGGGTGGTAAAAGATTATTTAAAAAGTCTGGTGGTCGGGGGAGAGGAGGGTGTTCTAATAAGGATTATTACACGGTAAGAATTTTTAAAGATTTTATTAGTTAAAGATGTACGAGCGCTGTATAGTCCATTTATAAAATTCTTCAAAATCGTATATATAGTACCTACATTCATAGAAGTCCACAATAATGTTTATTATTTTTTGTCGTAAGTTAAAATTAAAATGTAATTTAGGCCCGTGATACCGGGCCTAAAAAAAAGATATTTAAGAAAAAACCCTCAGATTTCGGATAATTAAGCTACCGAAAAAATTTATATCATTTTCCCTGACCGAGACTAAAATCCCCTGATATTTCCAGGTTTTCAAGGTCACTCGTGCAAACCCTAAGGAATTTCACATCAATTTAAAAATAAAAACTTATTTTAACTTTTTATTAAACAAGATTTATTAAATTCTTAAAAACGCTATTCATATACATAGAAATAATAATTTTTTTTACAAAAATACAATTATCACAAAAAATTGAATAATTTCGTACAATTAAAACATTGTAAATCCTTTAATATTATACAGAATGTACACTAAAACTGTACATTATGTTATATGAAAATTATACCGAATGTTTCATATGAATTCAATCGATATTTCGAAGCTACATAATTATATACAATTTTACAAATATTGGATGAATCAGAAGATACGTATCATATTGTGATTTTAAGCTATGGCGTCATAAAAAATTGATCCACAAGTTTAAATAGTACGGGCCTCTTTACATGTTGTAACAGCGTATAGTCTATAGGCACGTGGCGATCTACCAATGTTTTTTATAAATGTGATATTTTTAAATTAGCATGATTGTTTCCGTTAATGACATAGTTTTAATATTTGGCACTTTTGGCGTCATACCAAAATATCTCCTTTACCAAAAACATTAAGGTTTGTAATACGCAGAAGTCTAGATCGACAATAGAATCGAGTATATTACATATATCTGGCTTTCACCCAGGAAGCTCGTGTTCGTTTCCCGGTATCGGAACCAAATTTTTCGGAATTTACCAAGATATCCTTGTATATTGAGTATGAACTTTTTTGTATAGCCTCGAAATTCAAAAATAATTAATGAGTTTGTTGGTGGTTACAAGGTATCTCAGGAACATATGCACTATATTACGCAGGAGCCTAGATCGATAATAAATCGAATACATTACAGATTCTTTGATCGCTACAGGTGTATAAACTACTAGCCGTATCTCACCCGCTTCGCTGACGCTGAAGTTTCGGATTTTGTTCACAATTTCATGGGTTTTAATTTTTTGCGCGGAATCCTAATTCTTTTTCTAAAATAAAAGTAGCCTAAGTTACTCCTTATAATAACATCAGCTATCTGCCAGTGAAAGTCCGTCACAATTGGTCCAGCCATTTCGGAGATTAGCCGGAACAAACAAACAGACAGACAAAAAATTTTAAAATTGTTTTTTGTTATAAGTACCGTATATACTTTCATATGCATTTAGTAAAAAGTTGTTATTTTGACATTGCAAACAGACAATTAAATTTTATAGTAGAATATGCTGTTATAACATCAAAATGGGGCCCATACTATTTAAATTTGTGAACCGATTTATTATGACGCCATAGTTTAAAATCACATAACATCATGTCAATTTATTTTGTGTAGGACAGTACTCTCCTTGATTATAGTTAGTTTCTCCTAAGTCATCCTGTATACAAAAACTATTATGCCGGTAAAACTAAAATAACAACAAATTGATCCAAAACTTGTTAATCAATTTTACTTCGCATAAATTGAACACATTGTAATCGTACAAAACCAGCTTCATACCCAATGGCTATATATCGATAACTATGTTCATTTGGATTCCATGCAAGTTTATTCAATGATATAATTGGATACATATCATACGGGAAGTCTTTTAATAGTTCCGGTGTATGAATTCGTTCAAATGCTTGTTTTGGTATTGTTTCTTTTGAGCTCTGTAAAAAACAGTAAAAAAACTCTTTAAAAATCACTTTTGAGCTATGTTGTTCAATATTTATAAACATCCACCATCATAAAAATGCGAACGCTTTTTTTTATACGAGTGAAAAAAAATAAAACATACCAAATCAAAATCACAGAATATAACACCATATTTTTCTGCAACATCTTCGTAAAGAAATGGTAATACTTCAACATCCTCATCAGATAATTTTGAAAACTCTTGTAAATCTGTTTTAGCTAATCTTTTCCTTTTTTCGTCATACTTAATCAGTTCTTCAGGCGTTTTAGTACGATCAATGTATTCAGTATATCCACCTAACTAAAAAAAAAAAAATTACAAATTACTCAATCAGCCTCATTCATACAAAGCTTTAAAAAACAAACTTACTGAACGTCTATGTCTTAAATTTTTTTCATTTTCTAAACCATAAAACATTTGTGTTGGAAATGTTAATTGCCATTCACCAGCAACCGATCCTTGGGCGATACCATTCATCCATTCATTAACTGCTAAACATTTACATGGTGAGTTGTTTCGAAGTAATGGTACCGGTTTATAGCCAAAATCCCGACTTGATATTAAATTTGTTACAGTTAATGCTAAAAATACAAATTTTTTTTTAAACACTGGCAAGGGTTTTAACTTCCTATGTAAAATTTAAATTTAATTTGATTATTATAAAGTATTTTTGAACGCTCTCTCCTGTGAACCAATCAATTTGACAGAATATTATGTGAGTATGGTCTCCAGAACCACAACTAATTTTATTCAAATCGAATTCTTTAAAAAAAACACTCTTGTTCATATCAAACACAATTATTTCCCACTCTTACCCAATTTGATATTTTGTTTTACCGTATAGATACTTGGAAAGCATAAGTTTTTAGAAAAATCAAAGAGTATAGGAAAGAGAACATATAACTAGATATATAACAGTATTTCTAGTGTTAACCACTAGGTGATGCTGAAACTCGAATACTTTCTTATAATATAGGGTCTTATGAAAAAATTCGCCTCTATTTCATTCTCTTTGGTCAATAAAAACCTTACATTGTAAATAAAATTAATAAAATTCTTACATTGCATTAAAACATCATCGAAGCACACAATTGCACAGTTCCAATGTGGACACCAGAATCCATCGGTTACAATACCACGTTTATAATCGACAATTGAATAACGTATATCATTTAAATCCCAAAATTTGGTGAGTTGATCATGTGATGCAGTCAATAGCCATCGTATATCATTCGAATTTGGTAAATCAACAACTGAAAAATAATTTCGAAATAAATGCTACTATAAATTTAACAAAACTACGTTTACTTGAAATGGATATTCACAAAATATGAAACTTTTATCGTTGTATTCATTTAAATCTAATTTTACATAATTTTTCCAAAAAAAAAAAATCATTACTAATCTTCTAGACTTAATACACACAGTGGATGGAAAATATTATAGCAAATTTTGTAGCGAGATTATTAAAAGTGCTTAGATTTCAGAATAACTGGAAAAATGATTTGAAAAATATGGCCCAACATAACGGCTATTAAACTACTATTTTTTAAATGGGACAGTATATTTATAATAAAGTTGCCAAATTCTGCGAAAAAAAAAATTCTCTAGAAAAGGGACTAAAAAGTGGTAATATTCTGGACAACTCTTATAGGTAATCAAGATTTGGGTCTTTTTATAAGTATGGCATACACCAATTATCATAAAACAATAAAAGGTGCATATTTAAACGAATATAAAATGCATGTTTAAATGAATTTTGTATACCTGTTACAGCTGAAGCATGTGCTTGAAAGCACACATATGGCAATAAATGTATACATTCATCCTTAACTTCATATAGTAATGGTGATGTACTCTTTAAATTCCACATTGCAACCATTCCATTTGAATATCCAGCAATTAAAATATCATGTCCTGATTGTTTACTCCATTTTAATTTCGTCACTTGCATGTCTGTATCACCTAATAATTTCGAGGCCTTTTCTTGGAGATTTAATTGATAAATTGGTTTAGTTTTATAAACTGTACTAGTAGTACTAAAAAGAGAAAAATAAAGAGTATTTATTAAATCATTTTTGATCATAGGAAGGATGGAGCACAGAAACATGATTTACTAAATTTTTATTCTCTGTGTAAACAAAAATTGGAGACTTTAAAGAAGTTATTATTTGAATTGTTTTCAAAAGATTACTAAAACTGTTACTTAAGGTAGTTTGGTGACCAACATCACTTAAATTTGACCCCACAATTTTCTACATTTATTCAAAAGATTATAATTAAATGCTTTTTTTCTTATAAGTGTAAATTCCACTTCACAAGTCACATGTAAACTCTACCAAAACTTTGCAATGTAACTTCTTTTAAATACATAAAAAAATATTTTTAATTATCAAAACTATAAAAAAATAAAATTTAGAATTTAAATATTAAAAAGTATATTTTTTTAACAAAAAACAAATAATTTCACAAGATTAATTTCATGACTTTTGTTTATCTAAAGTTGACAACGGATCCCCTGTTTTTAGTATAGGACAAAGTCCCCACCCTAACCAGTCCAAGTAGCCGAGCGGTCTAAGGCGTTATGTCTGTGCAGTATGCAGTACTTGGAAACTGGGAGGATATGAGTTCGAATCCCGACATCGGCAGTTTGTCAATTATTAAAAAAAATAAAAAAAAAAAGGGGCGGTTAATTGACTAAACTGTCGGCGTATGGACAAGTACGAAGTAACCGGCTATGCTTGAGAAGGTTATCTGCAGTTTCCTTCACGAACTCCAGATGAATATCGGCATAGTTCCTATCATAGTCGGCTGCAGCCGCATATCCTACCAATTCCTAGTCTACTCACAAATTCCTTCCACTCTACTCACATGCTAAGGCATCACAATGGACCTTATGGTCGAAGTGTAGCCCGTCCAGGGTAGCTTTTACAATCTACCTCTACATCTAAGTTCCCACCCTAACTTACCCTTACCACTTTCTTAACAACCTTAAAGACAAACAACTTCTATATGAAACATTTTAACGAATAGTTTCAACAAAACTTACACAAAGCATGTTTGTTTTAAAAAAAATTGCCATTACTCACCTTAATTGATTCGAAAAAGGAACTGAAATAATATAAACATGTCCGGTGGACGTAGCTAACGCTAACAAACCAAGACGTTCATTTTCTTGATAACATCCTGATGGACACCATTCCATATGCCAGATTATACCATAATCGTGTGCAATTCCCAATGCCAGATGTGGTGTAGTTTCACATTTAGACCTAAATAAATTTTTAACATAAAATCCTGATTTTTGTGATATCAAAATGATCTTCTCTTACCTATTACTTAAAACTCCACAATTCCAGATCTGTATTAAACCCGGTCCTGAATATGAGTGACCAACCCTATAAGAATCTTTCGTATTTGGTTTACAAAATACGGCTAAATATTGTTCTTTCTCCAACGATGACAATATTGGCACCCATGCCAAACTACATACAGGCCCACCACAAAATATTGTGATAATATTAGATGTAACGTTTGCTTCAAATAAATTATATTCTTTCCATTGATGTTCATAGGTACGAATATCTAGACTTTGTTTGCCCATTAAAATTTGTGACGTATGTATGGATTTTTTAACATCGGGTAAATATTTTTCTATTTGATGTTTTTCAACAGGTAACCATTTTGTTTTTAGATATTCATTAAATAGTAGATTTGAGTAATGGGATTCTCGACTAAAACAAATCATTTCAAATAACATAAAAATTTAACTTGTAGTATAAAGGTACGGCTTAAGAGCGACGAAAAATGTAACAAAAAGAGACAGTTTACGGCGTCAAAAAGTAGTTTACGTAAATTATAGTTTAATAATACATTTGATTACTGTGCCGTTAAAAGGCTTGATGTAAAATCTTAAACGAATATTTCTATTTATATTAAGTTAAATATTTTACGTTTCCAACCCTACCCTAAAAAGTAGAATTTCAATATTTACTTACAATTGTCGTGTCCATAAAATAACGCCAGAAAATGAATACATTGGTAATGTTGCTTCTTTAGATTGTAATAAAAAATCAAATTTATAACATTGTTCTGGAAATAAAAAATAAAAAATGAAAAAATTCTTGTGTGAACGTCACACGATCTCTATAGACAGACTAGAATTTCAAACATGAATATTGAAATAATAGCGATTTTCGACATCGAATATAACACATTACACACAACATTAAAATCTGTATATAGAGATAAAAATTAGACACTAATCAAATAACAAGTCTTTACTTTGAATTTTCGGTGAATTAATATATCGTTCGTTTACTCTTAACATTTCCAAGTCGTGCGCAATCATTTCATCATTAATTTGTTCATCACCATCCGCATGATCTTCCACATTGAATTCTTGATCTTTCTCTTTTTTGATTACACGGTGAATTTTTTCATGTCCTGTTTTTACATGCAAAACAATTTCCTCTTCTTTTGCACTCTCATAGTTGCATTGTTTACATGTAAACACCTTTTGTGGGGCAAATTTACATTCATCGTAGTGTTTTAGAATATCATCAAGAATTTTCGTTCGAAAATCACATATTGGTGAAAAACATTTTGCCATATCATTTTCATTTGATATTTGTTTTTTCCATACGTTTATATAATATTTTGGTGTTTTCGTACCACGATTATTATTTGTGTACATATCCTACAAAAATTAATCTAATTAGCAATCAGCCGAAAAGTGTAACCAAACATTAGATCCCAATAAATTGTCAGCATATATCTGGTCAGATCTTTGCATTTTCGAAATATAACTACGCCAGACAGTTACAATTATTCTATCATTGATTCTTGTATCAAAAATTCTTAACAGGTCTGCAAGAAATATATACGCCGATTTCAATCGCGCGTTACCAATATTCTGTCACTGGCTTTTTTACCATAAATAGCATGAATAATAATAATAATTCATACAAACATACAACGGACTCATTATTAGGGTTCGTTATTCGTTGTTTATAATACGGGATTCTAAAAAACTATCAAATTCAATAAATACGGTCATACTCACCGTAATATTATCTGTTTCGTTCTCTAAATTTTTCAAATTACTCAAAGCTCTGAAAAAAAACATTTAATTTAAAGAAAATTTTAATTTTTTTGGTTGTAAATCCTAAAAGTTTAAACATGCATGGGTGACTTTGAACAAGCGAGTTTCTGAAATCTCAAATCAATGCAAGACAGATATACAAATCAAGAAACAAATACAAAAGTTAATAATAAATTTACTAAACTATAATTTAGTTGTTAAAAGCGTCGACTGGGATAGTAGAAGACCTTTGGTTTGAATCTTTTATATTTATCGATTTTATTTGAGTTTTTGATAAATTTATGTTGGAATCTGTAGTGTATAATAGGGAAAATTTTGCATTGACAACGAAAATAGATTTAATGAATGCCTCAATTTCGAAGAAATCCAGCCATGCGCCGAGAGGTAGTCGAATGGTGTGCATAAAGACATTGAACAGTAAGCAGATGTGCCGTTTTTAGTATCAGCCATGTACTGGTTTAATAAATCTCGCATCGGATCCATTATGTACTGACTGTGTGGCGAGGAGGAAGAAACATCCAATCACATCAGCTTTAACTGCGAATCTGTCAGTGACAGCAGATACAATATATTCGGTGCATCTCACCCCGAATATATGAACGATCAGAAAAACTTCTGGCTATTGCCAAGATATGGGAGAGGCGAACCTCGTCAGACTAAAGTACAATGGGCCAGAAGGTCGAAGTGCAGTACTTCTCATAACCCGAGATATATCTATCTATCTATCTACTGTAAGCATAAATTGAGTACGTCAAGTCACCCATCTTCACTTCTAATTACTTACTTGTTGGCCGCTTGTCGTTTAATTGCGTTGTCAATTATATTATTTGCGTGAATATGATTAGTATCTTCTCTTTCTTTATTTTTAGAATGAACAACCACCATATGCGATTTTAAACTTACAGCTAACATGCGCGCACCACATAGTTTGCAATCTGTTCTTTGCGATTCAATCTCCTAGAAAAATTAGTTTTCGATATTTAACACACATCAACAGATACGCAAGCGTTACAGAATTTGTAAATACTTGGGTAATAGAGAAACCTTACTGCCAATTTCTCTCGATAGATACAACGTCTTTCTGTTCGTCAAAATCGGTCTGTTTGGAATAAAAATAAGACGTTTTATCTAGACATAACTGAGCTAGTTAGAGATCAGATTATTTGTGTCATTGAAAATATATCCTATACATACATTTAAATTTTTCCCGCAAAGCTTAACATGAGAATAAAATCCAACTGCTGAAAGCTTTTTATCGCCACATCGTCCACATTTCAAAGGCAATTGACTTTTGACCACTTGATTCCATAATCGAAATACTTGTTCCTTACTAGATAAATCCTAGAAATATTGTAAAATTAATTTTTTTTAAGTACAAAATAGAAATATTCCATTACCACAGGTGTTTCACCCTCTCTCCAAGCTAAATTATTATGCATTTGACAATTATGCCTCAGCCAAAACGCTTCTGGAACTAAAGTGTTACATTTGATGCAGCGCACACCTCGTCCTGGGCGATCCTTCATTTTATAATATAGTGGTGGTGTTCCAGTATCCACTTTATGTAGTGGACCAGGTTTCCGACCACGTTTTTTCTTATTCTCCGTATCGATTTCCATTTCAAAATTAATGTCCAAACTAATGTTACTTGGTTCCTGTGCGGTTTCCTCGTCAAACGATAATATATCGTTATCTAAAGCATAAAAGTAATAATAATACAAAGAGTTTTAGAATAATCATGCTCAATATAGATGATTGATGTCTTGGTTATTTTGAATGGAATTTCCCGTATCATTTACGGACAATACGAATACAATGGAAATTTAGCTTCCATAATACTTCGAAAATCGCTTGTGTCAGAAGCAAATATTGGATATAAAAACAAGAACGTAAATAAGAACTATACGAAACAATTTTCGAAAAAAAAACCTTAAAAATATAGAAACTTTATGGAGTGGCCTAAAAACAATCTACATAAATCTTAAATTTACCTGAATCTATTTTAGATTTTCGTCCTTTTTTCTTAACCTTTTTCAAAGGTTTTATTTCATTTAAAACAAAATCTTCGTCGGTATCTGTTTGACTTGTTAATTGTTGACCATCACCATTTTCGTCAAGATTCAACTCCAGCATATCATTCACATACATTTGTTCACATGGCGTATCTTCGTCTTCTAGTTGTTTTGTACTTTTTTTCTTTCTCTTCGTTTTTGGCGATATATTTGTTTTGCACGGCGTAGTCGCACTATTCACGGTTGGTTCTTCTCTTCGATGATAAGTTTTATTTAAAATTTCTGTCGTTTCATTCGCAAACGTAACCGATTTCTTTTTTACAATTTTCTCAACGTTTTTTTTACGTTTAGACTCATTTTCATGGCTATTACTGGATTCTGCTGCAGCAATTCGTTTACGTTTTTTTACTGGAGTATTTTCATTTGAATAATTTTCGAAGTTTTCACGGAGTGATTCAAGTTTCATTATGCTTTTAATATGTTCGATAGGTGGGATAACTTCACAGGGTTCTTTTTTAATAGTTCGTTCTTGCATTTTTTCTGATTCTTCTGCATTATTTTCTGGTTTTTTAATTTTTGTTTCTGGTGTCTTGACGGATTCTGGTTTATCCTTCTTCGGTTTATGTGTAGCAGATAAAATCAAATTTAATTTATTACCCGCATTCGATCTATTACTTTGCCTTGTAGGCGTAGACGGTGTATCTAAAAATATTTTCCAAATTAATCCCAAATTGATAAAGCAATTTCAAAACTACTTACTATTTTTTGGGGATTTTAGTTTCTCCAAAGGGACAATTTTTATCTTGGCTGGAGTCGATTTGCTTTCTTCGGCACTTTTTTTCTTAGTTTTTGCATTTTCGGTCTTAGAATTCATACTTTACGTTTCTGAAATATGATTCCAATTAAAAAAAATTCTTACTTGGTTAGGATTTGAACCTTCAACTTTTGTCAAACACGTTTTCTTAAAAACATTTTAAAAACTAAATAATAAAAAAAAATTATCATTAAATTATATAAATTTTATGGTAAATAATTAGATTTAAAATAAAATAATTGTATTAAAAAAGTAATTTGACATAAGATTTAGAGGCTAAAATAAAATATAAAAGAATTAAGTACTTACATTATTTCTTGATTAACAGTATTTATTATAAATACTGTTATAATAAATTACTTATTTACTATAAATATTCTAATCAAAATGTGATTTAAAACTATTTGATAGTAGAAAATTTAAAAAAAAAAGTTTATTATGTGAAGGTTACATTAAAATTAAAAAGATCGCTTCTGCGGAGTATCGAAACCACTCTTGTATGGATGTTTATCTCTTTTCTTTATTAGTTTGTTTCAATTAGTCTATGCTTGTTGCATGAATATGTCAATTTAGAATTTATTTCATATAAGCTGAACACTGAACAGACTGTTGTGAAGTTATTTAGAGAAATTTTAGTTTAAAGTAAATGTTTATAGTAAAACTTTCTAGAATAAACCTCTTGGTGAAAACAACATCAAAATATATCTAGTAGATTTTGAGTTATATAGAAACATAAAAACAAAATGTTAGACCAATGTATAAATTAAAATTACAGTTTCATAAAAATTGCTCTGCAGGAAAACAAAAATTTGCAAAAAATAAATATTTGCCTATTGGTTCTAAACAGACTTAGATAGAATTTTTAGAACAGACAGCGGGATAGAATTTTCGTACATTTTCTTCAGTGTAAAAGGTTTTGACCCCCCGTGTTTTATTAAATACTAGCATTTCCCATCGCGTCTTACCGCTATAATATTGGTAGAGTTGGCACGTTTTCAGCGTTAAACTTTGTAAATATCCCACAAGTGAAGGATTTATAAATTTTTCCGGGATGAAAAGTACTCTATGTCTTATTTCAGGACACACAAACAAATTTTCGCATTTATAATGTTAGTAGGAAATAATTTGAATAAAAAAGAATCGAAAAATATATTTGGCACTGTTTATTTTTCTGACCCGAAGTTTATTTTTCAAGATATACGACCATTTATTATCTCTTGATCCCAAAACTGCTGAACCGATTTAAATATTTATTATGAGATAAAACATTTTGACAGTGTAATGGACCATAAAACCTTCCACCAGTTATAAAAAAAAGAAGCAAGTAGTCACTATTAAGAGATGCGGTTCTGGACATTACAATTTATATTACTCGCTGTATAAGGTGAATATCGCCTAGAGCCCGAATTGTAATTGTGGCTATCATGAATCACGTCGTTTGGCAATGTTTATTATTTGAGGATAAGCGTGGCGAACTTCTCAAATACTTGACGAAAGAAGAGGTCTATCTCCCTTTAGACATTCGTTCTATTCTGGCTATACCACATGACAAAATATTGAAACACATTTTAATTTTTCTTGACAAGTGTAATTTTCTTGAAAAAACATTCTTATGATTATGCATCCTTAGGGGTAGAATAATTGCACAGAATTATGGAAAATAAAATTTTTATTCGAATCAAATTAAATTGTATCATAAGATACAAAATAAATTCACAATAATTTATCACAAATGAAAATGTTTAATACCTTAAGTTTTCGTACAAAAAAAATTTACAATTAATCCATCAAAAAATTTACAATTAATGATTGATATTTTAAAATGAAAAATACAAAAAAATCGTGCAAGGTCACTTTTTTAAAAAATACATGTCCTTGATTTTCGTTATCAACAATACTTGAAAATTTATTATAGCAGTAAAACTTATTTTAACCATAAACTAGATATATTGTCTATGCTTCTATCTTTGATTTTATCCATATTGTTCCTAAATGCTGAAAAGCGGATTTGTAAAAGAAATCCAGTCACTTTCAAAAAAAAATATTCAATCACTTTTTATTTATAAAATTTTAGAGACTACGAATAATCTTCATCATCATTTGACGAGGGTAACGACGAGGCTTGTGCTTGTTGAGCAGCGGCCTGTAACTGTTGCCATTGTTGTTGTTCAGCCCAAGCTTGTTGTTCTCGTGCCTTAGCAAATAACTCTTGTTGTTGTCTTAATAACTCCTCTTCCGGTATACCTAAGTTTTCTAACCGTGTACTTTGTCGTCTGCGTTTTGCAGCAACAGCTTTACAATCTCTTAATACAGCTTCGGCTTCTGTTTGATAATCACCAAAACCCAAACGTTCCAAAGCTGAAATAAATTCATCATTTCTCAATTTCTGATTGATTTAAACAGAGAGTCTTACAAACAGATATTTCTTATAACATATACATGACTTTTAGGGGAACATGAGATATTCATATTGTTTAGGGCCGGACTTACCACTAGACTGATTAGGCTGTAGCATAAGGGGGCAAAGTTTTGAGTGGCAAATTTGATATAATAAGTCTGGTTATACTTATGATGATCCACTTTGTTTTTTATTTTTAAATTAACTCAAATTAAATAATTTTTGAGAAGGTAAAAAACATAACTTTTTGTTTGAAAGATTTTTAAAATCTAAGAGTCAATTTTGGAAAATCCGTTTTATTACCTAGAAAATGTATCTACGATAAAACTATAAATTTTACAATTACAGGCCAACACAGAGTTTTCTACATAATGACACTGATTTTGTCAAACCAAAACAATCCATCTGTTGATTATTTATCACGCTTCAAATTTTTCAAACAACTTATTCTGTATATTAGTTTTCGTACCTTGTAAGACATGTTCAGCGTTAATTGTTTTTTTATTATGTTGATTACAAATATCATTCGCTTCGGAGCTTAATAAATGTATGAACTCTGTACAACAATTCAAAATTAATTCACGAGCTTCATTTGCAACACGCACTGTAGGTACAAGTTCTTTTATCATTTTATTTATACTAGCTCGGGGTAAAGTAAGTTCATCGTCTTCGGTCGTACCTAAGCCGGCACCACTAACACCCGTTGACGAATTACTCATATCGAAAATTCTATAAAATTATCCACTGCTATCGAAAACATAACCTCTAATGAAAAACATCATCTGTCAAATGTCAAATTTAGGGATATTACTGAAAGCAAAAAAGTCTCTATTGAATATTGATTCTATTTTTAAAAGCCTACGGAAGCAAATTTAATTTAATTTTTAATTTAAAAATTAATTTTAAACTTAAGATAAGATGAAAGTATTCGATTTTACATAATTTATATTAAAATTTTCAATTAAATATTTAAAATGAAAATAAATATATCTAATGGCGGGAAATATTTAAAAACAACCCTAAATTTAAAAAAGGGGTTGTCTGTAAATGTGCGTAATCTACAATCTTGGATATTATTGATTTCTTGAAACACACTCAAAATGTATATACATGAATCTACAACTAATGACAAATAAAATATTTTAGCTCAGTACCTATAATTAATTAAGTTAATTTATATGTTTTTAAACGGTTAATTTAATTAAATGGCGTAAAATAATTAACAATGTTCGACGAAAATTACGCATATAGAATAAGTTGTGATCCAAAACCATTAAAAGGAGGTTGTGATGACCAATGGACATGGAATCGTCGTGAACGAAGTCCAGAAGCTCGTTTATATGGACCTGGACTACGTATTGCACATTTTCATCCAACATGGAGTAGTGGGACAGCTGGGGTAAGGGGTACCAAAGTATTAAATAATGGTCGATATTATTGGGAATTAAAAGTATCACAACGAGTGTTTGGCACCAGTATGATGTTTGGTATTGGTACAAGAAAAGCACGATTACATGCTGATTCATTTGTAAATTTAATAGGGGAAGATAAACATAGTTGGGGATTATCACATAAAGGGTTGTTGTGGCATGGAGCACGATGGAAACATTTTATAAAACCATTCAAAGAGAATCGTGCAACGCTCATTGGAATACTGTTTGATGGCGTTGAAGGTACTTTAACGTATTATAAGGATGGCAAGTGTTTAGGCGTTGCCTTCAAGGATTTACATGAAGTGCGGGAACCGTTATACCCGATGATATGTTCCACAGCGGCAAAAACTGAAATGACTCTGTGTTGTATGCGTCGTGATTTTGTGAATTTACAAGATAGATGTCGAGCGGTAATTATTAAACGGATAAATAATAAACAGGATATAGATAAATTATATTTACCTATACCTTTAAAACATTATTTGGAAGAGGCAATTTTAGAAAAGGCACAACCTTTTCTACCTGTGAATACTAATAGTGTTTTACATTCTGTGTAATTTATTTTATTTATTTCTAGTTGTAATTTTTAGTGAAATTTTTTTAAAGATTTTCCATTCAGTGATGTAACAATAGAGAGCCAGAAGAGGCAAAGTATTCGTGGGACGCGACTAGCGGCAATTATTAAAGAAATATGAAAGGCCCTCTGGTTAAATTGCCAACAATCTTACCCTGTGTTGTTAAATCACCGTTGTCACGAATATCTTTCACAATGTCGACTTTGTGCCGATAAAATTTACATCACATTAATTATGATGGCCATAAACGTCGTTCTTTTCTAACAGTTTTTATCCATAGGCTAAAGATATACGTTCTGTATTACAATATTTGCCATCACAGCTACAGATAATAATAATCAGAAAGAGAGGTACCGCAAACGGGTCCCTAGCACCTAGGCAGCTACAGATACTGATTTCACTGACGACAATAATAATCAGAAAGAGAGGTACCGCAAACGGGTCCCTAGCACCTAGACAGCTACAGATACTGATTTCACTGACGATAGTCACATATTGATCAACTTAAACAATCAAATTCAAGAAGAACGACTAAACCAAGCGGCAACAGAAATGTTGGAACGCCAGCTAAAAAGTTTTTCTACTTTTTATAGTCAATTTACATGATTATAACGACTAAAATACAACGATGTTTCATGGTCACCTTTATTAAAAAGTATCTCGCATTAATCTTTTGAACGGGTATTTAAAACATTCCATAAACAACTTACCTCTAAATATTCGTTATTCTAACTAATGAATCCTTCCACAAATCGAATACTTTATTCTAGTCAAAATAGCTGTTCACAGTCACCCACATATTTTTGAATAAAAATATTGTCTTAAAAGTTAATTGTCTATAAAAAACTAGAAAATTTTTTAAAAATCGGTAATCACAGTTAAACATTATAGGTAATTATTCAGAAAAGGAGAATCTTCAGCGTTTTTTAAATTTATCAGCAGTGGCGGATTTATCGGGTAAGGTAGGCATCTGCCTAGCACGGCAAATTTTAATTGTTTACACTAGATATAACGCCACTTGAATGATCAAAAATATAATTTTTTATTTAAAAGCGTACAAGCCTGATCTTTTATCTTACATACCCTTTAATATCAAATACCCCTAATATACTCATTACCTATACGTTCAAAAAACTGGGTGAATAAAGTTGTAATTTCATGAGAGAGTTTTCGACGATAGCGTCGAGCGTCAATAGTCACGTGATCCGAATCGAAAACAGATAACGCTCTTTTATTTTTTCTTTACTTAACAATATTTGCACTTTACCGTAGTAACAAAGACTGAAAAGGCAGTATTCAACGACCCAACAACCGAAAGCGAATTAAGTCGGATTCGAAAATTTCTTTTTCGTCTTCGATTCACCGTTATTGAATCCCGTTTTATACGATTCACGCTTGTTTTTTCCTATACGATTGTATTCTTGTTATTCTATTAATTCGTCTCACTGCCATCACTTTAACAATCTTGAATCGAAGTCCACTTGAAGTATGTTATTCAATCGGACATAATATATAAGATGATGAATCAAAAATTTAATTCGTTCTCGGTTATTTGGGATACTTGCTTACATTTCACCGTAATGACAAAGACAGACAACGCTCTTTTATTTAACGATACTCATACACATATTTAAAAATCGATGAAGACGTACCTTTTCTAGATAATCCCTGCCATCATTTTTGATTACTCATTTCTGGATTCAAATAAAATAATGTAATACAATCAGTCAATAACATATCTGATTGAATACTTTATTTGTATAGCTCGCAAGGACAGTAAAAATCGAATATGATTTCAGTTTTATTACAAAAAGAATGTGATCTCGAAATTCGTACTTAGTTTTAAAAAAAAGCTCTCAAATATTATTTTTATTAATTTGTACTAATATATTTGTGCAATAAAACATAATTCGTAAACTTTATATTTGAAAATCCCTAAAATTTGTATATTGGTAGAATTTTAATATGGGCTAAAAAAATTGGTATATATATTTTTGATAAAATAAAAATAAAGTTAATCGCCTAGTTAGTCCATAAAGCCCATTTTGAATCGCCTAATTTTTTATTGTATATGTCTGAGTACGTATATATATGCTTAGTGCTAAAAATAAATGTAAATATTTGCAGATATTGCATTTCTGAAGAAGAAAAAAAAACCGTTACGATTTTATTGATTTTTGTAATTAGCGAATTATTTCTATAAATTTGTATGCATTAAACCCAATTGTTTTAATCAAACAAATTGGAATTGTTTCTTCAAGCTAAGAACAATGAACAAGAATTATTTAATCTGTATTGTACTCTTACTATTGTTAGTAAATTGTCAAAGCCGATCACGGCAAAAACGTTTTCTAATATATCCAACGGGAACTGCAATGGGCCTATTTCTAGCTGTAGCCGTGCCCATCGATTTACCAAGAAAAAATGTCTTTGTCGCATATAATTTCGAAGCTAATTATATGTTACCTACAAATGAAACAATCGAAGAAGGTGAAAATTTATTCACAGTTGAGCAAAAAACAATCGAAGAAGGTCGCTCGAAAATGGAACGATTTAATCGAACTATTGCATATAAAATATTGGAACGAAAAATTGAAACACATGGATATCCTGGACAAGAATGTTTATTACGTACAATTTGTGAGCTATCAGCTTCTACACTCGAACATAATGGAGTTCTTGGTGAATTGCTTCATGTGATTTTCTCACCGTCTACATCAGAAGATGAAAAGTTACATGAAGTGTATAATAAAGCGGAAATTGATGGAAAAACACATGGAATTTGTGAAAAGTATAATAGTTTGTGTGAAATTAGTTTCTTGGATTTGGTTACTTGGGTTGAAAAAATGACAACATAAAAGTTACAGAAAGATGTCACGCATATTTTTTTGTTTACAATTTATTATAAAAAGTACAGGATGAGCCATAGTAAATATTACAAACTTATCAGAATAAGATTCAGATACTTTTATAAAGAAGTGATTAATCACACGCTACCATAATGATAATTTTTAATATTTCTCACACGCGAATGATGTCATTGTAATGTAGAAATAGTGAGGTGTTAAAAAAATAAAAAATACATTTAATAATTACCAATTTGATATTGAGTTCATTATTTCATTTAATTATTCATTAAAATATTAATTTGTTTGAAATCTATTTATTAATTCGACAAATTTTGACTATAATTATAATTTTCTTTACAAGATAGAGTACCACATGCCAATAGTTTTCCGGGGCTAAGAACACCAATTTTACATTTTCTAATATAGAAGTAAGTTATTCATAAGAAAAATATAAAAAACTATTACCGCGCTGTCGTGTGATTAGACACAACATATTTTGATGATTAATAAAACTGTTACTGTTACCTCAACACCAAATTACTCAATGTTTTTTTTATAAATTGTTTAAATATATTTCAGTTATGCATCCTAAGATGTTTTCCAACTAAATATCTATCGACTGCATAAAAGATATTTTAAAAATTCCACAATTGATTTGTGCCAAATTCATTCGGTTTTCGAAAATATGTTTAGAACAAAAGTTGTTCATATTTTTATAATAAACAACTCCTATTCAAAACATTTTTTTGAAAACTCAATGGACTCGACACAAATCGATTGCAGAAATTGGAAAAAACAACACCATTTTCGGACCGGAAAGTACAAACACTGAATAGTGAACTCGTAAATACTCTATACATGTTCTAAAATTTCACTATTATTTTTAAAATATGTCCAATTGTAGATACATATTAACTCTATTTTATTTATATATTTAAAGCAAAATAATAATTTTAGGCTTTTTCAACTTTCTTATAAAATGTATCCAATTTTTTTTTTTTTTTTAATTTTAGTGTATTTCGTACATGAAGGTCTTGTGAAGACGCTCGCTATACCATCAAATATTTTTAAATAATTATTACCATAATATTTTATTTACTTTTAAAATTAGCATATTGGGCCTAATAACAGTTTGAACTTTTTTATTAAAACTAATTAATTTATTTTCAAAATACCATGTTAACAGTTTTAAAACACGTTCAAAATGAAAAACACAAAATTTATAATTTTATTGCTAATATATTCAACATGTAAAACTGAATGTTTATTACGAGAAAAACGTTATATAGAATTTCCGGAAGGTGGTTCAATGGGATTATTTCTCGCTGTGGCCGTTCCTGTTGGTTCTGCAAGAAATAATGTATTTATGGCATATAATTTTGAAGCTAGTTATGATTTACCATATAATGAAACTGTTGAAGGAGACGGTCTAAGTTGGCAAACTGTTGATGCAACCGAAGCACGATCAACAATTGGATTTAACCGAACGATTGCATATAAATTGTTAGAAACTAAAATAGCTAATCATGGATATCCTGGTCAAGAATGTTTGCTACGTACAATTTGTGAATTATCAGCTTCTTCGATTGAACATAACGGTGTTCTAGGTGAATTATT
The DNA here is from genome assembly GCA_963920215.1 of Nineta flava. Lineage (NCBI taxonomy): Eukaryota > Metazoa > Arthropoda > Insecta > Neuroptera > Chrysopidae > Nineta > Nineta flava. The sequence goes on from OY986044.1 coordinate 50,004,557, forward strand.
GAAAATAGTTTTTGCACCTTCAACGTCTGAAGATGAACACTTACCAAAAATTTATAATCAAGCGGAAAATGATGGTAAATCTTATGGAATTTGTACAAAATATAATTCCATCTGTAAAATTAGTTTTTTAGATTTGGTTTCATGGATGGGAATATAATTGTAGGTAGATCCCTTCTTCAAAGGGTATTATAAATCGAGAAATGTAAATTATTTTAGAAATGTAATATCAAACTTTTTTTTGTAAAATGTAGTTTAACAGAAAATTCTACCAATATAAAAAAAAATTTTGAAGGGCCTAAAAAAATAACGTCCCTAATATAAAATTGAACACAGTAAAATGTAACTCGTATGAATTTTGTAAGCACAACATATTTTTTATGTTTGTGATAAATAATTGCTGTTGTATATGTTTTATTGTGATAAAAGAAAATATAAATTTAAGAAATTTTAGCATTTGTAAAATTTTTTTAGTGCAATTTTTTGGAATTGAGGCTAATTGATAACAATCGAATTGACACAAACATAAATTATTTTTCGTACTCAGTATTTTTAGTACAATATTTAAAATTAATATATTTCGATCTAATTTTATACATTTAATAAAATTATTCATAAAGTAATGGAAATTTAAATTTTCTAATTTTTTAAAATATGAATCTCAATCAAAAGTAGCTATTATATCGCTGACATTCTAGCTAATTGACGTCATAAAGTAATATAGTTTATATAGTCTGAATTCAATTATGAATTCTAAGTTTAGTGATGGAACACGAGATAATATCAAACGTATTACGAAGCAATCATTTCGCCAAAACGAAGGCGAAATTTGGCAATTAATTTTACTTGATAGGTGGGCATTTTTAAAATGTATAAAGATCACTGGCATAATGGAAGTCAGTGGTAAAGATTAAATAATATAATGATGGCTATGATCGTGTTCAGCACAACTCAAGTAAATTAAACTTAGTTTTTTGGCAGGGCACTTGACAGATAGGTAATAGGTAACTTAAATTATGACGCCATTTTAATAAGTAAGTGCTGCCAGATTGGAAATTTAATCCCTCAATTTAGTAGATTAGCAAACCCTAGTAGAATATTTAGGTGATTTATTCTTATGATAGTAGTATTTCTAAATTTTTGTATTCAAGTGAAATATAATGAAACAGAATACAAAATATGTGTTTATACTCGATACATGATGAATGGCATGTATTATTTCATATTATTAAATCCATTAAATTAGGGGAAAGTCTACCAATTTGGAAACACTGCTGAAAAGTTAGTGTGTGAAACCTGAACTCAGATTTAAATATTTTTTAAACTGACTGATTTACTTTGTTGTTCTGAACAAGACCAATGTGTTGAGTGTTTATACTTAGGATGTATTCGTTTAGGGCGCTTACACGTTTATAAGCATATATTTATTGGAGTTCGTGTTGGCTTATGAACGCACTGTGCACATAAAAGATAAATCAACAAACGCTTATAAACTATTCATTTTGGGAGTTTGACACTCACGCTTTTGCTGCCCTATCTCGATGGATAAAGCGTCGAGCGTGGTGTCGTATCTTTTGAACTCAACCATTAGCGTGCTTTGTCAGCATACATAGAAATTGATGGCAATGGTAATGTGTAAAGTATTATTGAATGCTAGTAACGTTTTGTTTCAACATGAGCATCTAAATGCCCAAGCAGTACCAATACCTAAAATTCGTTTTATGTTTGATATGACATAAAATTCATCATTTGCTCTCATATCGTTATGATGCCATTTTTCCAAAAATTTAATTTGTTACTTTTTTCTATGAAAAAATGGGTATCTTTTTATTATTTACAAAATTAACAAAGATACATAGCTTTAAAGATTAGAATTAGATAAAGAGAACAATATTAACGTAATATGCCATGAGTTACTGTTGCTCGTATGTATCTTTGTTTATTTCTGGACTAAATAAAATCCACTTCGAACCAGTCAACCAATTTCTTCTAGATTTTAATTATGTTTGTGAATCATTAGAATCAAATCATAGCGTACCGCTGCACTTGAATGCAATTTTTTTAATATCTCCGATAGCAAAAATTAAGTAAAGAATGTCATGTGATATAAAAGATTAGAGGTGATAAATATCGATTATTATTATATTTTTAACTAAAATTGGCAATTTAATTTAAATGAACAAAAAAAAAGTGTTTGAAATAAGAATAAAAAAACAAAATTCGAAAGATGGTCTTTGTTATTTATTGAATAAAAATTTTCTCTTACAATTCAATTTACAGATCGATCAAAGTATAAATCAAATAAGTTCTGTAAAAATTATGTGCTTTTAGCTTCTTTTGCTGTTTGAAGTGCTTGAGTAATGTAAAGTTTAGCCAATGATTGCGAACAGAATTGTGAAATATGTCGACTATAAGTATCAATTTGACCAGCAACAATCATTGGATTTAATCTTGGTGGAACTGGTTGTGGTCGGAATAGTTTATTAATATCCTCTTCCGGTAATGGTGCTTCATCTTTAGCTGCCCTAGCCGCGTTTTCTTGAGCTCGTTTTTGAAGATAACGATGTTTGTCTTGTTGTTGACGATTAACCAATTGTTGATAACGATTGAATTTAATTGCTTCTTGATTTAATTCATCAACGCGATCCATTAAACATCTTAATTGACCTTCTAATACTGATGCAGTTCCCAAATCCAAGAAGTTCGTTCCATCTTCTTCAGGCACCATTTCAGATAATTCAGACATCATAATATTGGTTAATGCAGAATTTCTAACAACAATTGGAACTTCAATAAACAAACTTTCATATCCAATTTTCAATTTTAACAAAGCTTCTGGAGTAAATTCACCTTCCTTGTACATTTCAATGGCTTGTGGAGTTAATCGATATGCTTTGAGGGTTAAGAAACCGCGAGCTGATTTTTGTGTATCGTAAATAACCACAACGGATTCTTCAATTGAGGTCTGATAATGATACTGGGATTCTAGAAGTGGAAGACTTAAGAAATTACCCACATCTGCACTTTGATACCACCCGACATGAAAATGATCAACATTAACGCGACGTAAACGGCGCATCATGGCTAATTGGTATTCTTCTTCGTCCATTGTTTCGTCATTATGTTTAGGGAATGGAAAACAATTTGTTATTTCTAAACGATTATCAACAACTAAGCCAAGAAGTGCACCTTGAGCGATATCCATGTTGCTTGATGATTCTTCATGGCAATGTTTTACCATTTTCATTACAGCCTAGAAAAAGTTAGAAAACTTTATTATTCGTTCAATCTAGAAACAACAATATCTGCTCATATAAATACTAAAATAATTACTTTTCGATACTACTCAGAAATAATTCTTGATTTGGCTTCTGACAATAATAATAATAATTAAATGAGAGAGGAACCACCGCTTTTACTTTTTCTTAGATGCTAGAATCCTCAGCAACTAGACTAGTCTTTCTAGATGGGTTTAAAGTTTAAAAACATGAACTTTATGTAGTTTGAGTAAAAGCGGTCAAGATATTAAAGTTCACCCCAAAAACAAAATTGGTTTACGATAATTTTGTAACCTTGATTATGCTTTTATAAAATTTTAATAGGAGGTAGAATCTACACTTAACAAGTTTTGATTTTAATCTTTACAATTTATTTGATTAAGGTGCGTGTATTTTTTATACTTTCTTTGGTTATCAATAAGGTAACGAAAAAACTTATACCAAAAATAATTTATTTGTATCGTTACGTGCCCAGTTCAACCTAGGGTTGCCATTTCTAAAAAAATTGTAACCGGAGATTTAGTATTATTTCATTTTATGAAAAAGTAATGCGTGGAATGAATGTTTTTTAATTTATAAAATATATATTATCGAGTTGTTCGACTTTCAAAAGTCTAAATAACTGGAGTTTTCAGACCAAAACCGGACAGGACGCAGTCCTAGCTAAATCCATAAATGAGGTTAGTTACATCTCGCTTATGGTAACTAATCCTTAGTTAATAATTTTGAGTAAAATTTTATGAACTTACCAATCCATCGCATTGTACAAATGCAATTGTAGAATCCGCATCACGTATTTTTCGAGCAGCTACTTCCATATTGTAAATTTGCAACAATTTAATAAACACGTTGAATTATTGCAGACGGTCTATCAATAACCTTTCAAAACCGCAATTTAAAAAGAATACAACTTCACTGTGGTGGTGTATGTCAAACTAACTAGTAACTAACTTCACAATACTGGACTATGAGTAAACTTTTACAGTAAAACCTATTTATCAACCAAGTACGCAGACGTCATATGAGTTGGCGTGACTCTGTTAAGTCTTTATTTATGCTTGTTTTCTGATTTAGGACACTGGCAGTAGATCGTAAAATGTATTTTGGGTGTAAATATCATGGAGAATAGAACAGTAAATATATAAATCAACTTGTGATAAAACAGGATGAGGACGAGGTTTATCTGTAAAAGTAAATTTAACGATAAACTCCGATGGCTACGTCGCATTATACAAAATAAAATTTAACAATAATTACATGCTCAATTAATTGAAATAAAAGCCGTTACTGTCATTCTAAAATCCTTGTATTACAATCCTTGATTCCACCTATCAATTTTTTAAGAAAATAATGTACGACATAGATGTATGACGTAACATTTATATTAAAAAAGCAAGACTTCATACTTCTGTTTGTCATTTTAGTTTCAAATACGATTTAAATAAAATTGCATTTAAAAATTTGAGGTTTTGAGAATTGAATATAAAATGTCACATCATACTTGTGAAGGTGATCACGACCACGATGATAGCCCCGAATTAGGGATCAAATATAGTTTATACCAGAAAGTTGATAAAGAAAATGTTGAGTGTTTAAATGAAGCAACTGAAGGATCCGGCAAAAGTATTTTAAAAGCATGGGAAGATCGACTTGATTTTAGTACGGTAATGAAATTAATTAAAATGAATTAATCTAGGTCTAATTACATCGATTATTTATAGTATGTTGAAAGCGATGTTGATCAGGACCTTTTATTTAATATTCCATTTGCTGGTAATGTGAAATTAAAGGGCATTGTTTTCATCGGTGGTGATTCTGAATGTCATCCAGCAAGTGTTAAAATGTAACATGATTAGCGACCATTTTTTGAAAAACTTTTTTAAAAATTGAGATTTGCTTTTTAGTTTTAAGAATAGGCCGCATATGACATTTGACGATGTTAATATCCCAAGCGATCAAGAATTTGAATTACAAAAAGATGTTGATGGAACTATTGAATATCCTACAAAGTAAGTTGTATCTGATATAAGTTATAAATTTATAAGGATGTATTTAATTTAGATGCTTATTCTATTTTGAACGCTCTTTGCTTCAACAAAGAGATAATAAAATTTCTTACCAAAAACAAATAATAATAATAGTCTGTTACTGAACTATTTATATGGGAATTTTCATTAAGCTTTTTCTCTTCAACGTAATAATTTTACCCTGTAAATACTACAGATTGTAATAAAAGTTTATCTAAATACGGCAATATTATTCACAATTAAAAGTAAATGTCAGCACTTGGAATGTCTATGTGGGTCTAATCGGTCGTATCAGCGTCGGACTGGCCATATAGTCGAGGTGGCGTTTGCCAGCCGGGCCCTAGCATGCGCGGGCCCCCCACGGGCTTGGCTTGCGAGGTTTGCCACAAGCCAAGCGGTAGGTACGGTAGCCTAGGGCCCGGCTCTTGCGATCTACATGTAAAGTAGATAGTTCATACATACTTAGAAATGAATCAGAAAAATTAAAACTTGTTTTAGAAATTTCTGAACGGCGATAACTTTTGAACGAATCAAACGATTTTGACGTGTATCATAATACACGATATTTGACATTGTTTAAGAGATGCATTATGTAGATACGATTTTCAGCGCTGAAGCGCATTAAAACGAGTCTTTGCTCTCTATTAATAATAATCATTTATTGATTCTTTTTTCCACAATACAAAGATCGTACAGAATAGATCAAGTTTCATAAAAAAGGGAAATGGACATGATCGGACAAGAACTGTTGGATTCGTTGATTATATTAAACACAAACTCGGATCATATCAAGAATGACGAGAATAGCAGCTTTTACGATCGAGTTATCGACAGCTTAGCTGAAACTTCTCCTCTTTAAAAAAAAATGTTGATTGGTTAGCTTTCGATTTGTTATAAAGTAATTGGAACTATATTTACCTAATCTAATATACTATAATGCTAAAAGTGAAGCTGACTGACTGACTGGCACTCATATATATAAAACCAAACCCACTTCTAGACCTGCTAGAATGGTGTGGTTTTTTGCATTCGACGCGAAATTGCTTCAAACCGACGAGAAAAATCGGTAAACTTCAATTTTTTCAGTGCAACCCCCCCCCCCCCGGAAAATCGGAAAAATAACCTGTAAAATTACGTTTTTCTGTTATATACATGCTAGAAAGATGGAATTTTCATCAATCGACCCGAAATAAAGTCAAATTAACAAAAAATTTTGAAAAATTTCATTACCTACATCGCAATCTTCCGAAAAGTGAAAAACATCCCTAAAACTGCCCTTTTCACTTCTTATAATGTTAGAAAGAAAAGTTTTTTCCATTCGACGTGGAACAGGTTTAAAATAACAGGATTCATAAGAAACACAAATTTTTCCATCGAAACCCTTCGCAAATGGGATAAATAACCCTAAAACTACCCCTTTTCTTCTATACATGCTAGAAAGATGTGGTTTTTTGCGTTCAACGCAGAATAACTGCAAATTAATCGGTTGATTGGAAAAACGTAATTTTTTTCGTCGCTATCTCTTCAAAATGGTAATGTGAGACCTATCTATGCGCAGTCCCGCCAAACCCCCCACCGTTAACCCACTTCCCCCAAAAAATTTCCCCCCCGAAAAGACCCTCTAAATTCTTCCCAAAAAACTTCGCACCCCAAAAAATTACCCCCCCCCCCTCCAATAATTCTCTAATGGTGAGTACTTTTTGTTCATCATATAATGTTATTTTATTTTAATGGACCCCCTTGCGAGCAGAGCGAGTAATATATATAAAGTTGATAATTAATAATTTGTATATATCATTATTTTTCGATAGTATCCCATCTTCCATAATCCCGATCCGGGCCCCGGGCTTGTAGGGAGCCACCCGGGCCCTTTCGGCCCAGTCCGACCCTTGGTCGTATCATAAGTAAATGAACGAGAAAATGATAAAACTCAATGATAGTTTGAATGTTTGGGAGAAAGATAGCTTTTTAAAATGTGGCCAATAAAGTGTGCTTAAAATTTAAAACAGGTATTTAAAATATAAATGGCATTTTCCATTTTGTATTTTAAATGTTTTTTGAAAAATCAAAGATAATTTAACTAATTCACAGCTAAATAACGAGTATAGTTATTCGGTTCAAATTATTGTGCGGTTACGAAATCATGTCAGAAAAACTGAGAGCTTGAACAAAGAATTTGAAGATGATATAAGTTCGAAGTAAGAAAAAGTATAAGTTTAATGTAAACGATACTTTTGGACAACAATTGCTTCTCAAAGTAAATTCCCAGTTTTGCACTTCGAAATCAACTTTTACATAGTTACTTGAATATGTATTAACCATTTCCATTTCAAATATGGTTCCAAAAGGCATTTTACCTACTCTGAAAATTATATACGTATATATATAGTAGACTCCACATACGATGGCCTTCGAGTCGACAACCAGATGTCTGATACTTTTGACTTTAATTGCGATATATTAAATTTTTCGCTATAAATGGCATTCTTAAATCAAAATATAAATGTCACTCTCAAATCATCTATTTAGCATGATTTTTGCTGTTTCACCCCTTAATAAACAAAACAAAAAGTTTTTAGTCATCGATTTGAATAAAAATTATTTAATTTACATTTTAAAAAGTTCAATGATTCTATTTTTTTTGTTGTAAAATTGGAAAAGTTTTCATTGGATGTGGGAAATATTTTATAGTCTTTTTAATCAATCTGTTATGGATATTATCGTGACAATAAAATTGTATTTTTTAAATTATTAGGATTGTAACATTTTCATCAGTTTATCATCTAACTTTATATTTCCCAAATAATTTTGGATCGGATACCACACGCCTTTATTACATTGGTTTAAGAGGTGATTTCTTTAAACAACATCAAAAAGGTGTTGTTATTGCCACATATGAAGCGCGAGCAAATATTTCCGATCATAAAAATCCAATTGAAGATCAAATACAATATCATATTCATTAAATTTATTATATCGTCTAAGTGCCAGAGTTGTAATTAATTTATTCACAAAATGAAGATTAGAATATGTTCATTTTTGTAAAGTTACAGTAAATAATTTATACTAAACTTGTGATTTGTATTTACTAATTTTTGTAAAAAGAATTATTTAATAAATAAAACAGTAATCATAATTATTTTGATTTGACTATTTACATATATTTAATTATTTTTGTAAACTTTGTGTTTATCCATCCATTGTTAGTATGATTGTTATAGTACATTACGGTGCAAAGTTATTCCTTCTAAAATAACGTTTGTTCGATTTAATGGATTCGACATAAATTGACTGTAAAAGCATACTTAATAATTGTAACTGTAAGATTATTACTTGCAACCGTATAACGTTCTCATAGTGGAGTAGGATGAAATCTCTAAAATCTGCATACCATTACAGAATGTGAGTTCATACATATTGTATTGTGTTTGAAAGGTAATTATATATCTTGCGTAAATTGTTGAATTGTATAAGATAGTCTGTCCGACCTTTTAGTAGTCAAATCAGCAATTTAATAAAACTTAATGATTTAAAAATTTTGTTTATAAAAACTTTGATCATTAATGTAAAATAAATTTAAGGACGTTTATTTGCTACGCTAGAATCAAATGAGTACTATCTTTTATAAAATTTACATCAAAAGTATATCAATAATCTTACAACGATTTATAACCTTTTAAAAATTTTCAAAATTGGCGCACTTTCTGACAACCCGAGATGGAAGTGGCTGCATTCCGGTATCCAATTTAGACGATTTATTTTTCATTCTTCTTTTACAAAAAACCCACAGGGCACATAAATATAAATTTCAAACGTTAATGTCCCAATTTGTTGAAAAAAATTTCTTCAAAATCAGATAAAATATGTCTTAGCTGGGCCACAAACCGATTTTATATTTTGGTGACGTCACTAAATTCATCAATTTTTTTATTAGTACGGCTAAATTTTGTCCATATATGAATTTAAAAATTTCAAAATTATGTTTTAGTTGGCTAAATAATAAATTATATTTTCCTTATAATTTATGGCCTAAAATAAATTCCATGACTATTCCAGGTTTGTGGCCATCCTGAATCAGTATATAATTTAATGTAGAATGAAATCGATTAGAGTTTGGTCAATTACTATCGGATGTTAGAGCAAATTTATTTTTCATCGATTCTGATGACATCAAGTTCAGAAAACCAATTTTTGAATAACTTAGCGTAATTTAATCTAATTTGAATGCAATTTTTTTTGAGATCAACCCCAATTTTGGGTCATCTATTTGCACTTCTTATAGTAATAATTCGCCAACGTTAACATTCTTCATATTGTTACAAGTAAAGTTTGAAGGGTATCGTTCGACCACACGGTTCGTTAAATTTCGTAAGTTTTTATTTTTCATTAAAAAACAAACCACTTGCATTTCACATGTGTAAATTTTTAGATTATTTCTGAACGTATAATATTTTTAATAATCAATTTAGTATTTGGAATGTGTGGGTGATTAACTCTGTCCGAATTAAAACGAAATAATTAGTGTTTAAATTTTGTTTTATTAAATAACTGAAATTAAATATAATTTATCACTAATATAAAAGATTACGGTAATTTATCGTAATAAATCATTATTGTGTAAATTTTAATTACACATTTATATATAATATTCAACAATGGACTGTTTTTTTCATTTTTAACAAAAATTCGAACGACAATTTTGTATTATTTGTCAATCTCATTGATTTTCCAAACTATTTGAATAAAGTATAGCATGAATCAATATTGTTCTGAGATGTAGGCTTAATCAGCGACACGCTATTGAAGCATTGTATTAAATTCCACTTTAGAGTGCTTACGCAGCGTCCACGTATATTATAATATAGTAGTTGTGATAAGTTACCATCACGGATATTTTTCCAACATACTCAAAGTTTTGGTCATCAAATATATCTACCGAAATTTGAACTACCAGCTCCCAGCTATCCGGGCTAGAGTTCAAAAATTAGAGCTGCTGCAAAAATTACTTGAATGCGGTCTTTTTTTTCTCAAACTTATACGGATAATTGGAATTCTACTGCATATATAAAGCTTAACATATGGAATTTAGTACTTTGACTAAACAAGGAAACGCTGTCTAACCTATCAAATTCGTATCTTATTTTAAGTTTAGACCCAGAATTATCCTTTATCCAGATGGTATGAATACATATCAATTAATTTATAACATGAATTTGATATTAAATTTAATTTTTGTTTACATTTGTTTTTAAAACAGTGTTTTTTTAAAATTTATTCTATTTTTCTAAAAAATAATTTTGGACATGTGCCAATAGGCAGGACCCTCAGGGCCCTTATTTAAATATTTTTCATTCTGATTTTCGGTTTTGACTTATATGATTTTTTAAATATAAACAAAATATTTTCGTGTGAGCTGCTAGAAAGAGATAAACATTTGTAAAAGTTATACAGCTACTTGACGAGCTTACGATCCAATTAAAATTTAAAAAAAAATTGGAATAGTCAGGGGCAGAATGAGAATGAAATTTTAGATCCTCTGTAACGTGTTAGTTTAGCGTAGGTTTAATTCATTCATATTTCAGTTGATGGAGGAATTATCTAGCTGCTTCATTCTTCACTATTAAGGGAGTATAAAGCTAGAGCTGCATTGAGACGACAAACGAGAAATCAATTATAAAATTTTGGGGCTCTGATTCGCCAACGCAATCTACCGCTACATGCCGTCTCCATGGAGTTCTAATTTATGCTTAATTTAATATGTTATCATAACAAACCCAAACCTGGACTTTTAGTTTAATTGAATAGAGTTACACAAAGTCATCCAAATTATACATCTATCATCCATTTTCTTTATAAATTTTAAAGAAAAATAAATATTTAATAAATGGCACGGTCCCCATAGTGTGATTGGGGTATGCTATCTCTTTCTATTGCAAAATGTAAGAATTTCATAATTTTAATTAAAAAAATTTCATTTTCCAAGAGGAAAATTATAGTTTAATAGTATTTTCAGATTTGAAAAAGTTAAGAAATGTTACTATATTTCCATATAGAGTAGGGGAGGGGGAGATTATAAAATCCACATACAGGATATTTAAAGATACATATTAAAAATTTTATCACTAGGTTTCTTTTAAATAATTTATTTTATTTCTTTTTTTTTTGATTAGTAAAAAATGTCTTTCAGTATTGTTGAGTATTGTGGTTAAAGATATAGCAGCAAAAATTTTGATGCTCAAAACACCAAAAATGATGCAAAAGATACTTTCCAATGAATACTGCAATTTACATAATCACTAAAAAATATACAGGTTGTTCCAGAATAATTGATCGTAAATTTCAGGAATGATAGACCTCAACAAAATAAACAACTTTGGGTTATAATTTTGTTTAGAAATGTATCAAATTAGAACGATATAAAACATTTTTGATAATAAAGTACAGAAGTCACATTTGCTGCTTGCGATATTTACCATTCCTGAAGGAGATTTGGGGTGCGTTTTTGCGGACATTATCAACGTTACGTTTAAATATTGAAAGCATTCAATAGTAAATAATAATATTTGAGTTTTTTACTGAACGCATTTTTATAATGACATCAGTGTAATATAATATTGACGAGAGTAAAGTTGCTATCACTGATTACTCTATATATGCAACTAGTGTTTTCTTTCTCTGATATAAACAAGCTCTCTATGCGAGAATTGCACTTCTAAAGCTATTGAAAAACATATGGATATTTTAACGAACAATTATATTGCCAAAACTTAAAGAAACTGTTCAATGCGGCAACATTTTCGGTCATAAATTTATAACTAAACGTTTTTTTAATACTTTATTGTAATAAGGTCTACCACTAGTGAAAATTAGGTTTAATTATTTTGAACACCTGTAGAAACACTTTTTTGGATTCATCATCACAAAACTAAAATTTTAAGGCTGTGTTATTAATTTTAAAATCGGACGTTTTATTTGATTGGATTACTATTATTAAGTTTATTCGTTAAAATAAATGGTACTTGATATGTGTTTGATTGGCCATCATCTGTACTTTCTTCTAATAACAAATCAGTGGAAGTAGCAGTTTCTACATCCAATTCTTCTGGAATTATTTCTGTATTTTGTTTCTTTGTACTTGATATGATTGTTGGACCAATTGTAGGAGATGTTGTAGTCACTTCTTGTAAAGTGTTTGGTAGGGGAAAAAGTAATTTATCAATGAAATACATTGTTCCCAAATTGTAAACGAACACTTCGCCTTCGACGACATGAGCGTCATTTAAAGTTATATTTCCTGAAAGTATAATATTAATATTGTTGAAAATAATTTATATCTACTACGTCTGGAATGACATAAAGTAGGTTTTAGTAGGTTCCAAATACTTAATCAAAGAAAACCTGAAGCTTCAAAGTAATCTAAGACCAGTAAAATTTAATTTACAGTGATCGAATATTACTTTTGTGAGTCACAAAAAAAAGAATCGGTTATTATACATTAGGCGTCCATAACCTCTTGTTGCAAAAGGTCATTTAGGTTTAGACACATTTGAAATTGCAATTGTACACACATGTATGTAAATTTCAAATCGAAAGAAAGTAGGATTAGAAGTCAAGGAAAAATGTGGAAATTTTGTACTCTCTGAAGTAGTACTCACTCTGCTACTTACCATTTTCTTCGATGACTCGTATACTATCTCCGCCAAGTGTCGTTAACGTAGTATTGTTGATAAAATCACGTTTGTATAATCGTTTCTTAACAAAATGATTCAAAAGTAATTTCAAACCATCACCCGTTGATAAATAATTATCCGGCATATTATTTAATCCAAGTGCTTCGAATGCTGTATCAGTCGGTACAAAGAACGTATAACCCGTACCAGACACATGCTGTGCCAAATCAGCTAAATTCAAAAATCTCGTCATTTGTGTAAAACGTTTGTCACCCTCTAATGCTAGAAATGCGTGTGACAAAAATTGTGCCCCAAACCATGGAAATGCCAACAAAGGTGGTGTTTCTTTATCCTTGTGCTGTTGATGTAAACGTGATACAATACTTTCACTTACGAATAAAACTTCGTTAATAAACATTAGATTGCCACCATTTACAGTGGTATCACCTTTTGCAATTGTTACGCCATTTACATTTAGAGTCGCTGTAAATAATCGAATAAAATATTTTAGGAGCTCGGTTAAATAACCAAGTGAAAATAACAACTAATTGAATTAATTGCTTAAACACCCGGTATATATTGAGTTTATGAAAAGAAAAATCAACAAAATTGTTTTGTCCCCGATTTTTATATAAATTCTTTATAAGCTAATTTGGACCTAGCGAAATCGATGGCGTTGCGAATACGATATGCGAATACGATACGATTAACGGTTTTCAAGGTATCAGATCCACAGTGCTAAAATTCAAAACTGAATGAACTGAGAAGGGAAAATTTTGAAATGTGTTGGTCAGACGTTAAAATGAACCTTATTTTCGTTCTGTTTGGGACAAAATTACCCTAGAAAATCATTATTATTAAAAACGAGAACAAAAATTTTACTCACTTTTTTCGCATTTTTTCCAAGGGGTACCCCTTAAAAAAAATCCTAAAATTGGAGGAAAATTTTATGTCCCCGATTTTGATAAAAACTTGATTTAAAGGTAATTTAGACCTAGCGAAAACAATGGCGTTGGTTAAAATACGATACGATTAACGGTTTTTAAGGTATCAGACCCATAGTGGTAAAATTCCAAACTGAATGAATTGAGAAGGCAAAATTTTGAAATGTGTTGGTTTGACGTTCAAATGAACCTGATTTTCGTACTGTTTAGGTTAAAATTAGTCTAGAAAATGATTATTATTAAAAAGGAGAAGAAAAATTTTCTTCACTTTTTTCACATTTTATCCAAGGGGTACCCCTTAAAAAAATCGCTAAAATTGGAGGAAAATTTTATGTCCCGGATTTTGATAAAAACTTGGTTTAAAGGTAATTTAGACCTAGCGAAAACGATGGCGTTGGTTAAAATACGATTCGATTAACGGTTTTCAAGGTATCAGACCCATATTAGGCCATTTTATGAACACCTATTCCAAATATTTATGTCTGCGATCAATATTTTCAAGCGTTACAAAGTCGGGACTAAACTTAATATACCTTTTTATATTGACATATACCGGATATAAAAAGAAGGCTCATAGGAAGAATACTGGTTAAAGCAAGCACACCTCTCATTTTAAAATTTAATACAATGTATGAACATTTTTCGGACATATCCTTCGGTGTTCAAGAAATATCCTTACATCGCAGTAAATTTTAAAATATACGTGTGCCAGTACTAGTCTCAGCATCCGCTTACTTTATCTCTTCTCCGAACGAGGAAAAACTTACGTTTTAAACTAAATTTAAGAATTCTTCCGCCTAATGTTTTCACTTCTTCTCCACCTTTTATACTATTCTGTCGTATATTTCCAATTATAAAATGATTACGAATAACATCTTCGGTGAATTCTGGCACTGAAAATGGATAAAATCCCCAATCTATTGGATGCCATCTTTGGAATGCTGAATCGCATGGTACTAATACTGTATACTCTTGACCTGAAACACAAATACAAATTGTTATTAGAAAATGAAAAGCAACTGTAGTTCTAAACCTATTATTTTAATCCAAACGGTAAAATTAATCAAATTAGAGTAGATCATTCTACTATTGAAAGTGAATAGAATGGAAAGAAAGACGTATTGATTGTGCTCATTCCATAAAGAAGTAATATGAGAAAGTCTGATAACTTAATATTTTCCTATACATCCGTTTTGCGAACACTCCCAAGGTTTTTGATACAGTTAAATGGGAAAGTCTCTGAGTAGTATTTCTAGAAATAGACGTGCTGTAACATGTAGCATTAACTCAAGATCAAAACCCAAGCTGGCGTACTTCAAGTATTCATTATGATACGGTTTCTTTTTCATTTATAGAGAGTACATTCTAGAGTAAAATGTTTCAATGCAATGGAAAAAACATGCCCCTAAGGGAAGCTGAAGCTTCTTACTCCTAAACTTGACAAGTTTGAACTCTGGGTGCACTATAAACCAAGACAAAATAGGGATGCGGATAGTAAGACAGACGTCACGTGCCGTGATGGCACACCTCGTCGAAAAGCCCAAAAAGATTGTTATAGACCGCAGGATAACTAAATCTACCAAAGTTCGAATAAAAACATGCTTAGTCTCTTTAATCGTTCTATTTACAGCTGAGATAAATACAATCCGCCAATATCGTTTCATTTTAATAATGATAAAAGGCTGAAAGGCCTAGTTATATTGGGAACTATGCCACTTATATATGCTCTCTGGTGAGTAAATTATAAACTAAAGCTACTAGGTCGATGTTTTCTGCCCCAACCCGATGACATACCTTTCGGCCAACAAGTTTCATGGTCGCACTCTGGTGAAAAACTTTGTAACTACTGCTAGTAGGTTGAAATATTAAGCTCCCCCCACTTCCAGTGATCCCAATACTTATTTTATAAAATTAGAGGGTTTGATTTTTAGAAACTCTTTCTACTAATAAAAAATTCACCTTAATTGGATTCAACTTCATGCGATTAATTTAATTCGTTTAAAAACTTACCATCTTTAAGTACCTTCGAGACATTTGATTTCGATAAAAAATGTTGAAAGACTCGAACGCCCTCTTTGAAAAATGACAATACTTGATAAATATTATCAATAAATTTTGTATTATTTGTATTTTTAGTTTGTTGAACTAATGCCGATGAATTAATACCATTTGTTCCAGAAATTGTTGTCAATAAATTAACAGGTATATTTTCTGGATGTTGTGTATTATTTAAATTGGCTTTGCCCAAAACATAATTATCTATAATAATAATAACACCAGCCGGTAATTGTATCTTTTGATTAATAATTAATGCATCATTTGCATAGAGTTTTTGATTTTTGTTTATAATGCGTATTTGTCGACCACTTAGCGTTACAAAATTCTCTTCGGTTGTATTTTGATTTTCAATATCAATTTGTGTGCCCAATATGATATGACTTAAAAGTAAATTTTTCACATGTTCGGAATTTCTTAAATAACTATTTGTATCTTTTGTTGCTGAATTGATTGGTGCAAATATTGTGAATGGCTGATCTGAAATTTAAAAAATACCATATTAAAAAATTTGCTAATAAAATAAATACTTAAAACTAAAGTTCTACTGGATGTTTGTAAACGCTCCATACCCGCGATCGATTTCAAAATTTTTATTTTTTTACAAAATCAATTAAGAAAGATGTTAAATGTGTTCCTTAAATTTACAAGATAAAATATTATCTTCCAGCATTTGCATTTGGGGCGTGAAAGGAAGACCACTAATTAAAGACCTTATACAACGAATAAAATTATTATCCATGCTAATTTAATTAGAAAAGTCAGTTAAATGCAAGCTATACTTGCAGATTTAGTATAATATTGTAATTGGCAACCCGCATTACATTAATGTTGTTTTGTATATAACTGTAAAAACTAATTTAATTGTACTAAAAAACAATTTAATTGCTTGTAAGAATTGTTATAGAATTTTTCTATTCTGATAATTTTAGTTCAATCTAGACCTACTTCTCAATGTCCTTGAAAATTTTTTTTATTTATTTCCTGTTTTAACCTCTGACAGACAGACAACGAGATGATTCCATACGTATGTCGTTTTTCGAAGTACGGAACACTAAGAAATTGATATAGCATCGGAACTACTTTAGAACAGCTTTAGGTTATATATTTATTCCTTATAAAAGTCAACAACTTTTGTTCGAAACATTTTCTTAAAAATTTACGCAAATCGTTCGTACTAATATTTAAAAAAAACTAAATATAAAACCTATTTTGACAAAATGGAAACCCGACTTCTAAAATCAAATATTCTATAACAAAAGATGCACTAAAAAGTAAAAAAATAATTGCATATTCTTGTGCCAATTTTAGTTCACCAAAGCAAAAATTTTTAAATATATATGTACAATTATTGTTATTTTTGGAGGCGGTGTCAGCATAGAGAAATTCACATAACTTTTGGACACCGCCTCCAAAAAAAATAATAATTGTACATATATATTTAAAAATTTTTGCTTTGGTGAACTAAAATTGGCACAAGAATATGCAATTATTTTTTTACTTTTCAGTGCATCTTTTGTTATAGAATATTTGATTTTAGAAGTCGGGTTTCCATTTTGTCAAAATAGGTATTATTTCTCGCTTTTTAGTGACTTTGAAGTTCTATAACTAATTTTATTTGTCTAAATATGGGTAGACCTACTAAACGACCAACTAATTTTTAGAGAATTTTTTTATAACACTTTTTTTTTACCCGTTTTTTTTTTTTTTTTTTTTTAGTGCATTTTTTTATAACAGATTTTCAGTTTTTTTTACAAGCATTTTGTTTTTTTTTTTTGTAAATTTGGTGACAATGGGACCAATGGGAAACCAAACCCTTTAAAACAAAAAAACTCAAAATCGGTTCATAAATGACGGAGTTCTGAGGTGACACACAAAAAAAAAAAAAAAAACAAAAAAAAAGACGAATTGAGAACCATCCTCCTTTTTTGAAGTCGGGTTAAAAAAGAACTAATTTTAAATGTTTTATTCGAATTAAAATAATTACAAGTAGAAGAAATTTTTAATGAATTAAATTCGTCCGTGTAATATAATACATCAAAATAAGCCTGTTTGTTTGCTTATGAGAATATAACTTTGTTAAAAACGAATAATTCTACGAAATTATAAATACAATTATTCTTTTTCTAAGTAAAGAAATTTAATAGAATTAATAATAATATTATTATTGAAATCAATTTATTTAATAACAAACATAACAAGTGTTCGTGGATAATGCCATTAAACTGTAATAAATATGTCATAATAATTAAAAATATAAGGAAATATAGTAAAATTTACAGAAAAACAAAACATTATTTGTGTAATTCTGACTAATTAATAGCCTCATTTAGCAACTAAACATGTATAAAAAGTTTTAACTAAATATACCGGGTGCGACACGTAAATCTTAAAGATGTTTATCTAGTTCAACAACAAAAAATGTGTTATATATAATTTTCACGATTCTGACGGAGGAATTTGATAGCTAAAATTTATACAGCGATCGTTAGAATGGACTATTTTGAGTTAAACACTTGACGTGACCTTGGTATAACCTCAGCATGAAAAAAAAATTTTGTATACCCGGAATATAATATATAAAAAGGTATTATAAGTTTAGTGCCGACCTTGTAACGGTTGAAAATATTGACCGCAGAAAAAAATGTTTAGTATAGGTATGTATTTATAAAATGTCCCAATTAGTTAATTTCTGCTATAGTAATTAAACTGCTAGTTACAGGTTATTTTTTTCTGAAATAAAACGAGATTTTGGATTTTTCTAAAATTTAGTTGAGTGAGAATTACCAATGGTTCCAGTAGGCACAAGACGAGAAGCTCTCTCCGTTTAATTCATTCATCTTATTTCTTTGAGTTGTTTCTGTTAAAATTACGATTTTTGGAAAATCAACAAGTTTCGACAAAATTGTGCTCGTTGTATATTTTGCTCTGTGATCTGCTACATTCTGTATTTGTACTTGATATTTATCTTATGAGTCATTTCATAATAAAAATTTGCTATTCATGGCTATGTTGTTTGTTAATGATTCACAGTTATGTAAAAAAATTACAGTATATTTTATGCATATTAAATTATATTTATTATTTAATATCCAAATTTGTATTGTTACCTAAATATTAAGACAGAATGTTTCAAATCTATGACCACACTCTATCATCTGTTCGATGCCTGAGAAATACAGAGTTCTACCCTGCCCTTTTTCAGAATATGATGATATTGAAAAAAGTTGCGATATAAGATCACAGTTAATTAAGATTTATTTCCAAAAGAGAAGTTATGTATTTATTCTGAAGTGGACGCAGCTTATGTGTATCGAATAGTACCGGAGGGAAGGTCGCAGCCTGGTCAGTAGACCTTCCTAGGCCTTTTTTACCTAAAGGACAAACAATTTGTGTGCAGACTAGGAATTTGAAAGGTTGCTATGCTTTCACAAGCATAGCCGGTTACTTTCGTTCTTGTTCATACGCCGACAGTTTACTCAAATAACCGCCCCATTCTATTTTATTGACAAACTGCCACCGTTGGGAATTGAATTCAGAATCTTTCAGTTCTACGCAGAGCGCCTTTGACAGTACGGCCACTTGGACTAGTTTTGTGTAAAGAACTACATTTATACCAAATTTCAACTTTGTAATTCTTCTGGAAGTGACTTGCAAGTTTTGATGATAGTTGAGTGAATCAATTACAAATTAAAGGATGTCGAATAGCATCAGTCCAAGGGCGCAGCATGCCTACTTGGAAACTGGGAGGTTATGGATTCGAATCCCGACATCGGCAGTTTGCCAATTATTAAGAAAAAAAAGGCGGTTAATTGACTAAACTGTCGGCGTATGGTCAAGAACGAAGTAACCGGCTATGCTTAAGAAGGTTTTCTGCAGTTTCCTTCACGAACATCCAGATGAATATCGGCATAGTTCCTATCATAGTCGGCTGTAGCCGCATATCCTACCAATTCCTAGTCTATACACGAAAATTCTTTCCCCTCCACTCACATCCTCACATTCAGGCATCAAAATGAACAGTATACTTAACAGTATACTTAGTCTGCAGAGGGGATCTCCAGGTATCGATTTTCTACCTTATTACTGCCTTGATCAGCATGGAAAGCATTATTTTTTGAGAGACCAAGACCCACAATGGATTGTCGCGCCAATAAAGTAGAACAAGATACATACTAAGTTGTAAACTGTATAGAAGTATATAGAAGTAAAAATAATTTGTGAATAAAGTTTTCCTTGAACATACTGTATTATCAGTATATAATAATATAGTCACGTACCTTTCTTTAATTGTCCTATTTAATATATAAAATGAAATCATGGAAATTGTGTATTTAATTTTTAATTATTAGTAAAGTTCGTGATTATTTATAAATTTTTAAAAAAAAGATAAATTTTGGTATTTAATTAGTCATAAATAAGTTTCTATTAAAAAAACATTTTTAAAAACAAGCTTTTTATAGTAAAATTAATTTTCTACAAATTTACTTATGTGTTTTTCGGTTATTTCAATATTAAGAGAGATATACCAAATTTTGTGTTTCCCTCACCCTCTGGACACCCTCTATCCCCTTGTCAAATCTTGTCATGCTTACCATAAAAATGCATTGTCATCGGAGCTGAACCAACATGTAAAACTTCAACTCCGTAGGATAAGAGGAAGTGGTTCTAATTCAGCTTGAAAGATTTGACTCGAACATACATACATACATACATATATTGCAAGTTAAATAAAAGCTTGTAAAATAGAAGTTATTTTAAGCAATGAAAATTATAGATAATTTTCATACAAATCATGTAAGTAGCGTGATTTGAAATTTCTTGAGCTGTGAGAATATATTTGTATAATTTTTATGAATTTTTTAATTATTTCAAAATATTTGTTTTTTTGTTTGTTTAAATGATGCCGGATTTCTGGGAAAAATCAATCATGTGCACACAGATGTTTTTCATTAAGTTACGATTTATTTCTTAATTAGAAAAAATCATATACTTTTTTGTTTCACATCTTGAAGGTGATTGTATTAATTATTTATTAGCTACTGGATTAGGGTTCCATTTCTAAAATATTTGTTGAGTCCTATATACTGTTTTAACCGCCATTCAGCAGCCATTTAAATTGTTTTTAAATATTCTCGACAATGGCTGATTGGAGCCATGAGTTTATTTATTTATTTACAGTTCTCTGAACGAGAACTGTATTGCCGGCGAGAGTGTGCATAGCTCCCCTCGCGTTACGAATGTTTCGCCAACAGTCACCGAGAGAGTGTACTGCCGGCTTTATAAATGACTCTTGGGTTTAGTAAATATGTGGATCAAATGGCATGTTTCACAAGGTTACTAGGAAAAATACCTCAGAATACCAAGTGTCAGATGATTATAGCATGTGTTTTTTTTTTCGGTGTGAGATACCTAAGCATAAAACGGAACTACTTACTTCATGGCGATAAAATATACAATAATCTAAATTTTGTGCCTATTTCTACCCTCTCTCCATACGTGTGACCTAATACGTGGATGTTCCCTTTGGGAGATGTATTTACTCAAAAAACTGAATAGCTACATCATGCAGCAAAAATTTACAAGCATAATTAACTATGGTATAATGGAAAAAAATGGTGACTTGTAGGTCTTCTGTTCCTTCCTTGAGTGCAATTCGTTCACTGAAAGCTATGGCACTCCACATAATGGTTGGTTCAGTTAGGTTTTCGATACTATGGAAATCTGTCTCTTCATCGGGATTTTTAGAATAGCCTAGGATCCGAATTAGAGCAGATGTTAAGCATATCTTGACTCTAAATTTTTGCGACATGGATAGACCGACCCTCAAATGCGATTAAAGCACTAGACCGTAGCCGTAGATTCCCGTACCATTAACAGCATTCTGCAAACTCATGAAATTCGTATGATCTGCATTTGTTCTTTTATTTCATTTTCATTTTTATTTCCTATTTCTAAGCCACTTCGTAGACCTGCGCCACGTGCGCCAAGTGGTTTTTGTTTTAAACGATAGAACACTCTGATTTAATCTCACGTCATTTGGTTTACCGAACCATGTATGATGTAGATTTAGCTCGCATTTGAATAATTTTATTCGAATGTCTATAGGGAATTAAATAGAAAACAAAATATAAATGTATTTATTTATTTAATATTCATTCATATTCATATTAAATGTAATAAAAAAACCTCATTTCAATACCTTAAATGTAATTTTAAATGGTATTATTTTGTCAGAAGATGATGATGACTACGATGACTATTCGTGACATCACGATATGACATCATGTAATTACTTATTTCTAGTTTCTACTCTATAAATTATTTCAACGAATACTTGTAGTGTACCTTCGTTTAAATATTCAAAAATTATTTACATTTTTTTCTTCAATGTCTAGATGGATTCATAAAACAAATAAAAAATATAGAAATGAATGCTTTAATGATTATTTACATTCCAACTTGACTTAAAAATTCTTTTGAACTTTACTAATTGTCTAAGAGCCCATGGTAAGTTTACTTCCGTTATAGAACACCCTTCACATTTTCGGTAAATTAGTGAGTAAACGTGATCAAAATAAAAACACTTTGATCAATTTAGACAAAATAAGAGTATTTAGTGATTGGGGATTATTTCTTACGTCGGCAGTACACTGAGTACTCGAAGCATTCAGTCTCACGCGTGTCGACACATCTCGTCTCGGAAGTGCTGATTATACTATCGTCTGCGCTCGCAACATAACGTCGATTTTAACCGCCATTAACTGTTTTAACCGCCGTTCAACTGTCAACCGCCATTTATATTGTGTTTAAATATTGTCGACAATGGCTGATTGGAGCAATTAATTAAATATTAATCATAAATATCCAAATCTCAGACTTTGCCGAATCAGGGAAGCTCTGTTTATACTGCTAGAGAATGATGTTTGTTATTTCCGTACCAGATCTCCTCTATACGTATTTTAAGGTAACGAATGTTTTGTTAAAGTGAAATCTTTCTCCATATAAAGAAAGCAATGTTGTGTTCAATCGTTACTGATAGTTTAAATTGATAAACAAACCGGCTTCCTATACAATAAATAATATTAGTGGTATAGTTTTGTTTTGTTAATAACTTCTTCTAATTTATGTTAATAAATATTTTCTATACTTCCACGCAACAGCAATATTACAATAAACAAAATCAATGACAAAATCAAATGAATAAAATATCCATTCAGCTTAAATTTTGAAGGTGTTTGTTATAGCTGAAGTGCTATAGTGAGAACTCTTGGTTTTTGAAATAAAATTTCAAATTCGCCCCCTTTAGCTAGATCAGTTTTTTGTATTATAAATACGTATTTCGACTACAATGTAGTCATCATCAGTATAAATTAGCTAGTCGTACTTTACTCTTTGACAATTAGATATAAAGTCGAGATCAATAGACAAAAATAAAAATAAATAGAAAATTAACTAAATTAAAATATACTGGATTTAAAATATAATAAATTTTAAATTATATTGAAATTACGTAGAGAGGTTAACGTAGAAACTTTTAAATGGACGAATATAAATTGACATTCTTGTCTTGTTTCAATTCTTTGCAGTTAATTAAGATTATATTTTTAGTAGCTGTGGAGTAATTATATTGATATAGATCAAGTTATTATTATTAAGTAATTAATTTATAACTTATGATTGACAATACTAATTGAATGCGGAATACTAATTAATGTGGGTAATTCCTGTAATTAATAAACATGACTATGAATCAATTAATGTATTTTATCATATGAAATATTATGAGCTAACTTCTAATTAAGGTGCATAGTTTTAAACATATGATTTATGAAATGTATACAAATATTGTTTAAAGACAATATATAGACCACTTAAGAAACATCAAGTGTCGAAAATTATGTAAGTTTTATTTAGTACAATAATAACAGTACCTATACATTAACGAACAAGTTTCAGGACCACTTAAGTGCATAAAGTTGGGATCGATTTGTGATGTCTAGGTGAACAAAAAAATTCGCATAAAATTTTTTTATCCAGATGATAATACATTTGTTGTTACAAAAAACTTCGACAATTATGCATCAAGAAAACAATACTGCCGTAGCTCTCGTATTCGTTCGGCACTAGACTTTCTAGGCACATTCAATTGCCTTCGATACGAGCTTTCCTCTGATATGCGTTTTTTATAATTCCGACATATTTAGGTGTCATATGCGATAAAATCTTCAATTTTTTTTGTAATTTTCAATACCAATTTTCACTTGTATTCCGACGAATATTTTTATTGCCTCACAGTAGTGCTCCGCAAGCTCTACACAATGACACTAAATTCAATATAACTAGCTAAACGCGTTTCCACGTTACAACAATTTATAACTTTACACAAAGCTAATTCGTAACCATTCACGCGCATACACTTACCTACGTCACAGGCGTAACAAGTACAGCTGGACAGATACGTAAAGACATGCTCTATCTGTTGTGGACTCAACATTGTAAACACATTATCAGTCTCGAAGTTATTATCGATTGAAATCTTACAGTATTTCGTCACACAATAATGTTCAAACGACCATTTGTGTAACGAGCGATTAGACGTTTTCACGTCCTAATCTTAACAATTTAGCTTTTTTTCCGGCTGTCTATAGGTATCTCCTCTCTTAAAAAACTTAAATCAATCCAATAGTTATAAAATATTTGAATTATTTTAGTTTAACATAAAAACTTAATATAAAACTAAAACTCAATAACCGAAAAAAAATTTCACACATAAATTCAGATAACTTAAAAAAATTCACATTCTCAATTCAAATTGCAGTAAAGAATAACCGAATGATCATCCTCGGACCATAAATATTATCATTCCATCATTATTCATAAACATATATAATTTGTTTCTTAATATATACATTGTACACATGGCCACAAACTAGCACACATTTTTCAAAACTTTTTAATTGATTTGTGCCTTATTCATTTGGATTTCGAAAAAATTGTTTGGATAAAAGTTGTTCCTCATAAATATACTAGCAACTTTTATTCGAAACATTTTGTCAAAAACCGAATAAATAAGGTACAAATTAACTAAAGAATTTTGAAAAATGAGCGTTACTTTTGTGGCTCATAGTACATACTTATATTAACACAACGACCTTGTATCTTGAAACAATACGCTAATTTAACCACAATCATTACTAATTAGATATTCTAATTCTACATCGTTCTTTTATCTTCCGGCTTATCTTCTTAATTTTTTAGCATGGTTAATTTTTATTTTTATTTTATGTCACCTTATAACAGGGTCCCCAACTTTATGCCCACGTGCACCATGGCGCTCGCGAACCGTTTTAATTTGGTTTTTCAAAATTTTATAGTTAGTTTAAGTCGAGTCCATTTGGTTTCCGAAAAAATGAAAATTAGAACTTTTGTTCTAGTTTTTTTAATATGAACAACTTTCATTCGTGCGCAAAAGCAATATGATACAAAATATTCTGAGAAAACACAATGAATACGGTGTGTTAAAATGACGTGATCATTCTATATATTCGAAAGATCTTCCAGTTCAAAAATTAATTTTTGGCCTAATATTCAATAGTCACTGTAATTATGCATAGCCACGCCCCATGAGATAACTGACTGACTTTATTTATATGTGTACTGACTGACTTCATACAGTACCAGACGGACAGCTAGTAATAAATAATATTTAACATTGATTTACTATAGGAAAAGCTGTGCAACACAGTCTGTATAATATATTTCATTCCTGCAAAGGTGTCTGCCCGTCAAAACGATAACTCAAAAACAAAAAGAGATAGCGAGCTGATTTTTTATGTTTTCTAGAGCTAAAAAGTAAGGCCAAGTTCGTCAAAGGGGGAAATTGCACCATTCACCACCCCCCCCCCCCGCCAGACGGGAAAATAATCTTTAAAACCGTGAGAGTTAAAAAAAATTAAAAAGACTACTCCCGTGTAGTTTCTAAGCTACTCATCGTATTTTGATAAAGGGGGTGTCGTTAACTTCATCCTAGAGCTCCGCGTATCATAGGCTATATGGCGTCATATTCAATCCAACATGGCGGATATGAAATTACAAATGTATCAAGTTTGGTATCAAATAAATGATATTAATTCATAGATTCTTAATATTATACTAAAAAGTCTTAAATAAATAAGTTTAAAAAACTAAAACCCGGCTACCAAATAGGCACGAAACAAGTTTGGAAAGCCTTGTAAATATAAAATCTCTTCAAACTTATTTCGTTGGTGGGTTTTAGTTTTTTAAACTTATTTATACTATTTGTAAATAAAAATTCATTTTATTGGCAATTTTAACATTTACATAACATGAAGTAGAAATATAGATAGATTTTCATTTATAAATATAGTTTAATTTAAATAGAACACCCTCGATACTCTTTCTGTAGACATATATATCTATTCTATATGCAACATAAAGGTAATTGTACTCAAAATAATATAATTGGCACGCTCATAAATAACATTTTGTTAATTTTGTTTTTGTATATGGATCATTAAACTGTTCCTCATAACATATTATTATCATCAATATTGACTGCATAATATCTATGTAAGTACTGTATAATCAATTTCATGAGTGGCGTCCCTTTTACAAAATTTCACAGTTGATTTGTGTCCAGGGTCGTTTTTGAGTTATCGTGTTTACAGACAGACAGACAAGCGGGCTGACGGATATGTAAAGATGGACTAATTAGGTCATTTTATAACACCTTTACCAAAAATTTTTTTTTCGGGGTCAATATTTTCAACTGTTACAGAGTTGGGACTTAACTTAATATACCCTGATATATATTATCTATACCGGGTATAAAAAGTTTCATGTTATTTCTTTGCTTGAGAAAACTCGCAGAAAATTAGTTTCCACGGATATTACTAACCTAAATTAACTTTTTACCCCCAAAATTCCCATTTCAGAAAATTAAATCGAAAACGTTCGAAATCGAGTTGTTTTCGAGAACACGATTACAAATAAATATATATATAAATGGTACTCGTATTATAGGACAGGATATTTAAGCATCCTTTTACGTTGAAACAAAATCATACATTTATGTCAAATTAATAGAATAAAATACCATAGATTAATTTAAATTTAAATAACTAGGATATAGTTAGCCGTTTACAATGAACACCTGTTATACACAAAATATATTAATTTGATTTACAATTAAAACAATCAAAATTTTATTGATTAACAATAACTGTTTATTCCAATACATTCTTTCAACTCAAATATCAACAAAAATAAATGCATATAAATATTACAAACGTTTGTTACAGAAAACACCCGTTATATTATTAACACAAATATTATTAAAACAAAAAGGAATTTTTTTAATGAAAATAAAACAATTTGTAAAACTATATGGAGACAAAATATTTAAAAAATGTTTTAATATTTATATTTTTTTGTTTAGAAATGAGATACAACGGTCTTGGGGTGATTTATTAACTAACCTTTATGGGATTTTGTTTATAATTAATTACAACAATAGGTGTGGTGATTATTAATTTGTTTGGGAATAATTCAACATTTTCATTCTCAGAGGTAATTCCACTAAGGATGACCCTTAAAAAAGTATTTAAATTATTCATTTACCCATCATTTAACATCATTTTTGTGTAAATTATTTTTATTGAGCGTAACGAATTTTCGAACTTTGCAACTTATACATTTTTTGAATTTTCTAATAATAAGAGAGTTATTCTATATTTTGTCTTTTGTTCTTTCTCTAAGTCACCTCTTTCTCTAGACCGATTCTACACACTAACGAACTTAGCCGTTCAAATACCATAAAAATAGTATACAGTGAAATATTTTCCATACATATTGATAGATTTTATTGGCGTTTAGAGCTCTTCTTTTTTTTTTTACCTTTGTGCATTGTTGGACCCCTCCCATGTGATAGCTATAGCTACGCCCATGCATATACGTATGTATATATAACATACACATACTTAAGCTCTACTGTCCCAACACCCTTAATATTTTTAAAGTAAAAAATTATTTTAAAATATATTTTTTGTAATGAAATTTAGAGTCATTTTTTAATTGAAATACAAAATTATTAATTAATCACGCAAAGTTTTAATAATATTAATTACATTTTTAACATTTTATAGTTTTGTTTTTTACTTTTTCCTATTAAATTTCATTTTTAAATGTTGATAATATTAATTTTACACAAGAATATTAATAATAATTAAAAATTTAGAAAGAATTAATTTAATTTTATCTTGTAATAAATATTTCAGAACAAATAAAATATTTAATTAACATTTTTTAATGAATATTTTGATTATTGAAACAATTAAAAATTATTATGGCAAATTATTTAAAAACATAAAATTATAAAATTATAAATTTTTTATTAATTTATACGTTTGGAAAATTGTTGAATATTTTTTGTTTAAAATTGGAACTTTAAACAAAACTAGTGATATAAAGCTTTAAAGTTATGATATTATTGTATGTTTCTAAAAATGAATTGAATGTTGTTCCCAACTAGTTATAATGATATAATTTAAAATATGCGCCCCTTAAAAAAATCGCTAAAATTGGAGGAAAATTTTATGTCCCCGATTTTGATAAAAACTTGGTTTGAAGCTAATTTGAACCTAGCGAAAACGATGGCGTTGGTTAAAATATGATACGATTAACGGTTTTCAAGGTAGCAGGCACATAGTGCTAAAATTCCAAACTGTATGAATTGAGAAGGCAAAATTTTGAAATTTGTTGGTCGGGCGTTAAAATGAACTTGATTTTCGTACTTTTTGGGTCAAAATTAGCCTAGAAAATGATTATTATTAAAATCGAGAACAAAAATTTCTTCACTTTTTTCACATTTTTTCCAAGGGGTACATATTATATATATATGCCGGATATATATATATATATATCCGGATATATAGTTAGTTTTTTATAGTGCCGGATTAATGAGACTATTGAATATGTATATCGATATATAACGATTTATAGTGTGCTATTATAGTTTATAGTTACTATGGAAACGACAATCAAAGTTGACATTTCAAAATTGAAACAAAATAGTTTTATAGTTATTTTTTAGAAGTATAGTTTCTGTGGAAATGATAAAATCAACAAAAATTTTAACAGACTCTAAAAAAAAAAGAGGAGAATCTATATTCGACTGTATGTATTTTTTTTAATTTCACCCCCTTCAAGATTATTTTTTGAGACAAAAGACTAGTCTAGTCCGTCCCCAGGATATAATCTATCTCCTTGACAAATTTCATTACGATCCGTTTAGTCGTTTAGTCGTGAACAAACAGAGGTAGCAAATAGAGTTACTTTCACATTTATATAGTAGTATGGATTATAAAGAAATTATAAATATTGCCATAACAATTTTGACCGATCAATTTCACAGAAAATATAATGTCCTGAAGGTCAATAAAAATCAATTTATCAACCGCATTTGAATTATATCACACATACTAAATTTTACCGAAACATAGTGTACATACGTATTAAATTCAAATAATATATCAACATAAATTTGTTGAATGTCGGATTTCCTATGTTTTAAAGATGTCTCACAAACTTGACATTTTGTATGGGAGTAGACCTTGTTCCAAAAAGATATATGAGATTTTTTAACACGATATTTCCTATGCGGATATAGTAGTATACACTCTATTATATTTCAAACTTTGGAGACCCCAAAATAGAGGAAATATATGTTTTGAAAAAGATTTTAGGGGAAATGTTATAAAAAACGATTTGAAGAATACTTTACTAATTCAAACTTTCCACCTAAATGTCATACGTTTTAAGTTTGTGACTTTTAAGACATTTTACAGATATATTTATTTGACAAAACAATTGTTCACACATCCCAAAAAAAGCGTCATTTTTTCTTTGTTCATTCGGTTTCCGAAAAAATGCTTCGGATACAAGTTTTTCACGAAACATTTTTCACAAATTCGAATGTATAAGGCACAAATCAACTTTAAAATTTTAAATAAAGATCGCTACTTTTGTGGGCCATAGTACCATGGGCCACAAAAGTGTACAGTTAATTTTTCCATATTGTTTTCTTGATTTGTATCTGATTTAATAGGTTTTTAGAAAAATGTTCAATATAAAAGTTGTTAGTATATTTATAATGAACAACTTTTATCTGAAGCATTTTTTCGAAAACCGCATAAATAAGGCACAAATCAATTATATAATTTTGGAAAATTAGCTATACATATGAAGTTGAGCGTACTATGGGCCACAAAAGTAGAGCTAATATTTCAATATTTTTTTGTTTATTTGTGTCTTATTTATTCGGTTTTCAACAACTTTTACTCAAACATTTTTCCAAAATAGTATGAGTAAGGCACATATCAACTATAAAATTTTGAAAAAAGAACGCTACTTTTATAGCCTATGGTACCTTAACCACATAAGTAGCGTTCTTTTTTCAAAATTTAACAATCGATTTGTGCCGAATCCATTCTGGTTTCGAAAAAATGCTTAGAACGAAAGTTGGATTTTTATCGACGAACAACTTTTATTCGAGACATTTTTAAAAACCAAATGGATTAGTCACAAATCAGTTACCAAAATTTAAAAAAAAAATCCACCTAAGTAGGTGAGTCATAAAAAGAATAATTTATTCTTTATTTAAAATTTTCGTCCAAATATTATCGCTTAGGCGCAACACTGATAAGAAATTTTTCGATTTAGCATAAATTAGGTTGTATATACGTCTGAAACCGTTTATTTCGATGTTCGTCTAAAAATATTTCGGGAAATAATATAAAAAACCTGGGAAGTTGAAATTTCCCATGCATATAGGTTTAATTCCAAATTTTAGGAATCTTAATTAAAAAGTGTAAATTATTTTGTTAAAAATCTGTGATTGTACCATTGATTTTTTTAACGATTTTTCATTTAGTAAACAACAAAAAATTCAAAATTTACCTGAAACTTTAATATCATCATTATGAAATACCAACCATAATGAAAAAAAATTATCAATATTATAATTAGCTGTTAATTGTCCATCAATACCAGATGTATCAGGTAATAATAACGATAACGTTGATTGTTGTTGATTTGTTGATGATTGTAGAACATCACCAGATATTATTTGTACAAGAACACTATTTATTAATAAAAATATGAACATTTTTAAATATAAAAATTGTGTAATATAAACACTTCCGCACTGTAACAACAATAATAGAATGTTTTGCCGCGCCATAAATCAACACAACATTTATGTCTATAATCAAACTTCATTGAAATCACTTATTGAACTTGATGGGGGCAATAAGGCAATTCTTTTTAAATACAGAGACAACATACTACAACGAACAACACATCACACTATAAGGTACTCCGTAATATAGTGTATAGGGAAGTGTGTGGAGAGAGGCACACACGGTGGCATCATATTCTATATTAAGTGGTTTAGTGTTTAAAAGTCAAACAACCGGCCCCGCTTTACTCTATTATTATGTGTGATCACCAACAACCACCGGACCCATTGCGATGTTTATTTCGCAATCGTTCAAATATACTCGGATAATACATATATCATGTAATATCAGTTCAGTTGGTTGGTTTTACTTACTACAACTACTGTCAATTGTTTTGTTGTCTTTGGAGAAGAAAAAAAAAACAAAACAAAACAACAACGCGTATAATAAGATGAGACGCCCATTCGTCTCAGTTTGTAGTGTTGTTAAAGAGGACTTGTGACTTGATGATGTACACGACATGTATGCAATGTTACTACATCTCTCAGGATTTCAATCATTGCCAAACCGTCATTTAATTGGGTCTGTTTTATCTTTGTGTAATGATGCAAATCTCAAGTTGGCAGCGTAATAATTGAGTCCTTATACCAGATTCTTATTTATACCAGTTATATTCTGTGATACAAAACAGACTACACTGTTGTATGCTTCAAAGAAATTGAAGCGGTCAGGCAATTGAATACGCACGGTAAGACAAGACACAGAGTCAGGTTACTCTATATAATTGTATAAAAAAGTAAACATAGAGATGACATTTGGCAAGGCGCAACTGAGACAGAAACCAAAGCATTTGCATTGTATCCAATTATATCGAGAGTATTTGAGACAAGCGAGGATCGTAAATCAGTTTTCACTTTGCGTCAACTCCAGAATTTCTTAAGGAGCAATGAACAGATTCTAGCTTATCTTTACATCCAATCTTGTTCGAATATTCAATAACTTTTGGCTGCTCAAGTTAATTTAATTTGCTCGACATCTGATTCTTATTATCCTGTTTAATGGGAGCTTTGGTAACGTTCTTTTTTTTAATACAACTTATCATATCTATTTTTAATTTATTTTCCTAAAATGGCCCCAATTTCCCCGTTCTCACCTACTCTTACTTCATGAAATGTATATGAAATCCACGCATATATAGTAATTATTTGAGTTCAAATATTCATAGGTAATGAAAAATATACGATTCGGTATGTTTTTTGATAATTATTTCACAAATGATGGATATACTTTTCATGAAGTGTGCGATTTCGCTAAATGAAAAGGAGGATGGTTCTCAATTAGTCTGTATTTTTTTTTTAAATAGTTTAATAACTATTATACGAATATACAAATTATAAATATTCTATCGCGCTGAAAACTTCCAAAATACGGCGCGCCTAATATGTTTAGTTATCATCGTATCCTCTATTTATGACGGTACAATCAAAGATTGAGACAAGAAGCCGTTTAAGTTTTCCTCTTTCTGTTCTGAAAAAATTACATGATCCTTAGCATCTTTAAGTTCAACCGTTAGGATTATGATTTTGTTAAACATGATACTCCACTTTTACCATGGTCGGGTGGTTTTTATGTTATTTGACTCTTTTATTATTAAAAAAAAAAAAAAAATACAGACGAATTGAGAACCATCCTCCTTTTTTGAAGTCGGGTTAAAAACTAAGATAGTTTGCAAAAATACGGCTGACTATTTGTAAAGTAAAACAGACATACTTTTATTGTCGACTATTATCTGTCTTTATATACACGTTTATTAATATGATGCGCACGCTAACTTCCCTAAATCGATTATTAACTCTTAAAAAACCGTATAAAAGATGCTGTATATGGAGAAAAAAAAATTATGTAATTTTTACAAAACATAATTTTTTTATATCTATACAGACTTTAAAATAGTTAACTCCACGATCTTTGCTTTTATAGAAAATATCTATACTTGAAAAATAAACACCAGATAATT
The DNA here is from genome assembly GCA_963920215.1 of Nineta flava. Lineage (NCBI taxonomy): Eukaryota > Metazoa > Arthropoda > Insecta > Neuroptera > Chrysopidae > Nineta > Nineta flava. Next base: position 50,037,805 of record OY986044.1, read on the forward strand.
AAAAATATTCAAATAATTAAATCCATTATTATATTGTGATGTCATACTCCCATTAATTATACTTCCGCCATCTTTTGATGTACGCCTTGAGTTATGTACTTAAAAGTTCATTAGTCAAAAATGTTTTTGTAGATGTCAGCATTGTTTAATGTTGAATGTTTTTAAAAATGTCAAATAAAAAATTAAGGTTATATTTACATTAGAAAATTTTTGAAATAAGTAAATAAAACGAAAATGAGTAGTCGACAAAAAGAAAAGAAACGTCGAAAACGTTATGAAACATCATCAAGTGATTCATCATCTGTAGATAGTGCTGAAGAAGCACGTCGTCGAGATTTAAAAGAACGTGATGAATTCTCGGATCGTCTTAAGAAAAAAGATGAAGCAAATACAAGAAAAATTGTTCAAGCTTCTGATAAACGTGCCTTCGAAGAAGCAGCAAAACGTTTGAAATTAGAAACTGAAGATCGTGGTAAAATGATTCCTATGTTACGTGTACAATCCAGACGACATTACTTAGAGAAACGTAAAGATGACAAAATTGCTGAACTTGAAGCTGATATTGTTGATGATGAATATCTTTTCGGAGAGGAACAGTAAGTATTTCTAATTAAGGGCTTTTTATAAGTGTATGAAAAATGGCTGCCGGGAAAGTCGTTTAATTTCAGATAAGTTGTAGATTATGATCTTCTAATTAAAAATAGATACAAGCTGTAGCCATGACTCGTTTCATAGTTTATATGTTCCAATTTTGGACAACCAAAATGCTATAATTATAAAGATTTGAACTTAATGACTTAACTCGTGCAGTTTGGGTCAATAATCTTTGTAGCGATATCTACATCATAGTAAATAGCGGTATTTTATTGATCTCTATATTTTTTAATCAATTTAGAGCTTTCAAGTGCGATTTAGATCCCCAAAAGTCTGAAAAAAATTCTTATTTATAATTCATATTTAACTTCAATTTAAAAATGGTGTAACTAAAACCGAAAAAATGCACCCGAGGGAATCATCAATATTTTTATTAAATTTTTATAATATTGGTATTAAGACTATCGGCTTGAAAAATGGCGTCCCCTTTTCAAATTTTTTCCCAATTAAAATGATTTTTGAGAAATGTTGCGAATAAAACCGATTGGATTCGGCCCAAATCAATCGTAAAATTTAAAAAAATCTACGAAGTCAATAAATATAGGAACCGTAGGTGTCCGTATTTATGAAATTATTCGCAGCTGAGTTTCGTGGCCATGATAACTTTTGATCTAAAGGTCACTAAACCGTGTTTCGAATTCAGAGAATTCGATTCAGAATCTAATCATTATTATCTGAGAATTTCAAGACTTCCTAACTCAAAGTTTAATCGTTGCCAAGCTTTGTATTCATGACAGTTTGTAGTCAGGAGATCATAAACTAAAAGATACCTCAAGTTCAGAGAATTCCATCAAAAACTATTTTCTGTTTGTAAAGAGTACTAAAATTTATATTTATATTAGGCTTACAGAACGTGAGAGAAAGGATCGTGATCATAAAAAACAACTGTTGCAACTTGCTCAAGAACATGAAAAAGCTCGTGAATTGGAACGTGTTCAAAGGTACCATATGCCTCGCGATATGGGTAAAGGTAAAACCTCTGAATATGTGGAAGTAGATGAAATTGAACGAATGCCACATTCAGAACAAAAAAAATGGGAAAAGGAACAAATGGCATCAGCCGTTTATAAATTTGGTTCGAAGGATAAAAAGAAAAAGCATGAAGAGTATGAATTAATTTTAGAAGATCAAATTGAATTTATCCAAGCAATGCAGTTACCTGGAACCAAGGATAAGGTGAAAGCGGAGCCACAACTCACCGAAGCCGAAAAGAAAAAAATGGATATTGCAGAAACGAAAAAAAGTTTACCAGTTTTTCCATTTAGAGATGATCTAATTCAGGCTGTCCGAGATCATCAAGTATTGATTATTGAAGGAGAAACAGGATCGGGAAAGACAACACAAATACCTCAATATCTTTATGAAGCAGGATTTACAGCAGATAATAAAAAAATTGGATGTACACAACCACGGCGTGTTGCTGCGATGTCAGTAGCAGCACGTGTCGCTCAAGAAATGGGTGTTAAACTAGGCAATGAAGTGGGGTACAGTATTCGTTTTGAAGATTGCACATCGGAAAGGACTCTTATCAAATATATGACAGACGGTACACTTCATCGAGAATTTCTGTCGGAACCCGATTTACAATCGTACAGTGTAATGATAATTGACGAGGCTCATGAACGGACTCTTCATACAGACATTTTGTTTGGTTTAGTTAAAGATATCACACGATTTCGTTCTGATTTAAAATTATTAATTTCTAGTGCTACACTAGACGCACAAAAATTTTCTGCATTCTTTGATGAAGCCCCTATATTTCGTATTCCCGGACGTCGGTTCCCAGTCGATATATATTACACTCGCGCACCAGAAGCTGATTACGTTGATGCTTGTGTCGTATCAATTTTACAAATACATGCCACACAACCCCTAGGTGATATTTTAGTATTTTTAACGGGGCAGGATGAAATTGAAACGTGCCAGGAATTGTTACAGGATCGAGTACGACGATTAGGTTCAAAAATACGTGAATTACTTATTTTACCAGTGTATGCAAATCTACCGAGTGATATGCAAGCGAAAATATTTAATCCTACACCACCTGGAGCACGAAAAGTTGTACTAGCAACAAATATTGCCGAAACTTCGTTAACCATTGATAATATTATTTATGTAATTGATCCAGGATTTGCTAAACAGAACAATTTTAATTCACGCACGGGAATGGAAAGTTTATTAGTCGTTCCAATATCAAAAGCATCAGCAAATCAACGTGCCGGGCGAGCTGGTCGTGTTGCTGCTGGCAAATGTTTTCGATTGTATACAGCATGGGCGTATAAGAATGAATTAGAGGAAAATACCGTACCAGAAATTCAACGGATTAATCTCGGGAATGCTGTTTTAACTTTAAAAGCACTGGGAATTAATGATTTAATACATTTTGATTTTTTGGATCCACCGCCACACGAAACGTTAGTGTTAGCATTAGAACAGTTGTATGCGCTAGGTGCCTTAAATCATCATGGAGAATTAACGAAATTAGGACGTCGTATGGCTGAATTTCCCGTTGATCCTATGATGGCAAAAATGTTAATTGCTTCAGAAAAGTAAGTTATTTCATTCATCCATATCTCCTTCCACGCTAGTTTGATAATAATTGTTTAATTTTGTAATAAAAGATTGGCATTTATGTATAATCCAAGCGAATAAGTATACGAGGTACATTTAGGTCATAAAAGTATAGTATACAATCTCAGTCTTATTCAGATAATTGATTTGTGTTCTGAGCTGAAACTTTTTAACACGATTATTGCAAGACAACTACCTTAAAGTAACACAAGAAAACAACTCCCAGGGGTAGCTCACAATTAATAAAATAACAAGACTCGCCTGATTTTTTATTTTAAACCTCAAGGTTAAAAAGTACTTCATATGCGTGAAAGAAATATTAAATATTATTAGCACGCTAGCATGTGACTGGGTTTTGAATATTATTTTATTTTAACTTGAGAAAATAAATTTTATGTTTTTTTTAGGTATAAATGTGCAGAGGAAATTGTAACAATTGCCGCAATGTTATCTGTAAATGGTGCTATTTTTTATCGCCCCAAAGATAAAATTATTCATGCAGATACAGCCAGAAAAAATTTTAATCATCTTGCTGGTGATCATCTAAGTTTATTGAATGTTTATAATCAATGGCAAGAAACAGATTTTTCGACTCAATGGTGTTATGAAAATTTTATTCAATACAGGTAATTGATTGAAAAAAAGAGTTAGATTTTAAATTTAATAGACTATAAACGATTTACAATAAGTATAAAATTTAGAGTCTTTTTTTAATATTTGGATCCTTTGAATCATATTTTTTTCATCTGTTATCAAAAAAAAAAAGTAAAAAGTATGTTATGCCTATTCCTAACATTGGAGAATCATTTGGAGAGTAAAATATATCGTAGATCCATTATGCCTTCATGGGCTTCAGAAAAGATTACTAAATAAAAACATAAATAAATGTATATTTTATTTGTATTCTTCTGCTGTTTTTAATTCTAACTTATTCTATATGAACTGTGAAAAACTTTTTCTTTGTTTTAGATCATTAAAACGTTCCCGAGACGTACGCGAACAGCTTGTTGGTTTAATGCAACGTGTTGAAATTGATATGGTCTCCAATATATCGGAAACAGTAAATATTCGTAAAGCAATTACAGCTGGCTATTTTTATCATGTAGCACGTTTATCAAAAGGTGGCAATTATAAAACAGCCAAACATAATCAAGGTGTAACAATACATCCAAATAGTTCCCTATTTGAATCGTTACCCAGATGGGTACTGTACCACGAACTGGTATTTACAACAAAAGAATTTATGCGACAAGTGATTGAAATTGAAAGTAAATGGTTGTTAGAAGTAGCACCACATTACTATAAGTCGAAAGAGTTAGAAGATTCAACAAATAAAAAAATGCCTAAAGTTATGGGTCGTGCTAAACCAACTGAATAAATTAATTATACTTTTTTTGTATGATAAATATTTTTTTGTATATATTTAATAAAGTTAAAATAATTTAGAATAAAAAACAAATATTTAAAGTAATTATTTTAAGTTTCGACATTAATTTCTTTTTTTTTCCATGTTTTCGAAATGAAGTTTAAGGATGTACGAGCGCTGATGTATAGTGCATTTATAAAATTCTTCAAAATCTTATATAGTACATTCAAAAAATTCCACAATAATGTTTATTATTTTTGTCGTAAGTTAAAATTAAAATTTAATTTAGGCCCGTCATACCTGGCCCAACAAAAAAGATATTTAAGAAAAAAACCTGAGATTTCGGGTAACTAAGCTACTGAAGAAATAAAATTTACCCGAAATCTCAGTTTCTTAAAATATTTTTTTTGGCCCGTCATACCGGAATTTTATTGGATCAATCTCTTTATTAATATTTCTATTTTCTATTGCGTAGTTTTTTTTTTATTTGTCTTATTTTATTCCAAGTGAAAATTAACAAAATATGTCTACAAATATGGGTTTCTCATAAGAGCAATGCATTAAAACTCGTACTTTAACATTAAATTATTAATTCAAGACCCCCGTAATCCCCCTCCCCCCTGAAACTTTAAAATTGATTTATATGCACTTCAACTACATGTAAACAAAAAATCAAGCCTTTATCTTTTTGAAGCTTCAGTGCTCGTACATCCTTAAAGCGCGTTGTGTTTTTTTTAAATTATTGTAAACTTTTTGCTAATATATTAAATGGTGTACGCTTGCGTATTATAGAAAATATAAGGTGTCCTCCAAGTTTTTGTTTATTATCTTTGGAATTCCTAGATCAATTATTTGCGTTATGTAAATAGGTATTTCGATTTCTAAGTAGTTATCATCAATATGAATCAGCTTGTTGTAATTATTATCCGTTGATATGTGACTCGTTGCTAATTTAAAAAACGAGTGTGGTTACCGAAAAAAAACGCGTCCGACGCGCTCTTACTCTCTATTCTATGACGAGCGGCGAGTATTCCGCTGGACAGACATTATTTATTACCTGACTTTATCATGTGTTTTTTAAATTCAAAATAAAGTTTTTGATAAAAACCGCTGTTACATTTAAAAAAATCTATTCACAAAAATGCCGAAGAGTAACAACGCGCTTTACATAAAAAAATTAATGCTCATTCACGGCTTGCATAGTCATTGTTTTTGCGGTTACGTTGAGAGGTCTCATTAATTAAAAATTTTAGATTGGATCGCAGCAATAAATGTTTGGTATAGGTGTTCATAAAATAACCTCATTGGTTCATTTCTGTGTGCCTGTCTGTATATACACGATAACTCAAAATTGAAAAGAGATAACGACCTGAAATTTTGTGTTTTCTGTAAGTAAAATGTAAGGTCAAATTCGTGAATGCGCAAAATCGGACCGTGCTTCTTCGCGCCAGAGCTTTGAAACGGTAAGAGATATAACAAAAATTTACAGACAAAAAATGTTCCTTTTTAAAAAATAAACAACTTTTGCCAGAAACTTTTTCCATTAACTCAGTATATACCGGGTATTTGAGCAATTAACTCAGTTAGTTATTTTCACTTGTGAATGTATTTTTTTGTGGTGGCCGGTTTTCAGTTTTCTATAACTAATTTTTTTATACATTCAAAATAGACTTTTAGTGTAAGATTTTATATACCGTATGCGAATAAACTTGCAGGCAAAAATAAGACTTCTATAAATATTAATATAAATGCAATTAAATAAATAATAAGCCAAACTGTACTTAAACGTAAAAAGTTTACCGCAAAAAAAAAACATAAAAACCAAATGTAAATAAGTTACACATGTGAATTTACACATAAATATTATTATGTATGAAACATGCATTCGCATTTCATTACAAGACCAATCGCTTTGTATTGCTGCTAAAATAATTTTGCAAATTAATTATTTCATGTAAAAAATTGTAAAAATCTTTTAAAAGTAAAAATTATATTATTAATAAATTTTTGTCTAGTGTACGCGTGTTTTGAAATGTAATTGTTATGTGTTCAGATCTAGGACAATAAAAGAAATAAAATTTACCGGAAAATTAAAATAATGAAATTGTGGAAAGCACTTACAACAAATACAAATGATTATGTGAATTCGAAATTGAAGAATATTGACACAAATTATTCATGTAAACGTAAGTAAATTTTAATTATAATATTTTACATAATTAGAAAAATTTTTTAGATACAGTAGAATTCTAATTATCCGGATTAATTGGAACCGGATTCACTCCGGATACTTGAATAAATCATGAAAAATGGTCATTTCTATAAAAAAAGCTAAAAACTGTCGATTTTCTCTGTTAAAAGTTTTGCTTTTTCACAACTAATTGGCTCTGAAAGAGATGGATTTCCAATGCTCGCTACCACAAAAAATCACTTGCATAGGGCCTTTTTATCAGTACAATACGGGTAATTGGCAACCCGGATGATTTTAGCTGGGATAATAGGTATTATACTGTTGATATATAAATGATTAATTTAAAAAAAAAAATTATCCGACGGATACTTGTCCATTAGTTTTTTAGGAAAGTTTAAATTCATTCGACGACAAAAAAATCGATTCAATAAAGTGATTTTCGTAGCAGCGAGCATTGGAAAACCAGCTCTTATAGGGCTGATTATTTGCGAAAAACTAAAACTTTTAGTAGTGACAATAGACAGTTTGTCTTCATTCTTTATCAGTATACACAAATTTAGCCCTACCCGCAGTTGTTTGTTTCGCAAGGGATTCTGGGAATACTTGCGCGATGTCCATATTGAATACAACACTTCCAAATTAACAAAAGAATGTAAGTTATAGAGTAGACAATTTTTTAATGAAAATTAAAAATTTATAAGGAAATTATGGATGAATAATTTCAGATCATTGTTTATTGTAAACCGATTCGACATATAACGCAAAGTGTTGCAAATTTTTGCTAAACTGAGGAATTGCTAGTTCCATAAAAATTACTCTTGGAAAATTTTACAACGGTTTTACCGTCGACGTTAAAATAATGTAATTAAATGGAGCTTTTCACACACAGTGCGGTCCAGCATTTTTGCGATTCCCATTTTATTACATTGCTCTCCGCCAAAAATACGGTTGCTGCCGATGTTAAAAAGCTGTGTTTGAAAAAGTCTTTATAATCTGTATTTTTTTTGTTTGTTAGGTTAATTAGAATGAATTTTTTTTCTGGTACTTAAGATTTTATTTTCATTTTCGGGATCTTTACGTTTTGGGATACCTCGATGGTAAGGAAAGTATTTTTGAACATTATTATTTATTTGCTGGGTGTACAGTTGTTGAGATTAGCGACAATGTGATAAAAATGTAGTCTCGATAAATGTGCACCCAGCCAATACGTGGCTATGCCTATGTATGCATATCAACTTAATTTTAAGAGAATGAAAATACGGATAAAATATTTTCGTAAAATGAAGCACCTTTCTCAAAATGACTTTGAATGTTGAGAAATGTTTACATGTTCTAAGATGGATAAAATATATGACTCGACTTATAAATCGTAAATACATATTTACCGACTCTCTTGGTATTTTACCCAAAAATTTACCTGAATTAGTAAAACCTGAACTCAAAAAGTCATCCATCACTCAGCATCGACACTCAAAAAATAATCTGCGAAATAAGTAAACAATATATGATAACACTCGAAAAGACAATAGTAAAGAGGATTTTTTGAATTGATTTATTTGAATCTACATTCTACAAGAATTTTCACTATACCTAAATATAGAGGCCATGTGAGTGTTTCACAAAATACTGTTAAAACATTTTATTTGCATATTTCTATAAAATTTATTATCTCACCTACTTGATGATATTAAAATCATTCAGTTCTGTTAAATTTTTGAAAAATTCTCAAAAGGGTTATTTATTAGAATCGATTATGGCGTTAAAATATGCGAAAGTTAAAAACTTGCAAGTGAAATAAATAATTAATTTGTTTTTGCAAAATTGTTGCATGATATAATTTCAATCGACTGTTAACAGTTTAGTGACACTAATTGCAATAATATGCCACAAGTTATTGAACTTGAAAATATGAAAGTCAGTGCCCTCTATAAATCGTTAAGCTTTTTTTAATTTTATCTTTTTACAAACTGTATTTAAAAAATATATTAACGATCTCACGTGGTCATGTCTACTAGTAAACTCTTAAAAAAGTAAATTAATATTTACGTTTCTCTATTTCACCATTTTTTTTTTGGATCCATCACCACTGTTCAAAATTTGGCATGGCAGGACTTTTTATATTAGGATAAGTTTTTGAAACTGTTCCAGAAGTTAGTTAATCAAAATATTTACTTCAAGCATCATCCATAAATATACTATTATTATTCATCTACTACTTTTGGGCGTCGGCCATTTCTCATCATTCTGGTGGTGCTGTCTAGCCCTCAATTTTGTACGTTATTTCACGTTTATACCCATAAGGATACTCTATCCAGTTATACAGAGGTTAGTGGAACAGTCACGCAATCACAAATGCAGCATTGGGGAGTTTGAACGATGAACCCAAACACTGAGTAGCGCGGTATTATGATCTTATTATTTTACGTATGTTGGCTAAAAATACTGTGGTGTGAACCTGTCATACAACCTCTATATACAGGCGTAGGCTGAGCACTGATTCTACTGGTTTTTGGTTTTTTGGCGCCAATTTTTTCTCTTTTTTACTAAATCATTTTTATTTGGCGGCTGAGTTTTGGAGTCAACTTGTTTGTAAAATATTCAAAATGAATTGATTTTTAAGAGTGATTTACTGTTTGAAAAATTGAGGAAAATGTTTTGTTTTGTTTATTTCAGTGACTTAAATTGATGACTATTTTACACAGTCATCGAAATTTTTGGTTTTTTTACGTGTACGTATGAATCGGAATAGTAATTTTAATTCTTGAATAATTCGTCAAAACAACATTGTTGACTAATGATCCTACAAATTTACGTGGTGAAATTAAATAACATTCCTTTGTTTTACTCTGAGTTTTGTCTGTAGATAAAAAACAAGAGCCACAAAATAATTGTCTTCAAAATACTTTGTATCCCGGAGATAGTTACGATTAGCTCTAATTCATACTGATGATGACTACTTTGTAGCCGAAATACATATTTATAAAATACAAATAAATGTTCCAGGAATTGGGGCAAAACATGAAATTTAATTTAAAAAAACCAAGGGTTCTCTTTGATTATCTTAATCTTTATAATAAACGTTTATAATAATTTGTTTTCGAGGTATTTGGAAAAAACTACATTTTACCACTTTTCTCAGTCCTCGTATTGCGAGATGGGGAACTTCAAAATTATATATAGGGGAAATTGAGTATAGAAGAATAGAAAGGGAAAACCCCTTTTAAATTGTAACTAAGGCATTTAACAGTCACAGCAAGTCACAATAAATTCGCTAAGTGATCAATCCTATATAATAAAATTGATAAAAAATTACATACCTTGGCATATAGTTTTAACTTTATAGATGTGTAAGTTGCCAATATTAACTAATCTTCATATGCCCTTGAGTGTCTACTGAAGGAGGATAAAGACTCAATTTTAAGGGCTTATCTCCATTAATTTTGAAGATATTTCTGGTGATTTCGTCATATTTGGTATAATATAGGTACATATTTTGTTAAGAAATGCGTAGCTTACTCCTAATTGTTGTATTAAGCAGCATTACTAAATAATGCTAAGCGATTGTGATGTTTGGCGCATGATATCAATATAAAGAGAGATAAAAATTGAGGGAAAAACCATGGCTTGTGTCCGTTCAACTGAAATTATAAGAGGATAGGTTTTTTTAAAAGTATTTTGGTACGAGTGAGAAAATTTCGAGAAATTTCACTACCTAATAAAGACATAATTGAGTGAACCTAATTGAAACAAAGGTAGCTTTTTCTATGACGATTGACGAAGATGATAGTATACTTCGTTATGCGACTAGAATTTACGCTCCCAGCTAGGTCTTTAAGTCGCTAGAGCTAGCCTTCAAAAGAAAAGAAAAATGTTTTATAGCTTTCAAACCAAATCAGTTTATTTAGGTACCTATGAACCTCATACAGTGTGGTTTTGTAATTGTATCACACTTAACATATACATTACATATGATGGATTTACGAGTAATTTATTTTGTATATTTTTCGAAAAAAACTACATTGCATATTCTGCTTGTGCAAAACACAAATTAAGAAAAAAAAAAGATTATAAATGTTGGCAACTTTGAAAGAATGTAAATAATCCTTTTAAAATGCCTATGGTATAAAAAAGTCATTAAATATCATACAATTATTTCTTATTATTTATTTTCTTAGATAAAAATCAAAAGTTTTTTGTAATGTGCGTATATTAATCATAAGTATTCGCATTAATAATTAAATATAAGTACATACTAAATGCCATTTAAATTATGTTGTTGGGATTTAAAAATATTTCAAATAGTTCGAATAGCTTTTTAGATATTTAGATATTTATCCGTTATATCTAAATAGTATTATAGATAATTAGTAATTTATGCATTTTGGATATTTAAATAGCATTATGTGTATTTAGATATTTATTTTTTTATCGATTCTTCGACTAATTATTAAAAAAATATGTAATATAGGGATCAATTAGAATTTTATAATTATTAGGGGAGAGTCAGCTAGCTAATACCGCACTGTTAATGACATCGAAACTGCAAATGCCTTTTTTATGAACTTTGAAAAGTATCAACAAAGATAAAGTTTTACTTTGAATAAATTTAATTATGTTGTGTGTATGTATGATTGTCCGAATTTTTTGGAGAAAAATATAGGAGATAGCGAAATAATGATAAGATAAAATCCAAAATAAATTTTCCTTACGACTCCAGAAAAACTAACAGAAGTTCAAAATTATAGACGTTTTCTGAGTAATACAGTTTATAATTTCTATAGAAATATCTGCATTAACAAAATATTGGGAATAAATTATTTGCCAAGTCAATAAATTTAAAATAAAAAAAATTGACCTTTTAAAATTTATTATTTTTACATAAATTTCATATAAGAATTTCTCTATAAGAAATTTTGAAGCCCGGACAATGCGTATCTGTGTTTTAAGGAAATCAGTCCTTGACGGGGATAAATTATTATGTTACTCAGGTCTTTACACGGTCTTTACACAATTTTCATGGACGAAGACACGACAAGTAACGCTAGTAAGTTCATATATATGCTCTAAACAAGACAATGAATTGTAGACAGCTCAGCTTTTAACAGATTTTATCTCTGGTGAAATTCTTTCCCTTGTATATGCATCAAATTTTCGTTTCGAAGCAACGATTCGCTTATACAAATTTGCAAGCACATACCATTTTCGTAAACTTTATGTACTTCTGGGGGAAGGTAGGTTTATGCTCACAGCTGATGCAATTCAAATAGCATAAATATAAATTCAAAGACGTACCTTAAATATCTTCCAAATTGCGAGATGCCACTGGAATGGAACGTTCCGTAAATAATAAGTAATAATATTTCGTATAAATAGAAAGAAGGAAAACGCATTATAAGTTTTGAACATTATAAATTGAACACAATTTAAGTGGTCTAGATTATATTTATAAAACGTAAGCAATTTGTATAGCTACATGCTATACAATGTAATTAACTATTTTAGAACGTGAATACATCTTTCTGATATGGTATACAAATCAAATTTATAACTTTCAAATAAATTTTTGAATAGATAGATAGATTGTAGAGGCTGCCCTGGACGGGCTACACTTCGATCATAAGGTCCATTGTGATGCCTAAGGATGTGAGGATGTGAGTGGAAGACAAGGAATTTTTGTGTGTAGACTAGGAATTGGTAGGATGTGCTGCTGCAGCCGACTTTGATGGGAACTATGCCGATATACATCTGGAGTTCGTGAAGCAAACTGCAGAAAACCCTCGGAAGTATAGCCGGTTACTTCGTTCTCGTCCATATGCCGACAGATTAGTCAATAAACCGACCCCTCTCCGTTTTTTTTTTAAAATAATTGACAAACTGCCGATGTCGGGATTCGAACCCATAACCTCCCAGTTCCAAGTACACACAACGCGTTTACAAGCACGGCTACTAGGCTGGTAAAATTTTTGAATAGCAAGATAAATAAAATCGAAAATAATTACATTCAAGAACAGGACCAATAGCTCTACTTCTTTGTAGAGGAAATTCCCTAAAAATCAAACTGTGTTTTTCCTCTTTTATTAGAGTTCCGTACTTCGAAAAATGGAACATCTATGGAATCACTTTGGTGTCTGCTTGTCTGTCACAGATATTTTCACAGAGACTGTTTCATGTAAATGATTAAAATTTGGCATAGTTGACACATGCTGCTACCGACATAAGATTTAAAGTTAGAAATTTTTTGTTAACTTTAGTGTCATTTAATAGCGTTTTTGAAAGACCATTTCAAAAATATATACTTAATTTATTTATTTTTGGTGTATTTTTCTTAAAGTAATTTCGAAAACGTTTCAAAATACCTGTACCAAAAGTATCGTTGAGAAAAATTCCAATAAAATCACGAACAAGGATAATAAGGTATAGATTGAAGGTATTTATCAGAATTAAAAAATTCTAACGCGAAAAATTGTTATAAATAATAATAATATTTTAGTTCAATGTAATATGGGTTGCCCTGCTTGAATAAAAGGTTCAAAAATCATTATGCTATACTGAACATTAATTATTTTTTTGCTTGCTGCGATTTTATGCTTATAGAGCATACATTTTCCTACAAAATTTTTTTCCTACGTAATTTTTTCTGTTATTATACCTTTCCTATATCTCTTACGGTTTTAAATGTAAAATATTTCCCTATTTAACGGGAAAACGTGTGAAACGATTTTGCCCATTAACAAACTTGATCTCACTTTTCAGCTCTAAAACACACACTCAAAATTTCAGCTTGTTATCCTTTTTCATTTTTGAGTTATCGTGATGACAGACTCACAGACGGACAGACGAATGGGCATGCGCAAAAACGGACTTATTAGATCATGTTATCTTACTCTTGTATACACTATACAGGATGTATTTTAAAATACACCCAATCTGGAAATGTATCTTACGCTGTCTACATGTAGTGACTATGATATGGTGTCTTTGTTACATATACATTTAGACACACTTACACGACGGACGACGGACAATAATGACGATGTATACATGCACGAGTAAGATGCAACTATAATATAAATGATTGTAGTTAGAGAGTGATAAGTATAATAGTTATATGTTATACAATACTGATTTTAAAACAGTTTTGGTATGACAAAGAAAACCATACCATAGTACACTACATACAGACAGCGATAGACACTCTATACTTATTTCCAGATTGGGTGTATTTAAAATACACGAAAACCGGTATATTATATACCGGGTATAAAAATATTTTCACAGGCACGCTAGCGTGTGAGTCGACACATGGCATTTTTTTGAAATGTACCATTTACTAACATCATCATCGTTATTATCTGGATTTTTAATTAATGTTTTTAATTCGTATACGAAAAAAAAACAAATCATCTTTGTATTCCTCATTAGTTTCTTATAATAATAACTTCTAAAACTATTAAATAAAATAATGTTATTAATTGTACAAATTAATCTAATAATTAATGACAGTTTAGAAAGTTTATGTGATCATTATTTTTTATTGTTATTATTATTATTTTTTTGTTAATTTGTTCCATTAAAACAAAAAAATTTAAAAAAAAAAAAAAACAACGAAAAAACTACAACAGTCAATTTTAATTCCAGATGTAAAATGTGAACCATCGATTTGTTCAGAAGATAGTACATCTGTTGGAACGTTATCAAATCGTAGTGATTATTTGACAACATCCTCATCAAATGGAAATAAGTGGACTGTAACAGTGGAAATTCGTAAAAAATTTCATGAAACTTTTGGAATTATGTTAACAAGTTTGTATATTTGAGTTTATTTTTAATAATATATTAATTTGGATACGATTTTTATTAAAATATATATTTCCAAACAATTTAAGGTAGTTCAATTGTAAACCCACTATTCTTCAGAATTTGATGAAATTGAAAGATGATATTAATATTTAAATATTTAGCATTTATTTCAAAAAAGTTTTTTTTTTGACCGATTGTAAAACGAGATATTCATTATTCAAAGTTGAAATTTTTAACATACGTGGTATATGTAAACGGTTCGCGGATACTCCATTTCTATATAAAAATGGAAAAATTTTCTATGCATTTCTTTCAAAAACTTATAAAGTTGAACTTTGAACAAACTAATTTAAAAAAAGACATATATTGCGGATTTTTAAAGATCTATTGATATTTAATGGTAATAATTTGCAACTGTATTCCCAAAAATATTGAATAATCACTGTCAACACTAGTCTTGTATACTACAACATTTAGTACATTTTATCATCAGTGTTAAAAACACTATATATGTTAAACGAGGTATGTTCATTGGTATAGCCGTAATAATATTGTATTTTTTTGTCGCAAGTGAACCACCTTAAAATTAGTTGAAATGAGTAAAATTTTCGGTGTCAGGCTTAACGTATGTTTCTTGGTTAATTTTATTGTCGTTTTATTATGCGTTTAATCAAACCTTGGTTTGTAATGGATTCTTATCCAAAAAAAAAAAAAATTGATATAGAAATCTATAAAATAGTGAATGTTTTAAAGTGACTATAAAGATATTTGTAACCCAGATAACATTTAGCCAAATTTTCGTACGTCACGTCACGAATTTGGCTAAATGTATATATATGCCCATTAATCATTTTTGGCTGTGAATAAGCACCGATTTCGAAAACCATAAGTTATAAGTGATAATGAATTAAGGGACTACCTTTTCAATTTCATATTCTGTTAATCAGCCCTCAAATCAACGATTATTCTATCAAATCGTCAACTTTATTCGAAACTCAGTGTCAAAAAAATCAAGTTTTTAAAAATATTTTTAGTTATTAAATTAGGCCGTAGTACAATTGTTAACGTATAGGCCAAAAGTTATCAATTTACAATTAGGGCGCTACTTTTGTGGTCATATGTACAATCATAGCTCTTTAGTCGTGAGTGAGAATTTTAATTACCATGATCATAAAAGAGTTTGGTACATACTCAAATTTGGAATAGTAATCGAATGAGAATTTTATGGCTACAGAGCAATAAATCAATAAGGTGTGGTCACATTTCTAATAATCAATAATAAACCTTACTGTTTTATGGCTCCATGTCCATAAATTCTCATTCGATTACTGTTCTAAGTTTGAATTTAAACCTATGAACTTGATAATAAAAATTATAGCCGCTATCTTCAGCACGATTTAAGGGAAATGATGTATGTTGAGAGCTTATGCCAATGGTCCGTCTGATTCAATAACTTCTTTGAATAACGAAAGCTATCTATATCCAGCGAACTCTGTCATTGCGGGCACCTCTTGTTTTACCGTAAAAAAAAACTGATTGTTATATCGTGTCATAAAGATCCTCGAAACAATTTTCAGAATGAGGTTTCATATTATTTAGATAAGAAAAAAGTGTGTTGAGCTTTAATTTGTATTTAATAGTTCATAGACTGCAATCAATGTAATAGAAACTGAATATGCTAAATATTGAAATTAATTTTAGTTTTTACTTCAAAATTAGAATGCGTTTCAAAAATTTTTAAATTTAGTTCTTCTACGATGAAATGTGTCTTAAGTCACTTTATTAAAAACAACTGGTGTTGTGTTAAACTAATTATGATTTATTCACCCATACGAAAAATAATATACTTAGTTCTTCTAAGATAAAATTAGAAATAGTGGAAGTCAATTAGTTAAAAATGTTTGTAATACAAAATTATATTATTATCTATTTATTGATTCATTTATTGCATCTTATAACCAGACATTCATTTATTTAACACTTAAATAAATAATTCATCCAACAACATTGAAGCCAATCTGCCTATTTATTTCTTATTATTTTTAAATGGTTTTCATACTATATACAGGGTCTCCTTGAAGGGTGAATCAAGATGGTCGATTCTATAGTTTAAGGGCGTTCGATGATGCAATCAGTTTTCGATTATTAATCAAGTTTTGTCTACACCTTCATGTTCGATAAAACGACTTAATTAGTCCATTTCCGCATGTCCCTGCATCTGTCGGCCTTCTTTTACTCTAAACACAATAATTTAATGAGTTGAAATATTGGGTGTATATTTTAAAGTGGGGTCAAGTTTGTGAATGGGCAAAATCAGACCGTGTTGAAAGGTAATTCTTTCTTGACAGCAAGAGCAGTATGATAACAAAATCATTTAACATCCCTGACAGAGAAAAAATTATAAAAGACAGTATGCTAATACAATCATTTAATGTATTGAAGGAAAAAAAGTACTGTAATATCTTTAAGATTAGTCGATTATTAACCATTTTTAAGTGCAATTAAATAAAAATGTTTTTTTAAAGTGAAGAATGTTAGTAGAGGGGGGACATCCTGTATATTTATTTACATTCAAAAACATCATCAATTAGTAAGTAATTTGTATCCATTGAATACAATTCTGAATACTGAAAATATCTCTAACAACATATAAAATTCAGAATATATATATACTTAATGAATAAAATTTATTTAAGTTCATCATTACAAACAGTGATTTCGAAATGCTTCGAAATCATTCTTCATTCTACATTAAAAAAAAAAAGATTCGATATATTCGAAGAACAGACTATTTTTATTCAAAAGTAAGCATTCTTTAATATTATAATATTTAGCTATTTTTGTCGAAAATCAATCTTTGAGAAGCAGTACTTCTTGACAAACCGTTCTTCTGATGGCGCTTTTATCTAATATGGATTTATCTAATATGGATGGATTTTTATCTAATATTATTACTTAAATTATTAATGATACGAATAAATTTAAAAAAAAAATAAAATGCCTACCGTAATTAGAAATATTCTAACTTCAACCCCGTTAATTTATATTTTTTCATGTTTAAAGGTTATTTTGTAATTTTGAATTGAAGTGTTAGTTCAGCTTTTAATTTGAAAAATAATTCAATTTATGTGTTAAAATGAAGAATAAAACTCTTTTATTTATGCCTTTGTCTTTTTTATTTGGAAAGATAAAGATAGGAATATTTACCACTAAATACGACAGCCGCCAGTTTGATAAGTGCAAATAATGACTTTTGAAATCCGATTAATAAACTTTAAAATGTCGTATCAAATTACGTAACGTCAGGTACATTATGTGATTTCAAATTCTGCGGTAATTTAACCTATTAAAATTTTAGGCGATGAAAATTTTAAAATAATTTGATTCAAGTTCTAAATCTTGGAGTATGATATGCTCCCCCTTCTACTTCAGTCTGAAGAGGAACGCTTCTCTCATATCTTGGCTATAGCCAGGAGCTTGCTTATCGTAGGTGATAATGCCCGGTGATGAATCCGGTAACCTTGTTAAGTTGTATCCTGTTCAGGTTGAGTGCCTCGAGGGACAGTTTGGATTTAAGGATCTTTAAAGTTGGATCCAAGTTTCTATGTGTTGAGTTGCGTCGGTTAATGAAGACCGATAGGGCAGTAAGGTTTCTAACTTAAGGACTATTCTAACGCTTGCAGTTGAGTTAAACATGTAGAGATAGATTGTAGATGCCTAAGAATTTTTGTTGGTAGACTAGGAATTGGTAGGATGTGCGGCTGCAGCCGACTATGATAGGAATTATGCCGATATTCATCTGGAGTTCGTGAAGGAAACTGCAGAAAATCTTCTCAAGCATAACCGGTTACTTCATTCTTGTCCACACGCCGACAGTTTAGTCAGTTAACCTTCCCCTTTTTTTATTCTTAATAATTTACAAACTGCCGATGTCGGGGTTCGAACCCATAACCTCCCAGTTTCCAAATAGGCATACTGCGCAGACATAACGCCTTAGACCGCTCGGCTACTTGGACTAATTAATCATGTATATTGTTAGGATATAGTATTATTAAATATGGAATTCGCTTCTTAATATGCTTACATTTAATTTGTTTTGTTATAGTATCTATTGTTAAGTAACTAAACTAAAATTAACAATATATTTTTAAATTTTATAGTTCGATATCATCAAACAGTTCAAACGTGCCAAAAAATCCTTTGAGGTAAATGATATATGTGACTTCAAATATAGAGAATGTGTATATAAAATTTCCAGCCATAATTTGTTAATATATTAATATACGGAAACAGAATAAAACGAAAGCTTTTCAATTTATTTTTAAATTGAACCCACGACATAAAAGACATTCTTCAATTTTAGACTATAAATTATTTGTAACTTTGACTCACCCTCCTTAAATATAAATCGTCTGTATTTAAGATATATTTTACGACGATTGAAACTAAATTTAATATTTCGATGTTTCAAATTTAATGTTTTGTTTACTTTTAGCTATGTTTGTATAGTGTTAATTAGCATGCGGTTTTTCAATAAAACAGAAATTATCTTTAACCCTTCTGGGTAGACAATCTTTTACAAATTTATAATTAAATTTCAAATTTTTGCCTACAATTCCAAGAACAATTATTTCTATTTTATAAATACGTATTTCGACTATAAAGTATAGTATGAATTAGCTAATCGTAAATATCTCCAGGATAAGTCAAAGATATGTTACTCGTTGCTAATTTGGTTCGTGTCTCACATTAAATTAGCAACGAGTAACATAACTTTGACTTCATATCCCAGAGATAGTTACGAAAGAAAAAGAAAATTATGGTATGAATTCTCGATACTGTCCTGATGGAACAGTATAGTTAAACACAGAATGGTTAAATATTGCCTTGGTAGTTTAGTTGGTAGAGCAATGGCACGAAAAGTCAGAGGTCGTGGATTCTACCCCCATTCAAGACGTGTATGATAATGATAATAAATTTTCAATAAATTCAAATAAAAGTGTCAAATTAGTTTTAGAATGAATTCGCAAAATTGACCTTTTACCTATATATACCTATATATATATATATATATATATATATATATATATATATATATATATATATATATATATATATATATATATAAATATATATATACATATATATATATATATATATATATATATATATATAAGATAAAGTAAGATTTGTCAAATCAAGGCGCATTGTGAATGCCTCGGCCATATTGAAAGAATGGCAGAGAATAGACAACCAAAAAAACTGCTATATACTCAATATAGTACCATCACTCACACCCGTAAAAGAGATCGCCCAAAGAAAAGGTGGATACAGGATGTGGAGCGTGACCTTAAAATCCTGAAGGTGACAAACGGGAAAATTAGAGCAGCTAAAGATCGTGATGGATGGAAAAGAATTGCGAGGGAAACCAAGGCTCATACTGGGCTGTAAAGCTGAGTTATATATATATATATATATATATATACCTATATTTCCCTTATACCTTATTGACTAATACACTGAAGGGTTAAATAAAATACTGCCTTTGTCTACAAACAATAATAAATTTTCAACAAGTTCAAATTATAGGTAATTAAAATTTTACAACATGCATAAAAGTGTCAAATTACTGGAAAATGTGCTTTATGTTATACTAAGTACTGTATATAGTCTATACCATATAGTAGTAGTACTATACCATGATATAGGTTTTAATTAACATTTTCCAATTTGTACTTGATAATTTATTTTAGTTTTTTAATTAGGAAAAACAAGTATGAAACGAAAAGTTTTCAATGAACTTTCTGTGTGTATGATATAATTTTAAAATAAACAACAAAAAAAAAAGGTTCTAAAATAAACTTTTATTTGTAAAGGTATTGAGGTAAACACATACACAAGTATATAAAAATTAAACACATGTGTTAGTTTAACAGCTACAAGATCTTCAAATTATACCATAACAAAGAAATTGAATGCCGTCATTTTATGCGAGAGAAATGCTCTTCATATATACAGTGTGTGTTGGCAAGCTTATTTATTACAAACTGTCCGTATGGTTACTGTATGAAGTCAGTCAGTACACATGTAATGAGAGTCATCACGTGTACAGTCATCAACCATACACATGTATGCGTATGGTCGTTTGTTTGTCATTTAAGAGTGGGGATTTTGTGATTCACATACTAAAGTTAAGAATTCAATGAATATATTTAACCATTACATGACTGACTTTATACAGTAACCACACGGACAGCTAGTAATAAATAATATTTAACATTGATTCTCTATTGGAAAAGCTTGCGAACACAGTCTGTATAAATGTGTATAAAGCAAACATAAAGCAGCTGTATCCTGTCTCTGTCGCTATCGTAGATTCACAAATGATACTCAAAGAACCGGCAGAAAAAGACCTTTTTTTCCGTTTCAATCCCCACTACTAAACCAAGTGACAAATAAAATAACATCTCCTCTGGTTTACTTTGATTTAAGTACCACGAAACTTAGAGTTGAGGGCAACGAAACGGTCGACGAACTCGCCCGTAAAGGCACCACATTCCCGTGTCAGGGACCGGAACCTTATCTAGGAATAACTAGGAGACAGGCTGCCTCTGCCCTCAACGAATGGGTGGACAAGTCTATGAAACTGGAAAGATACAGCAGGCTACAGACAAGCCAAACAAGTAACAATCAGGCTTATTACCGAAAAGAGATAAACCTTCTGGTTGGGTTGTTTACTGGTCACTGCAAGCTCAAGAGGCACCTATGAGGTTGGAAGACAGTGCAATCTGACGGACTGTAACGGGATGGAACATACGCCATTCCAACTTCTGGCGGAATGTCCTTACAGATCCAGAATGAGGTACCTATCCTTCGGCTCAACCAAAACAGAGGAACCTAAGGTAAGAGGTTGAGGAGGTCAGTTCCCTAGAGGTCGGTAAAAAAGTCTTACATGCCAGGCTTCCTCCTATTACTACTACTAATACATGAAAATTTTTAAGCATTTATGTGAAATAGTATCTGAGAAAAACGTCTATGGCAAACAGACTTTCACGTGATTGCATATGTGTTCCGTTTTTCGAAAAACAGAATACTAAGAATAAATTCATACTTTAAAAATCTAGAATGTAGTGCCTAAACACTCGAAAAAAGTCGAATACAACTTGAAGTCACTATATCCAAAATAGAAATATATAGTTTTAATTTGAAACATACAAACGTTATTAACGTCCGTTATATGAGTCGTCGTCGTCGTCGAGACGCTTGTGCTCATCCTAACGTTTGAAGAGAGTGAGTTAAGTTAAGTTGTACAATATTATATATTCGTCACATTTTCGAGTGTTATTTGTTGACTCATAATAATATAATCGTGTGGTGTGTGCTCGTTATGATTATGATTATTATGATTGTTGGTGAGAGACACTAAAAACTTATAAAACAAGAAATAATAAAAACTGAAAAGTGATTTGTATTCAAAATAAAATAAAATTTATATATTTTAGTCATTCAATGTCATATTATGATTTGCACAGTTTATTTTCAGTTTCATTTTTCTGAATTTCATGTTTGTTTAATTAACGCTCGGTTTTTAAAATAATTTCGAATAAAAAATTAAAAAAAAAAAACAGTTATATAGAAAAAGAAACAACATATGCAGTGTTTGTTTGGTTTTTTTCGGAATAATTTTCAACAATATATGTGACAAATTTAATTCCTAATGAACGGCGTCAGTTATTTTTGTATTTCTTCAATCAGTTCGCATAAACATATTAAGTCTAAATATAAAAATAAACTTTTAATAGTCTTGAAACATGAAAGAAGACGAGTTTGTTGTAACGTTATATTATTATGACGACCCTCTTTGTGTTGTGTGTTGATTTAGAATAAATATTTTTAAAATAATATTATTATTTTTATTAATTTTTTTTTGGTTTTGTTTTTACAAATGTGTAGTAAAACTAAGTGACTAGTTTTAATTATGTGCCATTAAATACGGAAAAATATATAAAATCAACAAAAGTTGTGTGTGTGTAAATTGGTAATTACGAAAAAAACATGTTTTCATCGTTTAAGTTGCCATCGTTACGCTCGAAAAAACATAATGATAAATCGGAAAATGGTACTCCGACCGGAACACCCATATCGAAACGACATCAAAGGAGTATGTAAATGTTTTTTCTTTTTAAAATTTCAAAACGATTGTTCAAAACGATTATCGAAGATAATCAATTAGGAGAACTTTAGGTGTTTGAAATTAAATTTCAAAATTTGCCTCAATTCTTAGATCAATTATTTATATTTTATAAATATATATTTTGAGTAGAAAGTAGCCATTATCGGTATCAATTGGCTAATCGTAATTATTATACAGGGATTTTGCTATTCGGTGGTAATTTGACTTTAATGGAAAAAGCAAATTGAAGTTTGCACAAACTAAATCACTGGTACAAACGAATCTAGTTTTTGTTTAATGATGATTAGTTTATTTTTACTGATGATGACTACTTTGTAGTCGAAAAACGTAATTATAAAATAGGAATATTTGGGCTAGAAATTGGTTGCCTCAAAACAAAGAATTTTATTAAATTTTAAAATTTATTGAGATTCGTTGTTTGGAGGAAAAAAGACTATATTATAAGGTAAAAGTGGTATTATGTTTCCTCATTATTTAGAACGTATGCGATTCTTTTGACAGTTCATGAGGGTTCTCCAAACAACCGATTTTTATGTTTTTTAAAATCATATATTTTCTGCCAAAAATATGCAAATTGGGTTAAATTTAGTTTTTTATAAGTACAAGCTGAGGCGTTGATAGATGATGGGCTGTATGGGCCCAGACCTACTTAAATCTATGCTGGCCCACTCCTTCGCCCATTCACATTCTCCCGTAACTACGATTCCTTATCATCGCCAAATACTAACAATGTAACTTGGAGTAATTATAATCAGAATTAAAAATACAACCAAGAAGTACTCTTAAAAAATTAGGTAATTACTGGGCCATCTGAATAAGTAAGGCTCGCGACGCCACTGAGAACAAGCAATTAGACCTCTAACATAGTAATGCAGACAAAACCGCTTGTACGGTATAAAAATTCAATTTATATTTTCTTCTTCAATTTTCCTTTTTTGAATATTATGAATAAAATATGCTTTTAAATTTGAATTAGCTTATAAATATAAATATCAAGCTTCATATTATTTTTTATCAATAAATAAATACAAGTAAAATTAAAAATTTAAAAATCCCCCAACACAATAATATGAAACAGAATAAGAACATCCCGTTACCTCCACCAAATGTCAATGTGATAATAATAAAAAAATGAAATTAAAAATTTAAAAAGCCCCTAACGCAATAATGTGAAAAATAACAAGAACTTCACGTTACCCTACCAAATTTATATGTAAAATGATAATATTAATAATATGCATCTTGGAAAAGATCTGATAAGATAATTTTCGAACGCCTGAACCGATTTTCATATAAAACATAGCTAAGAAACACCGCAAGGAAACCATCTGTATAATCGCATTCAAATCCGTCCATGCGTTTGAGAACTACGATGCTACCGACAGACAGACAGAAATATGGACAGGCAGACGGACAGACAGACACACGTAGGCTTAGAACTTATAACACCCTTATTTTAGCGTCGGGGTTAAAATATTAGGATGTGAGTGGAGTGGAAGGAATTTTTGTGTATAGACTAGGAATTGGTAGATATGCGGCTGCAGCCGACTATGATAGGAACTATACCGATATCCATCTGGAGTTCGTGAAGGAAACTGCAGAAAACCTTCTCAAGCATAGCCAGTTATTTCGTTCTTGTCCATACGCCGACAGTTTAGTAAATTAACTACCCCCTTTTTTTTCTTAATAATTGACAAACTGTCGATGTCGGGATTCAAACCCATAACCTCCCAGTTTCTAAGTACGCACAACGCTTTTACAAGCGCGGCTACCTTTATTTTTATTGGCTGGTAAACTTTACACTATATATTGTTAAAAGATATGCCCAAACAAAAGGGATTGGATACTATTGTGATATTTTCAATTATTTATTATATCGAAAATTAATCTTGTAATTTTTGTAAACCTTGATTTTGAACAAAAATTTTCATAATTTAATTAAAATCTGTTGATTTATTTATAAAATTAACGATTTATTATACGAATTCATATACTTTACCGGATGTAAGGTAAATTTATAAAATTAATTTATTTTGCCGTTAATTTTTTTATTTTTGACAAATTTATACGTATGAATTTACTTTGTTTTTTTTTTTTTTTTTACTTTTGCTATAATACAGTCTACGTACTTTCACGAGAGTTATATTTGTTTGATTTACCGTAAACACTATTCGAAATTATTTATGGCAACGGATGTTTCAGAATAACAAAAATATTTATTCGTAACTTTCAGTGATGATGGATATTACATTGAAGAAATATAATTTTTTACTATCCGTGACTAAAAATGATATTAAATCAGTGACGTAGCCAAAATATATTTTTTGAAAGTGTCTAGAAGCATAGTAGTGCTCTGGCAAAAGCCAAGTACAACTGTCACAGGTATACTATCTGTCTTGAAGCGACGTAGCGTATTTTTGAATCCTTCAGTTCAACACTTCCTTCAGTTTGAACACTTCAGTTCAAATTTTCGGGATGGAATATAGTCGTCTAGTTCTGTCTTGCAATAATAACTGGATTAAAAAAAATCAGGTTGGACATGCAAGGATCGTGGGAACATCAATTTTCTCAGACCCCGTTTTTGAAATGGGCACAGGTATAATTACCAAAATATACTCCTTCTCAAAACCTTTCTCTGTAGTCTATGATAGGGCCATGTGGATTGAAGGAGGACCACCCTATCTCAAGAAAGGAATCGTATACAGACGGATCCAAAACTGAAGGAGGAGTCGGGGCGGGAATCTACGGTGAGAGACCAAAAGCAAACAATTTGGGGAAATATGCCACGACCCTTCAAGCAGAAGTCTACGCCAACCTATGTAGAGGCTACATAAACCAGAACGCATGTATTCTAACAGACAGTCAAGCTACTCTAAAACCCTTGTCTAGAACTGAGGTCACCTCAGAGGTAGTCAAGGATTGTTTGGAAAAACTGCTGGAGCTGGCAAAACGGAACACTGTTAAATTGATCTGGGTGCCGGGTCACAGTGTTTTCGAAGGAAACGAAAAAGCAAATGCCTTAGTAAAGAAGGGAGTCGGAATGCTCTTCGCAGGCCCAGAGCCTATTTTAGGAATTCCAAGGACTGCATGTAAACAGGTGATCAACGAGTGGTCAAATGACAGGAGCTCGGGAAGGTACTGCTTCAGGGTGCAACCAAAAGGCTATATCTCGATGTACTGAGGCTGAACAGGATGAAACTGCGGAGGGTTACGGGATTCATTACCGGGCATTATCCTCTGTGGAAGTATCTGCACACAATGGGACTCCATAACGAGTCTATAACGTGCAGATTGTGTGATTGTGTGATCTATTGATTAAAAACGTATTTAAATTTCAAACTTTTAACTTTTATTTAGCTCAACTGTCCCAACAACCTTAACAAATTCTTCTTATTACAACATATATTAATTTTAATTTAATAAAAAAATTAGTTGCTCAAATTGTCCGAAAAATATGCCCTCATACATTTCCTTGCGTTGATACAATGTAGACCGTAATGTTTATAATTATTATGCAATCTAATTTTATATTTTTATAATCGTTGGATATAATCCAAAACATTATTTTCCAGCTCCCATTAGATTTCTTTGTTACTAATGTCTCTATTTATCTACAGTAAATGTTCAAAAACAAATGATTGTGCACTTTGAGAACACGCCAGAAATTAAAAAATTAGTTTCTTGATATTTCGTTAGATGTGAAATTAATGTTTCTAGTTATTGTCGTGTTTGCAATAGTGTATTAACGGGGGGAGGGGCTCTATGGGATATAAATGTTCCTCTCTATTTGCTTTTTTAAATAAAATTAAGTAGGTAATATATTTTCCTATCTTGACCTATTTCAAACAAAAATAATTCATTAAGAAACTGTATCCTGATATAATCAAGGCTGAAATCTATGATAAAAATTAAATTACAAGATAATTTATAAATTTTTGTCTGGTCTTTTGAATAATAATTACAAAGTTTGTTGGTGGTTACGAAGTGTAACCTGGTGACATATATATTGCTCTAAAGGCTACTATAGATATTGAAGTCAATGCAAGTATCGATAGATACTCGTTATGGAATCGTTAAGTCTGTAACAATATTGTCTCATAAAGATGCACAGTGTGTACATTGAAGAAATAGAATTTCTTCACTTAAAAATTATACTTTATCTTACAGGAATATCTGATGCTGGCGGTTGTCCATCGATAGCATCATTACGACCCGGTTCCATAGCATTCAATAGTGATCAATTGATGTCTGGCGATAAAATCCATAGCGTTAATGGTGTAACGACATCCTATTCAAAACCAGAGGATGTAATCACAATGTTAAATAATGTTGACGAACGTGCATTACTTGAAGTTGAATATTCATTACCGGATTGCGTATCACAGAATTCATTGAGTACGATTACATCAAAGGTCACAAACATAACCGTGGAACGGGAGGATGGATCATTGGGGATTACTTTGCGTGGTGGTGTTCATGGTGATCCACAACTTACCAGAGCGTTAGTTATTACACATGTTCGACCGAATGGTCCGGCACATAAGTAAGTGTTTTTTTAATTTCTTTAACGTCCATATTTTATGGACAAACTAATGCCGGGTAGCTTATTTTTCCTAATTCAAACTGATGATGATTACTTAGTAGTCGAAATACTTAAGTAATAATAAATAAACCCGGGTGCATCTTGAATTACAGAACTGGTCTGATAAAAGTCGGTGATCGATTGTTAAAAGTCGACAATCAAACCTTAACCAATAAAACGTTGATGGAAGCTCAAAAAATTTTAACACAAACGAATGACAATGTAGCTCAAACTCCAAATCCAATATCAACATTAACCGTAGAATATGATGTTAGTATTATGGAAACAGTTAAGTATGCAACGGGTCCATTATTAATTGAAATTGAACGGCATACCCATGAAGAGTTGGGTATTGGATTAGCAAATAAAATTTTTAATGACAATGAAAATGTAATTTATATTGAAAGTTTAATGCCAGCAAGTATTGCGGATCGATGCGGAGCTTTACATATTAACGATCAAATTTTGGCAATTGATGATATTCGGCTAGAAGGTACACATTTATCCGCTGAAGAAGTTATGACATTATTCGAAAATTCTAAAGGTGGTGTTACACGATTACATATCTTACCGTATCATACTTATACTACGTCAATACATTCACATCGAAGCGCTTCTGGACTGTGGAATCAGTCTCCGAAAGGTAAAGGATCGTACGTTGAAAAAAAACCTTTTTTATAAACTCTTAAAAGATATTATTTATTTACAGAATTAGTCCCAGGATCTCCTAGTGTATCTGGCTTTAGTACAATTAATTCCAGAAGATCAAGATTTCCATTTAAAAAAGTTTATAATTTTCGAAATCCACAAAAGTTTTCTAATTTAGAAGGAAACAATTATTGTGGTTATCATCCTCAGTTGGGTGTTTGTCATAGAGAAACGTTGAATGTTACACTTTGTTCAGAAGGTAATGGATTTGGATTATCTGTTGGAACGGAATTAGCACCTGGCGAGGAAGAAGCTAGTATTGTTATTACAGATATTGAAACGAATTCCGTTGCTGATAGGTAAAATCTCGAATAAACTTTCCAAGAACTGTGATTTATAAAATTGTTATTTTAGATGTGGTTGCCTGCATATTGGCGATCGTCTTTTATCAATAAATTGTCAACCGAATTTAACACTACAAGAAATAAATACAATTTTTGAACGAGGCTATGATCCGAAATTAATGGCCAAATTAGAATTACAAGTAGAAATCGATGTAGTTGATTCAATTATACCGTCTAGTGGAGTATTTACTGTAAAAATTGCACGACAAACTTCTGGCTTGGGAATTACAATAACAGCATCGAAAAATAATCCAAATGATCCTTTTATTATATCAGATATTCGACGTGGATCAATTGCTCATCGAATTGGTACCCTACATGTTGGTGATCGATTATTAGCTATTGATAATCAAAATTTGGATCATCAAAGTTTAGAAACAGCATTTGAAATATTACAAAGTAATCATAATGAAATTGTTACGTTACAAGTGGAAAAAGTACCGCGCGATACAAGTTATTTACTATCGGAAAATATTGTTTATACAGTTGAGCTTGTACGATATGGTGGACCATTGGGTATAACAATTTCTGGAAGTGAGGATTGTTTGGAGCCAATAATTTTATCCAGATTAATTGAAGGTAGACAGCCGATTTTTGAGTTACTTTAATCATTTTGAATTCGAATTAATTATTTTTAGGAGGGTTAGCGGAAAAAACTGGTGCTTTACATGTAGGAGATCGAATTTTAGCTATAAATGGTGAAAATTTAATTAATCGCCCGTTATCGGATGCAATTCGGTTGCTACAATGTTCAGGTGATCGTGTGCAATTAAAAATTTCACGTCAAATTAAAGGTACATCTTTGTACGGATGATGTTCCGCATCGAAGTATAATGACAATAAATTATCAATAATGTTAATCACATACTTGGGCCAGATTTTCTGACGATTTTACTAAAATTACCTGCTTACTTGATGTTTCATAGCATTATATCTCGATACGGAAGCATTTCCAAAAACAACTTTATAACTAAAAGTTTTCTGACACAAGTTTATAACTTACTCGCACTTTAAAGTTAAATTTAATAATATTTCTTTTAGAATCTCGAACCCCTTGTGAAGAAAATCGAGAGTCATTTCTTGTACAAAGTCCTGGTAGTATCGATAGTGCTGTTGAATCATGGGCTGGTTCTATGTTAATTGAGAATAATTATAAAAACGAAAAAGGTAAGAACGATTCCTCAAAGATTAGGTTAGGTTGTAGCGGCTGTCCTTGATGGGACACACTTAGACCATGATTGTAATTCTGAAATTTGGCTGACCCATCCTTCCCATTATTCCATAAGCCATTTGGAGCTGTTCAGGTACAGCAATAAAGCTTTCATGCCGATAGACTTTAACTCAGAGAGGTCGTTAAAGAATCTTTTACCGAAAATGGCCAGTCCTTTCATAATAAGAGCTGGGTAGGGACACGCGTAGAGAAGACTCTGTCTCTCCCTCTTTCCCCCTCTTTCTCACTGTATAAACTTCTGCAATAGTCGTGGTGCATTGGTAGACCCAAATATTATGCATGTCTACAGCTCAGTCAGTGTCCTGACATGGCAGCTATAACGTTTGCCTATAGATGATCTTCATATAGAGAGATGATACGGAACGCCTTGAGTTGTACTCTAGTCAGATTTACCTGGTAGTACCTCGGCAATCCAGGGTTGCTTCGGGGGTCAGGTATACCGAACTCAGGGATTTTATAGCTATTTGACTATCGGTCAGGATAGAGATGTCGCTGAGTTGAAGTGTTCAGCCTTAGCCATTCAGATGCTTCTTTAATGGCCATGAACCACGCTTGATATTCGCTGCAGTGATCCGATAGCCAAAATGATAATCCAACTATTGGGTTATCAAAGAAAACTCCATAATCCACTCAACCTTCCAATTTGGATCCGTGGGTATAAAATCCCGACAATTCCTCATAAATGATTTACTTAACTAGTAATTAAAATTGTATCGAAATTTGTAAGGTTTAAGAAGATTTAACATTGTTGACAGACATATTTTTCATAAAATTTTTTTTTGTTTTGTTTAGAATCAAATCAAAAATCTGCAGAGGATCCAGAAATCAAAAACGATACAAAAGAAATGGAATCAAAATCACCGTTGGACGAAAATCTGAAATCTGACATAACTCACAAAGATTCAATGCAAAATTTACAATACTATTCTGATACAGATGACGTAATGTATGCTCCAAGTCCATTACCATTGCCGCTACCAAATTACAATTATCGTAGCAATAACAATACAATCAATTCCGATCTATTTGCATCGATGCAATTAGGTGAATCCTTTAGTTCCTCCATCTTAAATAATATCTCTCCATCAGTACGAACGCGTTTTGAGCATAATAAATTACAGAATGATTCACCTATACAGTTAGGAGCAATGTCATCACGATCCCCACCAGGAACATCATCTGTAAATATTCAGAATAGTGAATTGAATATCAATAATAATAATAATCGATTCGATTCAATAAATGCCGATGTGTATCACGTGATTTTGTATAAAGATGCAGTTTACGATGATTATGGATTTAGTGTTAGTGATGGTTTATATGAGAAAGGTGTTTATATTAATCGGATTCGAAAGGGTGGTCCTGCGGATATTGTTGGATTACTGAAACCATTCGATCGAATTTTGCAGGTACTATTTTTTATAAAAAACTTTCAACACTATTTTATAACACTACTTATGGCCAGGCAATCTTAAACGGAATGATTTCCCATTGAGTATAAGGTAGAAATAGTCAATTCTAGTGGAGGAAGATTGAATAGAGGCGACGAATAAATACTTCAACTTTGCCTACGCTCTTGCTGCTCCTATATTCAGATGTATTCTAACTTCCTTCCTTTGAAACAAATTTTGACGAAGAAGGTGCGGAATAAGATATAGACGTCTGTAATAAATGCTTAAATTTCACAAAAAGTACCATTCAGATTAAAATGAAAGTAGTATCAACAAAAAGAAAAAAAAATTTCGAACATTTTGGTTACTCACAAATCGAGGTTCAGAGAGTGTGATAAGAGTAATTAGCAAATAATTACGAAAAATTTACTATGTTAATTACATGTGGCAACGCCATCAAAGAGGTTATGACACGCGCAAAATTCAAACATACCTCGAACGCGGCATGTGGGGATATCAATGTTATACACATTTTTTTTATTACAAAACATATAAAGTAATTTTTATTAATACAGTTACATTTATTACATAAAGTCTTTACAATAAAATACTAATAATTTTGACTCAAACATTTCAGTAAACACACATGTAACTCATTGATGCTTGTGCAGAAGTTTTATTTCTACCTCTCTTACTTTTACGCGGCCGGCGTTGCCATATATAAATACTACTGAAGTCAAATCACACAGAGCCCACATTTGACCCTTGTGGTATCTGTGGTACTGCCTTAAATAGGGTTTATTGTTGTATATGTATTTATATCGCTATTGCTATCTTTGTCATACAGAGACTAATTTGGCCGTGATTAGGCACAGTGTTTATATATTCTACTCATACTACAACACTTACACATATGTATTAATTGTTTATATAGGCATGTATTTGTAAATACATATAAAACTTCGTATAAAAATACCTATACTCAAATTTATAAAATCGAAAAACTAAAATTATTGTTCTTTAATCAAACCGTTGTTAATTTTATTTAATTAATGTCTTTCTTCGATTATTTTATTGTCGTTATTTCGATTTTTTTAGTCGCCCCAAATAAGTTTAACTTCTATCGCGCGTACAGAATTATACACTCCCTCTTTCTTAATTTTCTGTCAGTTGTTATAGTTATTCTAGCTCGTAGGAAGGAACAATCAGGAACTATTGATTTGGAACTAGCATTCGAGGTTGCCGTTTCCCTGGGTCAAAAAAAAACCGAGATTAAAATGTTTGTTTTTATAATTTTTTTTCAGGTAAATGATACGAAAACTCAAGATTTTGACTGTTGTTTAACAGTTCCATTGATTGCATCAGCGGGTGATCGAATGGAATTAGTAATTGCTAGATCGAATAATAATTTCGATAATAAGGTTTGTATCTAAATTCTTATTTTGAAATGCACATATTATTTATTATTTGACACTATTGAATTTAGGTTGTATCCTGGATATCGGAAGAACACAATCCATTTCAAACGAGTCCGACATTTAGCAGTTTATCTGGAAGTCAAAGTACTATTACAAAAACATTATAATATTTCCTACCGAAAAATTTATTTAAACATTAAACCTTTATTTTAAAAATTTGCATTCCATTTTTAATAATAATAATAATAATACTATGTGTTTATACTGTAGCCTCTGGATTTTTTTTGAAAACAATTATTTTCCCTTATAAGTATTTTTGAGCCCAAAGATTTTATATACAATATTTTCTAGAAATAAAGGTTTAATCAGATTTATATCGGCAATTTGTACATAGATTTTGTTTTGTTATGTAAATATACAAATTCCCAAATACTAATTATTGTAAATTTAAGACAGTTTAAAATAAAAATCATAAATAAAAAAACGCTACGTTTTGATTGTGTTCAGATGTTCTTAGTTCATAATTACCAGTCCAAGTGGCCGAGCGGTCTAAGGCGTTATGTCTGCGGAGTATCCATACTTGGAAACTGGAAGGTTATGGGTTCGAATCCCGACATCGACAGTTTGTCAATTATTAGGAAAAAAAAGAGGCGGTTAATTGACTAAACTGTCGGCGTATGGACAAGAACGAAGTAACCGGCTATGCTTGAGAAGGTTTTCTGCAGTTTCCTTCACGAACTCCAGATGAATATCGGCATAGTTCCTATCATAGTCGGCTGCAGCTGCATATCCTACCAATTTCTAGTCTATACACAATAATTCCTTCCACTCCACTCACATCCTCACATCCTAAGGCATCACAATGGACCTTATGGTCGAAGTGTAGCCCGTCCAGGGCAGCCTTTACAATCTATCTATCTATCTCTAGTTCATAATTTCCAGCTGTAGATCTTTTGGAAGGCGAACAAACACTGTCGAATTTTAAATGATACTTATATCCCCAATCTAATATGGTGCCTCTGGGATCCGTTTGATAGTCCCAATCTGATATGGCCTTATAGTCCCAATCTGATCTGGCACCTCTGGGTCTCATGGGTCTAATCATAAATTCGCTGCTGCGAACAAACCTGCTTGAATGTGGCCTTTGCAGAAAATTTGTTGAATCCATAAACCGAAATTTCGAAAAGAAGTTGTTAATTTCGAAAAGAAAAACTCCACTAAATTAATTTACTGCTACACAAATATTACCGCAGACAAATTCGTAGGGTTTATTACTTTGTAAATTTTTGAATTCCTATTTTCATGGATCATAATTAGAAACCCGTTGTATACGTGTTGCATGTATTTTTTGCAGCCTTCGAGGTGTACAAATCTATACGGCGATACTTAATTTTTCGAATTCGGTTCAGCTTGTACTTGGCAACATTCAAATCCACTCTCCTATCTACGATTATTCTTAAAACTATTCATTTAGTTAGGGAAAGAGGCACAATTCGGTGTTGTTATTAGACAAATGGGGGCAACCATAGATTGACTAAAGCTTCCTGCACATGGGACAATAATGGTGGCTAGAAGTGGCCGTCAGTGAAATAGTCGAACAGTAGGCTTATACACGAGGACAGTTATGGATTCCATTACTTTGCCAGTAGCCAGTTTTGTGTGGACATGGTAGGTGCAACATTGTGAGAAGATGCGTGACAACTTGAAGGAGGTTGATGAAGAGTACAGGGAAAGAGAACCTAGCGCTCTACTGGCTGCCAGTATCTTTTAAAGCGCGTCCAATAATGGCTGCTACTAGGTCATGTGACCCGGTTACTGGTGTCCACTAAATTCAAACCTGGATGTAGCTGGCCGATGAAACAGAGGTACATCTGTACATGGGTACAGCAGAGGGATAATCAATAGCGTCCATTATTAGCTAGTACTAATGACCGCCAACACTATCTCCGTATGCTGGGGGTTTAATCAATTTTGACAGAAATCCAAATGGTTTGTTGCAATAATTTAATGTAGAACCCCTAGTTTTATGAATAACTCAGATCCCCATAGAAAACAACAAACTTATAATTTTCTAAAATACTTTATTGAAAGATTTCATCAATATATTACAGTACCAAAAAATATATATGAAAATATGTAACAAATGCATACAAAATTCCAAGCTCATTCCAAGTATTTTAAATAAAAATTAACATTAATATAACAAAATTTTTACTTAAAAACTAAATTAACAATCTTTGTTTAAAATTATCAACATGTCATATAAAAAAAGGAGATGATAATTTATTCGAGGAAATGTATGTACAATTTTTTATTTCCTACAGTTTCTTCGATTCCATTCTTCCAAATAAATCTTTAACTTCAGATCATAAAACTTTATGTAAATAATAAATAATATTTTATGTAGGATGATGTACTTTCTACAAATATACAGTATGTTTCAAAATACAGCGTGTACAACATCGTAACCGCAGCTGTTTAGTATGAAATCACCAATATTGTTTAAAATTACTACTTTCTACTGTCTTAAACTAATTCAAACCCATTTGGAATGACCTTTTTCGGTTGGTTTTCTACTTGCAGTACGACAAGTGAGACGAGTTAAACATTCCAATCATTATTTTAGGCATTATCAACGAACATATATCAGGTATAGAAGGGGCACTTCTTGTAGGTACAAATAGCGTCAAAAGTCGAGCAAAACTTTTTAGTTAATTTGTGCCTTATAAGTATAGTTATAATGACCAATTTTTATCCTTCGTATAAGACATATAAGGGCTTTAAAAAGGTGTTTAATACATATGAAAAACTGTATTTAAAAAAATAAATACTCGGAATCGAAAAGACGAATATCGAAAAAATATTTAAAAGAGTGGATCTTGAAATAACTATAAAAATCACTCCTTCGAAATTTTTCGCATGTTTTATTCAAACACACTATATATTTTGTTAATTTAAGCATAAATACCGTGTGGAAATTTTTCCAAATTTCCTGTCCATACATTTGTTACATTAAACTAAACAAAATATTCAATTTATTGATTTAATTATTTATTTATTTAAGACTAGAAAGTTCTTACTAGGTACATAAAAAGAATACAATTAACTAAATTCTATGTAAGATTTTTTTCTTTTATAAATAAAAAAATATCTTTGATGAAAATGAAATTAAACAAAAAAAAAACAAAAAATAGAAAAGAGTTTTCCAAAAGTAAGTTTAGAATTCAATTCTTCACTGAAATAATTTAAAGCACATTTTAAATTTAAATAAAAAAGGATTAAATTTAAAATTTTGCCCCAATTCCTAGAACAATTATTTGTATTTTATAAATACGTATTTCGACTACAAGATAGTCATCATCAGTATGCATCAGTATGCATTCAAAAAACCTAGAGTTCTCTTTGATTATGTTTATATTAAAAAAGGATGATTATTGCGTTGCTACGGAATAAAATCGCACTATATATCATATTCAAAAGTCTGTGTTTGTTAAGAACAAAATTTATTAACCTTTTTAATTGATTTTAATTTTTGATAGGTAATGATTAACGAAAATTTGATTACTTTTAATTGTATATTGTGGCTAGCCGTATTTCAGATTTGTATTATTAGTATTAAAATATTCTAGGTTAAGGGAGTTGGGGCGCAATTCGTTTGCATCAGAAAATTTCGAAAAATATATATGATGGAAAAATTTAAGGTAATTGTGTAGACAGTTATCGCGAAAAAAATAACAAACCTAGCACTTTTAACATTGGATTAAGTGGAGATATACCAAGTAGTAATGAATAATTCTTTTTTATTATTGACACAGCCATCAGAAAATTACCAAATTTAACGTTAGTGGTGACATGTGCCATCAAAATCACGTATACAATATTTTTGAAATTACTATTTAAATCTATGAATATCTATCATATATTGGCCGCGGTCATTATAGTATAAAGACATGCAACATTGTTTTTAAAATGTGCACTGCACATGACATTCGAGACATTAAAAGGAACGCGAAAGTAGGATAAAAATATATAAACACTAATTATACCAATACACACACGCTTCTCAACTTGCCACACAGTTGTATCAACTGTACGCTCGATATGTTGATATCACAGCATTGCCACGCTTCACACAATGATATATTAGTAAAATAAAATCAAATATAAATTAAATTAATTAATTATAATCGAACGATATTTATTTATTATTTTTGTTAATTTAAAATGTCTTTGATTCCTTATTAACAATGAATATCAAATTTTGTTTGTATAAATTTTGTTTTTCTAAAGTTAACCAACATGCTCTCTATATTAACATGGGTCATGTCCTTTCGCCTATCAAGCGTCTCTTTAAAGCCCAACATCCTTAAGTGGAACATTATTTTTCTGATGACGTGTTTATTATTACTAAGATCATTTATATATATATTTTAATATTTATGTGATTCTTGTTTTTGAATTCGGCGATTATCTCCAAAAAAAAATCACATTGCAATATTTTATCGTCTAACAAACGAATTATTATAGGTGGTATTTAAGATTTTAAAATTGAAACTCACTTTTGGAAAACATTAAATAGAAAAAAAATGCAAATATGAATTTTACTTATAACATTATTTTAAATAATTAAGAAATAAAAAGGTTAAATATCACATTCAAATTCAGAAATTCTACTCTGTATTGTACAATAATTTCCACGATTATTTATATTTGTTATTTCATAAATATTTGAATCAGCTGCAAAACTCTCTAAATCAACATAACTATAATCCAATGAATTATTCTCAAGTAATTCAGCTAATTCATTACGTAATTCAGCGAATGTTGGACGGGAATTTGGATCACTTGACCAACATCGAGCCATTACACGATATATTTCTGGTTTACAATGACTTGGCCGCTCTAAACGATAACCATCGCATACACAATGCATTACTTCACGACCGGACATTGTGGCATATGGAGTTGCACCTAAAAAAAATATTTTATAGATAAATTAATTCGGAGATAAAATTTGAGAAGTATTAATGAGTAAAACAATTACCTAACGTAACAATTTCCCATAGTAAAATTCCAAATGACCAAACATCACTTTTTTCTGTAAATAATGAAAATATTAATGCTTCGGTGGCCATCCATCTTACTGGTAATGGATTCTTTGGTTGTTTTGGTTCTTTTATTTCTCTGGTTGGTGAATATCGTGATAGACCAAAATCAGATATTTTACATAATTTATTATGATCAACTAGAATATTTCTGGCTGCCAAATCTCGATGAATTATCTAGAAAAAAAAACAGAGAAACATTCATAAAAAAATTAGGAAATGTTAAGGTATAGTTGTCGTGTGAAACGCGTTGTCGACGAAATTGACAGAGTTTTTAATAAATTGTAGCAAAAGAGTGCGTGTGATGGAGAAAATACTTGAAATGTATATTTTTGTAAACTTTATATCACTACTTTTTGGATAATAATTACAACTTTTAGATTATACTTTTGAATTGTATTCACTTTTTGATTTCAACGAATGTTAAATTGTTACTGAACTGGTGAGGTGTTGTTGTCCTGCTTTATATATCTGAAATGCACGCGTTCTAAGAAAGTGAGAGAATCGCATCGAATATTCTTTACATTCCAGAACATACTTATAAAGTTAATCTGTTTCTATAGGTGAGTATATAAAAAGAGACAAAGATATGCGCGTATACATAAATGTATCGTTCTGTCTTGTTGTTTAGTTTTTTCTAAAATTGTAAAATAACAATACAAATACCCAATAATACGATATTTGACTGTATACGAGGTACATTCAAGTAAAAAAAGTATAGTACACAATTTCCGTCTATTCATATGAATGATGTGTGTTCTGAGCTGAAACTTTTTAACACGATTACTGTATGACAGCTACCTTAATGGATTTCTTAGTAGCTAAAATTACAGTTTTAAAAATGTTATAAGGGGGAAACTCTCAGATGGGTACTTGGGCACATATATTGCAGTGATGTAATGAAAAATTTTGACGTATCTGTGAGTAGTATACCCATATTAGGAAAATACGTCGCGGTAATTTTGGTAAGAACCTTCCATGCGTGTTTCTCATAAATTAGAGAGTTGGAGAATCAATGATCAGAAATTTTCAAAATAGATATTACCCGAATATGATGTTATTGGTTATGGGATATAATACCAATTGGGTTAGGCAACATTGTCGTGAAGAGAGACATTCTTCTTCACTGTCTTTCGGGAGACATTCTTAACCTCATGAAGGTCAAAAAAATTTTGAGAGAATTGTAATTTATAAGGCAGGGATCTCAGATATCAGAAAAATGACTTACGCCTTTGGATGTTAAATATTCCATTCCCCTGGCAACACAGTACGCAAATACTGTTAAATCTTTGGATGTTAACGTTGCCGCATCATCACTAAAATTGTAATAATCTCTCCTTGTTCGATGATCCCGTAAATATGTTAAAAGTTTTCCATACATCACATATTCCATAATCAATAAATACGGTTCTATCAAAAAAAAAAGAAACAATATAAATTGTAAAAAGAACTCGTCAAATTTTAAAATTTTCTTCCTACTAAGATCTTACCTCGATCCGTACAACATCCCAGTAACTGGACAACATTTGGATGAGATCCAATCTTTTGCATTATAAATAATTCCCTATGTAAATCATCACGTTCCTTGGCCGTGTAGCCATCTTTAATAGTTTTGACAGCAACAAGTCGTGTCAATCCATCATGATCTTTTAAATCATCCGCTTCTGCCTTCCATACTTGACCAAAATTACCCTCACCCAGAAGTGTTTTCAATCGCAACTTATTTCGTGGAAATTCCCATTTTGAATTTGCATCTGTTATAATCATTGGTAATCGTGTTACATGATTTATTGTTGATGGTTTCTCCTTCTCCTGTGTACTTTCAGCCAAAGCATCCGCTTCGCTATCCAATTGCTTTAAGCGTTGGTATAAAATTGTTCGCACAATAAATGCCACAATTAATATTAGCGGTAGCACTCCCAAAATTGTTAAAATATATGCCAAAACATTATTCTCATTTAAAATACTACCTCTTTTTGGATTCACAGATATACCAGTTTGGTTTAGACTATTATTTGGATAAAAAATCGGTACATCAGACGATGTACTCGTGGAAGTTTTTGATGTAGAATGTTTGATTTTATTCGTAGTAGATGTAATTGGTTTTGGCGACGTGTATGTTACAATTTCAACTTTGGATGTAAATACTGGAACAATCACATTTGTCGCAGTTGTTTCTGTAATAATCGGTGCCTTAGTTGAAGTGGTTGTTGTAGGCCTCAATACAAACGTGGATGTTGAAACTCTTTGGGTAGTCGAGATCGTTTCTTCTTTGATATCTTCTACAATTGTTGTCGAATCAACAACATCGGCAACAATAATTTGAAACTTTTTGGTTGTCGACTGTTCATCCTCAACAAAATTTTCCGGTTCTGGTTCCACAGTTGTTGTGACATTTGCTTTCGGTTTTCTTTTAACTGAAACCGATGTGACAACATTGGTTGAAACAATTTGTTGTGTCGTCAAACTTGGCGATTGAGGTGTCGTGACTATTGTTTCATTTAAAATTTGGACAGTTGTTGTATCCACAATTGGCTCGATTTTATAGTTTAGCGGTACCGATAACGGATTCGGTATGGGTTGTATCTTAGTATCCGATGGTATTAAATCAGATTGATTACGTGCTGCCACATTTGCTCGAAATGATGCACTATTTCGTTTTGGCATTTTGAAGATTGTCCGATTATTATTTCGCAAATAGTTTGAACGATACCGTGTCGAAGTATAGTATTTAGTTGGAGCCGTCGATGTTGTCTCACGCGATTCATTTTCATTGGAATTGTCATAATTCGTACTGATATTAACGGATTCTTTGTTATTTTTTCTTTGAGTGGATAAAATATGGGATTGTTCCGTTTTGTTATACGGTCCCTTATAACTTGTATTCGATCTTGTCGCATTATATTCATTAGTTTTGTTGCCGTTCGATTTAGGTCGATAATATTCTCGAACAGAGACAGAAGGTCGCGTTGGTAATGCACGAATATTAAGCACCTTATTTGCAATATTTAATCGATCCACATTAATGTCCATTAAATTAGTTTCGTCAGTATTCTTAAAACTTTTCGTATGATGTCGTGACGATGATTTTGTAATCCGATTACTCGTATACGGTGGTCTATTTGTGGATGTTAATTTTTGTCCAAAATATAGAAATGGTTGAATTTCATCTTCGGGTAAATTTGTTTCCAACGGTCGAAAATGATTGTACAACGATTCGGACATTAATAAAGTATTATTCGAATTTTTCGATACTTGATTATTTTCGACCGTTTTGTTGATTGTCTTGTTTTGTATGAAGTTTAACAGATAGAGTTGGTCATGGTTGGATTCTTGTACTTGTAGTGTATCTTCCAAATCTAGTATTGATTCGTCCTCGTCACTGGCTGTTTTTTTCTCCGCTAGACCTAATGTTTCGTATGCAATTTGTTCGATATCAATCGGTAATCGAGCTTTACGCTGTTGTAATGGAACATATATTGTATCATGATCTTTTAATATACTCTTCGCACTTTTTTGAGCTTTATAAATAAATTTTTGGGCATTACTAACTTGTGTGATCAATGAATTCTTCGTGTTATTCGAACGTATTTGTACATTTGGCTGTTTTTTATTCGAACTACTGCCATTATTGTCATTTTTACTTAATTCGAGCAATGAATTTTGGAATAATTTTGATGAATTTTGTGCGAGCTGTGATACATTTTCTTTGGAAACATTTCGATTATTCATTCGACTACCATTATTGCTCAAGCTTGTATTTTGTTGGTTTGTCGAATTAAGGGTATTTGTTACATTTGTGGAGTAATTTGGCGTTGTGCCATTAATTGTACTTGTTTGATTGTTGCCAGATGCTGCGGTATTGTTATGGTATTTTGTTGTACTGTTACCGCCATTTGTATTTTGAGAGGCTGCAGATACTAGTGGCAGATTTCGTTGACGTAGTGTCCGGATATCTATGTATGCACGGGTTGTGGCCGATATTATATCTAATAATTGATTCAAATGTGTTGTTGTCTCAATTATATGATCAACGTTTGTTGTTGATAAATTTTGTAAACGATTCTGTATAATTTGACGTCGCCTTGCGGCTAATAGTGAAAGTAATTGTGAATCGCGATTTTTTATTATATTTGGTATTGTAGCATTATTATTAGTATTTTTTATGGGTGTGGTGATTAATGCTGTGTTCGTCGAACTATTGTTATTGTTGTTGATTGGTGATGTAGTTGATGAGGATGGTCGTTTGAAATTTGTTGGACCTGAAATTAAAAAATAAAAGTACAATAATTTAGGTTGATATTAATTGAGAGTTATAGAATCGGATAAGTATGAAG
This sequence comes from Nineta flava, assembly GCA_963920215.1. Taxonomy (NCBI): domain Eukaryota; kingdom Metazoa; phylum Arthropoda; class Insecta; order Neuroptera; family Chrysopidae; genus Nineta; species Nineta flava. The sequence continues at coordinate 50,079,697 of OY986044.1, forward strand.
AGTACATGTACAAACCGCATCAATAAAATTGAACCTCTATGAAAAACTTTGTAATTGATGGTTCTAGCTTTTAACAATGAATGTAGGTACAATGGACCACAAAAGTTGATGTCTGTTTTTAAAATTTTATAACTGATTTGTGTCTTATTGATTCGATTTTCGAAAAAATGCTTCGGCTAAAAGTTGTTCATTGGAAATATAGTAACAACTTTTATTCGAAAGTTTTTCTCGAAAACCGAATGAATAAGGCACAAATCGACTATAAAATTTTAAAAATTGACTTCAACTTTTGTGGTCAGGTGTACAAAAGTTTAAAAAATAATACCAAAATATTTTACCCCAATTTTATTATAGTCGAGATGGAAAACTCGATAAAAATTTTAACAGGTCCCGATCTGATAACTCTAGATCTAAATCATCTTGCGTAGCTCCGATCTGATAACTTTAAAAAGGAACGTTTTTTCCGGGAAGCATTTCAGGACGGCAACGAAGAAGAGCTTTTTCTCATCTTAAAGAGAAAGATCGTGCCAAAGATAACTGATGCAGAAAACTATATGCAACTTTTTACTGCCCTGAGAGTTGGAGACTGTAGAATATACATCGGAATCTTCTCGGATCCATCGGAGAAGACATAATAGAAAGCGCGATCCTATCACAGTATACCAACCGAATTGCGAGTATGAAGGTAGATGTACCCATTATACGACCTCCTTTTATAAAATAATCCAGATTGATTATCTTATTGCTACTGAATCCTTAAATATGCTGTTCTTTGCACACCTATAAAATCGAACATAATTATAAATTCTTTTCTAATCCTAAAAAAGTGGTTTTAATTAATAACCAGGATTTAACATCACTCAACATGTCGCATATTATTCAAATTTTGAATATTATATAAATGGTCGGGTTTTTTTTTATGACTATAACAAATAAAATCTTGTATAACTCTATAAAATCTTGTATAATTAAATGAATTGCTTGTTGCATTTATATTTTGAAATATAATAATTGAATAAGTGAATTACCTTTATAAAAAAAGAAAAAAAAGTATACTGTGGTCAGTTATATAGATTATAGGCATGTAAAAGTACTTCCGATATAATTTGTTACATAATATTAAATCGTTTTCATATTTACTTCAATCAGGAATAGTTAAATATGCTTTTTTAAAGATTATTTTATTTGTCGCTGTAAGATGATCATTTCTTAGCAAAATACTGAGAGTTTGTTTAAAAGGTTAACTTTCCGTAATCATATAACCTACGGTTATTTTCAATTACTTGGAAATTTTTTTACATGGCAAAAAAAACCGTTGAATACCCGTTTAGGATGTTGCTCTCACAAAAACTTTTGCCGATGACGTTTTTACCAAAATACCGAATAAAGAGTAAACCCTTTTCCTTATTAGAAGAAATATACTCCGGTTATGAATTTCAAACAAAAATTCTAAAATAACGTCTTGAAACGTATAGAGTTTAAACTGTTAAGTTAAGGATGTTCCAGCATACCACCACTTTTCGACAGATTTTGCTCATTTTTTTTCACAGGCTAAAAATAACGTTTTTGAATAAATCCCGAAGTTTCAGAATTTTTGACCGTTTAGAACGCGAGATAAATATCTAAGTTATCATTCTCTCTCACTGTCTCGCATTAGACGCATGTAAAACTTCATGCCCGCCAAACTATTATCTGTTGTATCAGAAAAAAAACTCGGATAGAAAACCAGTGCAGGGTTCGACATTATACTTATAGGATCATCCACAACATCTGCCACCTTTCTTATTTATGCTTCCTTTTTGCAAAGGAAAAGAATCCTCCTCAAATAAACTTCTCTATTCATTGAAATCTTTATCGATAATGGAATGCCTACCCAATACACTGACTTGTATTAATTCATACTGACCGAAGAATTATCTTACAATATAATACATTTTATTCGAATTGAAAGTTAATTTTAATAATAATATGTTTTAATTTTTACAGAGATGTATTTAAGTATGAGGGCGAATTTTACTTTCACTATAGGTATAAGTACAATATACCTTGACCTTTTTAGAAGGAACTATCATATATTAATAATAATAATTAATATGATTCTTTTTCTTTAATTAATGTACATACATATTTACCTTTCATATAATACTGAGAAAAAGTGATAGGTCCAAAGCCAAATTAAACAAAATATTTAAATCGAGTGTATTGTGTTTACTTTTAAGATGTTAACAAGGAACTAACAATTTATAAATATTTATTATGGGTATTTAACTGTTTTTGTAAACTTTTAGTATTAGATTATCAAATGATAATTAATGAGAACTCTAATTTTTTTCGCCCCAATACCTAGATCGGTTTTTGTATTATAAATACGTAATTCGACTGCAAAGTAGTCATCATCAGTATAAATTAGCTAGTCGTATTTACTCTTTGACAATTAGAAATAGATAGAAAATCGAAATTAATAGACAAAAATAAAACAAAATAATAACCCTGAAACTGTCACCAAATTAGCAACGAATAACATATCCTGAGACAATATAAGAGTAATTTTAATAAGATTGATGTTAACAAGAGTAAATTTGAATGAAAGCAATTTTAACAAGAGTAATTTCAATAAAATTTATTATATTTTAATTTAGTTTGTTTAATTTTTTTATTTTGTTTAATTTTTATCTTTGTTAGACTAACGGACTGACTAGCATTTACTCAATTTGACATTTAAATAATTTGTCTGATTATTTTTAACATTATTCTAACATAAATGATTTGATATGAAAAATCAAGCACATCTTGCCTGGGGATTGAACCCGAGACCTCCAGATATTCCAGACCAGTGCTCTGCCAACTGAGCTACCCAGATGCAATGGTATAACGTGTATAATTTCTCAGTATCTGGTGTACATGTGTTTTTAATAATTGTTGTTTAACTATTTTACATATATTGAAATGTTTTTGTAAACTTTTTGTGTGTATGCATTCTTTGTATCCTGGTATATTACTTAAATGTCAAACGCTAGTCAACTCCATTAGTATAACATAACAGAAAGGCAACCAAACTAACAATGGGTGAATAGAAAAGGCGCGAAATTGAATGTGGAACTTTTTGTCTTGGGTATTTATTTTTATTTGCCCCTTTAAAAATGCCAAAAAAAATCTTTTTGGGCATTTTGGTGTTCACTTTTTAATAATAAATGATGTAATAGAGACATAATCTCTAATAAAATGAACATTTTCCATAGTAGAGGGGTAGTAGAGGGGTCGAATGTTCAAAAAAATTAAATATAAAACTTATGAGGGATACCAATACATAATCAATTTCACTTATATAAAAAGGTCGGACATAATTTTCTAAACTAAAATTTCGTTTTACGAAACTCTTAAAAGTAAATTATACACTTTAAAATATTTACGCAATCACAATTAAAAATTAAAATCGTCCCTGAATGAAATATAAATTATTTTACCTGCGAATTTCTATTACTCATTTACAAAATATCCTGTAAACTTTATCTACGTCTAATAACAATTATACAAAGACTAAAATTCGTTTCTGCTGTGGAGTGTTAATGTTAGTTCTATTATACGACTTAATGCCGTTAGCGGTAAAACAACTTTTTCGATAATAAAATATATTTTATAGATACATTTTTTTTTTCGTATCCTCTATAACCAGTTGTACAGGAAAAATCCACAATAATTTTCTCATAATACAATATATTCGTATAGTCTTGAAAAATGCATATAAATGTTTTAACCTCTATGTACAAAGCACTCATATACTGTGGAAAATAGTTATTGTTATACCCGGTATATAATATATACCAGGGTATATTAAGTTTAATTCTGTTCTTGTAACGTTTGAAAATATTGATCGCAGAAAAAAACATTTTGATATAGATATTCATAAAATGACCTAATTAGTTAAAAATTTTTGTTCTCGATTTTAATAATAATCATTTTCTAAGGTAATTTTGATCCAAAAAGTACGAAATCAGGTTCATTTTAACGTCCGACCAACACAGTTCAAAATGCTCGCTTCTCAATTCATACAGCTTGGAATTTTAGCACTATCTTGAAAACCGTTAATCGTATTGTATTTTAACCAACGCCATCGTTTTCGCTAGGTCCAAATTAGCTTAAAATGAAGTTTTTATCAAAATCGGGGACATAAAATTTTCCTTCAATTTTAGCGATTTTTTAAGGGGTACCCCTTGAAAAAAATGCGAAAAAAGTTATAAAAAAATTTGTTCGCGATTTTAATAATAATCATTTTCTAGGCTAATTTTGACCTAAACAGTACGAAAATCAGGTTCAGTTTAACGTCCGACCAACACATTTCAAAATGTTCGCTTCTCAATGAATACAGTTTGGAATTTTAGCACTATCGGTCTGATCCCTTGAAAACCGTTAATCGTATCGTATTTTAACCAACGCCATCGTTTTCGCTAGGTCCAAATTAGCTTAAAACGAAGTTTTTATCAAAATGGGGGACATAAAATTTTCCTTTAATTTTAGCGATTTTTTTAAGGGGTACCCCTTGGAAAAAATGCGAAAAAAGTTAAAAAAAAATTTTGTTCTCGATTTTAATAATAATCATTCTCTAGGCTAATTTTGACCAAAACAGTACGGAAATCAGGTTCATTTTAACGTCCAACCAACACATTCAAAATGTTCGCTTCTCAATGAATACAGTTTGGAATTTTAGCACTATGGGTCCGATACCTTGAAAACCCTTAATCGTATCGTATTTTAACCAACGCTATCGTTTTGGCTAGGTTCAAATGAGCTTAAAACAGAGTTTTTATCAAAATCGGGGACATAAAATTTTCGTCCAATTTTAGCGATTTTCTTACTCCATTTCAAATTAAGCCAAACTAACAATCTTTGAAACCGTAATAGATAGAAGAAATATTAAAAGACAGAAATCGATAGATAGAAATCGAAGAATTTTTGAAATATCTATAAAATTAACATTGTCCTCAAAATGATAGCCAAAAGCCAAGCTAACATATATGACGTCACTACTGTTATTTAATATAACGTTTATCGATTTTCATTTTCGATTTCACAAATTAATATCTTATTCTTTTATACTTCAAATTATACGAATTAAATTTACGATACTTGCAGCTTTAACATTTCTAAATTTATTGATTATCTCTTCGTATATAGAGGTCGTGTGAGTGTTTACCGTCATAAGGTTTGATTTATAACATTAAATTAATTAAATATTTTTTTGCATATTGATATAAATAAAATAATAATAATAATAATATAGATATTAATTACATATCCGTTACAATATATAAATGATTTGTCATACTGTGAATACTGAATTAGAAAACAGTATCAATATTTCAAAATCATCAAGTCAATTTCATTTTGATTTGACATGATAATTTTTATGTTAAACAAAACTGGTTTAAATAAAATTTCCAATTAACCATATGATGGATATATAAGAGAACAATGACGAAAAATTAAGTGAAATTGTGCGTGTCTCACAGTATGAAAATTAGTAGTAGAATATTAAAATGGGAATATTAAATTTTCCATTTTATCCGTAAATTATTCAATCAATAAAAGAGAGAAAATATTTTAATGGGAATTTTAACGTATAAAATTTTCCGATTTCCTTAATATATTTTTTTATTATTTAATATATTACATAATAAATATTAAAATTTTTTTGTTTACCCATGTAATGTCACAAGGTTAACCTGAGTTATTGGCAAGAAACCGGAAAGAGATGAACCTCCTGGTTGGGGTACTTACATGTCACCCCAACTTTTGAGGACTATAGGAATTGTTGTTTGCAAATTATCATATTTTGTGCCAAATTGCCCACGTCTCTCATTCCGCCATATACCTGTATAAATCTATCGAACAACCTTTCAAAAAGATTATCACATTTACGCATACTAATTTAAAGTTTCCATGTACAAAAAAATTAATCCATTATATGTAAATGTTGAATTCCATATAAAAAAATCTTGACGTTTTTTTTTTGTTCGTCTTCTACTTCTAAAATAATCCCACATTAATTAATATTATTGTATATTAATATTAAAATCCTACGTCATAATTAATTTTTTTCTTCTTTGTATGATGTGTATGCCATTAATATAAATCTTTAATTTCATTAAAATGTATATTGAAGAGAAACCATGAACCTATCATCCATTTAATGTAAATACATGCGCAACTAACTTAATTATCATGTATGTACGATGATCGATGCCTGGTACAAAATTAGAAACATAGATTTTTGCATTGAAGTAGTATTTTGAGAACTGCCAGCTGATCAATCAATCTACGCCAGGAGTCCTCAAGTACAGGAGTCTTCAGGAGTCCGCTGTACAACCGCAATCAATCAAATCTAAGTTTTTGGGGCGTTCAAGTATTACGTAAGCAAACTTTCTATGATTTTAGACCCCCCCCCCTTGTATAAGCAAAAATAAGAAAATTGTTAAGTCAATCCTCCCCCAAATGATAAGCCGTAATAATTTTTTCAAAACTTTTATTAAATATTAAAGTTAAAATTTAAAAGATTCAATTATATTTAAAACTATTAAAATTATTTAAATTATTAAAGTCTTTTAATAAAATTAGAAAATGAAGAATCATTTATTGTCCATGGGCTTCGTATCCGTATCCATAAAAATAAAATAGTCGATAGACAATGTCATAACAGAGAACATTGAACGTTATATTTATTTGTTTCCAGCCATACTAGTACGCCGGGAATTTCCCGAATTGAACATCGGTATATTAAATAAAACTCTATATTAGTAGTGTAAAGTCAATTCTCGTTGTGTTATGTATGTTCTAGTGTTCTAGTAATGTAAAGAATATTCGATGCGATTCTCTCACCTTCTTAGAACCCATACATTTCAAATATATAAAGCAGGACAACAACAGCTCACAGTACAGTATAACATTTCAACATGAGTTCAGTAACAACCTAGCATTAGTTCAGTAACAATTTAACATTCGTTGAAATCAAAAAGTTAATACAATTCAAAAGTATAATTTCAAAGTTGTAATTGTTATCCAAAAAGTAGTGAAATAAAGTACATTTCAAGTATTTTCTTTATCATACGCACCCTTTCGCTACAACACACACACAAAATTAATACATCTTACTTGGTAATAGACTAATAGTGAATTTTATTCAAGTTCACTGATAATTCATGATTATTCAACGGGTCTTGGCTAGTATGTATATATATAGTTATAATATGTATGTATTTGAAATTTTATGCATAAATTATTTTTGAATTAATAACATATGGATTTAATGGTAGAAAAAAAATAACATTTAATAATAAATAAACAAATAGAAAGTTTTATTTATTTATAAAAACACTTGTTAATTTATTTGTATTTACTTTAGTTTTATTTGATACATATACACCACCTATGTAGTAGGAATAGGTACTATGGACTCTGGTCCTGAAAAAACAGACGAATAAAAACAAAGGATGGTCATTCTTACCATATCTCTTTTGAGAAAACATAGTTTCATAGCAGCGAAGTAGGCTAAGCGAATTTTCTCAGATGGAATTGTAATAAATACAAAATCAAGTTGTCATAATGGCACTAATGAAGTATTCATTATCATAAGTATTTCTGTGAATATTACATTAAATAATATTTAAAAGATCTCGAGATTTATTTACTATTGACTATAGGCATAATAAATATTTCTATTTTACTAACATTAAGGGAAAGAAAAAAAGCCATGAATTCGTGTTTCCATCTCCCTCTCTGGCTCTCTTTCTATGGACATTTGAAGAAATTTTTGTGAAATCGATTCATCTGCACAGCGCCAATGGCTAAATTTTCTTAGGAAAGGCCATTTTCTAATATCCTGTTGTACAAAGTCCAAATCCATATCCAAGCCGTGGATGGTGGGAAATATTTGTCTTCGAATAAATGCCTAACGGAACTCTGGTGTTTAATTTATTCCAGGGATTCTTGTTATAACTCTCATAGAATAAAGACGTGTACCATAAATTAATAAAAATAGTCGTACAACAATATCAATATATTATATAATTGTCGATAACAATTATTGTACAATTACAAAAAAAATATATCTATTTGTGTTGTGATCGGTTTAAACTTGGTGAGTCAGATATACATACATATATTTTTTACATAGCTGTCCAAAACTTATATTGTTTTATATATTAATATACTTTATTCTTTGAATTGAATTGTTTCGAATTCAAATTTGTTTTTATTCAATTAAAAATATAGTGATCAACTTATAGGAGGTGGTTGAAGATGTTATTCCTCCAGACCCTTCTCGGATGGGTCTGGATACCCAACCTAACGAACCAATTAACTTAATAAGCCATGATAAGCCATCTCTCCCAACCACTACCCCGAAAGAAAAAACAACTTACAAATATCCTAAGAATGCACTCGGCCCGTTCAAGATATTTATAGAATCCACTAACCAAAGTATAGGTCGATTGCATCCTTTGACAGTTGGACGTATTTTATTTAATAATAAAATAAATAATATAATTAAGGTTGAAAATTTGGGTCGCAATAGAATTTGCGTCCAATTTAATTCCTGTGTTACCGCTAATTCTTTCCTGGATCATCCTATATTGAGAAAAGAAAATCTACATGCCTACGTCCCTACCCACTGTGTCACTCGGACAGGTGTTATTAGAGACATTGATATTGACATTGATGAACAAATACTTCTAGAAAATATGAAAAACAACAAAAATATCAATATCATAAAAGTTCATCGAATGTCAAGAAGAATAGCACCTTCTGATGACAATACTTCCGTGACCTATAAACCATCCTCCACCATCCTAGTTACCTTTGAAGGCACCATCCTCCCGGACTACATCACCATATTCTATTGTTCCCGCCCCATCGAAACCTACATCTTTCCAGTAACCCAATGCTACAATTGCTGTAGATTCGGCCACATCACCAAAAACTGTAAAAGTTCTCCACGTTGTGCCATTTGCTCCAACCCTCACCAATCCCTTCATTGTGACAAAGAACCCTCCCTTCCGAAAACTTGCATTAATTGCAATGGTGACCATTCTGCAACATATAAAAATTGCCCCGAATATAGAAGGCAAATTGCCATCAAAAAGATTATGGCTTCTAATGGCGTTTCATACTTTGAAGCTTGCGGCAAGGTCCCCAAAATATTAAGCAATGTTGGCGTACAAAATCCCATAAATGTGTCTTCAACTCCCCAACAATTCCCATTACTCTCACATAATACTTCACCCATCCTCACCACAAAACCCACAATTAGAAGAACGTACGCCAATGCTGCGACTGCGAATATTGCTCCCTCTAATCTAAAAAGACGCAAAAACTCCTCACCCCCTTCAAGCCCTGTTGCGACACAGATTGACAACCTTTTATTCTGCCCAAATGGTAGAACTAATGTCCCAACAAATTATAATTTTCCCTCTTCTTCTTCTGTTCATGCTCCTGCTCCTAACGATCCATTCTTTTCTACGCTCATCTCAGTTTTAAATTCCTTCAATTTAGACCCAGCTATTAAAATAAACATATTGCAAACTCTAATTAATAAATTTAATAATGGTCCAGTTGACCACAGAGCTCAAACTGCTCCAATGGAACATCCGAAGCCTCAACCAAAATAAAATTAACCTTGCACTTATTTTATTTTCCTATCCCATTGATATTGTACTCCTCAGTGAAACTTGGTTGAAAGAAAATTCACCATCTAAAATCCGCGGATTTCAAATTTTCCGAAATGATAGATATGATGGTTATGGTGGTACTGCGATACTTGTTAGGCGGGGTGTTTCTGCTCAAATCATTCCGATTGAGTCGATGGATCCTTTTTTCCAGGTTATCGCAGTTAGAGTTGCTGGTATTTCTATAATTTCCATTTACAATAACTCGTCCCAAAACATCCTTACACTTAACCAACTTGACCTCATGTTCCGTAATGTTCCAGAACCCATAATAATTGCAGGCGATCTAAATTATCATCATCCTTTATGGGGTTGTACTGCATCCGATAGGGGAGGTGATATATTCACGGAATTCATGGATGCCAAAAATTTGGTTTGCATGAATGACGGATCGCCGACAATTATCCCTTCACCACAAAAAAGAACGTCTGCTATTGATATTACATTTTGCTCCCCTTCCCTTAGTTTAATATCCTACTGGCGTGTCTTAAATGATACCTATGGCAGTGATCATTTTCCTATTTTATTTAACCTAAATCACCGCCATAATCTATCCCTTCCCAAACATGTCCCCCGTAGACGGTGCTTGAAGGCAGATTGGGATTTATTTTCTCAAACGGTCGACGATTACCTTGCTACCCTTATACCCGAATGCAATTTTTTGGAAATGTATTCAAATTTCCATCAAACTGTTTCCTTCGCCGGTGATTTATCCATTCCCAATTCCAAACGCCCCAAAAAACCCATCTCTCCCACCCCTTGGTGGGATAACGAATGTAAACAACAAGTTAGAGCTAGAAAAGAGGCCTTGGAGTCTCTAAAAAGTAATTTTACACCAGATAATTACTGCGCTTATAGAAGGAGCCAAGCACAAACCAGGCGTCTATTTAATGAGAAAAAGCGGAACTCCTGGAGGAACTTCTGTGAGGGTCTTTCCAGGAGTACGCCTGTTAAAGAGATCTGGAATAAAGTTAAAATGTATAGAAGGGCTATTAATCCATACCCTCTTTCTCCGACCAATCAAGATTGGACCCCACATTTCCTACAAAAATTGACCCCTGATTACGTACCCATCCCAACAGAAATTCCATCAATCCAGAATGATCATCCATTGGATTGTCCGTTTGGAATCTTTGAATTGGAGGGGGTATTGTCTGGTCTGGTGGATTCTTCCCCCGGTCCAGACAATATCTATTATAGCATGTTAAAAAACCTATCCAACAATGCAACAAGAAGTTTTTTGTTAATCTTAAACCAATTGTTTACAAGTTCTCTGGTTCCGGACGAATGGAGACATACGATGATCATCCCTATACTGAAACCTAATAATGATCCTAATGCCCACCAATCCTATCGCCCAATTGCATTGGCCTCGTGTGTTTCCAAAGTTATGGAACATTTGATAAAAAACAGGTTGGAATGGTGGTGTGAATACAACAACATCATTCCATCCTACTCACGAGGCTTTCGAAAAAAATCCTCTACCCTCGATAACCTGTCTATGCTTTTAACTGACGTCCAGATTGCTCTCTCTGAGAATGGATACTTGGTTTGCTGCTTTATAGATGTGAAAGGAGCATTCGATAATGTTGATATTAACACCTTAATCAACATCCTAACATCTCTATCAGCCCCCCCTAAAATTACCTCGTACATCTACAACTTTTTAAAAATTCGTTATCTTACTGTCAATTACCAGAATCACTTATCCGGTCCCAGAACTGCATATGTGGGTCTCCCCCAAGGTGCAGTTTTGAGCCCACTCCTTTTCAATATCTACACCGCTGGTTTGCAGATCGTAAATCAGCCTCCCACCCAACTCCTACAATATGCAGACGATCTTGTCCTGTATTCTTCTTCTAAATCCTTACAAACAGCTATAGATAATGTTTCAAACGCTCTGTCCAACCTACATCACCATTTGATGTCTATCAATTTGGAAATATCCGCTGTTAAAAGTTCAGCTATTGTCTTCACTAGGCACAGATGCAATATCGAATCCATTCCTTTTCTGAATACATCCATTCCATGTCCCACTTTTGTTAAATTCTTAGGAGTCGTTTTTGATGGAAAATTGCAATGGAATTCACACGTCGATTATATTATAAGTAAATGTGTTCCACGAATCAACATCATCCGTGCTCTTACCAAAGTTTGGTGGGGAGCTGATCAAAGTACTTTGCTTATGATATATAGACAAATCGTTCGAAGTTTCATCGACTATGGCTCTTTCCTTTTATGCCCATTATCTAACCAACGATCGTATAGGTTGGATAAAGTTCAATTTCAATCTTTACGCATTGCCCTTGGACAAATGCGCTCCTGCCCTACCAACTCCTTACAGATTGAGGCAGCGGATGCTCCATTTATAGTCCGTCGTCTGTATTTAGCAAAAAAGTTGTTCCTTAACCAATATTCCTCTTTATCTCATCCTTTAATTCCAAAACTTATCCGATTGAACAACCTATCCAGAAATTCGTCCTATTGGTCAAACAAAGACCTTCCTCTCCTTTTAGTGGCTTATCGTGTGTTTGCGATAATTCCTGTTTACCAATCTCTTCTGTCCCCTTTCTTCTCCTTTGATTTCTTTTCCCGATACTCGACAATTCCTGTGTTTGTTGATTGTGGACTTAGTAAGGAGGATGCCGATTATGGTCCATTCTTTGTCGGTTCCGCATTCAACAACTACCTAAATTCTACTGTTCCCAATTATACCTACATCTTCACAGACGCCTCAAAGTTGAATGCTGAGTCACGTGTGGGAGTTGCATTACATTGCACCACAAGCGCACATTCTGCCACTTTGAGTATTTCTCAATATTTTTCAATATTCTCAGCAGAATGTGTCGCTATCTTGGAAGCACTCTCATACGTGGAGACCAAAAATATAAGAAGGGCAGCTATAATATCTGACTCATTAAGCTCCCTCTCCCTCCTAAAACAGCATTCCATTTCCCACAAAACTCCACCTCTTATAGTATTGATCAAAAATACCGTACTAAAACTAACGCAGAAACATTTCTGCGTTGCCTTTGTGTGGTGCCCATCACACATTGGTATACGTGGGAACGAATTTGTTGATATGTTGGCTAGGGACGCAGTTCATAATGGCATACTGGACAACTCACCACCATCAACTCAAGATCTTTGGGCTGTCTGCAAAAAAGACATGTTGAATGATTGGAGCGAAACGTGGAGCGCGTCTGAAAAAGGGCGCTACCTATACCAACTACAACCTACTCCAATGTTTGAGACATGGTTCCATAAATGGGATGTGAGCAGGAAAAATATAGCAACAATAAGCCGCCTCAGAACTGGGCACAACAGTTTACCCGCCCATCTACACCGAATACATGTTATTCCTAACACCAGTTGTAGATGTGGCTATCACTATTGTGATATCAACCACATCACCTTCGCCTGCCCACTTCTTAATCAACATAGAGCAATGTTATTCAACTCCCTAGCCCGTATAGGTGTTTTAGGTCCATACTATTTTCCCCATCTCCTATCGTTAAACAACTTTGAAGTCCTTTCTGCAATTTGCACCTTCCTTAACAAGACCCAATACAAAATTTAAAACTTTTCTCCTTTTTCGCTTTCTTTTTTTTTTAACTTCCATGTGCATTTTATGTTCCACCTATAAAATTTCTCTAATGTAAACCCATCCGTGGCCCCCAACCTATGTATTTATTGTTATATTTCCTCTGTAGAAAGTCTCGACGGGTCCCGACGACGAATTTCCTTATTAAATTCCTACGTGTCCCTGTGTATACGCATTGGTACGAACCAAAAATATTTTTATTTTTTGTCTTTTCCTTGAAAATTATTTGTTCTTTTTTTTTTCTCTCTTTTTTGAATCTTACACTTAATTTCAAATCTGTTATGTATTTATTGTAATATTTATTGTAATATAATTGTAATCTTTGGGTAATGGCTGTATAGCAAATTTGCTAAAGCCAATTTTAATAAAAAAAAAAAAAAAAAAAATTTATTCCAGAATTTTGTATGTAGTCGAAACAAAAAATTTTAAGAAAAATGGAGTTTTAGTGATTAAAAAAATGTAAAATTTGAGATCGGTTACTATTTTTTGTAAATTTTGTAAAACATTCACAATTTTCCCGTAAATCATTAAATTTTATTTGAAGATTTTTCTATACACCTCGTAGATTTGGAACAAATGGGTTATGAAATATAAATTACAACTTTGGGGAACGTAATGGCTTATTATTTTCAATGTTTTCACGATGTCTCTAGTTTAATTTTCAGTCCATCGTTAATACTTTTTACACTAACGAATAAACAGTGTTCAATTATACAAATTTGCCTTCAACGCAATCGTAGAATAAAGATTATTAATATAATCAAAGAGAACTCTAGGTTTATTGTAATGACATTTCAAATTTTGCCCCAATTCCTAGAACATTTACTTGTATTTTATAAATACGTATTTCGACTGCAATGTAGTCATCATCAGTATGAATTAGCTAATCGTAATTATTCTGACTCCATGTCCCAGAGATAGTTACGATTAGCTAATTCACACTGATGATGTCTACATTGTAGTCGAAACACGTATTTATAAAATACAAATAAATGTTCTAGGAATTGGGGCAAAATTTGAAATGTAATTTGCAATTGTAGAATAGTTGAAGTATTAAGATTACCTGCAACGTATTTTGCCAAGCTCTTTTTATGGAAATAATACACCTATGTACAAAATTTGAATAATACTCACCGCCGAAAACCGTATTGTATTAAAATTTAAAAAATAGTATTTGAATATGGAATCAATTTTAGAATATGGATATTGATGAAATTAAATCTAAATGTCTTTATCTCTAATTATTGTGAAGTCGATCGGAGTTTTTAATTGTCGAGTTATTTAATATGCTATACTTATTTGTAATAAATTTAATTATAGGTATTTTGTCATAGATATATGAGATCCGTAGACTGACCCAACTTTCATTTTTTTTTATTTAGTTAATCATACTTGCCCTTTAACCTAAAAATATTAAAATCGATTTCCGTACGGTTAATCACTCATAAATGAAATTGCGTAAAGAGAATGTGATACTCAATTATACATGCTTGATATAATCTATTTCGATATCCAATTCACATAATTTATTTGGTTCAATTTTGGAAACGCACGCACTATGGATCACAAAAGGTAATGCAATTTTTTTAAGTTTTATAATTAATTTTGTGCCTTGATTTGGTTTTCGAAAAGTGCTTCGGATAAAAGTTGTACATTATAAATATAGAAACAAATTTTATTCGAAATTTTTTTAAAAGAGAAATTGTGTATCTATATTGGGTTACTTGCAAAAGTTTACAAAAAATAATCCGTTCACAAGATATACTTTTATGATCTATATTACAGATAACAATATTATTGCAGTATATGCGGGTTGCTAAATTAACCATAATTTTTAATGTAGGTAGATATATCTATCTAGATACACATAATAATTAACCTGATATGTATATATATATATATATTTTTTGTTTTTGTCGATTACAAATCGTGTAAAAAAATAAACAATTAGTTCACATAATTTACATTTACGAGAATTAAAAATTGTAATAAATAATCTATAGTATCGTACTATATATTATTTTAACAGAAAATTATCATAATTCATTAGAACAATTAAAAATTGGTGGGGCTATTTAGTTCATATATTTATTTTAAAAAAAAATTAATTACACTTCTTAAATGTTTTGAAATTAAGTGTGTTGTGTATCTGTTTACTTAAAAAAATAATTTATGTATTTATTTTGAAGTTTTTTTTTTTTTTTATAAAAAAAGAGTTAATTGTTACGATATGGGTACACAGTTAGTTTTGTTTAAAAAAAATTGAACCAAACATGGATAATTATTTTACTACGAACGGAAAACTAATTGAAAAATCAACGTTGCTACATTTTATACTCTTTGTATATATAATATACTAGGGTATACCTGCGGCTTCGCCGCGTTTTATTGTTCTATCTTCCACTACTTCAAATATTTATCGTACCAAATTTCTATTTCAGCGACTATTTTCTAATTCTATCTCTCATAGCGACATCAAATAACAGTTTTTATGTCATAAGCTTTGAAATAATAAGAGTTTCATCAAAATCAGTCCAGTAGTTTTTTAGTAGAGATGTATATAAGGATTTTATCAAGATTAGTCCAAAGTTTGTAACGGATAGAAATATAGATCGTAGAAAAACAAAATTGGGTCTATGGTTTTTGCTACAAATATTCGAATTACTCGATTTCTATCTGACAGCCCGGGAGCTAAATCACGAGAGCTAAAAATGATTTCAACCACTATATAGGAGGAAGAGATAGAAAAACGTTTAAATATGTAAAAAATAATCCCCGTTTTAAAAACATCAGTTTGAAAGTTTCTTTTATAGACTGAACGTTTTTAATGTACCTGGGCGTGTAGTAAAATTATAATAAACATTTCACGCACTACTAATGAACTCAGTATATACAGGGTATTTAAACAATTTACATAGTTAAAGAAAAACAAACCTTCCTTTTTTTATCTGCAAAAAGAGTAAACCCACTATTTTTTATGTAATTAATAACGAATCTGTATTATTTCTTATAAACTATTTTAAAATAATTATCCACAAATTAATTCATAGCCCTCTATGACTCTTAATTGTTTGTTTTCTCTTAAATTAAATAGGAAATAGTTCTCTAATCCTTTACCCGTATTGAAAATAAAATCGAGAATCTTGCTATTTACTAAAATTTATATAATTTTTGACTACAAATTGACTCAAGGATTTCAAACTCCTTAATTTTTTGGTGAATTACTTTTTTTTTTTTTGAGAAGTACTTAACTTTTTGAGAATTTCTGTATACATTTTTTCATGTTGAATATCTAATTTTTTCCATTCAACAAGTATTTTCAATTAAGTTTTTTTTTTAAATAATTTTATTTAATAAAGCATGTAACCAAGGTTTTTTTTTGTCTACAGACGTCAGAAAAAAGAAAAAATTTTAACAATAAAAATATAATGTGTGGTTATCAAATACCATTATAGTTAAAGCAATGGTACGTCAAATTTTGACGGGGAGTCAACCGGGTGGCGAGTGGTAATCTGGATCTTGAAGTGATACTGGACCTCCCCGTACCGTCCGAATAGACCCCAAAATGTTGTTGCTTTTAAGTTTAAGTTTATATATTTATATAATAATATTTTTTTGCCATCCGAAACAAGCCATTCAATGGCGAATTTAGAAAAAAAAAAATTATGAGGCAACCGCTTCAAAATTGGTAAACTTATTTATTGGTACCAGTATATGTTGTAAAAAAAATGCCATCCGATCCTGATGGGGCAGTTTCTGAGAAACAACCCTTCAAAGTCGCCAAAAAACCCTTTTTTTCGAATTTTTAAACAAAAATAGAAAAAAAAATAGTTAAAATTGTTTAAATCGGATGGCCTTCGAAATTTAAGCTCTAATATGTGCAAGGAATTGTGTGTATCAATGCCATCCCGGTTTTGAAAAAATTCACCCTCATTATATGACTTAATATGATTGCTTCAAATATTTTATCAAAATATCTGTTTCAAAAATGAGAAAATATTATTTAAAAAATCAAAAACATGCTTTTATTAGTAACGAACTAAAAAGAAAATAAAATTAATAAATACCTAATCGATTTATAATTAGAAAACGTTACATGCTTTTAACAAATGATTATTTTTAATTTTTCAGTGGTTTCTTCTCGTTTATTTTGAAATTCCTTTATGCAATCAGTTCGATGATTTTCCAATTATCGTATTTTCATCAGAATTGCATACATTTGAAAAGTTTCAAATCGACAAATTATTATTTTTAATTTTTTAGTGGTTTCTTCATGTTTTTTTTTTGTTGAAATTTCTATATGAAATCAGCTCTTTTCCAATTATCGTATTTTCATCAGAATTGCATACATTTGATAAGTTTCAAATCTACAAATTATTATTTATAATATTTTAGTGGTTTCTTTACGTTCTTTTTTGAAATTTCTTTATGGAATCAGGTGGATGATTTCCTTATTCTCGTATTTTCATCAAAATTGCATACTTTTGAAAAATTTCAAATCTATATGACCAATAAAGTTGAGTGGAAATCGATTTCTTAAATTTGTTAACAATCTACATACGCAATACAAATCAACCATGTCAAATGTTTTTGGATTAAAGTTATATTTTTAATAGTTGCATTATCTTTCTCACATTTATAATTTTTAAAGATAATGAAATTTATTTGTCGAATTTATTTAGGCTAAATTTACAAAAATTTCATAATTACGCATATATTTCCTGCAATTATATATTACATACTTACATCACACGGGAAATGATTATAAACGTTATTTAATTTCTAACTCCGGAACTTAATTTATAAATAAAAATAAATCTGCCAACTAATTTTTTTCAACATACGTTTAATACCGAAATCTATACAATTATAAGAAATAATTAGTGGTTGCGCACTCACGACAGTCAAAGCAAAAAGTATAAAATACAGTAAAATAAACTTATTTATTTTAGCAATGCCAATACCAACATATGACTATAATGTTTTAACATTATTGATACAATATATGATACGATGAAGATTTCATTTAGATGGTATCAAATAATTTTTTAATTGCATTATTTATTATTTAATTTCTAGTAGAGCTTGTGCAGCACTACTAGGGCGCGAAGTGAGGCAATTAAAATATTCGATGGAATATAGGTGAAAATCGGTATTAAATTGAAAGTTACAAAATAATTAAAGTAGTCGGCTCGTTACGTCTAATCCAAGTGGCTTAGCTCTCTAAGGCGTTCTGCTCGGAACTAAGAGGTTGCTGGTTCGATTCCCAACGACAGCAGTTTGTCAATTAAATTAATTATTAAAAAAAAAATTAAATTAAAATTAATGGGACGGTTAATTGACTAAACTGTTAACGTATGAAACGAAAGTAACCAGCTATTCTTGCGCAGGTTTTTTGCAGTTTCCTTCCACAAACTCCAGATAAATATCGGCATGGTTCTTATCAAAATTCGGCTTTAGTTTCATAACCTACCAATTCCCAGTACTCATATGAATTCCTTGTCCTATAGGGATCGGAAAAAAGGCCTTGAGAGACCTACTTGCCAGGCTTGACCTCCGTTCCGCTACTACTACTACTGCTACTAAGATGTCGTCTTATCTAACTCGTGCATATGCTAGGAATTATAGAAAACGCAAGTCAAAGGAAAGCTCGCGTCGAAAGTAATCCCAAAAGCCGAAAAAGTCCAGTGCCGAGCAAATGCGATAGATACGACAACGTTGGAAAGTAAATGTAAGCACGGTATTAAAGATATTAATAATAAAATCTACTGCGCGGACCCGAACTTCGCCTTTTTACATTATTTTGCATATTTCTTTCGGTTAAAGTTCGGTTAAATTTTAACGATTTCAAAATTACGCATATTTCATACATAAACATGTATACTACTATACTTGCATCACTCGGGAAATGACTATTCAGAACTAGTATTTAATTTCTTACTCCGGAACTTAATTTATAAATAAATATAAAAATCTACATACTAATTTTCAACATAAGTAGAAATAATTAAGTACTAAATAGAAATAATTATTGTGCAATATCGTCTGCTTAAAGTTTATTTTTATTTTTTTATTATATTAATAACATTATTAAAACAAATTAAACATAATTATTGCCGATTACTTAATAAATAAATATATGATTATTCGTAATTATATTAATTTCTGAATCCATATGATTACAAATCTATATATATATATATATATATATATATATATATATATATATATATATATATATATATATATATATATATATATATATATATAATATAACCATTGAAAATGAAAATTTTATTCGATTATAGTTTTATTTAGTTTTTATAAGTATATTTTTGATTTATTGTGATTATATTTTATTATTAATATTTCATCATATTTTTGTTTTATTATAGAATAATATTATTATCTTTCACTCCTTATATAGTTAATAATTTACGCATGTTGTTAGTTTATTCGCATAATATATAATCGGATGCCATTCAGTTTGTATCTATGGGAATAACCGAATTATACTGATGTAATTTGCATATTTTGTATACACTGTTTAGTAAAAAAAGTGGCACAATTAATTATTGGCACACAATAATGTCAAAGACATTTTTTTTAAATATGTATATGTTTGTTTCTGTTGATATGGGGGTAAAATTAACCTAAATATGGTTATGATTTCGGAAAAAAAATTATTAAAAAAAAAAACAAATTTGCATAAATTTTCTAACGACTGCACAATCTTACGTAATTTCCTCACATTCCTGAACTAAAGCATTCATATTCGTATACAGTGGACAAGTTCATCCCAGAGATGCTATATTGTATTTCGCACTAGGCTACATTCTGGCTATCTCAAAATCTCAATTTCGATCATTTTATTTTAATTCACTCCCTTCGAAATCGTTTTTCTACAGATTTTGAGGTTGCCCAAAGGGTCCGTATGAATTGTTGCATAGCAATTAGTGCAGATATAGTTAGAAGAAGATTTTCTGAAATGGACTATCCACCTGGAAGGCTCTAATCGTTGTACCAGAGTTCATTGTAAATCATTGTAGCGAAATTTTTTTGCTGAGCAGTGTGGTTACCTTTGTAAGATTGATTAGGATTTAAAATCGTGATTGAATAATATCTCAAAAACTATAAGATTTATCGCAAATACATTTTTGTTGTTGTTAAATTCAATGATGGGTAAATTTTAATTAGGTGTATATAAGTTAGTTTAGTATAAATGTTTTTTATCTTGAAATAGATCTTTCTTTTGAGATAAGATCCATCTTTATGCAAAATTACAACTTCCTATGTTTTTAGTTTTGTAATTTTTTAACTTAACTTCAACTTTGGGTCACAAAAGTAACGTTATTTTTTAAAAACTATATTCATTTGTACTTCATTCATTCGGTTTTTGGGAAAATGTTTCGGCTAGCAGGATTTTTATTTAATAATTCTAATCGATTTACCTCAAGGAAAGACCCATTCCATACAAAATAGTTTCTTTATAATAAAAATCATTTATTAAAAAAAAAAAATCAATTGTAAAATTCTGAAAGAACAATGCTTTTTTTGTGGCCATTTGTGGCCAGTGTTATTTTACTATGGAAATAAATTTAGGCAAATTAACTACATTACTGATTTCTGCGCTCTAATTTTGTCATATACTAACAACTTTTATTCGAAACATTTTTCAAAAAACCGAATGAATAAGGCAAACTATAAAATTTAAATAAGTTTCTATTAAAAAAACTTTTTTTTAAAACAAGCTTTTATAGTAAAACTAATTATCTACAACTTTACTTCTTATGTGTTTTTCGATTTTTTCAATATTAAGAGAGATATACCAAATTTTGTGTTTCCCCCTCCCTCTAAACCCCCCCTTTCACCATGTCGATTCTTGTCATGCTTACCATAAAAATGCATTGTTATGAGAACTGAACAAACATGTAAAAATTCAACTTCGTAGGATAAGAGGAAGTGGTTCTAATTCAGCTTGCAATATTTGACCCGAACATGCATACAGTTAAATAAAAGCTTGTAAAAAAATAACGCTACTTTGCGACCCATAGTAATTCGCTATCTGAAATGCGAAGGGCTTCAATTTGCTACACCTCCGAATTCTTTAAAGTATTAACATAAATCTAGCAAAAAAAATTGATCTAAAAATCTGAAGGTGATGAAACACCTTAATTTCAACACAAAGCACTTTACAGTGCGATACCACTGACAAAAGCAAATAATTTATTTATTTTTTTTGGAAATATATATATTTTTTCTATTCTTATCAATTATGTTTACAATTCCAAGAACACAGCTTCCAATTGTGTGTAAGTCATACGTAAGTCATCTTATGTAAGTAACTCCTGGACTATTCAAAACTATACTTCAAGATCTCCAAACAAAAGCAGTTGTACTCATCATATCTATTAATATATTATTTTGAATAATGATTAATGAATTGTATTTTGTCATAATAATTTATTTATTTAATTTTATTTTCTTCACAAAAAAAAAAGATCGTGATAATTAAATAATAATAAAAAAAAAACCTGATGAAAGAGAAACAACTAAATTAAATAAAGAATTAAAATGAATTATCAAGGTATTTTCATAAAAAAAATCTATCTACAATTGTTTTAAAAAGTAAAATATTTATCTATGTCTTTCATTTTTGTGTTTAATTATATTAAATTACAAAGGTAATGAAGATTAATAAATAAATTTTAATGAATTTATATGAAGAGCCTAGAAAACTTGTGTATATTTGTATTGTGTGTGTATAATATTTTTCACATAAATGTAAAAGTCAACTGAAACAAATTGAAGATAACAATTGACTTTAGGCTATTGGCTTACAGTGATGGCATTGAACGGAAATCACAATAGGGAATATGCATGAAAATTTTTTTTCACTTGAATTGAAGCATGTTTACTTGACAAATATCAAGGTAAAATTACTTTTTAAATAACTTTAAAAATAAGCGAGATATGAATGATTGAAATTCCCGATTAGACAAAGAGGGTGACAGCCCTCTTGATATGTTATGTGACGTCATATTACACTTTCACCATTTAAAGTACACGTAAAACTCCGTTTTTCGTATTTTTGCAAGAAAGAGACAGATAATAATCTTTAAAAGCTTATAGCTTCCTTGGTATTTGTCGGATTTTAATTTCGTTTTTAAATATTATTACAGTATTAACAGTATTTTCATATTCTGAAAATAAATGTGAAAAAAAATTTTCATGCATATTCCTTATTCAATCAGATTTAATGTTGCTACGAGATGTTCAATCTTGTAGCAATTCGCTTGATGAAATCTCGTTTCGAATTTGATTCTAATAATTTTACGGTATTTCGGAGTTTTATTTCACAAGCTCGGACATTTATTTTACAAGCTCGAGAATATTGTAAACTTAAAAAATATATACTCAAAAAATATTATATATATTTAATTATAATGAAATTTCACTTTGATACTGTTCCATTTTTTACAGAGATGGTTAAAATTCCATTGGGATATATTTAAAATGAAGATAGATACTTAGATAGATTGTAGAGACTGCCCTAGACGGACTACACTTCGACCATAAGGTCCATTATGATGCCTAAAGATGTGAGGATGTGAGTGAAGTGGAAGGAATTTTTGTGTATAGCCTAGGAATTGGTAGAGTATGCGGCTGTAGCCGACTATGATAGGAACTATGCCGATATTCATCTGGAGTTCGTGAAGGAAACTGCAGATAACCTTCTCAAGCATAGCCAAAAAAAGAGGGGCGGTTATTTGACTAAACTATCGGCGTATGGACAAGATCGAAGTAACCGACTATGCTTGTGAAAGTTTTCAGCAGTTTCCTACTCGAACTCCAGATGAATATCTTCATAGTTCCTATCACAGATTGAAAATTCTTCTAGTAATTTCATTGGAATAAAATGGGTATGAAACACAAATAATGTTTGATGGAATCTATGTCGATTCGCTATTTTACGATTACAATACTTTGTTAAAACGAGGACTTCTATAATTCATCTATACACTCTCTACCTTTACCCCATTATCAAATATCAAGGTATTATTATTTCTATATATGATATAATATACAAAAATAAACAATTGTTTTAATAAAAGTTCAAATAAAAATATGTCTTTCATTTTGATTTAAACAGTGAAGAAGGTGATGCAGATTAATAATAAATTCATTTACAATTATTTATTAATGAATTTATGATGAAGAACTTAGAAATAAAATTATTATCTTCTTTTTTTTTGTATTGTGTAAAATATTTTTTATTTTATACAAAAAAAATATTAATATAATAGTTATAAAATAAAAATATATAATAGATACAAGTACCCATATACTGTGTAAATTTTAAAATATAATAGATGTTAAGGGAGTTGGTGTCAAAAAATAAAGTAAAGATTAGTAATTAATCAATTGATTCATCAATAATCAGTGACGGATTAAGCGGACAGGCAAGGTAGGCAACTGCAGTACAGTTCAGTGAGTCAAGAATGTTTGAAGATTCTTGACTCCCTGAACTTTAGCCTTTTTCTTCATATAATATTC
Organism: Nineta flava; assembly: GCA_963920215.1. Classification (NCBI taxonomy): domain Eukaryota; kingdom Metazoa; phylum Arthropoda; class Insecta; order Neuroptera; family Chrysopidae; genus Nineta; species Nineta flava. The sequence continues at coordinate 50,103,574 of OY986044.1, forward strand.
CCCTTTTATTTTTCGATCAATATATCGAAAAAAGTTGATATATTATAACGAAGCGCTTATTTTAGGCGTCAAACATAGTGCAGCGTCGCGCTAATTTGACAGTGAAATGATCTCTTTTTTTCTAAATTAAATTATCAATTGGTCACAAATTAATAAGTTCCATTCAAATCCACTTTTCTGCAGCTGCTTTTTCTCCTAAACCCCTTCCAAATGCAATTACACAGGAATAGTATTCAAGAGTATGTCTGAAGCAAGTGATTGTTTTTATGAAAATGTCATGGAAACTTTTATGTAGAAGCAACATTTTTATAAGCTCAAAATCAATCTAAGATTTTTTTTGCAGTGTCTCTTAGGGAGATATTAATGAAAAACGCGACGTTTGACTCTGCGTAAAATTGTTGACGGCTCACGGATAGATGGGGGTATTCTAATTTCAATGTTTTATATTACTGGATCTGTATAATTTTAAGATATTAAATTTTTTTTAAGGTGAACTCAATAGGATTGATTAATATACGTCAAAACACATCGATGGATATTTAAAGAAAGTGTTGCAAAATCGTTTCATCGGTTACAATCTTAAAAGCTACAGTTTTTTAATACGCTAAAAATGATTTAATTTTAATTTGGATTCTGCACGATTTTGTGAACCTACTATATTATTACCCCAACTACCTTAATATATACACACATATAAGAGTCAAGAACTCTTTATTTTGTTTTATTTTTTTCAAGGTAATACACTGAATGTTCGTACACTGTTTTGTGTTTTTTGTGTGTATTTGTTTTGAGTGTTGTTAGTAATTTCTGTTAAAAATCTTCATATTTAATAATAATCAGGTATAATATAATAAGTACACCGCTCGTTCGCTCGCATGCCATCCATTATTATTTTTTTAAATTTTTCATCGACTTGTAAAAAAACTAATATAAAAATATTTTAGGTATTACCTCCGCTTTTGATGTGAAACATTTATTGCGGCAGGTTAGACCGTTTGTTACCTGGTCTGGCGAAATTTTCTCGCAACGCGATCAACAAGTTATTCATAGGTAATATTACAGAAAACAAATCAGTTTTAAAAAGATGCTAATAGACGGTGGTACATATACAGGTTCAAAAACTTATTCATAGGTGGCAATGCATATTTTCTATACAAAATATTTAATAATAATAATAGTTTAATAGTTTTGTTTTTGATTATGCCATATTTTTTGATTATGCCATATTTATTTCCTTTAAAAAACCATCCTTTCATACATATTTTCCATAGAAAAAGGTTTCGGTGTTTCAAATTTCCAATATACCCCTCGAAATTAATCCACAGAAACAAAATTATTGAGTCCAACAGATTTCAAGAAAATCACCTGTAACTGAGTTGGATACCGAACCGATTCCATAAAAGCCTCATTTAGCCAAATTTTTGCACGGAAAACTCAAAATAGACTTCTTTGTCTATTTGAGATTTTTATAACAATAATTTTATTTTGAATGTAGTTTCGAAACACAGTTTCTTCATCAGAAAATATATGATAAATATTTATTAAAATATATGATAATTATTTATCATATATTTTCTGATGAAAAAACTGTCTTTCGAAACTTTAGTCAACATAAAATTATTGTAAATCTCAAATATTTGGTTTATTTAATAACATGTGATTAATTACATTTTTTTCAAAGACGACCAAATTTTTAAAAATTTATTCTTAGAAACCATTTAAATATTTAAATTAAATCAATCATATACCTTAATTTATGCGAAGGTCGTACACAAAAACAATGGTAGTCACCTATTTAACAGCAGGAAAGAACCGAAAAAATATTAACAATTTCTATTAAAAAAACTACACTATTTAAATTGTCTATATAAACATAGCATATCTCCAATGTTAAAATCATTTTAATAGACGGACGGACGTTACACATTATGACGTTATGGTTACATAATTAAAACAATGTAACAAGAACTTAAGGTACTCGTAAACTAATTTTTCTTGAAATATATAAAATCTATTATGGTCGTACAATGACTGTGAAAAAAGGGGCGTGGCAGTGTCGTGGCTGTTTTACGCGAATACGTGTACGAAACGGGTAACGAGTAACGTTACGGGGTATCACTGGATTGCTCTTGAAAAGCCCTTTCCAATCGTTTACGATCTCTATAAATTGATTTGGCTTTTCGACGAGTATATATAGGCCGACATTGCATTATTAATTTTAATGTTTTACTTTATATATATATATATATATATATATATATATATATATATATATATATATATATATATATATATATATATATATATATATATATATATATATGTGTGTGTGTGATATTTATTTATATGTATATATATATATATTTCACACTAATGTTTTATACACGCAATCGATAGATCTTGATGAAAGCTGACGATTGAAACTCAAACGAATGATCTAGCTTCCCCGAGTCAAAATTTATACTAAACGGACATTATGTGACGCATCGAAACGACCTTAAAATGATGGTACTTCCCCCTACCCGCGCGCGATGCGTCACAGCCCTCACTCAGTGTAATAAATTCTTTGATCCTTTAGCTATCGAGTGGTGTAATTAAATTTTGGATATAGATGATAGATATATGGCTGCAACACCAAACCTTTAAAATTAACAAGGTGATCCGTGAAAATTCCAGGATTCTCAAAGTGTTCCATCAGAGAAAAAGTTTGGGAACCCCTAGCCATTATATACAGGATATAAAAGTTTGTCAAAAAAAAAGTAACTAATTTTTAATAGGACTTTTCCTATTAAAATTTACTTTATATTAATATTAATCATTCATGTATACCTGAATAAAGCCAGTAGTCTATAATTAAATTATTTATAAACATTTTTGTTTTATTAAAATTAATTAGAAATATGTATGTAATTATTATTTAATAAACAATTAGTTGAATTTTTTTTTTCATTTAAAATATGTAAGTATGCCTTTATATGTATTGTTCGTAGAAGAAAACTTTGTAACAACAATAAAAAAACTGATTTCAAAGAAGACAGAAAACACTCTGAAAAGTAAACATAATTATGATAAGCCTCCTGCCGCCAATATTTTTGGTATGGACGCTGTTGTTATCCTACGAAGTCGGCGTCAATTTTCTATATACATATAAGTTTGTTTTTATCGAACAGAATTGAAAAGGAACACAAACGACTAAGACAATACGACTAAGTATTGTATTATTAATTAATATTGGTATGAAACAATAAACTCATCCAGCGCAGGTATCTGCTGTTTCATATATAAAAAAAACATCAGAAAAATAAATTGTAGTCTTTTGCCATAACAAGATTTAGATCTTTATAGAGTCAGTTATTTTATTTAAAAAGTTTTTGACGTGAATACGTCTTTAAATTTGCTTCCATAGTGGGAGGCAATTCAGAAAACTGATGATAGATCATCTATCATCTACATTCAAAATTTAATTGCAACACTTGATAGCTAAAGGATCAAAGAATTCATTGCGTTGAGTAAGGACTGTGCTGCAATGTGCGTGGCGGAGGGCGAAGCGTCATCATTTTGAGGTCGTTTCGATGCGTCACATAATGTCCGTTTAGTATAAATTTTGACTCGGAGAAGTTAGGACGTTCGTTTGAAACAAAATATTACCCTTAACGTACACGTATTCACGTAAAACACACGGCCGTGTCCATGACACAGCCACACCCCAATTTTTTTTTCGGGTTTCTTACACACTGGAATTAGAATTATATCTATGTAAATCAATTTTTATTAAATATTCGAGCTAAAGTTTTGATCGGAAAACTTTTTTTTCAGTGTGGAAAGATTTTATCTGTAATAGCGATTACCCAAATTATAACTCACTTTGTATAATCCGACCGATTTGCAATTTTGAAAATGTAACTAATAATTCTGATGATACCCATGGCCACATTATAATACACATGACCACAAAAGTAGTGCTCATTTTTCAAAAATTTCTAATTGATTTGTGTCTTATTCATTCAGCTTTAGAAAAAATACTTCGAACGTTGTTCATTATAAATTTACAAAAAACTTCTTTTTCCCAAAAACCGAATACATAATGTACAATTCAAACATAGTGCTTAAAACATCACTCAAAATGCTTAACTTTTGCCCATATTATTTAATTGGTTAAACGCAAACCCTGAATATCTGGAAAAATGAATTTATATGCAAAACCTCCTTCCTTTTATGTTAGAAGTCGGATTAATTATTTATAGAAATAATGTAAATTCTATTTTAAAGAATTGTGTGGGTATTTACTTCATGGAAAATGATTTTGTATTTGCTAATGTTATGTAATTGAATGTGTTTTTTTTGTTTGTTTTGTTTTGGAAAAAACTGCCATGAACTCAGTGTATAAGTATGTGAGAAAAATAATTAGGTATATTTCAATTCTATGAATGACATGATTCACATTTTCTGAGATTAGCATATATTGATAAGCACTTTAAACAAAATGCCATGACCTTTACTGTTTCTCAAAGTTGTGTAATTTAGAAGTTTTAATCATCATTAAGAAGACACCCCGAAGGTCTTGCCTGTTTTATCGAAGTTGTGAACGGTGTTTTAAATTTTAATCATTTTTTAGGTGCACGATAACTTTTCATAGACCAACATTCTTACACGAACCACTTAAAAAATTTTTTTTTCTTAATCCAATGAATTAATCTCTGTAAATTGGAAAACTAACTGATATCGGTTATGTTCGAGTTTATGTATTTTGGGTTATGTTAAGATCGAAGCGCTGTGGTAGCAAAACTCTAAAAAAATGTTTCTAAACAAAATTATTTTCACGTGATCATTTTAATGTAACGACATTTTTTTACTTTTCGGTTAAAGTTTCAAGCAGTTATTAATCTTTTTTTATTTAATATTTATATTTTTGGTTTAATATTTATATAGTTAAAATACTTTACTAAAATATTATTTATATATGTCCTCCAAAATATGTTTTTAATTTGACTTTGTCTGAACATTTTGCAAATTTATGGAAATGCCATAATTTATTCTTTTTGTAGATTTACATTTCGGTAAACAACAATTTGCAGACATTATAAAATAAAATAAACGATTTTTATAATGAAAAATGCCACAATTCATTTACAAGTAAATATATTTTATTTGTTTGTTTACATTCGCCAATGGTCTTTTTTTAACGGTAGATAGAATCTCTCTAAGCTGGAATTTCCAAATGGTTCGCTTATTTAAAATATAAGGTATCTACTTTCCACGAAGTTACCGTAAAACAATTTAAAACTTTCCGAAAAAGATATACGAATATCACATACAAACCAATTCACAACACTGCGAGAACTTGTTTCGACTTCATTAGAAACTCACTTCCGGTATCCATTTTGATACCCTCAACGAGTTAAACCTTTCAATTTACACTAAATTGTTTGTCGATAATACCACTTTTGAAAACGTATGATTGCATTCTTAAATATTGATCAAATATATAGGCAAAAAACTGATCAAACATTTTTGAGACAACAAAAGCTTTATTACTCGAAGTATCTCGAGGACCTCTTGGTCTTGGTGCTAGAGACCCATTTGCGGTACCCCTCTTTCTAATTATTATTATTAAGTTATGAGTTTAGTATCTAATTAAATAATTTTATTTGTTTTTGTAGTCTAAATGAACACGTAATAAAAGAAAACATTTGTACCTTAAAATAGAGAAGAATTGTATCTTACCATAGCATTTAGGTACCTTAGTAGGAAGAGCACTGATCCGCAAAGGTCTGGAGTTCAATTTTTTATATCACGCATTGATGTCAATAAATGTTAAATAATATTAATTTACGACAAGAAATGGTGTATTTTTTTGGAAATTTCGAATAATATTAAAGTATGATGATTTTAAATTACAAATTATAATCACCGTTTCATAAATTTTAAATAGTTTGGAGTAAAAGTTTTAAAAATTAAGGGCCCGCCCAAGTATTCAATAATATTTAAATATCGTTTTAACCTTAACTAACCCGACACGACTTTAATTTGTAATTAGTATTAGAATTTTTTTATATTATTTAAGAAAGTTCAATGAATATATTAATGAAAAATTTCATTTAAAAAATAATAGTAATATTGGATAATACTGAGTAAAAATATAAATAAATATTACATGTACAATTTACAAGTCATCACTTATTATAAAATTAATCATTAAATTTTATTCAAATATTTATAAATAAACTATAAATAATTTTCAGTGCAAAAATAAATAAAAAAAACGTGTTTTTTCAAATTTATTTAAAAATTATGAAAATATTTAAAATACATAATAAATTTCCAATCTATATCTTACTATTTTATTTTGTTTTAATAATATCTATCAATTATACTTTAATAATAATTTAAGAAAATAATAAAAGAGAAATCATTTCCGATATAAATTAATAATACTTTTTTATTTATTTATTTATTTATTAAGCACGCACAAAACTATTAATTTATGGGAAATAAATAATTTCTCATCAGACTTTTACAATCATAATTTGATGAAATGTGAGTTTAAATTGTTTAAATATGAAAACGAAAAATGATAGTTTAGATTATTAGTTTTAATATAATAAATGTTAGTGGTCAGTCATGTTTGATTCATTTAAGTTGGTAGCATTGAAAAACATTTCTACAAATCCTTTGAAAATCTTTGATAGTGGAGTGTCGATCTTGAACGTCAATATCTTAAGTCACGTTGGTATAATATACATTCGTCGCCAGGATACTTTTCGTAATCATCAAGAAACTTTCTGTTTTTATTAAAAAATCAGGCAAAACTTAACAAACATTGATTTAAAATTCATAAAATATATCTTTATTTAATACTAGCTTATATCCTAGACGAAAAACCTAAATGTAATTTCCCATCGCTTCCACTAGCTTCAAATATTTAACGACAAATTTTTTTTCAGCGAATATTTTCGAATTATTACCAATTTACTTAAATGAACCAAATAAACTTAATAATAAAATTAATAGTATCGCAACTCCGAGAATTGATTAAAATATCCCGAAAAGTTAAGAAAAGATCAAATCGGTCAGCAAAATAATTATGAATTTGCAGTTGATTTCTGCGGAGTTTTATCAGAAGAAATTCGAAAGTATTTTCGTTAGAGAACAATTTTGAAATTCAAAGTTTTTCTCTGTCATTTTGGAATTAAGATTGAGACATTTCATTTCATTGCTTTAAGGATGGTTCACACGCTTAGAAAAATAATGCCCTTTTAAGAGCTTAAGTGTTACTTCTATAAATAACAGTTTAAACTATTCTGCTACCTATGACTGAAATTTGTTTGGTTTATGTCAATGGTTTTAGTTACATTTTACAAAAAAATAAAAATTCATAATAATAATTAAATACGTTCATGCATGAGACTTGACCTAAATTAATTTTAATATTTGGTATCTGGCAAGTTTAATTATGTTTCACGAAATCGAATTTATAACATGGGAAAATGTATTTTTTATATTTAAACTTGTAACAACTATGTTAATAAATTAGACACTAAGATAAATATTGTTTCAAAATATTCTTTATTTTATAAAGTTTATTTAATTAACAATGCTACTACTACTTTAACTAAAATACTGTTATCTGACGTTAAAATTAATTATTAAATATTTTAATCAGCATAATTGAAACTATTTTTTTAAGCTTAAAAAAACATACAGAGTTATACAAATATACTTTTTTGTTTGTTTCCCTTTTTTCTATTATCAGTTCTAGAAAGAACTATAAATAGATCTACTGGCTAAAATGGCTTGAACAGTGATCTACTCACTGGTAGTCACTTAAATGAAAAATAGGTTTAGGCAAATATACTAAAACAGTATGTTTATTCAAATAATGAATTGTTATGTTAACTTACGATAAAAAGTGATAAACTTTATTGTGGACTGTCGAATTTCAGGAATGTATTATATTGGATTTTGTAGAATATTCTGAATGTACTATACCTAGCTCATGAACGTCCTTAAATGTTCATATGAATAATATTAAATTGTGTCAAAAATTAATTCCAGATACTCACTGCAAGCATTGTAAACGTCTACTTTATGGCGTACTAAAGATGCCCTTAGGTTTTAGATCCGACAATTCTTAGACTCATAAAATATCCACATTTAAAGATTTACGATTTATCTCTATAAATTAATCATTAATATCATGTGATTAAAAATGCACGTTTTTCACGTGTTTCACGAATCATCATAACGAAGCGTATTATAAAAAAAAAAAAGATGAATTATATTAATTATATAAGCTTAATCGTTTATGTTGTTTTTTATTAAAAGAAAACAAATAATCCTTGACATTTCACAATTGATTTTATTTTATTACCTGTTATCAAATTATCCAGTAATAAAGGATGGCTTGCCACAATTTATCTACGAGTATAAATTAATAATAATTATATAATTAAAGTAAAAAATAATAGTTTGTTAGGAGTTAACGTGGTAACTCAGGGAATATATAGTGCGTACGCAAAGGTATCAAGCGAGCACACTTAAAATTCGAATATCCACGCAAACGAAGCTGCGACCACAGTAGAAAATCTGAAGGTGATGCGTATCTTCAAAAAAAGAATGTTATTGACAATAATAATAATTAAAACGCATCTGAATTCCATAAATTTAATTGATAGTATATTATATTCAATTTTATTTCAATGCATTCTAATTATAGATACTTAAATAGTATTAAATTGATGTCTACAATTGTAGGCCAATTATTTTGTAATTTTCAGTCGGGTTTTTAGTATTTTTGTAAAAATTTGTAAATAATAAGTTTTTAAATAATAATACATAAATCATCAATTATTCATAGCACATGTTTATACACGATAGTATATAATAAGATAAATTTTTTCTTATCCTGAAGCATAGATAAGTATAAATTAACGATTAAGTATTATATTATTACTATAAATTCCATTATCCAGTTTTTTGTTTATCGGTAATATACAATGTATTTTTCTTTATTTCCAAATATCATACCAATTTATTTTGTATATAAGTCGTGTATTAGATGGAGTTGGAATACCGAAAAATTTTAAGAGAGAACTTATAGATATTTTAATACTCATTATGTTCCCCCCTCAATTATTGATTTTCTATAAATGACACCTGAACAATCTGAAATTTTGTAGACGTATTAAGAACCGTTGACAATACAAAAATATTTTTTTTAAAATTATAAAAAGACAAAATACAAAAATTAAAATTTTAAATTATTAATAGCCAACACTTTGATAACACCTTAATACAACACTTTGATCTGAGCTCATTGATCGCAGAATCGATACGATTCAACAGCCAAATATACGGTTATATCCACACATTACAACATCTCACATGTGGGAATTTAAAAAAATTTTATAATATATAACTAAGGTGATATGTAACTTTGGTGTATTAACTTAAAATTACATACGTAGCCATTGAAAGTAATTTTTTTTCGAAATATCTTTATTATTTACACATACGAAATTTTAATAAGGATGTACTATACATATAAAACTTCTGGAAAAAATTATCTACATGATGGTGAAAACCGTTTCAAAAATTTTAGAAGGAGTTACTGGATTAACATACAGATAGACGCGGAAGGCGATTTCCTTTTATACTATGTATAAATATAGCTGATTTATAGTGCGCAAGTATAGTTTATAGTTTCCATAGAAATATTATCAACAAAATATTAATAAAAAAATGACATTACCAACTGTCAAAATTTTGAAAAAAATAATTAATTGACATAAATTTCCTATGCTATATTCGACACAGACAAAAAACCCCTTAAACTCGGCCTGTCGTACTACCGTGCTCTAGACAAATACTTTCTTTGGTAAGAATTGGATTCATTCCATTACTCGAGGAAATAATAATGAAGAATGAAACCCAAAAATAATTTTGTAAAAAGTAAAATTGCATGCTGCACACACAATAAACGCTGGCCAGACATGGCCCTGGTTCCAAAAACGTTAAATTCAGTTTTATTCATGTGAAATTTCAAATCAAATCAAATATATAATCAAATATAATTGATACATTTTAAAATCCATTATCAAAAAAGTTTCTCCTCTGTCTAAGCTTTTCTTTTTTTTGCTATGTTTTAATTATAACAATTTTTTACACTAACAAATTTTTGATACACTAAAAATATTCTTAATTGAGATTTGATTAATAGATATTAAAAAAAAATATGACAGATAATTATAATTGGAAAGGTCTCTTAAACGATCTTTAATTACACGATATCAAAATATGAAAATACAAAACAAATCATTTTTAATTTGTTTATGTATGTTCAATTTAAAATAATAGTAAGAAATCTATTAGATATCTCCATTATTGTAGTCAGAAATTATTTATAAAATTTTTGATTTACAATTAAATTTTTTAACCCAGATTTCTTTTATTAAAAATCGTTATAAGTAAGATTTAACTTTTTGTTTTTAAATTTAACTTTATTAAGAATGTAAGAAGTATACACGGATGGATTTTGTATTAGCTATCGTGAAAGGTAAAATTATTATAGATTTTTTTTTTTTTTAATATGTGAAAACTGGATTTTGATTTCATTATTATATTATGCTCAGTCATAAAAGATAATTTTTGTGATGAGAGTGAAATGATTTTTTTATTATTAGATTTTTGTTTTTATTAATCTTTATTATTTAATCTTTGTTTGAAGATTTTTTTTCATTATTATTAAAAGCATGTCTAATATTAGGGAGTGTTCACAAAAAGCAGTGTTGTAGAATGTTCAATGAAAGTGTAAATGAAAGAAATGTTATATCACAATGCTACTAAAGAGGATCTGTTATTATTGTCTCGAACACCTCTTTCAAGTCTGTGCCTTACGGACACCTGGCAAGTATTTAGGTATCTGATTCTTTCGTGCTATAATCACGGTACTATAGTCCGTAATCGAGTATTTCAGAGTTCCCTCTAGTTTTTAATCCTAGCTTCCCGATGTGTTCCGTTAGTTAAATGGTTGTGAAGAAATTTACCCGTAGCCGTAGTCTACTTAGGCTCAAGCTAGAACATATTTTGGCTCTCTTTTGGTTAAAATATCGTCGAAATTTTCTTTAACTTGTCTCAGTCCCGGAAGAGATCTCCAGAGCGAGACTCTTTTGGCCTCTTTAACATCATGAAACTATTCTTGGTAGATGTGTTCTCTAAGTCCACAAAAGGGCTCAGGTCCTGTATGAGGTGTCAATGCCCCATTCCTTATCAGGTCATCAACTGTCCCATTACTTACATGCCCTCGCATTCAGACAAGCAAGAGTAGAGTCTCACTCTGTTTCAAAACTAGGCAATACAAAAAGCAAGGCAAAAATTAGATACCTGGTCCTGAAAAAATGCGCTTTATATGAATAGAAAAAAGATTTATTGTGATTTTCTTGTATTTTTGCAAGAAAATCTTTAACTATACAAATGAGAAGTGACGGGCCGATAGAAAACTTTTACAAGTTAATACAATACAAAAGACAAGCTACTCTCATAAAATCTCATCATTACTACTCAATACCTGGTTTCGCCATTTCAAAATGATTACATATGAGATGGAAATGAATTTATACTTTGCAACAGAGGCTAATCTAAATGTCTTTTGATCTAGATAAGAGTTTTTCACCAAAAACCAGATCAAAATGTTTGCCTCTAATTAGAACTCATAAGGACGGGAAACTTATCTTAAAATCTTTAAAAAAAAACTTGTTCAAAGTGAAATAAGACAATAAAATTGTGTAAAATTGTATAAAATTGTGATGAAATATGATAATATAATAAATTATATAAACTGGCTTTGAAATAGAAGTGGAAAATTATTGATCCACAGAAGTAATAAACCTTTGTGTAATCAAATAACAATAAAAATACCAATAGCTTCATATTATAATACGAAGTTATTGTTATTTTTATTAAAATTTATAAAAAGTTCATGAATAACAAAATTTAAGAAACATGTGAAAATATCAACTAACTCAGTTAATTTCTTTTGATACCCGATACATAGTGAGTGCCTTATCAATACGTGGACTATTTATTTTAATTTTTATGTACGCAAATGAATAAAATAGAAAATAGTGTATAAAAGTGGTGTATACATACATGTAATCAAAAGTAGGTAATTACAAATGTTCGACCTGAGATTGTGACAAAACTATTCATTTTATGAAAAAAAGTTTGTAGCAAAAGTTGTCTACTTTTAAAAATCACACCTTTTTTCTCTTTAAATGTTTCTTCTGTCCTTTACAGTTTGAAAAATGGATATTTTCTAACCTAACGGGAAAAGACAGAGTCTGGTTTTGCCCAATCATAAACTTGTGGTCAACACACAAAATTTCAGCTTGTAATGACTTTTCAATAACGGATATTTGAAAATGTCTTAATTAGGTTATTTTATGAACACCTATACCAATACCAATATACCAACCTATACCAATTTGTTTCTGAAAAACAATCATTTTTAGACTTTTACAAGTCTTTTTTTTTTGTATAATTATTAATGGCTCCAAAATTCTACTCAAATATTAACTCACTTCTTATTATCTGATCGGACTGAAATTTTGCGAATGTATATTATACGAAATGAAAACATGGTAGAGACCTTAGTAAAAGTGGAAGCATTTGTTAGTTAAGTTGGCTTTATATTCTTGAAATAAAAAACTAAAATACACGCATTTATTAATAGGTAATGCACCAAAAACGCAAATACATAATTAAATAGTTAGTTATAAAACATTGGAAAGGTTCGTGGTTAACTAAAATTATTATATCGTCTTTTCGAAGATATTTTCATCTTAAACGTTCCACGTTTTTACAATTACCTATTTAATTATCTTGGTTGTTTGGTGAGTAACCTACTATTAAAATATTGTTTTTTAGTTTTTATTTTTTATAAATATACTGCATGGCTAATTATAACCCTTTATGATGTTTACCAAACTTTTAAAATAAGAAATAAACATTTTTAAATTTTAAAGTTCTAAACCAAAATTTTTCAATAATATTGTACAATAAATTTAATAAAATAGATTCGATTAAAAAAAAGATTAATCGCATAATATATACTTATAGATTTGATTAGTAAAGTTATAAAGCATGCGCCAGATACCCGCAAAAGTATAAACATACTTATACAAAACCCGAAATAAAATCAACTATTAAGCACCAAAATACTGTAAAATTTAAATTTCAAATGACTATTCGGTAATATTGTTAAGTTCACCATCAAATTTCATTATTATATGAAATTTATGTTCCCATAAAGTTTCGTATTAAATATTGAGTTTTAAATACATAACTATTTAAATTTTAACTCACTAAGAAACCTTTTTTGTTCCACCATTGTCAATAAAAATGTTCTATATATTGATTACCATAAATTATTTGATCATTTAATCGTATTCGTCATCATATGTGGTAGGGTTTCTCAACATGCTTGATTAGATTTTTAAAAACTAAATCAAGTACAATTGCTTTCTCACATTGACAATGATCAATTAGATTCAATCTGTAAAAATATAATATAATTTAAAATAGTTTAAACATTACTTTTCTTAAAAAAAAACAAATTATGATTTTGTTTTTACTTTCTTAAAACTAATGTATCTATATTTTACAAAGGTGTGTATTTATCAAGATTGAGAATTGATTATTAGTACTCAAATAGTTAAATATGAATTATGATTATGACTAGTAATAAAGAAATTTGTTTCACTGATTATCATTATAGTTTCCAGCAATATTATGGCGGTAAAATAATGCACTTAAAAAAGGTTTTTTTTTCTAAACAGGCTTTTATTTAATGAACTAGGAAGTAAAAATTAAAATGTTTTTATCGAGTCACTAATATGTATATAAATAAAAGCTTGAGGTGTTCAGGTATTACATGTTCGCCCCAAGTTCTTTTGAGCATCCGCCAGTTCGTATTTCTAGTCAGATATTGGTGACTCGGGTAAAAATTTTAGTATTTATCTACATTTTAGGTCGTTATATAAAATATCAATATTGCCTTTAGTTCATTATATTAATTTTTATTTTATTGTTTTATTCTATGACTAAAAAAAACAATTGAATTTCCCAACGCTTCCACTATTTCTCAATGTTTATCAACACTTCCACCAAATTTGTATTCCAGCAAACTAACAGTTAAAGAAAGTGAAGCTTGTAAAAAAATAACGACGTTATGAACATTCAGGCATTGCTTTAATAATAATAGATATTTTCATCTACAGTCAACACATAAGTTTATTATTTCTGTTTATTAATAATTTCTTGTTGAATTTTTCAGAACTTTCTCTTATTTCATCAAAACATTTCTTTTAAATACAGATTGATGTTATGGGCTTTGATGAACCAAAACTTTGTGTTTTTTACAAAGTTTGTAGAAAATACATTAGGCATATAAGCAATAAGCTTAACCACAAAGACCATGGGTTAGCCTACCTAACACTTTACAAGCACTTTTTTGGTTTAGAAAGGGAGTTTAATTCGATTCTCAGAAATTTCTAGAAACTTTAAAACCATAATTGTTTTAAGGAGACAGTTTAGTAATTGCTTTTTGCTTTTTGCTTTTAATGCTTTGATGTTGAAATCAAAGGATCTGATTTAAACTTTTAAATCAGATAAAAAATCCAAAAACTTTATGTCTACGTGCTGCTGAAAATTTATTTTTACCCATTTTTCGAAAAACCATTCATAATGTGTTTGGTATACACATAATGTTGGGCTATTTAACTGACTTTCGTAAAAGAGGTTAAACTTATCCTCAAATATGACCCTTTAAACTACTGGTCGAAAAGGTCAAGGGTCATGGTAAAATGTCAGATTTTGACGTTTTTTTAATAGCTTACGAATATGTAACTACTTTAAAAATTTGAATGCTCCAAACACTCATAACGTGGGCAAAAAGGGACTCAAATCACACAAATTAAGAAAATATATTCAAAGGTTGTTTGATATAAATATTACACTCAAAATTTTATCTTCCCAAAAGCTCTCCAAAAAGGTACAAATGTTATTTCCCCTTACTTTTTCCAAACTATGTTCGAATAATTCGAATATTAATCGTGCATTACAATAAAAGTTGTTATCAAAGTAAGATTTGGACTTGCAACAATTCAAACGTAATATATTTTTGTGAAAAATGTGTTTGTTGATATCAAAAAGCAAAAATCGACCTGTTTTTTGCATAGTTGTAAAAGTGAATTTTTCAGTTTTGGCCAAATACTTCAAAAATAAGTGTCCTAAAAGTTTAAAAATTCACCAAAGTAAAGGCTAGAAGCTAGAAATAATTTAATAAAAAAATGAAACCTATCAGTATTAGCGATATAGAAATAAATGTACATGAAACTCAATAGTAATAAACAAACTAAATTATTTAATTCAGGAAGTTGTTTCACGATTACCTTTCTGCTTCCGAATAACTAATTAATATAAGTCACATCCTCCAAACCATAACAAATCAATGTTTTTGTCGTAACCAAACACAAACAAATACAAAAAATAAAATAAATTATTATTTATTTACATTTGAATTAAAATTTGATCATAGTAAAACCACAAATTTACACAGCAGCTATAATAATTTATAATAAAAATATAATTTTTCTTTCATTTAAAATATATATAATGTTAACCACAATGTACAAGAGCCTTTATATGAATAAACTTCTACACAAAGAATTAGTTTTATAATTTTAGAATTTTCCTTGCAGGAAGGTTAAATAAAAAATTTTTGTGTAATTTGAGTTGCATATAAGCATACGTTGCCATACATAACCTTAAAAGCAATTTTACATGAAACCTAGTTTTATTTGGTAAATTACATCAATAATTTTTTGATGTAATTCAAAGAATTCATTTAAATATTTAACATTTATAAAAAAAGATCTTCATGTTTTTTAACCTATGGGTATATTCCCAAATTAAACTAAATTACAGGTAATTTTTTATTTAAATATTACACGATATGTACCTACTTACTTATTTGGAAATTCTTCAAATCATTTTACTTTCAAGTACTATTGCTTTCATTAACAGCTATAATTTAAATATTATTTCATTGAAAATAACTAATAGTATTCGTTTCATCTTACAACACTAACGCTAAAGATTTAGAATGTCAAGATTTAGACTGTCACTATGTAATTTCATAATTTAATATGAATAAGTAATTCATAATTTAATAAGTAGTTTTTAATGTAACAAAATAGTTTCTTAATGTTGTGAGACGATACAAAATAAACGTAAATACATTGAACAATTATTTGGGGTTCGGATAATTTTGAACAAACTATAATTACAAGTGTAAAATTTTATTTAATTTATTTTTATTTGATTTTTTAAATTGAATTAAATAAACTTGATTAATCAATTTAAAAATTTCATAATCAATCTTTATATCAAAGTATCCCTGTATTAACAATTGCAAGCTAATGTCATAAAATAAATGCGTGATCTAGCTGGACTCTCTAATGACTTTTATCTTTACTTTGCTCTAACAGCCCAATAACTTTGCTCTAATCGACCAAATTTCATGAAATTTTCACAAGACTTTGATCTGAAATCCGAAGTGACTGAAATTAGATGCAGGTAAAAAAATATATGGTGGTAAAAATAATGTAAAGATAGTTTAATAATCTTTGTAGTTTTTGGAGATTATTGAATTTATTATTTTTTATATGTAAAAGAACAAACCTGTAACATTTGATGTATCATTAGAGTACATATTTTAGTAAAAATAATTCTTAAGAAATCAGAGCCTACTAATTAAAGTTATACTTTTCCTTAAATTCAACGATGAGTAGTTCTATTCCTGCATGAAATATCTCAGGAAACTCTTTAAGATAGATATAAGATCTACCTTTTCGTTTTCGTCTTTTAGTTTTTAAGAAATTTTTAAAGGATGTTGAAGAAAATTGTATTAGCATAATGTAGAGCTGAAGGGATTCCTAGAATAGGAAAGAAACCTATTTATTAACAAACAACCTCAATTTTTGGTTGATTTCCATGATTAAGCATGGGTGGAATCGTTAATACGAATAAACCACTAATCTTCATATCAGCCACAGATTACTTATTTTAAAGATTTTTAGAGACTAGGTTTAATTCATTGTGATTATCTTTGATATAAAAAGTTTAGAAATTGGGACAATCTAGCAATAAATAAATTTTGTAATAAAATTTTGTAATATTAATTAGTAAGTACTCCTCTAGGTTCATTTCATATACCATCGTACAAATCTAATTAAACCTACACCTTCAAGGCATTTTTGTAACAAATTTCGTATATATGCTTCCTGTTACAAAAAAAAAACTGACGTTCATATTGTTTTCATTAATAAATCAAATTTTTTTTTTTTGTGAAATAAAAATACAAAAAAATTATTTAATTAATTAAAAATTTCGGATGAAACAAGATTTGATATCATGTTATTATTAGTATTATGTTGTTCTATGAAATATTATTATGATCTAATATTTTTAAAACATCAAGCAGCCAGACACACCCAAAAATACATGTAATTTAAAATGTCAGTTGAACATTTGTTGTGTTAATTACTTGTAGCAATTAATATATAAATATAGTTGTTATAATTTTTAAATTTAAAGAAACTTTTTAATTACATTCATTAATTATTATTAAAAATTGACATACATTTGTACATATTGAGATATTCCATTTTGTGCTTATTCAATTTCTAGACGCTGAAGACTTTATCAGATAATTTCTGGTCAAATTAAAGAAACTACTCTAGCATTTTGCTGTCATTAGTAACAGCAAATTTTCCAAAAATACATAAAAATTACAATTTTTCTTGAAAATATTATTAATTTTTATATTGCTTTAACAGGAAACCTATAATAGTGCAGCAAATTTTTATTGGGAGGCACGCCTATTTAGATGCATACATAGTTTAAAAGTTTCATAAGCTTTAAGGAAGTTAACTCGTAAACCCACTTTTCTTAAGAAATGAGTAAAATATTATATTAACTTAAAGATAATTAATTGCGATATTCGGTGGAAAAATTTTCTACACATTTCTTTCAAAAACAAAAATCTTATAGAGTTTAATTTAACAAACTAATTTAAAAAAACATATATTGCGGATTTTTTTTAAATCTTTTGATTATTAATGGTAATAATTTACAACTGCGACCCCAAAAATAATGAATAGTCACTGTCAAAACCACTCTTGCATAGTACAACATATAGTAAATTTTATTATAAATGTTAAAACACTATATATGTTATAGTAGATATGTTCAATTAGTGTAGTTTGCAAAATAATTATATTGTATTTTATAGTTTTTACTTTGACCGTAACGAGTGGTCTAGCTTAAACCAATTTATGGCTAAAAATAATTTTTACCAACTCTTCCACCAAATTTATACACAAAAAATTAAATTAATTTATCATATTTTTGTCAACGCTTCCACCAAAACTGGTAGAAATCTTGTCATCTGAATTGCATACATTTTCAAACATTTATTTCGCTACAAACATGATGACCTTTTTTACCTAAAATTATACCAAGAGTTTGTTACCTAAAATTATATGGGAGAGTTTCACACTAGAGATTCATTCTTTTTAACGATTTATTGATGGAACCCGTATGTACAAAAATAATGTCCTAAACGTGCACTTTATGTTTATTTTATTTATACGAACTTTTATGTCAAGAATATATAGTACCATCATTCTCCCGTCGATAAATATGTTTTAGTAATTACTTATTTATATTCACATATGTTGTATGTTATTTACATCGTGTACGACTTTTTTTATACTCCGTGCCATTAAAAATATGTTCTTAGACGAGCATTTAACGACCTGTCTGTCATCTATAAAATCAAAGAATATCCAACCCGTTTGACCATTTAATTGTATGTCATCTGTATGTCGCCAGTCACAATACAAGTTTTCACAAGACTTTGATCTCAAATCCTGAGTCGCTTAAATTAGACCCAGCTTCCGTGATATGTTTTAATAACAAAATCAATGTATCCTTTAATATCATTGTAGTTTTTTAATATTAGAACAAACCTGTTACATTTTATAAGTAGCTTATACCCGCGGCTTCGCCGAGTTTTATTGTTGTATCTCCGGCTACCGTCATTTTAAGACTTTAAACCTCAGTGTAATTTCCCACCGCTGCTCCCCTACTTCAAATATTTATCTTTCCCACCGTTTCCACTACTTCAAATATATATTGACAATCTTCTATTTCCGCGAAATTTCTATTACAGCGAATATTTTCGAATTATATCTCTCGTAGTGAATTATTAAATACATACTAGTTTTAAGTCTATTCATAAGCTTTGAAACGAAAAGAATTTCATTAAAATCGGTCCAGTGGTTTTCGCGTGTTGCTCGAATAGGCAAACAAATAAACAGACTTTTACAATTTTATAAAATATGTATATAAATATGACTCATAATAAATCAGAGCCCATTTATAGCTTGTTAAAGGTATACTTTTCCTTAAATTAAACTCATAACGAATAACTCTATTTATTTTCTTATGTCCTGTTAAAAAAATATCTCATGAAACTCTGTGATACAAGACCTACCTTCATAGAAAATCTTAACTTTCTAGGTCTTTTAGTTTTTGAGATTTTTTTTTGAACGGATAAAGGGCAAAGAAAGAAGGAAGATGTTGAAGAAAATGATATAAGGATAATGTAAAATTGAAGGGACTCTTAGAATTGAGTATACGTTTAAAGTAATTGCTTGAACAATTGTGAATCGGTGATTTCAAGAAAATTGGATAGTGAAAGTTAACGAACAATTTCTTCAAGAATAAAATAAAAATTGTTCGAAGCATATATTTATACACAATTTTTATGCTCTATTTTTTAAATCAATTATAATAAGTCAAGTATAATAGAAAATTGAAAATAATTTCTATTTCAAACTTTTTTTTTTGCTTCAAAGTACTATAGACTATAGACTATAGAGCAGAGGTGGGCACAGACAGCTCGTCTGAGCCTTACGGGCTCTCCATAAGCTGGGTGAGAGTAAGTAAAGAAGGTATGTTTTGAAGCAAGACGGAACGATGTTTCAATACAGGTTGTCCTACCGATTATTGCCCAATAATTATATAGTATCGTCTATAGTATAGTCAATATTTTATTTTTTTTGAAAAACAAATTATGCGAAAAATAATTTCCACTACTACAAAAAGTACTTTTCACTTTTTCAATTCAAAGTAGACTAACTCGAAGAACTCAAATTCCCACTTTATGTAAAATTTAACTTAATTCATCAAATTCCCATGGCACTATACTGAGCATACTCCATACGAAGAAAAAATAATTAAATCAGGTAAATAATTCTTTATTAGTTCTCGGATATGAATAGTAAAATATTTAGACAAATTATTTGGAATTTCCAAAACTATATTTCTATTTAAATTATCCTTTGCAAAAATTTCCCTCTTTTATTACAATGGTCCAGCGGTAAACTTAAAGGTTCAAAAGATTTATATATATTTTTTATATATTTTTATTTTATTCATACACAAATATGATATATACTAAAAAGGTACATTTTATGACCCAAATTACCAGCCCAAAATTCCAGAGTATGTATTGAATGATTGTATGTATTATTTACTTTGTATAATAGTGACCATAAAAAAGATTTGGTATTATTATATTTTTTTCATAAAATGTTTTAATTAAAAAAAGAAAATATTAATAATTGGTAGTTTACCCTGTATTAACTCTATCTCTCTTCTTTACCTCTCACTCAGAGCTTGGCCGAGTCAACTCCTGCCCACCTCTGCTATAGAGTACATATTTAATAAAAAAAAACCATCCACCAATACAATCTTGAGTCAGCTACTACCTACAACTACATGTATTTGTCGTGCATGTATGTATATTTTACAAAGAAGTCTTAAAATATTCAAGGTGGATTGTTATAAAAAATTCATCATTTTTCAGATTATTTTGATATCAATGTTTTGATATGAAAAATTTTACATATCTTGCCTGGGAATTAAACCCAAGATCTCCAGATTCCAGACCAGTGCTCGGCCAAATTAGCTACCTGGATGCTATGATAGAATGCGTGCATACAATGCTAAAATTCGAGATAAAATTTAAAAAATTTATAATGGATTTGTGCCTTATTTATTTAGATTTTGTGAAAATGTTTCGAATAAAAGTTAGTATAGTTATGATGAACAACTTTTGGCGTTGACTTCCGGTTAGGTTATACTAACGATAGCGTTTACTTAATTTTACATTTAAGTAATATGTCTGAACGTTTGTAACATTATTATAAAATTAATTTATTACAACTTTGCTCATACCAAATTTTCCCATTTCACTAATATCAAGAGAAAAATTACAAGTTTTATATTTAATATATAAAACTAAATTAAATATATTTAATATTTTTATACCCGGTATATGTAAATATATCAGGGTATATTTAGTTTAGTCCCGACTTTGTAACGCTTGAAAATATTTATCACAAACTCCAATGTTTGGAATAGGCGTTCATAAAATGGCCTAATTCCGCCATTTCCGCATTCCCGGCCTTTTGTGGACACGATAACTAAAAAACGAAAAGAGATAACGAGCTGGAATTTTGCGTGAGTGCTGTAGAGCTAAAAAAGAAGATAAGTAAGTAAGCAAGTTCGTGAATTGGCAAAATCAGACCATGTCGGCAAAATGGGCAACACTGCCCATCTTTGAATCCGTAGGTGATGTAAAAAGAAATGTAAAGATATAATGAAAAAAAATGCTCCTTTTTAAAAAATAAACAACTTTTGTAATAAACTTGTTTATATAAATTCAGTTACTACAAATAGTACCAGTCAAAGTAGCCGAGCGGTCTAAGGCGTTATGTCTGTGCAGTATGCAGTACTTGGAAACTGGGAGGTTATTGGTTCGAATCCCGTCATCGGCAGTTTGTCAATTATAAAAATAAAAAAAGGGGCGGTTAATTGACTAAACTGTCGGCGTATGGAAAAGAACGAAGTAAGTGGCTATGCTTGAGAAGGTTTTTCTGCAGTTTCCTTCACGAACTCCAGATGAATATCGGCATAGTTCCTATCATAGTCGGCTGCAGCCGCATATCCAACCAATTCCTAGTCTACTCACAAATTCCTTCCACTCCACTCACAACCTCACATCCTAAGGCATCACAATGGACCTTATAGTCAAAGTGTAGCCCGTCCAGAGCAGCCTTTAAAATCTACCCTACCTCTACTACAAATAGTTCATTTATAACAACACAATATCGCTGCATTTCGCTTCTAAATCGATCGTCAACATTTCCGAATCACTCAGTATGTGTATGGAATACATGTATGCATGTATGTTGTTTATTATTTGTAAAGAAGGTTGAATATTAACAACACAGCTTTCACTTTAAATACTTATCGCGTACCATGTGATGATAATTTTTAACTTTACAACTATAACATATAACTATACATACATCTAGCTAGACACTGCTAGTAAATAGTAGAAGGTACTTTATATTATTACTATAATAATAAAAATTTTAACATAAAAATATTAAAATATTGTTTTTTTTATTATAACGATCATAAAATATTTTTATTTACCTACTTGTGAACTAATTATTTTGTATATACAATTAGTCATTTTCAGTGTAATGAGTATTATGGTAATAAACAAAATTCACAATAGTTTATTCTTTAAGTTTTAAAATAACTGTATAGATCTTTATAATAATCGCTATGAACTTTCAGGTCAAAAACCTGCATCATTCTCGAAAGATTAGGAATTTATCAAACAACCCTATAAGGTAACCAAAAACTTGTATCTGCTATTGATAGTGTTAGCCAACTCTACACTCCTAATAAGAGGTGTTCGTTGACTTCAAAAGCTTGATATGAAAAATCATATACATATCTAGTATAGAGATCAAACCCACGACCTCTGAAATTCTAGACCAATACTCTACCAATTAAGCTACCTGAGATATTATGGTAGCGCAAGAGGTCGTTGGTTCGATTTCCATCCTAGATGTGTATGATTTTTCATATCAAGGTTTTGATATCAAATAATGTTGTCAATGTTCAGACATATTACTTAAATGTCAAAGTAAGCAAACGCTAGTCGCTTCCGTCGGTATAATATAACCGAAAAGCAACCATACTAACAATGCATATAAATAGACACTTGTTTACAAGAAAGCGGAAAGAGGTACAAAGAAACTTTAAGCTAAAAAGTTTTATTTCGAAAACGAGAAGAGTTAAATCGAATATATTCACTCGAAATCGAATGCAGAGTAAGTATCATTTGTATGCTGTTTAAAGTTTAAAGTTTTATAAAGTATGTTTTCCAATCGATTTGAGTCGAACACATTCGATTTTCAAAAAACTTCATTTTTTAACACGAAACTTTGTAATTGAAAATTTTCTCATAAACATAAATAATTTTTGTTCGAAACTTTTATCAAATTGATACTGATTGAATGCAAAAGTCTGAATAACGTTATGTGAGTATGTTTTTGTCATCAATTTATACTGGACTTATACGATTTTCGAAAAAAAGCTTCGAACAAAAGGTCTTTTCATAACGAACTAACATTTCACCCAAAAATTTCACCATCTTCAAGATAAAATTTAGGAGTGTAGAATTAGGATCGTAAGGCTCATATATTTCGTAGTCGATAACTTTTCTAGATTTAAAAATATACATGTCAATAATATCGATTATATATTGTCCAAAATTTTGAACAATTTCGACTAGACTAACTTAGTGCATTAAATACGTAGAAGGTAGGGTTAATGATCAGAAAAAATTGGACTAAATCATCAAAAGAAAGTTGTTGTTTGAGTGGGAAGAAGGATTCTTCATACAAGTAAAAAAAAATTGAAAGAGAAATTAACCTATTTTGGCGACATATGTGTATTGTACTTCTATTCAAATTCTAACTAATAAAATTAAAACGAGTAGGCAGCTTGAATATATATATATATATATATATATATATATATATATATATATATATATATATATATATATATATATATATATATATATATACTTCACATTTTTATGGAAGTGTGAACAAGTTTATATGCCTCTGTGTGTCTTTTTATGACGGAAGAATTTATATTAAAAATAAAAATTATAATAATGTATAAACATATCAAATACATACAGAGTGTTTCTCAAATATTGAAGAAGTTAAAAGCAATAATGGGCTATCATTATACTCTGTATGTATAAAATATACAGGGTGCAATCGTCAAGACTCTCTAGTTATTAAAAGATGAAATTGGCAACAACATATAAATGAGTTGAACAGATACATACATTTATTTCTAAAGAGAAAAAGAGGCAGGCACAGATATAATATTCCTATAGAGTCCTAGAAACAACAATAATGTTTGTTTACATGGTTTAAAAGTTTGTTTCCAAGATTGGAAATATTTATCGCAAAACAAAAATTGTTGGTATACGTGTAAAACTAAAAGATAACTCTAAAAGGAAAAGAGTTTGAGTTTGTTTCATAATCTCAATTTTCCACAATTTCAAATATTTAATAGTTTTTTTTTCTTCAAATATCTTTAATCACTTGAGGATGACCGAATCATGAATGTTACCACTAACTTAATTGATAGTTTAAGCATGGAGCAAAATAAATAAGTAATCAAGCAGTGGATTAAATTTAAACATCACCGTGATCACTGAGAAAATAAATCGCAACTGAAACTCGGCAAAATACTGTTTTGGAATTCATCCTTCGATACACTCAACCTGAACAGGATACAATATCGAAAGGTTGCCGGATTCATCACCGCACATTATCATCTACGAAAGCAACTACACACAATAAGACTCCACAATAGATCCACTATGTGTAGACTGTGAGGCGAGAAGGAAGAATCATCCAGCCACATCATCACTAACCCCGAAGAGATTTATGAACAAGAACGAAAGTAACCGGTTTTCTGCAGTTTTGCACCTTTAACGAACTTCAAATGAATATCGGCATAGTTCCTATTCAACTCGGCTGCAGTCGCAGAACGTACCAACTCATAGTCTGTCTACATACAAATTCCTTGGCCTGGTCGCTAAAAAAGTCTACGTTCCAGAATTCGACCTCCCACCCGCTACTACTACTACGACTACTTACTTCTATAATTTTTTAAGGTTGTTGTGAAACTGGAAAGGGAAAGTATGGGTGGTAAGTTTGTCCTATACTAAATGCATTGATATCTCATCCATTGCCAACTCTAAATAAGTAAAAATTTTGCAATTAAATCGTTTCAAATAATTTAATTTTTGTAAAATAAATATATATTTGTAAAAAAAAATATTGTTTAAAACTGAAATCCTAAATTTCATTTTTTCGAAGAGTTTTAATAATTAAAAATATGTTTTTATGTATTTCAAAAAAGTTGCATGGTGAAAAAACTAGATAAAACTAATTAAAACTAGATTTTAATAAATATAACTAAAAATAAAACTAGATAAAAATAAATAAAAATAAATAAAACTATAAATAAAACTAGATTTAGAGCATTTTTCGATCTACAAATTGAACTATCTCTTGAAACAAAAAAAAGAATCAATATAAAATTTGGTCCAGGTATTTATAAGACTTTGATAATTATTATTTTTCATAACACTGGCGTATCTGGTTGTCGAGATATAGATTTTTGTATTCATGTCTTTACCGACGAGACCATTATTGTAAAAATCTCTTAAAAATCGTAACTTTAACATTTTTTTACTCAGAAACTAAAAACAGGATCAACTTCAAATTTTGACAGGATATTCTTTATTATTGAAATAATAAGCTGTAAAATTTTGAAGAACCTGTCATTAAATTGAATTTTCTTCACAACAACCCGAGTTTATTAAGTTTAATAATTAACAAACTCTATGTATATCGTTAGTAGTACAACACACAGTATAAAAGTATTTCACTAATAATACCAAACAATAATAATAACATCTTACAACAAAACTCTCTCTTACGTACTACAAATAAATAGGTACAGAGGAGTACACTTTAATCACGATTTATTATTGTTTTCATTTTTGTTGTTGTTATTGTAGGTACTACAACATAGCATGTACTACAACAAACTATTATTATTATTATTATTATTATTATTATTATTATTATTATTATCATTTTGAAACCATCTTTTTAAAAGTGTATCCTGGCACTATTATTATTTTATTGTTATGCATATTTTTTTATAAAATATAAAATGTCATCTTGTTAATTGACACAAACACGTATACATGTTGTTTCACCTCCATGTATATTCAGACAAAACATAATATGTTAAGATATTGGCCGCCTCCTCCGATACACTTAAATTTTTGCACGAAAACCAGGACGGTATAGTTAGTTCACTTACTGGCCTTCTTATTGGCCACTGCAAACTCAATAAACATATGCACAAAATCAATCTCACAGGGAATAATGTATGCTGATTTAGTCGTGAAGAGAAGGAAACCGGAATTGACATTCGTTGTGAATGCGAAAGCCTCTCTTTCTCTCTCTCTTTCAAAAGACCCTATCATTTGGGATGGACATATCTCTAGCCAGATGAAATCGATTAGGTCGCGAAGAGATATTCTAAAGTTTATCTAGACCATAGGACTTCCCTGGAACACCTTTAAAAGAAAGGAAGTACTATAAAACAAATTTTCTCAAAGGAAGGAAGGGGGAAATATAGATGTGAATATAAGATGACGACAACTAGCTAATTCGACTGATTATACGGTTTTTTTTTGTCAAAAAGAGCTTTTAAAATATTTTTTTTTAACTTCAGTTCATTATATTTGTTTTTTGATATGTATGAAACTTGCATGCAAAAAATTTACTTAGCATTCTCTATTCACATGGAAGTTGAATATCAAATTTCATTGTGATACCGCTTCCCATCTTGAGATATTCGGGATGTTCGAATCTTGAATTTTTTTAATTTCTTGTCATATACAGATTTTTTTTACCATTGATACCAAACTTGTTTCTCATTTTTCTAAATAGCAAAAATTGTTAACTTCATGTAAATAAACCATTTAGAGTGAATATAGCCTCACAATATCTATACAGACTAACATTTAACTAATTTCAGCTTACTTTATACTTCAGTATATGGACGTTGCGTGGCTGGTTCACATCAGATTTTTTATTTATTATCACGGTAGATTAAAATTTTATTATACAATACTATTCAGTCTTATATTTCCTTTGATTAGTTGATTAATCGCTTGATTATTCGTCACATCTATTTTGCAAAAGTCATTTTTGTTGTAAATTTCTATATTTTTTGTGCTAGATTTTATTGTTAAGATTCATTATATACTGGATGATTCGCGTTATCTTCGTAAGAGTGGACCTAGCATCTTGCTGTAACTCATCTTTTCGACGTTGCAGTTGGGGTAAAAATTGAAAAAGCCACACACACACACTTACAGCAGCTCAACCTGAAATAGTTAGAGGAGATGACCTTTCAAGAAACTATATATATCGAATACATTAATCACGTTTCCTTTGTGTAAATGTACAATCATTAATCACAAATACAAGTGAAGATGGCGGCGGTAAATATATTCACTTTGAAATTCAAGTCTTTGCCAATGAATTTAAAGTATGGCAGGTTCATGATTTTTTTTTTTTAATTTTATATTATTTTATGGCTTTTAATTATCCTTTCAGAATAAACAGGATACTTTTATTACTTTAAAATATCCATTTTGAATCCACACTATTTTAAATCTGAATTTGGTCGAGTCGTGTAATTTTGACGCTGTTTTAATACTGAATTATAATTATAGAAAATTTAAAACCCATACAAAATATGCTAGAATCGGAGGTTGAACCCTCAATTTAATATCAATTAGATCAATGTGTTCAATAAATTTAACCACAACCCCGTGTTACACACACTATGTTTTTAATTCGGAGAATAAATCAATCTAAATTATTTTAAAATGCAGGTAGAAACTTATAACAATAGATTTAGATGGGTTGTCGCATCTCACGTAGCCGCAACCACAAGTTAAACCGCTACTGTTATGATAATCGTGTTACCCGGCCAAATTCAGACTCAATAAAAGGTTGCTGTTTTGACGCGTGTGACTGAACACATATTTGTACAAACAATATCGGAACACAGCTTATATAATATTATGTCCATTAAATTTATCAATAATTATTAATAACCAGTAATTATTATAAATTGATGACTCATTTCATGACGCGATTTAATTACTAATGATGAATTATAAGAAATTAATTAAATCAAACATTTAACAATTTATGCAAATTTTTTGTATAAAATAGTAAATGATATTTATTTCCTATAAAATTATATAAATATATTCTAAATATTAAAATGTTTAATTATCAAATTTAAAGCTTTATATCTACAAAAGTGTTAATTTTGCTAAGGGTTGTAGGGTTGGGTGCTTAAAGTTCTAGTGTGTTATACACTAGATATTGGATTTCATAATATCGAGTTGTTGGTAAATACAATACATGCATCTCCAAGTATCTATCAACAATTCATTATTATTATTAAATAAAACAAATTATTTGAGATTTTCGTAACAACAATTTTATTTTAGGTCTATTTGGTATTTTAGACTAGGTCTTTTATCAGAAAATATATGATAAAGACAAAAATAGGCAAATTTAAACAAAATGGTAAACATATTTAGGTACTTAAATAACTGCATAGTAATATAACGAATGAATGAAAATAAAGAAATATTGGTAAAACCTAAAACATGTAGGGGCGCGGATCGATCGTACATACATAATTCTTACATAATTCACTTTTCCGAAGATTAATTACCTACACAAAGAGATTAAGGAGTGGAGAATTTTGAAAGTCCAGTTTGGTCCACACAATATTTTTACACACAAAGTTTTTGTATAATGTTTTGATGTAAAATTATTTTGTATTTTATTTATTACCTGTTTGCATAATTACGACAATAGTTTTTACAATTGTATCTGAATTATGACTAACCCTTTATGGAATTTTTTAAATGTTTTAGGTTTTACCAATATTTTTTTTTTATTCATTCAATATTACTTCCATCACTTCCCAAACTAGTCAAAATAAAATTATTTTTTTAGAAATCTCATAAATTTATTTCATTTAATAATTATAATGGATTTTCTTCAAGTAATTCAATACAAAATTCATTATTACAAATTGTGAGAAAATTTGTATTTGATTTCGTTTTTAAACACTTATTATTATTTAATTCTTTCTGGATTGGGTCAAGTTTCAGCTTTAAATATATCGGGATCACAGAAAATGTGCCTTCTTATGGATGTACGAGCACTGAAGCATCAAAAAGATTAAGGCTTGATTTTTTGTTTACATGTACGTTGAAGTGCATATTACGGGGGTCTTGAATTAATTATTTAATGTTAAAGTTCGAGTTTTAATGCATTGCTCTTATGGAGAAACCCATATTTTTACACATATTTAAACATATTTTGATAATTTTCACTTAGAATAAAATAAGACGAATAAAAAAAAACTACACAATAGAAAATAGAAATATTAATAAAGAGATTGATCCAATAAAATTATGGTATGACAGTCCTAAAAAAAGATATTTCAGAAAACAACTGAGATTTCGGGTAAATTTATATTTCTGTCAGCGGTAGCTAATTACCCGAAATCTTACATAAACATTATTGTGGACATTTATGAATGTATGATTTTGAATAATTTTATAAATGGACTATACATCAGTCCTCGTACATCCTTAATCGTAACAAATTGTCTATTCTTAAAGCAATCGTAACTCAATCAATTTTAAGCTAGAAAAAGAAGTAAAAAATCCAAAAATCGATTTTTTTTGGTCCAATGAATTTTTCCCAAGAAACCACAATATTACAAAGCTATAACAATATCTTCTATTATAAATCGTCGTGCAAATAGAATCAGATAATAAAATAGTTACCAATATTATTTGAAATAACTTAACAAATTATATAGTTTATTAATAGTTCATCATCCAAATTAGGTTAATAATTGATTATTAATTTAAAAAAAAAAAACCACATAATTTATAGTTAGTTAATTGAAAGATAGAATCAATCAACCAATATACCTTACAAAAATAGGTAAACCATTAGACTAGGTATACACTTTTTATTTATAAATTGAATAGGTCAATTGAATACGCGAATCCATCACAACTAAGTATTCACTTAATTATAATGCTAAATAAGTATTCATTTAATGTACCATATCAAAATTTCATGTAATCATGATTCTTTTCAAATTTCTTCTGAAATTAAAAACTTTGAATATAATAAAATTATATGATTCATTTTACAAAAATTACAATAATCATTTGATAATAGTTTTCAATAAAGGTATTCAATAGTTTTTTTTTTGTTATAAATATTTCACATCCAATTTTAATGAAAATTCCGTACCAATCAGAATTAATATTTTGTTGGGTGAAAAGCGAACCCTTTATACAAACTAAAAACTTAATCCTATATATTTATTTGTGTATACTTAAGCGTGAACAATACGATGCTTGTCCAATTTCCATTTCGGTTACGTAAGACAAACTGTAGGACACTAGCGTATACTATGTAAACAAATGTCATTGAATTTTTTAATTAAATACTAATATGAAAAAATTAACTCGTCAACCAGGAATCGAACCTCGGGTCTCTGGATATCTAGTCCAGCGTGCTTCCGCTACACCAAAGATGACTGTGACGTAACAGTCAACTTTTTGATATTCTTATTTTTTTATTTTGACAGTATTACTTCTGTCGAAGTTATTATTCATATATATTTATTTGTGTATACTTGGTCGAACATTCTTGTGTGACGAAATACTGTAAGATTATCAACTGCTAGATCATGTCTACGTATCTGTCATTACGTATCTGCGCGTTGTATTTGTTACGCCTGTGACGTAATCGTATTAGTGTAGGTGCATGCTCGTGAATGGTAACGAATTAACTTTCTGTAAGGTTATAAATTGATGTAGTTTGGAAACGCGTTTAGCTAGGTCATTGATTCTAGTGTCTTTGTGAAGAGCTTGTGGAGTACTACTTGTAGGAGTATAAGTGAAAATCTGTATTAAATTGAAAATTACAAAATCACTGCAGTTTCGTCTCATATATCTCGTAAAAATGGAATTATTGAGAAATAGTCCAATGCCGAACGAATGCGAGACCTACGACAGCGTCGAAAACTTTTCAGTTTTGGACTGACAAAAATTTCCAAGAAAGATTGTGTGTTTTTTAAACGGGATATGTTTTATATTAAAATATGTTTTACATAGGAAATGATAGCTGACATCTTCCATCAGTGAGTTAATATGTACGAGTAGAAATCACACTTTCAGCATTTTATTTTATTTTTTTATTAAATAATCGGTTACGGTATATCATCAAATAATCTCTAAATATTCAATTTTATATTTAATAATTTAAAAAGTATACATTTAAATACATGAATTATTAAGCAAAAAATTGATTACGTACTTAAAAATGTGGTGTGAAACAATCACACGACCTCTATATTATAGAGATTAATATATTGCTTCTAACATATATCACATATATCATATATCACTCCTAAATATGCTCGGAATTATAAAAGACACATATCAGAAAAAAGCTCGCGTGAAAGAAATCCAACGAGCCTGAAAAGTCCAGTACCGAACAAATGCAAAAGCTACGACAGCGTCGAAAAAAATGAAAAAACAGCGCAAAGCGATAACGGAGCTGGCCCTACGGATCATGTGTAGCATGTTTTAACAAAAAATCTACGGCGTGGACCCAAACTGCGTCTTACTTTCTTTTTACTTCGTTCACCAGTTCAACTATTCTTTCTAAACAAATTAGACTAGTAAGGATTAATACTCTTACGCAGTATAATAATGATACGAAATAGTTGACAGGAATAGTCAATAGGAATACAAAATCGGAACCGTTGCCGAAAAATTGTCAGAACTCTCAAAAACATTTCGTATAAGGGAACATTTCCGGTTTAGCTATTTCCGCCAAAACATTGCACTCGCGTGAGACTATAGTATTAAACTTTAACTTAAGTTTAATACCCCTCACTATCTCCGCTTACCAATCCAAGTGGCCGAGCGGTCTAAGGCGTTATGTCTGCGCAGTATGGCCAGTATGCCTTCTTGGAAACTGGGAGGTTATTATTACTTTTTGACCAGTCAAGTAGCAGCGCTTGTTAAGGCGTTGTGTGTACTTGGAACTGGGAGGTTATGGGTTCGAATCCCGATATCGGCAGTTTGTCAATTATTAAGAAAAAAAAGAGACGTTTAATTGACTGAACTGTCGGCGTATGGACAAGAACGAAGTAGCCGGCTATGCTTGAGAAGGTTTTCTGCAGTTTCCTTCACGAACTCCAGATGAATATCGGCATAGTTCCTATCATAGTCGCCTGCCGCCGCATATCCTACCAATTCCTAGTCTATACACAAAAATTCCTTCCACTCCACTCACATCCTTAGGCTTCACAATGACCTTATGGTCGAAGTGTAGCCCATCCAGGGCAGCCTCTACAATCCATCTATCTATCTATCTAACTCCGCTGTTGAGGTATCTAGTTCAAAGACCCACCATGGCCAAAACTATGTTTTTTGGTATTAGAGAAGCTCAAAATATAAAAATTCTACGTATATTCTACGTATATAGAGGTAAAAATTGTAATTTAAAAAGAAACTATCCGCGACTGTATAATAAGGTTTTTTTTCCTTTATAAATTAGCGATAATAAGTGATGTTATTTGCTAATAAATAAATAGTTACCTCGTCTTATAAATGGCTGCATGCATCAAACATCATACTACACTTCTGATTAGAATCTCATTTATGTGAAGTTACATCACTTGTTTCGTTTTTTTTTCAATTTTGTTTAGGTACTATTAGCAAATCGCCTAGTTAATTTTATGTGAAATTAAAATAAGATATTTTTTTTTGTATTATTGTGATGTTATTAAAGTTTTTGATTTTTTTCTGAAATTAAGTATTCTATTGAAACGATTTTTTTGTTATACGGATAAAATTACCAAATATCAGAATTGGCAAATCAAGTGAATTGTCTAATATGAAAAAAAGAACTAGATCTATTCCTGTGGTATCGTACACACAAATTTATTCGATACTCGGAGGGGATTAAAACTATTCGCCGCACTAAGCAGCAAGAAAATTACCACCCTATGCTATAAAGGTACTTTTCCATGCTGACGTTCGTAGCTGGCGTCGGAAAATTAACTCATCTAACACTGCATGTGTTCGAGTTGCAGGTTCTACGTTCTATTGACTCATTCCTAGGCCATTTTAGTGGCCCTTTCTGAGCCACTAGAATGGTCTCAGTTGGAATGAAACCAACTTCTTGACGCCAATTATTATTAATTAAATCCAACGAAAGAGCTTTTCCGTAAGGTTTGTGCGGAGTCCTTTCTATTTCAGAGACTTGAATATTTAATTTTGAAATAAATGTTTAGACAATTTTTGCCGTTTATAAAATAACAGGATGTGCACAAACCATTTATGTGTACCGCGTATGTTAAAAATCTCAACTTAGATTGCGAATATGCTCGCTTGGCAATCGAACAAAAAATTTGTAATTTTTTTAATTTAAATAAAAGACACTGAACAATAATGTCAAATTTTAATTTCATCAAATTCTTAAGAAAAATGAGTTTACAAGTGAAAACTACCATACATATGTTTTCTATTTCCAGTTTATCACTTAAGTGCGATTAAAATTAATTTCCGGCTGCTATAATAAATTTTAAGTAATAAATTGAATTATAAGAATGTTATCGAAGGTCTCTTTTTATTATTATTTTTTTTAATAATATCAAATTTCATATCATTAATAATATTCAAATCTTATCTCTGTTATAGTTAGTACTACAATAATCAATGTGTTTATGTATGGCTACAAAACACACGTCGAAGTACACAGAGCTGGGCAAAAAACCGGGGATCAGTAAGTACAAAGACTATTAAGATAATCAAAGAGAAAACTCTAGGGTTTCTCAAATTAAATTTCAAATTTTACCCCAATTCCTGGAACAATTATTTGTATTTTATAAATAAATATTTCGACTAGAAAGTAGTCATCATCAGTATGAATTAGCTAATCGTAACTATCTCGGGGATATGGAGTCAAAGATATGTTACTCGTTGCTAATTTGGTGCATGTCTCACAGTAATCTAAGTAATAAGTAGATGTCAGTTTTTAAAATTTTATAATTGATTTGTGCCTTATTGATTCGATTTTCGAAAAAATTCTTCAGACAAATTTGTTCATTAGAAATATTGTTACAACTTTTATTCGAAAATTTTTTTCAAAATCCGAATGAATAAGGCACAAATTAATTATAAAATTTTAAAAACTAACATCATTTATTGACGCCAAGTGTACCAAGTATTGAAGAAAAAAAAAACTAATTAATGAACAAGTGCATTTCAAAAATAACCTACCTAGCACCAAGTGTAAGTACTTTGAAGGTACTTATGAAAAATAAAGTACAAGTACAAAGTACTTTTTAATAGAAAAATTTTTTTAAATATTTTTTAACATTTTGTGAGCTGTTTTCGAAGTCGAAGTAGAATGATTGTGGTTGCAGGACAAAAGTTTAGAATTTATATCCAATCCATATTAGGAAATCATTGAATAGTTATTATTAATGGAAAAACTGACACAACCCTCTCTTGTTTATCATTGTAGCAAATGAAAATAATGTTTTAACGGCCAGTTCAGAAATACTGACTTTACAGAGGGATATTAATTAAACACTTGAAGTTGTTTATTTTTATCGTCTAAATATTGAACGATTTCGCATTCAATTCTGTTGTCCGTCTGCCCTGGGCACAGAAATTAATTGGCGGGAAGAGTGACCTACGTATAGATAATACTTAGACAGAAGAAGTTCAACTGGTAATTAATTTAAACCAGCTTTCTGTCCGCCTAAATGAACAACAGTGGGTACAAATGGCGTCAAAAGTCGAGCTATGATTTCAAAATTTCATAATTGCTTTTTGCCTTACTTATTCCGTTTCCGAAAAAATGCTTCGGATAAAAGTTTTTCATTATAAATATATTAACAACTTTTATTCGAAACATTTTTTTCGAAAACCGAATAAATAAGGCATAAATCAATTATAAAATTTGTAAAACTGACATCGACTTTTGTGGCCAAGTGTACTTAGTACTTGTATTAAAAGCTTTTTAGGAATTATCTAACAGTATTTTAAATAACTTTACTGTTTAAGTATTTGAAGATTTATTTTACAAGTATAAATACTTAGTAGTACACAAATACTTTTAAGTAGTTCTTATAAATACAGTACTTAAAGTATTGCCCAGCTCTGAACTAGTACGCCTATCGAATTTAACCAAATACATAGTAAATTATGTAATATAACGCCTTCTATATCCACACAAATATTTCAAAATTTATTCCAAGAATGTTGTTGTCGTATTATAAATTTATTTGATACTTTTTTGTTTTAAGTAAATAAATGTTTATTAATCCATAAGTGTTATTTTGGCATTTATGTCCAAATATATGAGACAACCTACGCTATTTTTTGTTTGAAATGGTATTATATTATATTTGGGCCAGGTAATAAAAGTCTAAAGTCTTGTTGGTATGTATTGTCTAGGCCAGTCTAGGGAAAATAAACATTTAAATATTAAATTTAAACAAATATTTGAGATTTTCGTATTTTTATTTTACTATGGATGCGAAAACACAGTTCTTTTTTCAGGAAAATAAACTCGTATAGTAATGAATAAAAATAAGATAATAATATTGTTATGAAAATCTCAAATATTTGTTTAATTTAATAGCTATAATGGATTCTTGTCACGTAGCGACCCATTCCCATATTTTTCCTTTACATCCTAGTATTTATCAGGCTTCTAAATACTTACCGTGATAAAATTTCTTATCGATTTCTCTGATAATTCATTAAGTCAAATAATTAATCTGGTAATTGACGAATAACATTCAAGTAACATATATCATATTTTGACTAAAACATACGTCCTAATCAGTTTTGCAAGAAACATGCTTATATGCTTATACTATGCGCCAATTATAATAATTATTTTAATATCATTATGATGCGTAAGTTTGTTTTGTAGTGTACTCGTAGCTAAATCTTGGACATGGTGCATGCATCTGACCCTTATTAATTGTATGGTGTTTTCTATTTCTATTTGATTGTATTTTTAAGATTTTTGAGAAATTATATGATAATTTTGAGATAGAAAACCTTACAGAAGTACGGAATTATAAATACTTGCGATATTAAAATTTTGAAATTCAATTTCTGAGATATTTCTGCCTCTGTGAATTGTACTCCATTGTATCCGAAAAAAGTAGTCACATATCCTTACCTGAAATAAAGAAAAAATGAATTAGAAATATAATAAACAATTGAAAATAACAACTAACTGAATTAATAGCTTAAATGTCCGGTATATACTGAGAATGTGAGAAAATTTTTCAAACATAAGTTTTGTTTAGAAACATTTCTAATTGTCGGATAGATACATCAAATTCTGTATTTCTCCTTCTCTAAACCCACTTCCTTCACTTGTGAATTTGTCCTTTCTAATACAAAAAACAAAATTATAATATTACGAAAATACGAGTTAAAACTGATTACCAATCTTAGCATAAATTTTCTAGAACAATTTGCCTTGAAAACAGAATGAATTGTAATTGTTTACAAAAGCACGTAATTTTATTAAACCACGCATAATTATACCTTTTAACGCAATCAAGAAACACATTTTAAAAATATGTGTGTGTGTGTGTGTATATATTTAATCGCCCGGTACATGCAAATACATATTAGATATGTTTGTACCGGGCACTGGTAATAAAAAGAGTTTAATAATTATTTGAATTAATTATAAATGAATTAATTATAAATGAATTAATTAACAATATAATATTAATTAAGTAATGATTATTGTAATTAATATGGTTTTGAAATTAATTAGTCAGGGTTCAAATATTTATTCATTTACGGTGTATGAAATAATTTTTTTTTGACTAATCAAACGTGATATTATTTTATAGTACGGAGGCAATACCACAAATTCAAATGAATCTTTGCATTTTTGATTCAAACAATGAAAATTCGTACACATATTTGTTGAACCCTACTCTTTAAAATAAGATGAGATGCCGAAGCAGGACAGGAGGTTAATTTAGGCGATTAAAAGTGGGTAAAATGCATTATCGCAAGTATATCAAAAACATTATCATAATCAAAATCAAATTAAATGAAATGAAATTATAAACAAAAATAGGCTCTCTTACTTTCGCTGAAATCATTGATTTTGGCGATGTGGGATTGGCAAATTTTAACACATTTTACAGAACTCCCCCATATAAATTTTATTTCACAAGCGGAAAAAGATAAAGGTTTCCTCTATCTCTTACGGTTTGTTTACTAATTTGCAATTTCGATTGGCACAAATTAAATTACTACGGATTTCGATAGGCTGTCGAAACCACCAATTTTGCCAACAAGTCCTATTTTAAAGAGCTCGGGTTCATTGAACGAGTATACCAATTTCTTAAACCCTCGCTTCAACCAAAAACGTAAATATCCATTTAAATTTGACACTTAGCCGCCGTACTATTATTTGTATTCGTGCGTTAAAATAGAGAAGATAAAATAACATCTTAATAATAAAATATTATTTAAATATTTTTTAATCGTTTTGTTTCTATTGCTAAAAGTGAAATTGGCAAAGAAATAAATCCATTCTCCAAATATCGGAACATGCCATACAATGCCAGACATCGAGACGCTTATTAAAAATGGATATTCTGCACTGCCCGATTTGGCCCATTCACGAACTTGGAGTTAATTTTTAGCTCAAGAACTCACACACAAAATTTCAGCTCGTTATCTCTTTTCTTTTTTTGAGTTATCGTTGACGGAAATGGACTAATTACGTCGTTTTTTGAACACCTACACCAAAAATTGTATTCTTCGATCAATATTTTCAACCGTTGCAAAATCGGGACTAAACTTAATATGATCGTGTATATAATTATATGTATACATATACCGGGTATAAACCACTTTTCAACAATCTTTTATCTATCTGTTGGACGAATATACTTCAGAAATACTAATTTTTCACGATTGGCCTGAATAGATTGGCAACCAACTAATAGTAATAATAATAATGGAGCTTAACCTCCGTTTTTGAGACACCGCGTTGTATAACAGAGGCAACCCACATCATTATTTTTGACCTTTTATTAATTTTATAACAATACATTTTTAATGATGTGGATGGAGATATTAATCTGGAGTTCGTGAAGGGAAACTGCAGAAAACGTTCATAAGCATAGCCGGTTACTCCGTTCTTGTCCACACGCCGACAGTTTAGTCAATTATCTGCCCGATTAATCTCGCAACCTTCCAGTTCCAAGTAAAGTGCCTGAACAAGCGTGGCTACATGACTGGCAACCGACTAGAGTTTGTTAAAAGTCATCTACAATATTTTTCAAAGGAATTTTCATACTTATATTGCAGTATGGGAACAGATTGAACTGCATTTTTATATACCTAGTGACTTTATCGTAATAAAATCATCAAAAAGGTTACTTTTAAAATAAATTAAGATTCACATCTGAGTGAAATCTACTTAAAGAAGGTATCATATAATATGTTTGTTTATAAACATCACTAGGTAAAACAACATGTCAGATTTGTGATATGATTAAAAAATTTGTTGGTACAGCCTAAAGCGATATTTTTTATAATTTAATTATAAATTCATAACGCGTATGAATTTTTAAAAAAAATGAAGTTTTTTTTTTAAACAAGGAAAGCTACATATATTTATTTAAATATGACAGAACTTAAATTATATATTATGTACAGATAATATAGTGATGACGCGAGACAAGTCGAGACAAGAGTGGCATGTCGGTTGTATTGTATTGACTTGTAAAAGTTTTCTAACGTCTCGTCTCGTCTCGTTTTTACAGATAAAGATTTTCTCGTTTTTACAGATGAAAAAATACAATCGAAAAAAAAAGTCATTACTTTAGATATTTAAAAATAAATTTCAAATCTTTCTTCTATAAATAAAAAGTTCATATTTTTCTAATTTAATTTTAGTGAATTTTCGAAGAAAATATATAGCTATTGGTTTTGTACCGATAAAGGAATTTTGGATAAATTTCTTCAAATATTCATCGAACCTACCTAGTAGATAACGAAAATCTCCATCACTAAAAGTTATATATATATATATATATATATATCTACTAGGTAGGTTCGATGAATATTTGAAGAAATTTATCCAAAATTCCTTTATCGGTACAAAACCAATAGCTATATATTTTCTTCGAAAATTCACTAAAATTAAATTAGAAAAATATGAACTTTTTATTTATAGAAGAAAGATTTGAAATTTATTTTTAAATATCTAAAGTAATGACTTTTTTTTTCGATTGTATTTTTTCATCTGTAAAAACGAGAAAATCTTTATCTGTAAAAACGAGACGAGACGAGACGTTAGAAAACTTTTACAAGTCAATACAATACAACCGACATGCCACTCTTGTCTCGACTTGTCTCGCGTCATCACTATATTATCTGTACATAATATATAATTTAAGTTCTGTCATATTTAAATAAATATATGTAGCTTTCCTTGTTTAAAAAAAAAACTTCATTTTTTTTAAAAATTCATACGCGTTATGAATTTATAATTAAATTATAAAAAATATCGCTTTAGGCTGTACCAACAAATTTTTTAATCATATCACAAATCTGACATGTTGTTTTACCTAGTGATGTTTATAAACAAACATATTATATGATACCTTCTTTAAGTAGATTTCACTCAGATGTGAATCTTAATTTATTTTAAAAGTATATATATATATATATATATATATATATATATATATAACTTTTAGTGATGGAGATTTTCGTTATCTACTAGGTAGGTTCGATGAATATTTGAAGAAATTTATCCAAAATTCCTTTATCGGTACAAAACCAATAGCTATATATTTTCTTCGAAAATTCACTAAAATTAAATTAGAAAAATATGAAAATATGAAAAATATGAAAAATATATATATATATATATATATATATATATAACTTTTAGTGATGGAGATTTTCGTTATCTACTAGGTAGGTTCGATGAATATTTGAAGAAATTTATCCATTTATCCATTTTATATGTATACATTTTTTTATTTTTTTTCTAATGTTTAGAGGGATATTCCATACTTTGTGTTTTCTTCTTGCTCTAAACGTCCCTTACTCTTGATGGATTCAATTCATTAATGAACTGAATCTTTGAAATACCAAAAGCAAATCAGATACGAAAACATATTTATTTATATATGTGTCTGTAGCCACATATATCAGTCTCTAGTGGTCACAGATCGCCATAAACATTAATAAGATAAAAGTTATAAAAGTTAATAAAGATCTATTTCCAAAAGATTCAAGTGATGCATTTATTCTGAGAAAATTCGCAACCCCTGCGTAACGAATTTTTTTATATTTTAATTGAAACAATAAAGACTATAGAAAAAATTAAATCATTACCACTCAAAATGATTTGCTGTTTAGTGATAAGTTTATTTTTACAGATTAAAAATCTATAGAGATTGAATGAGATTGACTATCGCCTGTCTCTCGAATATTTATCGAAAATCAGGTTTCGAATTTCCGACTCATCTCTCGGTGATTTATTATCGCGGCATCACTAAGACAATATGATATCTTCAATAGTTTCATGTTGGTAACTTCCTTTTTAGAAACTTTTTAAATTATAATATTGTTGTTATTATATTGTAATACACCTCCTCCTTTAAATATAAACAAGTACTACACACAAATCTTAATTGAAAATATTATTTATTTAGCAAAAAAAAAAAAAAAAATTATTTTCTGTTTAAGAGTTGAATGGAATTAGTCAAGTGTTGAGAGATTTTAATGAGATTCAGTATTTTAATTTTGAATATTTTCTTATGTAACGGCGTGCTTGCACGCACACAGTAACCATTTAATTTAGAAGCTTGTTGCATACATTTTCTTTGTTGTAGCCGACGACAAACAATTAGGAAATTTCACAAATAAAGAATTAAATAATAAATTATTCGAAAGTATTTCTATCGTAGGTTTTCTTCTATTATATCGTTGGATTTAGGTAAAGGATTCACCTAAACCTTCACCCAGCGACACTTAATAATTTACAAATTATCAACTAAGAATATTGAAATGCGAATATGTATCCCCAAGAAGATGCGCATAAGTTCGATTGATTTAAAAACAAGTGAAAATAACAACCAACTGAGTTAATTGCTTAAATAACCAGTATACACTGAATTTATGAAAACAAATTACGAACAAAAGTTGTTTATATTTAAAAAAGAAACATTTTTTTTCTTTAAATATGTGTTCTATCTCTTACGGTTTCAAGGATAGACAGTTTTGCCCATTTTTTCCTAAACATAGGGTGATTTTGCCAATTGACGAACTTGACCTTACTTTTATGTTATAGAACACACATACAAAATTTCAGCTTGATATATCTTTTCGTTTTTGAGTCATCGTGTTTAAAGACGGACAGATATATATGCAAATGGGCTAATTAGGTTATTTAAATAATTAGGTTATTTTATGAACACCTATACCAAAATTTTTTTTCTGCGATCAATATTTTCAACCGTTAAAAACTCGGAACTAGACTTAATACACCCTGTATATATTATATACCGGGTATAAAAAATAAATGCAGTAGAACTCTAATCACCCGGATCGATGTAATCAAGCCAGCAGAGTGTACTTTGGAGATTGGATTCTTAAATAAATCCAAAAATCACCAAAATTACAAGCTAAACACCTATAAAGCCCACATTTATGGCACAACGTAAATCAATTTTGCCAGAGTCTACTACGAAGTATAAAAATTTATACCTCTGAATAGCGAGTTTTTATTTAGTTTTTATAACAAAATATAATTTATTATTCTGCCAATTCTAGCCAGTTAACCTTAGGCCTAAAACTCTTTAATTTGGTTTTGCTTGAGAGTGGGTCAAGTGACCATCTTCATAATAAATGATATTTTGCAAACAGAAAAAGTCATTCATTTTGTCCTAAAAAATAACTTTCTCTCAAAAAATTATAAAATTGGCTCAATAACAGATATAGCCTAACAAATTTACAAATTGCATTTCTTTTACCAGGCTACTATCCGTTAATATTTAAGCTGCACCTGCGAATACCAGTCCAAGTGGCCGAACGGTCTAAGGCGTTATGTCTGCGCAGTATGCCTACTTGGAAACTGGGAGGTTATGGGTTCGAATCCCGACATCGGCAGTTTGTCAATTATGAAGAAAAAAAGAAAAGTGGCGGTTAATTCACTAAATTGTCGACGTATTCTGCAGTTTCCTTCACGAACTCCATATGAATATCGGCATAGTTCCTATCATAGTCGGCTTCAGCCGCATATCCTACCAATTCCTAGCCTAAACACAAAAATTCCATCCACTCCACTCACATCCTCACATCGTTAGGCATCACAATGGACCTTATGGTCGAAGTATAGCCCGTCCAGGGCAGCCTAAACAATCTATCTATCTACACCTGCGAATAGGCACAATGAGGAAATTTACTCGAGAGTGGACTTGGATATCTTCTGTTTTGGCGGTATGTAAACAAGTGCACACTTACATTTTATTTGATAAGCAAGCTTCTGG
Organism: Nineta flava; assembly: GCA_963920215.1. Taxonomy (NCBI): domain Eukaryota; kingdom Metazoa; phylum Arthropoda; class Insecta; order Neuroptera; family Chrysopidae; genus Nineta; species Nineta flava. The sequence continues at coordinate 50,146,390 of OY986044.1, forward strand.
CTATTGCCAAAATATAGGAGAAGCGAATCTCGTCAGACTGAAATAGAAGAGAGAGCACAATAGACCATAAGGTCGAAGTGTATTACATTCATATACCCCAAGATATATCTATCTATCTACATTTTATTTATACACTTACATGGATTCAGTGGCGGATTATCCATAAGGCAAACTAGGCACGTGCCTAGGGGCGCGAGGTTACAAAAGAGCGCGCGTGGAAGTTTTTAAACGAAGAAAAAAATAATACCCTAAGTCCTCCCAGAGAGTAAGTCGCCGTCGGGATCATATGATATGTGACTTTCCCGGGATAAAAGTATCCTATGTGTTAATTCATGGTGTAAGCTACGTTCATACAAATTTCTTCAAAATCTATTAAGCAGTTTTTGCGTGTAAGAGTAACAAACATTCATCCATTCATTCTCACAAACTTTCGCGTTTATAATATTAGTAAGATGGCAATTAGAGGGGTGCTGATGAGGTGCTAGCCTAGGGCGCTGTGGACATTTAATCCGCCCCTGTATGGATTCGAATATATGTTTCATTAATTTGCAATGATATGGAACCCTACACAACAATAGCTAACAAACAAAAATAAATAAATAAAAATAAAAAGTGAAAACCAGTACCTATGAAGAAGATCTCCATATTATACATTTAATTTTATTATCACTATATACCTACTATTATAATATATTTATTCTTCATTCGACCTTACACTTGTTCTAGATGAACGATTCATTTAATTTTTGGCATGGCCTTGTCATAAACGAATTTTTATAATATAAGTACTATTTTAACTTCACAAATATAAATAATGTAATTATTAGAAAATTAGTTGCCTAGAGTACTTTTAAATGCATCATCATTGTAGTCAAATCAAAAATGGTTGATTATGTTTTTTTTTGCTTGCTTTTCAAATTGTAATTATTAGAATTTTAATTTCAATTTAATTGCTTGAATTCTTTTAATGCTTTTGCAAGATCAATTGTAATTGAAAAAATAAAATAATGTAATTTTGTATTGTTTTTTTTATTTCCTCCATATACAGTAGAATTCCAATATCCGAATTACAGTCAAACCTGTAGAGAAAGCAAGAAATGGATTGGCGAGAAAACTGTACAAGTGAGAGTAATTGCTAGGTCCCGTCATTTTAACTGTAATTGTATTTGAAAACCTCTACAAGTGACGAGTGAGTCTTTTTTCAGGGCTGTATCTCTATAACTGAGACTGTCACTGGCCGTATACCGACGGTTTCAAAATTTCGTGGAATAATAACAAATTCAAATAAAAAATGTATTTCAATGTCTATCACTTTCCTGTATTTTTTGCCTCTGTAAGTGAGAAAACCCGCTTCTGCACCTCTATAAGTGAAAAACTTGGTTATAAGTGAAAAACATCCATAATCGAAAAAAAGATTTCGATCCCTTGAACTGTCATTCATCCAGGTTTGACTGTAATTAGAACCGGAATCGATCCGGATAATCAAATATTTGGATAATTAAATAAACATAAAGAACGGTATACTTTGTATAACTAATGAAGAATGAAAATCTTCGATTTTCTTGGCTGAATGTTTTGAAAAAGGGATTCCCAATATTCACTGCAGCAAAAACTGTTAGCATGCGACCTTTGTTTTCCTCAAAAAGATCCGAATAATTGACAACAAACGGATAATTGGAGATCTACTGTAATTGTATTTTATAAATCATTTTATATAAATTGTGTGTTTTTAACCAATTGTTCCAGAAGGAGGGTAATGTTTTTCGATCATATGTACACTCCCGTTCACAAAAATTGAACTAGTAAGTCACATTCTAAGCGTATATACTAAATATATTTATAATATTACAAACAGTAACACTTAGAAAGTTTCAACTGGTTCAATTTTATGAACAATTTATATTCATCTATAAAAGAGATGAAATAAATTTAAAAAAGTTTAAATTAGAAAAATGTTGCTTTTTTCAAATTTTTTTTTGATAATTTTATATAGTTTAGTCACAATTTCATGACAAACATCTGAAATTGCACTTGATTCCAAAATCATATGTTTATATAGTACCATTATACATTACTTTATATTTTTATACATTTGTGCATGTGTAAAAATTAAAATAAACACTTCACGAATTTGTAGTCGAAATACGTATTTATAACATAAAAACTGATCTAGGTATTGGGCCGAATTTGAAATTTTACTTCACGTATTGACAATAAACTCAGTAAATACCGGTTATTTAATCAATTAACACAGTAGGTTGCTATTTTCGCTTTTATTTTTTTTTTTAAATTAAAACTGTAATATCAATTTCATTAGATTATTTTTTAAATGGTTTAGAAACATTTTGATATTTGAAATTAATATCTCTATATAGAAGTTGTGTGAGTGTTTCGCACTAAATTTTTTGTTTTTTTTTGTGTTCAAACAAATCAATCTCATCACAATAATCTAACGAGGTTATTATTTTAGTTAATCGAACTGTTAATGTTGTGTATTATTTTTTGATTTTGTTATTGTTGGATTTCTATTGACTCCTCATCATAAAAAAAAAACACGAAGGTCATTTGAATGACAATTTAGAAGTTCTACGAAAAAATTTATTAATTGTTTGTACAAAGTAACTAAAAAAATTATGATTATAATTTGAAAGACGAGAGACGATGTTAAAAGGATGACAAAATTTCGTGGCAACTTACAAAATTATTTTCTTTTAATGGAAAATTTTAAACTATATTATTGTCAAGAAAATATGCACAGTATATAGAAAATTCTTAAACTTTGATCTTGAATTTCTGCCGACCAAAAAACTAAGAATATTCAGCGTTTTCATCAAAAAACCTCAAGCGTGTACTACTAGTCCTTGTACTCGTAGGTTGGATTGTATAATCGAAATGATGATGCTTTCCTTTGGAAATAGCTTCCGCTGGTAATCTGTATCTTCAATGTTAGTAATGCATGATTTAAAATGAATTTTATAGAAATACATGAAGCATCTAGAAACAAGGCCTTCTTCTGGCCCGTAGTACCAGTTCGTAAAAACGGCACTGTATAAATGTATGCCAAAATAATATATACGAAGTTATATTTCCAATTACGTTACAACTGAATTATCACAAATAGAACGCCAATTGTACCAAACTGTACGAAAACAAGATAGAGTATACATAATTCACCAATACTTGTTTCAGTAAAACATTCTCTACCGCGTATCTCCGGTCTTTAACCGAATTAACAATATCGCCCATCTTTACAGCTTTATTGTGTGATTGGTTATGGCACCTATAACAAACTTTTTCGTGGAGATTGTAAACATTTTTATTTAGATACAAAAAAAGCAAATAAATCAGAGCATTAAGATTCGGGACGGTTGACCCGAGTAGCCACTGCGTGTGAATAGCCTAAGCATCAAAAAAAAATTACAAAACAAAATTCTTTTAAATTAAGTCATAAAAAAATATTGTGGACGTATATTGAAATATATCACGCGGCGTTGTTGAATATATTTTGTAAACAAAAAAAATATTTGTACAACAATAATTTAAAGAGAAACAAAAATTTAAACTTGAATATAATATTTATTTAAATTTTTGTAATGTTTTTTAAACATGGCTATAGAAATATTATCATATATCAGCTTTCACTTTGTCTCCAAATATGTAAATACCACTCCATAAAAAATTATAATTTATAAAACAGTCATCGAATTATTGTATATGCATACACACATACACACAATCATGCTAATATTATAGGGCCTATTATTATAATTAAACTATATTTGGTCAATTTGTATAATTCTATTTTATATATTATATTCAAACGGTAATTGTTTTCGTTGCTTTGTTATTCAAAATAATAGATAGCATAATAATTAATGTGTTAATTATTTATGGAAAAAAATACAGAGTTTAAGAAATAGCTTTAACATATATCAATGAAATCAACATTGGAGTAGAACATACCATGTATGCTAGGGTGTTTTAAAGACTAAAAAAATTAATAAAACTTCCCATAATTTTCCACCGCTTCCACCAAAATTATAATCTTTATTTTTTGGCGTATTTTCGAATTGCATGATATGTTAATCTAGATTCTAGACGGTATCAAATTATGGTTTTGTTTCCAAAATTGAACAATAATATACTTAAAAGGGATTGGCAATCGACGTGCAACATTTTTTCACATACAGATCAAGCAAATAGGCTCGCTTTAAATCGGTATTTTGAATCCAAAACAATCTTCATAAACTCTAAAGTTTTCTGAAATTTCAAAGTGCAACAACACCCAGTCAGATTTCTTGATTATTACGCAAGTTTATGATTAAATAAAGTACTTTCTAATAACAATGACTTAAAATTCTGAAAATAAAAGCTTTAGTAATTGATATGATATTCTATTACTTCATTTCGTAATAAAATAAGTTGAAGGTGTTGTTATTAAGTAGGCACAATCAATTTTAATAAGCCAATACAATCTATCGATATTTATTCAATATATCAAGGTATAAAACCTGTTGAAAAATCAACGGTAACCCTATTTTGATACAAAGTTCTTCCAATCTATACTTATGAGAAGAACAAATTTATTCATTTTTACAGAAATGTTTTGTGTCAAGTTTTTAATTTGGTCTCTATTGAGTAGAGGTAGATTGTAAAGGCTGCCCTAGACGGGCTACACTTCGACCATAAGGTCCATTGTGATGCCTAACGATGTGAGGATGTGAGTGGAGCGGAAGGAATTTTTGTGTATAGACTAGAAATTGGTAGGATATGCGGCTGCAGCAGACTATGATAGGAACTATGCCGATATTCATCTGGAGTTCGTGAAGGAAACTGCAGAAAACCTTCTCAAGCATAGCCGGTTACTTCGTTCTTGTCCATACGCCGACAGTTTTGTCAATTAACCGCCCCTTTTTTTTATAATTGACAAACTGCCGATGTCGAGATGCGAACCCATAACCACCCAGTTTCCAAGTACTGCATACTACGCAGACATAACGCCTTAGACCGCTCTATTGAGTATCATTACTTACGAAAGTTTGCCATGTAGAAAAAAGAAACAATGGTACAGCTAACTGAGTAAAGTGTTTAAATAGCATGTACATACTGAGTGCTTTATCAGTTTGTGTACTACACTAATACAGATTGTGGCAAAACTATTAAGTTTATGAAAAAAATTTCAAACAATACTTGTTTGATTTTCAAAAAGAAGATTTTTTGTATTTAAGTTTTCTTCTATATTTTATGGTTTTAAAGAATACCCCCCCCCCCACTTTTTGCGGAAGATGTATAGATCGATTTTGTCCCCTCATGAATTCGACGTCACTTTTTGAACGCTCTAGAACTATGACAACGCCAGAACACGTTCAAGAATTTTAATTTCGTTGCCTCTTTTTGTTTTTGAGTTATCAGGGTGACGGACAAGATAATCAATTTTTCTATATTGTCGCTTCGGGCCAAAATATTTCAAAATATGGAAGAGAACCACGCTGGGTAGACGCTATCAGAGCACCAAGGTAGATATAACTGTTGACCACTTGGCATTCACCCATACGTACGACATCAGGATGGTTGTTGTCTGGAAATGCAATCATGATTTTAGTTATTTTTTTTGGTAGTTAATGTTCAAGTTGAAAGCTCTACTTCATTGACAATATTCAACATTCGTTTTCAGATGAGATCTAACATCCATACAAGATTTCAACCGCTATATCCTATTTACATATTTTTGTACATCGGACATTTAATAAAATTATGTATATTATTATAAATAGTTTAACCTTGAACCTATCGATAATATGGAAGCAAAAAAAATTTGTTTATATTGTAGGTATCATGTTATTCTTATTAATTTTACTGACATCATCAACCAGAAGAATATTTTGCTATAATAACAACAAATAATAAATAAAGTATATTAATGTTGACTCTTAATTAGGTGTGTCAAAAAACACATAGGAAAAATATTATTTATGTATATTCATTTACATAAACTAGGAATAATAAGCTATTTTTATTGATACAATAATCTAAATTCAAATATCTATTGTTAGTCGAAGAGTTTGTATTGTGAATATATAAAAAAATCGTGATAAATACTGATTGTATTTTAAAATACACCCAATCTGGAAATAATGTATAGTGTATCTATCGCTGTCTTATGCAGTGACTATGATATGGTGTCTTTGTTACATATATATATAGACACACTTACACGACGGACGATAACGACGATGTATACATGCACGAGTAAGGTGCAACTATATATAAATGATTGTAGTTTGAGAGTGATAAGTATAATAGTTATATGTTATATGTTATACAATACTGATTTTAATACAGTTTAAGTGTGACAAAATAAACCATATCATAGTACACTACATATAGACAGCGATATATACTATACACTGTTTCCAGATTGGGTGTATTTTAAAATTCAAGCTGTTTATTCGATCCTAACACCTGATAAGAAAATATTAAATAATAAATAAAAAGATAATAGGGAATATGCATGAAAATTTTTTTTCACTTGAATTGAAGCATGTTTACTTGATAAATATCAAGGTAAAATTACTTTTTAAATAACTTTAAAAATAAGCGAGATATGAATGATTGAAATTCCCGATTAGACAAAGAGGGTGATAGCCCTCTTGATATGTTATGTGACGTCATATTACACTTTCACCATTTAAAATACACGTAAAACTCCGTTTTTAGTATTTTTGCAAGAAAGAGACAGAAAATAATCTTTAATAGCTTATAGCTTCCTTGATATTTGTCGGATTTTAATTTCGTTTTTAAATATTATACAGTATTAACAGTATTTTCATATTCTGAAAATAAATGTGAAAAAAAATTTTCATGCATATTCCTTATTTATGAATTTTAAACCAATTATGTTTTTTCTGATCTATTAATGAATTTACAAAGCATAGCACAACACACTACAGGCTCATACCAGTAGACTAGCGGTATTTCAGTTAGATCAATATTGTTCTATATCATAAGAGTTGCCCCCATATGCCATGGAGATTGGTCAAATCAACATATTCATCCAAAGTTTACGAGCATCAAGTTATTTTTAAGTTTAATTGTAAGATAATCAAGTGAGGAATGGACAAATTCAATGGAATGGACTGCGAGTCTCCCATCCTCAATGTTCAACGGCTTCCTGAAAATTTCGATACCGTTTTCCAAAATTTTATAATTACAAAAAGTTGGGCGTCTTGTCAAAACGAAGCTACTTTACAAAGTACCAGCTTGATGCTCATCGACCTGAAAAAACCCTTTGGTCTCCCGGACTATTAAATCTATGTTTATTTTAGCAACGAATTTTTTATTTTAGAAGTTCAAAAATCATTTATGAGTTTGTTTGTAGTTACAAGGTAACTTAAAAGCATATGTATTCAGGAAAACTTTCTATGACCAAGATACCGACTACCGTATAATGTATCAAAGTTACCATATTTCTATAACTTTACACCTAATATTCATTTTTTTATACTTTTTTTTTACTAACAAATTTAATTTTTTAACAATCCCTCAATATAATAATAATAAATAATAAATATTACACAAACTCCATTATAAAAACCTTGTTTATTTCACCTAAACATCTCATATAATAATATATAAAATTAATAATAATTACTTCTTATAGTTTTTAATAATTTTTTTAATATTTTTTTATTAATAATGTGTAGAAATATTAGGTGTATACGACTGTATGTATGTATATATGTGAATATTTATTGTGTTTAGTAAATTGTGTATTTTGTGTAAAATGATTAACAATATATTAATTAATGTTTTCTTTTTTTATTCAAAAGTTTTTTTAACTGATTTCACTTTTAATATAAAATAATAGACATCTATAGGATAGCAATTATTAACATAATAGCAACCTTTTAATTATATTATTTATGCATTTACATTCATCTGGTGGAATTAAAATTATGAATTTATCAATTTAAAGTTGCTATAGCACAGTGCACGGGTACGCCCCTTTGTTATTATCGACCAGCATATCAGTCTCGGCTTTTTATGTGAAAACATAATGGGGAAAGAAATTTCAGATTGTACAATGTCACGCTTTGTGTAACGATCAGCTATGTGATAGTCGGCAATCATTGTTTAGATAGAAGATATTCATTCGTGTTTGTCAACCAATCATTTTTCGTTCAATAAATATGACATTAAAGTTCAATAAATACGACATTAATATAGCGTTTTGGAAAAACTCAAAACTGTTTTTTACAAGTAACCAACATTTAATATAGCGTTTTGGAAAGAAAACATCTTCCTCTTTAAAAGATTATACCATTTTTGTATTTGTTCAATATTTATTGTAATTTTTGAGAAGTAGCATATTTTCATTGGCATGACTGCAAATGGCTGCACAAAATGATGTTATTTTTTTAAATTTTTATAGTTGATTTGTGCCTTATAGAAAAAAAATTTCAAATAAAACTTGTTACTATATTTCTAATGAACAACTTTTATCCGAAGCATTTTTTTCGAAAACCGAATAAATAAGGCACAAATCAATTATAAAATTTCACAAAATAACATCAACTTTTGGGGCCAATTGCACGTATGTATGAGGGGACGCTATACAGCTCGTAATTCTTGAAATGTTTGTTTTGTAACATTTGCGATATACCTACCAAATATGCGTATAAATAAGAAATCAAAATGATAAAATAATATTTAATATTAAAATAATATTAATAAAAGAAGAAAAAACGTGGTTTTACCAACGATTTGGAACCATATTAACAGCACACTATGGCTTAATTGGTATGAGTATCGACCCGGATAAACCAAGGTCTATGGTTTGAACCCTAGTTAGTGGTTGTAATATCTTGTTCATAATTTTAATTGTAAAATTCAAATAAAATTCTAAATAATCGTATTAGACTTGTATTTAGTATTCAGACATAATAAGTAAGCAATCACAATTAATGAAAAATACGAGGGAATCCTTTCTAAATAAAATATATATTTATATAATACTCACTATTACTTAATTGATAAGACTGGCGTCCTAAATAGATGGAAGGTCTATGATTCGAGTCGCAATGTTTAAATTGTAAAATAATATCTGTAATAGCCATTATTTACAGTAGTAGTAGGTACCTTTTGATTGTATTATTTATGCACATACATACTTGTGGCGAGAAAACACCATGGATTTATCAATTCAAAGCGGCAATTGTTTCGATGTAAATAATGAATTTACAATTTATCATAAACATCATGACATTTGGCCATGAACCAAAACTTAACTTTTATATTCTTCATGCATTTTTTTGCCCCAAAAATATAAACATCAAATAAAATTAATCAAATTATTTAAAGAACTAATAATTAGCAAAAAAAAAACGCAAACATAATTTTGACATGCTCAGTCAAAATTATTTTATTTTAAATCAAGAATTAATAATTAAAAACGAAATGAAAAAAATTTTCATAATTTCAATTTTTATTTCTGAAAAAGGAACTGTGTTCCTAAACTAGTCAAATAAAGTGATTTTACGAAAATTTCAAATATTTGTTTTATTTAATTAATAAATATTATGCACAAATTGCGTGGACAGCTATTAAGTTTTTAGCATTGAACATGCATACATCTAAGTACTTTGCATATTCATATTTTGTACACTTTGTATATAAAAAATTATTATTATAATCTATTGTTTTTATTCTTTATACCTACATAGTTTAACTTTGTTAGAATTTAATCAAGAATGATTATAATTGCCACACCTTGTATGTACCTACTGTGTTTATAAGATGTGGTTAATCACATGCATGTCGAAATTTTTATAACAATTAATTGTTTATAATTTACCTGCGGAGATTTCTCTCTATTCTAAATTGTAAGTGTGCTTTATTTTACCTCTATGTAAAGTCTATTAGTGGCAATTGGTCTTTTTAGAATTTCTGAACAGGATTGTTTTATAGGGGGGGGGGGTTCAACTCCAAGCTAAACCCCCAGCCTGAAGGACCAAGGTATTCCTCGTTGTTTTGTATCTACCCTTTGACCTGTCCAGCTGGACACAAACACACGCAAATCGCTGCACAATGTTAAGGTGGGAACGCCATCGTAATTTGAAATCTATCGAAAATACACAGGCAAACTGATATTGTTAAAATTCATTTAAAAAAACACAGAATACAATGTCTAGGATACTTATTTAAAACTGATGACACTAATCCAACAAAAAAGCTCACATTCACTAATCCTGTGGGAGGTAGAAAGTGAAGAAGATCGCCAATTAGGTTGCTTGATTCCGTTGAAAATGACAAAACAACCATCTATAAAAGAGTTATATCACCGTTATCCTAGCGAGAATAAATATACTAGTTTTTAAGTCTAATCATAAGCTTTAAACATTAAAAGTTTCATCAAAATCGGTCCAGTAAAAATTACCGCCTAAACAACTGAATTCATTTGACTATTAAGTCTGTTTAGCAATATTTATTGAGTCTGGTAACCAGACACATTATGTTTAGTTTTGTCATAATTTCGTATTTACTTGGAATCAATTTCAATAATTGACAATCGTGGTCATCGAATTTATCTTTATAAGAAAAAAATCAATAATATAAATTCAACAATTAAATACATTCAAGAATGATATTAACTTGAAACGGTTTGCCCAATCTGTGCAATACGTGTCTTTAGATTACACTTGTATACGGATGTTGTAATGAATCTTTCTCACCAACTGTTTTCTTCAAATAATAATTTTTTTAAATAAATGATTGGAGTATTATTAAGTGTTTTTAAAATGTCAAATTAATTAATTTTTAATTGGTTTATAACACTTGTGTTACTACCTTCTTATAAAATATCCTATACCTTTAAGAGAGAAGAACACGATAATTACGGTAAATATTTCTTATACCCGGAAATAATTATTGTTAAATCAGCTTTAATTTAATATTTCCTTTTTTTCTCTAGAGTACACAAAGAGATGATTTATAGTGTCGCTTTTACTTGTTCAATCAAAAATTATATAAGATACACGAAAATGTACTGTTAAAAAGAATACAGTTAATTTATCATTCTGTTATTGACACTGATTGTCTCAAAATTACCTGTACATTTAGAATTGTTTCGTTTTAAGATCATTGTCCAAGTTACAGTGAACACTCTATATCATTTATTAATAACTTTTCATTGATTAATAACTGTATTATTTATTATAATAAATCAAAATATTCTTAAAACAATCACGTATTCTATTACTATAAGTAGTTGCTATAAAAGTAATTCATTTCTAAGAATTAACACTTATGAAAATAATCAATCGAATAATATTTGTTAATGAACCACGCCCATATGTTGAGGTTTAAAGATGTGTAAAATCGCGCTTTATATATAAGTTCGCGAAATGGGGAAAACACAAAGAAGCAACCCAACAGTTTGATCAACACTACTTCGATCGGTGGAATTTGCAAGTCTGTCCAAAGAAAAATTCAGCCATTTCGACGCCCGATACTAACATTGAGCAGCAGCATGCAAATGTACCTTAATGATACCGGCAATTTTGCAGCTACCTGGGGCGGCGAATTGTCTTAATTTGCCCCTGTGTTAGTCATAAGTATGTACATGTTTGAGTTCAGAATACAACTGACAATGGGTATTTATTTTAATCAATTACACATACCAAAAACCGCCGTACAAAGAGACATCCCATTTGGGCATAGTTCACAATATTTCCCTAATTCCCATCAAACGAATTATGCTCTAATTATTAAACTATTTTAACTTCGAGTAAAACTGTCTCATATAATTTTAAATATAATCTAAATTGAAAACTAATTAATAAAGATTAGTCTATCCTAATATTATAAAGAGGTTTGTAAGTTTGTATGAGGGAATCTCGATTAGGTACTGATCGAATTACTGATTCAATAACAATTACTGATCCAATTCTCACAAATTATTTCACTGATATACAAAGCCTACACTATTCTCAAGTGATATAAACTATAAAAATTTTGCAGCTACGCTAAAAACTAAACTTTTAATAATGCGATATAAAGAAAATCTTTTAACTAAAAAAAACATTTGTATGATACATTTTTACGTACCTATTTCAGTGCGAGACCTGTGTGCGAGATCTGATAGTTTAAATAATTATAATTACTCATATTTTTTTGCAAAATAAGTAAATAAAAACATATTAACAAGTAATTACTATCATTTAAACTATAGTATTTATTTATTTAAACACATGTAATGTAATGTAAGTATTATAGTTATTATTAGATTTTTTTTATAATTCGGCCAAGGTTTTTCTTGAAAATATACTTATACTAGAGTATTATCAATTTATTATAATAATAATAAAAACATTTTTACAAATGGTTTATAAAATGATAAAATTTATATTTTCAAAAAAATTAAAATATGTTTTTATTATTAGATAAAGGAATAAAAACAGATGAAAATAACAGCTAACTGAATGGATTGTTTAAATACTCTGTATATACGGAATTTATGAAGGAAATTTTTTAACAATAGTTGTTTATTTTTAAAAAAGAAATATTTTTTGTCTTTTTGTTCTATCTCTTACAGTTTCAAAGATAAACAGTTTAGCCCATTTTACCCAAACAAGGTCTGATATTGTCCATTCACGAACTTGCCCTTAACTTTTATATATAGAACACGCATACGATTTCATCACGATATCTCTTTTCGTTTTTGAGTTATCGTGTTCACAAATGGGCGGACAGACGGACTATAAGTTAATTTTATGAACACCTATACTAAAATTTTCTTTCTGCGATTAATATTTACAACCGTTACAAAGTCGGGACTAAACTTAATATACCTTAGTATATATTATATACCGGGTATAAAAACTAAAATTAATTGTATAATTAAGAGTATATAACAGTTTCCATATCTTTGGAAAACAATGCAATATCAGACCCAAGGTCATATAAACTTTTACACCTATTTACATACCATTTATCATAAATTAAATAATAATGCCAATTTGAAATCGTCCTTTCATAGATTCAGGTTTTTCCTTTTATATCATAAGGAATTTTTTATAATTAGTCAATAAGGAATTACAAAAACCTGTAAGCTCCTAGAAGAACAATTGGTTGAGATTTTTGTTCTCCGAGTCGCCTATCTGTGACTAAAACTTGGGTGAACATTTAAAAATCCCGAGCACCTCAAGCTTTTATTTATAATCACATATGACTTGGAAAAAAATACTTATTTTCTACTTTTTAGTTCATTAAGTAAAAACTTGGGCGAATCTTTAAAAAGCCTGAGCGCCTCAATCTTTTATTTATAATCATATATTAGTGACGTGGTAAAAAAACGTATTTTCTACTATTTAGTTCATTAAGTAAAAAAGCTTGTTTTAAAAAAAATGTTTATTATTTTAATATCTTTTTTTAAATAGTCATTAAACATTGTTGTTTTTCAATTTTATTATGTATTTAACAAAAAGGTTATAGTTAGTAAAGTGTTAAATACGCAAATTATTACAAAATATAACTATAATCAGACAGACAAACAGACACAAACAATACATATATATACCACAAAAGACGTTACACACTGTTTTATGAATATTAAATAATAAATAGAAATATTATTACCGGTATGTTTCTACACCTACATACAAATTAGCAACTATTTCATACTATAAAACTGTTGTTTTGTCGTATTTATGAAATTTTTGATGTAAAACTGATATAAATTAATATTATGTACAGAGAGTTTCAAAAATAATTCATCACAAAATTTTTAAAATTTAATAAAATTTTTCCAATTGGTTGTGATCTCGTCAATTGAAATTAAACCAACTTTATTGCAGTTGAAGGATGTTGGAACACTTCATTCAAAATTATTAAAATTTGTTCAAACCAATATAATGATATAAACATTTTCTTTTAAATCAGTGAAATTTGCATAACTTTTAGAAAGAGGAGGTTGGTGTGGAAGAAAAATTCATAATACTACATCATCTAAGATACAATCGGAAGCAAAAATACTGAAAATTTGATATTAGTGAATATCTATACGTTTTGAAACATAATAAATAGTGTCAATCCTAAAATAAAAATATTGAATTTAAAATAGGAAATTTAACCAGTAATGTTGAATTAAATAAGAAATAACAAATAAAATTTTAACTAACCTTTGACAATGAATGAAACATATATCCTTTTTCGTTATATACCATATACGTGCAAGTGACAAAAACAGATTTTTTTTATTACTATTTATAATTTTTTTCTCTTTTGTTTCTATAGAGATCAAGATAATTTGAAAACTTTGGGACGCTTTGTAGCTTTTTTAATAGTAATTGAACTGAATTTAATCGATTGAGTGTACAAATCTCCATAAGAATCACATGTTAAATTACAGTTTTTTTTTGCAATGACTTTTAAACGGTTTAGTAAATCGATTTGAAATTTTCACAATAGATTTGACATTAAATGAGGAACATTCTACCAAATTCTCGTTCGTTTCGTAGCATTTTGATATACCTCCCTGGGATTCTTAAATTTTGTGTAACAGAAAAGTCTATAATCAATTAAAAATCTGAGAGTTTTTTAAAGAATTTTCTCTTAGAACATTACGGAAAAACTATAAGAAAACATAAATTTAAACAAGTTATTAATATTTGTCAGTTGCGGCTCTTCAAGTTCCCCTCAAAAAAAAATTTTTTAGGTGCAAATGAAATCAAATACTTCGTAAATAGCGCGAGCCAAATAATTGCCTTTATTTCGAACCCAAATACAGCGTAACCACTATACAGCTTCGGCCCATATAAACACGAACGCAGCCGAACACGCTGAACGTGCACACGCGCAAACTTGCCGAGTAACAAAACATTATGATTGACATTTAATAAAGTCCTTTATTAAAATTTGGTATACAGTGAAAAACCTGATCTCTGTTTCAGGTTTTTCACTGTATACCAAATTTTAATAAATGACTTTATTAAATGTCAATTGCGGCACTATCAGCTTCCGAAAAATCGACATTTTTCCGGCATCAGGCTCTTTGTCTAAAAAGTTTTCCGACCCCGGGTCTAGCACATAAGCCGTGCTCCTATATATATTTTTTCCAAATATGGTCACATATTTAAGTAAACAACCTGTATGAAATAAAATATGCATAAAAAAAAGAAAAATATAGCATTATTATACATAACTTATAATATATATTCGTTTTGGTTATTAATCCAATACGTGTATTGTTTAAATAAATACACATGTAATGTATTGTAATATACAGAGTGTTGCAGTAGAACGATTTACAACTTTCAGAAGTAATAAACAGTATAACAATCTTTGAAAACGATATGGGTGGTATCCAGATTTTTTCAAGTACAATATAATGAAATCTACAAGATGATCAAATCAGAAATCAAAATAAATCTTATAGGAGATCACCCAATATGATGCAGATGAATATGACCCAATATGTTGAACCGATAATGAATTAATGAATCCTGTGGACTGAATACTAAAATTTTTAATCGAAATTAGATGGAATAAAATAAAAAGTGACAAAAAAAGTTAGCCGATAGCCGTATCTTACACAAATTACTCACTATTCAAATAATCGTATAAGTAAATAATTATTTTACCCGGTATATATAGTATATACAAGGATATTATAAGTTTAGTTCCAACAGTTTAAAATATTGATCGCAGGAAGAATTTTTTGCTATAAGTGTTCATAAAATAACCTAATTAGTTCAATTCCACATGTCCATCTGTCTGTCCGTCTGTCTGCCCGTCCGTAGACAAGATAACTTAAAAACGAAAAGAGAGCTGAAATATTGTAAGATCCAGTTCATGAATTGGTAAAATCAGACCAGGCTTCCAAAAATCCATCTTTGAAACTCAGTTATTATTTTCATTTGTTTTTATCTAAAATGTTTATAAAAGTAATTAATGACATTTTAACATTTAGTGGTGTTCAAATTAAATTTGTATTCGCGACAATTTCTAACACAGTGGTCCTTGGTAACCCCCCCCCCCAGTGGTCATTGGTAAAACACCCCCCAGTGGTCATTGGTAAAACTAATAAAAAAAGCAATATAAGAAATAATGACGTAATAATAGTGAAATTTTATAATTTAATAAGGTCTCGATCTTGTTCAGTACCTTTGGGTTCATCCAACACAAGAAGAAACCCAGAAATTGCGTTTCATTATTTTCCAAAGCTAGGTAAAGAAAAACTAATAATTGAAAATCTCTAAAAGATAGACACAAAGCGTGGAAATTGAAAATTGATAAACCCATTCGCAAAGGCATATGAAAGTAATATTTACTAAGTTAATAATATTTACTAATTAACCTAAAATGTTTTTAGGTTAATTAGTAATTAACCTAAAAATTTGTATGCAGTTGCAATTTAACACTTTTGGTCACATAACTAAATATCAAAATTATTGAAAGTAAAAAAATTTACTAAAATCGCTACAAAATAAAAAAATATTATAAAAAAAAACGAACACAATAACACATGTTATATTAATAAAGATTGGCTCTAGATTCAGTTTGTTTATTTGTCACGCGGTGCTGCCATCTTAAAAATTTTCGTGTATACATTGAAAATAGATAAATTGATTGGATAAATACTGCCTACTGTCAGTATTTTCCAAATACAATGCTGGGAATCACATTCCGGGAATCGGGATGTAATGCAATGTTATATGGAGACCTTTCACTGGAACACTTTGTATAAATACATGTGTGATATGATCATATATACCTCTGTATGTTTGTCTTATGTAATGAAGAATTCTTTATGAATTAAGTACGCGTATAAATTGTTCCTACAATATAACAAAACAATAAATCACATATACACACACATATGTGTATATACTTACAAACTTACGACAGCCATATCAAACATAAAAAATATTTATTAGGAAAAATATAACAATCGTTAAAAAATTAGATATTGAATATTAAAAATATTTTTATGAAATTGATCAAAACAAAACGAAACAAAAAAATTATGAAATTATCAATTTGGTAATCCCATATCAAATAAATATACAATATCATTGCTTCATTACACAACGAAACAATATCAGATTATCGAATTGTTTTTAATAGATTATAATATAATGTACAAATTATGAAATTGTTCCTGTAAGTGGCGTTAAAAAATCATTTTTAATTCAATAATTATGATATTCCGTATCATAAAATACTTTATAACTAACCTCATAGATCCCGAAAACCTGTTATATCCAAATGTGTTGTTAAACAAAAATAATTAACATTTGACATTTTTTAAACAAGCTTTTATTTAATAAACTAAAAAGTAAAAAATACAATTTTTCCCCAAATCACTAATATATATATGTATATATATATATATATATATATATATATATATATATATATATATATATATATATATATATATATAAACAAAAGCTTGGGAAGCCCAGGTTTTAAATATTGTAAAAGGTTTTATAAGCACCCCAAGCTTTTGTTTATAGTCACATATTAATGATTCTGAGAAACACATGATATTTTCTATTTTTATTTAGTATTGTTTTTGAAAAATTGCATGAATCTATGTCCATAGCGTTATCAGATTATGACCCTATTGATTTTGATAATAACTCGTCAAATGGATTAATTTTTATACACAATTTTCTACGAAAACTCTCGATTTTAAAACTTTCCTGGATTCAGTTTTACAGGAATGGGTAAAATGTCTTTTTAAACATATTTAAAATGGAAATGGTTTAACGCTCCTTAAAAAACATTTGAAATGCTAAATGTAAATGGTTTATAGGAATGTGTTAAAAATCAAGAAAATATATATTTAAAATGGTTTCCAAAATACACAAAATTTTTTTTATTTAGTAACCGAATTTTTGTGATACTTTGTAACTTATTTAATAAATATCAAATAATAAATAAACAATAATAAAACTATGTAAATGTTGATTTTGAAGTACAAAACTGAGAATTTATACTTTCAAAAGCAATTCAAAAAGTTCAAAAAGTATCGTTTACATTGCATGTATTCAGCTTGTACATTTGGCCACAAAAGTTGATGTCATTTTTTTTTAAATTTTATAATTGATTTATAGTCGATTTCAATCGGTTTTCGAAAATAAAATTTCGAATAAAATTAGTTACTGTATATCTAATGAACAACTTTTATCCGAAGCATTTTTTCGAAAACCGAATCAATAAGGCACAAATCAATAAAATTTTTAAAAATGACATCAACGTTTGTGGTCACAAAATGATAATTCATAAAAGATTCGAGCAAATTATATTTCAAAAAAACCTAGAGTTCTCTTTGTTTATTTTAATAATCTTTATTCGAGCACATGTGTCCAACTTGAATTACAATATTACAATTATCAAAAATATCATATAATATAAACTAGTTTGCGCACTACATCCATAATACAAGTTTAATTGCAATGCCCATCGTAAGTGCAGGACAGTTTGAGCAACCAAATAATTGTACTCGTTATCTCGCAGTGAATTAGTAAAATTATATAAAACCATTTAATCAATTTTAAATCAATTGCATTTTAAAGGTAAAATGAAAATAATTTTTTAATTTAAAATAGAAAATACCATTTGCATTTTAAATAACTATTTAAAATGCACCTTTAACTATTTAAAGATTATCCCTGTCAGTTAATTAATAAAACTTCAAAAGAATTTAATATTAGTTTAATATTAAAAGACAAACATGGTTTTTTTTCCAACGATTTATATCTGAAAGTGATTATTCATAACGTTTGTAAAAGAATCTTTTCAAATTTCAAAAAAACAATTCGGTATCATAAAGAACGAAAGTTAATAATCCACCTCGCACATCATTTCATCGACATATTCCATGTTTAGAAAATTAACTCTATTTATGAAAACACACACAAATGAATATCCTTATATGTAATAATATTATTATAACTATAAATCGTGCAAAAATATTTTTATTTATTTATTTATTTTGTTTTTGTTTAGAAGAAATATTAAAATGAAATGTTTTGTAATGGTTCAATAGATTTGTACTTTGAATGTGAATTTTATAAGAAACATTCTTCTTTTTTATTAACAAGCAAAATAACATTCAAGGATTTTCTATGGTTGTAATAACGTTTTTTAAATCTCTCACGTATTTAAAACACAAATATTTAATGCGTACTTATAGAAGTAAGTGAGTAAATATTATAGTAAATAGAAAAATGCATATTTTTAGTATTCCGTACCAAAATAAGTATAAAATATTCATTACAGCAACTGCGTCTGAATATTTTCTAATATTCAGTAGCTGCGTCAACTTAACGAATTTTCTCTGAATAAATCATTATTTCACTTATGGTAATAGATCTTAATTAACTTTTATCTTGATAATGTTCATAACGACATTTTTCAATATCATCAAATATTGAAAAAAATTCGATAATTTAAATAACACAAACACAATGAAAAAATTTTGACCCAAATAGTTCGAAAATCAGGTTCATTTTAACGTCCGACCAACACATTTCAAAATGTTGCCTTCTCAATTCGTACAGTTTGTAATTTTAGCACTAAGGATCTGATACCTTGAAAACCGTTAATCGTATCGTATTTTAACCAACGCCATCGTTTTCGCTAGGTCCAAATTAGCTTAAAATCAAGTTTCTATCAAAATCGGGGACATAAAATTTTCCTCCAATTTTAGCGATTTTTTTAAGGGGTACCCCTTGGAAAAAATGTTAAAAAAGTGAATAAAATTTTTGTTCTTGATTTTAATAATAATCATTTTCTAGGCTAATTTTTACCCAAACAGTACGAAAATCAGGTTCATTTTAACGTCCGACCAACACATTTCAAAATGTTGCCTTCTCAATTCATACAGTTTGTAATTTTAGCACTATGGGTCTGATACCTTGAAAACCGTTAATCGTATCGTATTTTAACCAACGCCATCGTTTTCGCTAGGTCCAAATTAGCTTAAAACCAAGTTTCTATCAAAATCGAGGACATAAAATTTTCCTCCAATTT
The DNA here is from genome assembly GCA_963920215.1 of Nineta flava. Taxonomy (NCBI): domain Eukaryota; kingdom Metazoa; phylum Arthropoda; class Insecta; order Neuroptera; family Chrysopidae; genus Nineta; species Nineta flava. Next base: position 50,166,430 of record OY986044.1, read on the forward strand.
TAGCGATTTTTTTAAGGGGTACCCCTTGGAAAAAATGTTAAAAAAGTGAATAAAATTTTTGTTCTCGATTTTAATAATAATCATTTTCTAGGCTAATTTTGACCCAAACAGTACGAAAATCAGGTTCATTTTAACGACCGACCAACACATTTCAAAATTTTGCCTTCTCAATTCATACAGTTTGAAATTTTAGCACTATTGGTCTGATATCTTGAAAACCGTTAATTGTATCGTATTTTAAATAAATATATTAATGTGTATATTCAGTGGCGGATTTTGATTTGCTGCCGCCCTAGGCCCCGTCTGATTTGCCGCCCTTTTGATGGCATCGTTTGATATGATGCCGTTTTTGGATGTGATTTCGGATAAGAATTTTGATTTATTTTTTTAAAATTATTTTGATGATACAACGAATTGGATGTAAAAAATATATAATTTAAAATTTTTAATGAAAAATTGCTTTTATAAACAAAAAAAGCTCGGACTTTTTAACGAATACTAAAAAGATGTTTAATTTATATTAATTTACTTTATTCCTACTTAAGACTGAAAACAAATTTAAAAGTCGTTTCAGGGTGAGATTGATCTTATTAAGAATACAAAAATTATAAATGTTTTCGAAACATAAATGTGTTGAAAAAAATTTTTTGAGAAGCTTTTCAATTTGATTATTTCTTTTTTTTTTGTTAAATAAATATATAACATTATTTGATAATGGCTATAATTGTCTATTGAAAAATTATCATTGCACTGACAAATTAAAAAGTAAATTCGATAATTAGAATATTTAATACATTTTACTAGAAATTTTGTATACATTCATGGCAAATTTATACCAAATCAATTTTTAAATTTTAACTGCTATTATATTTTTTCGTCTATAAAATTTTGTCATCCCGAAAATTATGCCGCCCCTAAAATCATGCCGCCCTAGGCCCGGGCCTCACGGGCCTAGGCTTAAATCCATCACTGTGTATATTATATGTATGTGAGTATATATGTGGATTTTTATTTGTTCAATAATAAAAGCAAATGGGTTTTTTGTCCTGATTATACAAAGTCAATGCTGGAACTACCATAAGGAATCAAACACCGGCCGCAATTTGAAGTCCCATATCATGTAAGACAAGTCTATTACTGTAATATTGGCAACCGGTCTACCAGCTTCTAGCTCCTGCACTAATAAAACCTGTCATCACATAAATATGAAACGTTATTTTTATTTGATTTGAGCTATTTCAATTTAGAATTGTTTCTGTAACTGTTTTTAAAAAATTCATAAAATAATCAGTTTTGTGGTATCCGTTTCAAATGATAATTACCTTTACGATTTGTTATTATTCATAATTTCCTATAAATATTTCATGACTACAAAAACAACAACAACAGCAGCGAAAATTGAAGAGGACAGGAGAGGATATAGCGGATGAATTTCAGCATTAAAAACGGATGATATATCCGTTTATGTAACATGCAAACCTAAACATATACACACATATACATATATACATATATATCGTTAGAAATAGAAAATAATTAGAAGATGAAATGAACAGGAAATGTCTAGCTATTATTAATATTAATAATAATACTATTATTAGAGATATCCATTATTAGTTACAATTTAATTAGAAGATCCTTAAAAAATCATTCATAATAATTACAATAATTATATACTCTGTTTATGTATATGTAATATACAGGGTTATTCATAACGATTGTTAAATAGGGGATGGAATGGTAGGGACAGTCAATAAGAGTAAAAAAGTAACATAGATAGATTGTAGCGGCTGCCCTGAATGGGACACACTTCGACCATAAAGTCCATTGTGATGCCTAAGGATGTGAGGATGTAAGTGGAGTGGAAGGAATTTGTGTGTAGAGTAGGAATTGATAGGTTGTGCGGCTGCAGCCGACTCTGATAGGAACTCTGCCGAAACTCATCTGTAGTTCTTGAAGAAAATTGCAGAAAACCTTCACAAGCATAGCCGGTTACTTCGTTCTTGTCCTTATGCCGACAGTTTAGTCAATTAACCAGCCCCCTTTTGTTTTTTTAATAATTGACAAACTGCCGATGTCGGGATTCGAACCCATACTAATGTCAATTTCCATTAAGATTACGTAAGACATAGTATGAAAGAACTAGCGTATACCATACTAAAGTCAATTTCCATTAAGATTACGTAAGACATAGTATGAAAGAACTAGCGTATACTGTATACTGTAGCCAAACATGTCATTAAGTTTTTTAATTAAATATTGAATTATATATGAAAAAATTAACTCATCCACCAGGTATCGAACTCTGGACCTCTGGATTTCTAGCCACGTATGCTTACCATTGCACCACGGATGATTCAGAGGTATTACTTTGTATTTCTTTGTTGTCGTCAACATTAACTTATTATTCACATGATTATTTGTGTACACTGTGACGTCACAATACAATACTAATGTCCATTTCCATAAAAGTTACGTAAGAAATCCAGAGGTCCAAGGTTCGATACCTGGATCGTTTCATATCAATATTTAATTAACTTTTTGTAGTTATAATTTTCGAAAACAAAACAAACAAGCCGTAGGGTGGATTTGTCTCTGAGTATTACATTTCTAAGTGGAACCCATGAGGTATACACGATCAACTTCCCAGTATTTGTTGTTTTTTAAATTCGAATACTTCAGTAAATTTTTACGAGACATTTCAATAAATTTTTACGAAATTGTTTCACTGAAACACGCCAATAGCATTAAAACATAGATTTATGTTATCCTTCACTTGTATTTCTTAATTTAAAAAAATAAACTATAATTATTATAACCATAAGGTAATAATTAATAATAGCAATAGTAATTAGTATACATGACGACAATATAAAGTAATTTTTACTAATTAAAGAAATTAAATTTCAAATTTTTCCCCAATTCCTAGAACATTTATTTGTACTTTATAAAAACGTATTTCGACTACAAAGTAGTCATCATCAGTATGAATTAGCTAATCATAACTATCTCTGGGATATGGAGTCAGAGATATGTTGCTCGTTGCTAATTTGGTGCGAGACACGCATATCCCAGAGATAGTTACGATTAGCTAATTCATACTGATGAGATGACTACCTTGTAGTCGCAATACATATTTATAAAATACAAATAATTTATCTAGGTACTGTGTAGACGAAATTCGTATTTATAAAATAGAATAAATTAATCTAGGAATTGGGACGATATTTTTGAAATTTAACCATTAAATGACGATACATCAGTGATATCTCTCCTATGCATGTGTTGTTGGAAATAATATTATATATTGTTTAAAATGTACAATACATATAATTTCATATAATTATAAATTCATATCAAGATGACACATTTAAAAAAAATTTATATCTATTTAAAATATTTAGAAAGTCTTTCAAACATAGCACGAAACATATGTGGTGGTACTATCATCAACCGAACACTGTACTATACACAATACAGGGATGGGTAATATTTGAAATAGTTCCATTTTAAGTAGTTATTTAAAATGTACATATTTTGATAAATCATTTTTATTTTATATATAAAATATAATAGTATTGATGCACTTTTAAAGAATTCAATGATTTTGAACTAATTCACATCGAGATAACGGCTACAATTATTTGGTTGTTCAAATTGCCAAGCCCTTACGGCCGACTTACGACCATTAAACTTGTATTGTGGATGTAGTGCGCAAACTAATCTCTACTATTATTAAATTGTAAATGTATGTTTATTTGTTTATTTGAGCATCACGAAAAAACTACTAGACCGATTTTCATGAAACTTGATTTGTTCAAAACCTTATGATAACACTTAAAACTGCTTAAAAGCTGTGGGTATAAGCTAGTAGGTCGTATCTTGGCTATATCCTAGTCTTTTCTTTTGTTTAATATTGTAGTATTGTAATTTCAGTTTTTATGCAATTATAATGAACATAGTCTATACCGGGTATTTAAGTAATTTACTTAATTATTTGGTATTTTTACTTGTTTAATAACATTAGCATTGTTTCTTAAAGCAAATTTCCAGTTTCACACTTTGAAATCAACGTATTTAAGGTATATTGCTGTAAAATAGATGGATAGATAAATCTTGGGGTATGAAAAGTGTTGCACTCTGACTTATAGCTCATTGTGCTTCCTCTTCTACGTCAGTCTGAGGAGGTTCACCTCATCCATATCTTGGCAATAGCCAGGAGCTTGCTAATCAGCTTTTTCTGAAGGCTCATATATTCGGGATAAATGAAGCACCGAATATCTTGTATCTGCTGTAATCGAGATATTCTCAATAGAGAATATGCGAGATATGAATGATTGAAATTCCCGATTAGACGATAGCACTCTTGATATGTTATGTGACGTCATATTACACTTTCACCATTTAAAATACACGTAAAACTCCGTTTTTAGTATTTTTGAAAGAAAGAGACAGATAATAATCTTTAAAAGCTTCTAGCTTCCTTGATATTTGTCGGATTTTAATTTCGTTTTTAAATATTATTACAGTATTAACAGTATTTTCATATTCTGAAAATTAATGTGAAAAAAAATTTTCATGCATATTCCCTATTGAAAACGATGTGGTTGGATGTTTCTTCCTCCTCGCCGCACAATCTGCACACAAGGGACCCGTTAAATACAATCTTATAAACAATTTACATTTAACATTTTAAATGGATTTCAAAGAAAAAATTTAACCATTTCCATTTTAAATACGTTCAAAATGATATTTTACCCATCCCTGTGGTGCAATGTATGTTTTTAATACAAGTCATATTTTAATAAATATAAAATTAATAATAGTAATAAAATATATTCACACTTTTTTTTAATTAGGAAAAATGATTTTTAATATTTTTTATTTTTTTATAATTCATTAATTTAAATTTCGAAAAAATAAAATATCACTATACATTTTGTAATAATTTATTTAGATTATTTCTCGTTAAATTTAAAAGAAGAACGAACGAGTGCCGCATAGTGTTGGTTGTTGTTGGCTTCGGTCTATTTATTTTTATGCTTAAAGAAATTTATTATTCCAATTATTATTACTATTTTTATTATGATTGTTAATTAATTAATAAATCTTAAATAAAACAGGTCATCAATAGTGTAAAACATTATTTAGTAAAACAGCAGAATAAATTATTTTGTTCATTTTTTTTTTTTTTAGTAAATCAGATCAATGGTTTATTAGTATATAATTCCGTAATGATCAAATAATATCAATGGGACATTTATTATGAAAAGATGTTATAATCAACTTTTACTTTTAAATTGGAAATTAAAATGACTATCTGCCTACAAGAAATGAAAACCAAAATGTAGATAGATAGATTGTAGAGGCTGCCCTGGACGGGCTACACTTCGACCATAAGGTCCATTGTGATGCCTAAGGATGTAAGGATGTGAGTGGACTAGGAATTGGTAGGATATGCGTCTGCAGCCGACTATGATAGGAACTGTGCAGATATTCATCTGGAGTTCGGGCAGGAAGCTGCAGAAAACCTTCTCAAGCATAGCCGGTTACTTCGTTCTTGTCCATACGCCGACAGTTTAGTCAATTAACCGCTCCTTTTTTTTTTCTTAATTTTTTACAAACTTCCGATGTCGGGATTCGAACCCATAGTCCATACCCTCCCAGTAAACCAAAGTGTAAATATAAATCTTTATCCAATAGTGTGCTTGATTTTTTTGGAAAATTTCCCTTTAGAGTTCAAGAAAATTACGAGAAGATTTGCATATCGAAAAACAGTAAAATTCCAATTATCCGGATTATTAGGAGCTGGGCTCGATCCGAATAATTGGATAAATCTTGAAAAAAGGACATTTCGTTAAAAAAAAGCTTAATTTGTGTAAACTGATGAAGAATGAACACAAACTGTCAACTTTCTCGTACTAAAGTTTAGCTTTTTCGCAAATAATCGGCTCTATCCAGAAAGTTGGATTTTGCATAATTTGAGTTCTACTGTATAATTCATTGAAGCTCTACTGTAGTGAACTTTTTCGTTAATTATTTGATTATTACAAATTCGCGAGAAACAAGAATTTCGAGACGTAACGAGATAACATTATCGAGTAAAGATTTGGATATCGAAAAACATACACCAAGAAATAACTCTAAAAGAAGTCAAGAACCAAAATGTTTTAATAATATAATAACATTAATTTCATACTAGTTGCTCTCTTTGTCCGTATTTAGACCAAAATCCATTCGGTTTTTATAAATATGTTTCAAACAAAAGTTATTTTCGAAATAGAATTAAGTGGTGGGGGGTGGGAGAGTTCTATATAAGATCAATAACCAATTTAAATCTAATTCAACATCTCACTTCCTTTTCAAAATAAGTCAAGTTTCAAGTTGTTGTAAAATTACCCCCATCATATCTTCGCAACCATTGATTCTAACACAAAATTGTATGAGACAATTTTCGTTCAAAATTTAAGTTTGTTTATTACAAATTTTATACGAAAAATCGTATAACTTTTAAGAATTAACACATTTGTAAATCACGGTTTACCACCACGGTTTACTCCTCCGATTTCAGTATGTTTCAAAAGAACCATAATTTTTAAAGGGTAAACTTTTACATAATCAAGGTTTCGGGGTAAAATGCTAATTGCACTCGACTATTTTAAAATCTTTTGGACAAAACACTGATCCTTAATTTGCCTGTATTGACAATTGGTTTTTGATCCTTAGTACTATGACTTCTGGTGGCAAGAATAAGAAACAGAGTCATCAGGCTCAACTGTGACTCAAGTAGAGCTAATAACGACTTCACTGTACGATACCATAAATTTCCAAAATTTGATAATCTTATAAATAAATAAAATATTTATGGAGAAATTGAAACGACAGATGGTGCAAAAATTTGGGTTAATATTTTTAAAATGTCATGTACGATCAAAGAACCAAGAATGCCGTAGTGCGCTCACTGCATTTTCAAGCAGAAGATTATTTATTAGCAAGTATGATTTTTTTATAGTGCTATCTTCGAACATAATGTCGAATCCACGAATGAAACCATTTCAGCCTAACTTAAAAATTTTATAGCCACTTTTTAACACTCAAAATTTGTATTTACAGTAATTATAGGTTAGTTATACCTATATATATATATTGTTGAAATATCGCCTGACTAAAACCACCATCTTGGAATATGACATCATGAGTAATTTTACCAATAGCAATATATCTATATTAATATAATAAAGCTGAAGAGTTTCTTTGTTTGTTTGTTTGAACGCGCTAATCTCTGGAACTACCCGTTCCATTTGAAAAATTCGTTTTTCGTTAGATAGCCACATTCATGAGGAAGGCTATAGACTATCTAACATTACGTTAAAATTCTTAGTTAGCCTTAAATATCGATATTTGTAAAGTAAGTCGGAAGAAAAAATATATTCAATAGATATAGATATACATAGGTCGCTGGTTCAAATCCGGCTGGGGGGAGAATTTTTTTTTAATAATTTATTTTTTATTTTTTAAAATTTGTTTTAATTTAATTTATTTTAATTTACTAAGTCAGTAGAAAAAAATAATATAAAGCATAATATAAAGCATATATCATAAAGCAAAATTATTATTATTTTCAATACATATATATTTAGCTTTCATATAAAAGCGAACAAAGTCGCGGGGGATAGCTAGTATATTATAAGCAGCCCTTAGCGTTAAAGTTAGTTGATGAAACAACACCTATTATCACTTATTTTGTAATTGAATCTTCTCAAACAAGCATCATCATGATTTGTGAATTTCATTGCAATACACAAATTTGTCAACTTAATTCAGACATAAACCGCACATTATTTATGGATGGTACCTTGCCTAAATTTCACGCATTTCAATTATTGTGTGGTTACTCTCTGGTGACAAATAAAAATAAATTAAATATTTAATAATTTTATTAGAAAATAAAAAGACTATTTACTACTAATAAAAAAAAGAAAATATAAAAAAAGTTAAGAATGTACCGTTAAATACACGCACACATACAATACACATAAACGCACACAAACAAACACACACACACACTTTTCCGGAGAAAGTTCGTTAAACCACAATCTAAAACTAACGTTTATGTATTGTGTGTGCAGTGTGTGTATGTATGTATGTGTGTATAATTGTAAATAAATAATAATATAATATTTTTATAAACCTTGTAACAATTTTTTATATATTCAGTGAACTAACTAAACAGAGATAGGTATAGAAATGTGTTTGTACACTGATTGACATTGGCAATTGCAGAAAATATTACAGTTCTCAAAAAAAAACCATCCCTTATTGTATCCTAGGTAAGCGTATTCAGCGTCGAACTTGGGTTAAGGGGCCCGGGTGGCATTATGATCAAGGGGCTGTCACTCACTTAGTATCGGGGTAGATGATACAATTCGGTCAAGCAACAAACCAAATGATAATCGAATAGGCTAGAGTTTTTGGAAGCTTTTAGATTCAAAGACGTAAACTTTTTCGTAAAAAGCTATTTATACTTATCCGAATCTAGCAAATCAACATTTATTTTAAGAATAAATTTCAGATAGATTATCAACAAATCCTTCGTAAAAGCTGCTATTGTCTGTATCCAGGATAACATCGGGTTTTATGTTTGGATAATCAACGAGTCCAGCAGTTCTTGCTCCGTCGTAGAGAGCGAAGCCTCGTCTTAATGCGGTTCATTTACATAAAAAAGATTGTGAGGTACACAATCCTTCATCTCAGTGTAAGAACATTTTTGCGTGTAGGTAGTAAGTCTGGGGACCGAAGTAGGCTCGAAGGCCCGGGTGGCATACGCCACACAAATCACGGTGAGTTTTTGAAAATATTCGATTTACCCGTTAACATTGAATTGAGTATGCTTTAATTAAAAATCAATGACAATTATCGGTTCATCAATAAATTTTAATATTAAGAATTAAGGAAGGAATAAAATTTGGTATGTGACGTGCTTTGGATATTTGAAAGGCTAAATTCGTTAAAGGGAAAAATCGGACAAGAGGGAAGTGGGGTTTATAGGGAGGAGAAAAGGAAAATTTTCGTACATCTTTCTTAATATTGGAAAAATGAAAGATACATAAGAAAATTAAAGTTATAGAAAATTAATTTTATTACACATCAGGTAATGAATTGTAGCAAAGTTGATTTTCCACAATTTCTTTTCTTATATATTTTTCGATTTTCCTAATATTCTCTATTTTGTGTTTTATTCTGCCTCTAATCCCATACCTTTTCCCTTTTACGATTGTTCCCATTAATTGACTCTTCAAATATCGAATATGTATATGAGATATGAAATTTAATTCTGAATTTGACGATATTGATAAAAATCGCCAAGAACATTAATGATTACGATAAAAGTTAATGAAGATCTATTTCCGAGAAGTGACTTATTTATGCTAAGAAAATTCACTAAATTGATGCAGCGTAAGCTGATATAATATTGTGATGAAGATTATGCAAACACTAGGATTTAACGATTTCAAAATTTGACAGCACACAAAGAAAGCGATAAGTTTAAAAGTTGTTACAAGTTAATAATAAGAATACTTTTAATGAGAAATTTGAGCTTGATGTTTTTTGATAATTTCATTTATATTTGGTCGTAAAAATGACAATGCTACTCTTGTAGCGGTGTCGCTTCATCATTAAATTATTATTATAATTTTGTTCTTCATTTTTTATTGCATTTCAACTATAACTTCCCTCTATTATCACGGTTGCTGTGAATATTAACAACCTTGGTAATTTACATATAAAAAATAATAACATTTCATAAATCAAATTAAAAAGATCTTTTACATATATTTATTATTTATTTAAATAATAATTATTTAATATAGCTAACATATACTTTACACTCTCATATCGTCTTCTACATTTAACAGTCTCGATCGTTTTTTCGTTTTTATATTGTTTAATACTTTACTATATACATTTCTAAAATTTGGCGGCACACTTTCAGAATTTGACGGCACACAAAAGTGCCGCGACACAGTGGTTGAGAATCACTGAATTAAGCTATATTTATTTAAATATAGCTTAGATGTTATTTAAATTCCTCTGCCAATCAGTGTACGTGTACAAACGGTATCTGTTTCTATTTAAAAAATATAGTAATTGTGTTTAAAAGATGCATTTATTGCATGCATACTATACAACCAGCCAATGCAATTTTAACGGGTAATCTACACACTATCACTTGCATGTAAGTTGTTTCTCTTTATCGGTCCCTTCTCCCTTTTGCATTCACCTTCCTCTTAAGAAACTCATGATTTAATATAATGAAATATTAATAAATCGATGAAATTTTAGGTTGAAATTTTCAAACTTAACAATATGTAATTATTTTTGTTTTTTTTTTAACATTTTGTATTTTTTTAGAAAAATATATAAAATTTGAAGAACAAACATTTAGTTTTCATTTGATGCATATTTCCGGTTTCCGGTTGACAAATCCAATTAACTGATGTTGTGATTTCTACATATTATATATTATAATATAGCAAAAAAAAATACTATTAACTAAACAACAATCATGTTTATGTGCTATTCAAAGCCAAACCTTTTTTATAGCTAATTGTTAATCCATAAGGTTCTATTTTATCTAGCTATGCCCATGGGTACTCTCACGTGCACCGAACGTCTCCCAACACCAACCCGTCTCTGTGCCGCTATAGAAACTTTTGGAGTAAAGACAAATCGATTTTCTCTGAAAATCTATCAATCAATCATTAAAGTAATAAGATCTTGTCATTAGCTCGAAAATGGTCCGGGAATGCCTACAAGCGTATTAACTTCTACAAGACTATCTGGGCCTAGCATATCACTCACGAAAGAGGAGGATTCCAACAGAACTACGTTTTGGAGGAGCAAAGAAGTATCTCAGCGAACTTCTAAGATTAGAGGACACCCCATGAGCCTTATATCAAAAAATAAGGGTGATTGGGAGTATTGTGAGTTATTGTTCAAAAGATAAATCTGATGCTTGAGATTAGATTGGTTGCAGAAAAAAAGGTACTACGGACCACAAAAGTCGTGTCCTTTTTTCAAAATTGTATAGTCATTTTGTCCGTTATTCATTCGGTTTATGGGGAAATATTTCGAATAAAAGTTTGTTAGTATATTTCTAATAAACAATTTTTATTCGAAAAATTTTCCAAAAAAAAAAAAAAACAAATGAATAAGATAAAATGACAATACAATTTTGTAAAAAGGACACGACGTTTGTGGCCTATAGTATGCATCATCTATAGCATTTTCTTTCCAAAGGAAGTCAGCCTGAGTAGGATGCTCTAGAATGTGATACAAGCACAATAAACCTTCCCGGAAGCACAACAAAGCACATAAATCGCAATGCACTTAATCCTCCTGACCAGTCCAAATAGCCGAGCGGTCTAAGGCGTCATGTCTGCGCAGTATGCATACTTGGAAACTGGGAGGTTATGGGTTGGAATCCCGAAGGGCGGTTGATTGATCAAACTATCGGCGTATGGACAAGAACGAAGTAACCGGCTATGCTTGAGAAGGTTTTCTGCAGTTTCCTTCACGAACTCCAGATGAATATCGGCATTGTTCCTATCAGGCTCAGCTGCAGCCGCATATCCTACCAATTCCTAGTCTACTCACAAATTTCTTCCACTCCACTTTAATTCTCACATCCTTAGGCATCACAGTGGACCTTATGGTCGAAGTGTAGCCCGTCCAGGGCAGCCTCTACAATCTATCTAATTCTCCTAACTCAATGATAACAAACAGATGCAGGCTTGGAATTATACTAGATAATCAGAAGAAGTTTTGAACGAGAACGAAGAAATGCAAGAGGTTCACTCGTAGAAGACACTGTCGGTTTGTAGTTTGCCGAAACAACAAAAATCGAATCTAGAGATGTAAATTAGAGCCGTGGTATAGTCCACTTTTATGTCAGTGAAGAAGTATTCTATTCACCCCACACAGATGTTTATTAGAACCCAGGAAGAAAAAATGAAATATTTGTTATTTGTAGATTTTATCCCAAGATCAAAATATTCCTGAAGGAATAAATATGTTCTTCGACAAATCGTCCATAGATTGTTTAATGATACCAAAATAAATTCCGTTTTACACTTAACCACGTTTTACTTTATCAATTGATGAACAAATATGCATGATGCAAGAACTGAATCAAGCCATTATCATACATGACTTCACCCGTTATCAATTTTCAATTTATAATATTGAATGTTTTGGAAATAATTGAATATTGATAATCAATTCAAAAGTATATATAAATAATAAAAAATTCGTTACGCAGGAGCTGCGTCAACTTTCTCGAATTTCCTTAGAATACATAAATATCTCTAGTCACAATTTAAGTCTGATCAAAATGAAATGTCGTATCTGATATCATTTTAGTATTTTCAAGGCCAATTTTATTATTAAATGGCATACGTCAAGGGGAAAGAGGGGCATAAAGATTGAAGAAAACACAAAATAAAAAAAATATCTCTCTTAATATTAGAATAATCGAAAAATGTATAAGAAGTAAAGTTGTAGAAAATTAAGTTTGCTACAATTCATTTCCTGGTCATTTTTCTCAAACTCTAATGTGAACAAAGATATTTAGAATTTTAACTTTCAGTCTTTAATTGTAAATTTTTCTGTAAATGTTAGTGTTACAGAAAAATGATAAGAAACAAAATTACAGTAAAACTTAGTACCTACAACTTAACTCATGATAATTTTTACGATTTTTCAAATATTAGGGAGATATACCAAATTTTGTGTTTTCCCCTCCCTTTATACCCCCCTTTCCCCTTGTCCGATTTTACCCATTAACGAACTTGACCTTTAGAGTACTAAAAGCGCCTCAAATACCAAATTTTATTCCAATCGGAATAAAACTGTGACCGCTAGAGAGTCCACAGACACGTAAACGTATAAATATATATATATATATATATATATATATATATATATATAAATTTTAGCGATAGTGATTCTTAACACCTAGTAGGTAGGATCGATGGACATTTGAAGAAATTTTTACGAAATTCCAAATTTGGTTCAAAAACAATAGATGCATTTCCTTTGGAGGAAATACGCTAAAAACCGGCTTATATGCATAATTCTACCCAAGGTAATAGATTACGAAATTCTAATATTGTTATATATTTTTCAAACAGAATGCAAATGTTTTACTTTATTTTACCTTAATTAATTCGAGGTTCCTTCCGTAGATACATTTGACTTTCTAAAAAAGGTTTTTTCATCATAAATTTATCCATTCCTGATTTAAAGCTACAATAAACAATTAACAAATCAAGAAAAAACTACAACCGTAAATTCTCACCGGTTGGAACAAAAGTATAATAACATAGATTCACCATTACCATACCGACTCGTCGAGCTGTTAAAGGCGTTCTTATCGGAACTGGGAGGTTGCTGGTTCGATTCTCAACGGTGACAGTTTGTCAATTAAATTATTTTTGTTTTAATTAATGGGGCGGTTAATTGACTAAACTGTCGGCGTATGGACAAGAACGAAAGTAACCGGCTCTGTTTGTGATGGATTTTTGCAGTTTCCTTACACAAACTTCCTCTCAATTCTATTCCTAGTCTACATACAAATTCCTTGTCCTTTAAGGGTCGGTAAAAACGGATCAGAAATCTAAATCGCTTCAAATTTGTTTCAAGTAAATTTATCCTTAATCTGAGCTAGTATATCTGAAAAATCGATAATTTCCCATAAAAAGAAACTTACCATAAACATTATCCTCAGACGATATTGATTTCGATAACGAATAAATCACATGATTGGACACAATTAATATTATAAGTACATTATAAACAAAATAAAACATTTTACACACAAAATCAAAGAAACAAAGTTACATTTTTAAATAAATTTTTGGTTAAAATCAATCAATCATTCACATTTTTGTACAAATACGAAGAAACACTCAAAAAACACTCATTTTTCAACATGTAAATTGTTGGTTTTTAATTTCACATTTTATTATACAAAAAAAATAAAACCGTGTATAACCGTAAAATATTTTTACTGCAACAATATCAATAAAAAAAAAACTTCAACTGTTTTTCAACAATAATAACTGCACCATACAACAACATAGAGTCGTCGCGATTTAATAATAATACTCTACGCTGGTTAATACTTAATCATGGTAAGTATATACAATCCTCGTTGGTAATAGTTAGTGAGTTAGGTATCTCTCACCTTATTCCATCCAATTTCATTCATGGCATCATAGTAGAGTAGTAACCTCCTCTCCACAACAAACATACAACAACGATCTGATATTTTACCTGTTGTTTAAACTCGCGGTATTCAAAATGCCCATCACCGCGGTTGTTATACGATCATCGCGGTGAATACTACATACTACGTTCATAAAATATACACTTGTTAATGTATTATATTTTACTATTTATGTACTGGGTGATTCATTTACACAAGGTGTATTCATTTGTATAAATACCCTTTTGCATGCACCAGAGTTACGTCGATCCGGTATCTGGCATCAGTGTTGGACTGGCCATAGAGTCATGGTTTACCATCCGGGTTCTAACCTGCGTAGGCCTCCAAACTTACTACATACACGCAAAATTATTCATACACGGAGAAGAACAGAAATAGATCTACGAAGATGGATTAAATCAAACAGCAAAGAACGCTTTTGTTTGTCTCGAAAATTTGTTTTCTGGAATAGAGGTCATTTACGTTACTTCTGACTCACTCAGCCGTATATATCGAGAACTATTGGTCCTGCGTAAATTTTGTAAGAGACCTTTTTTGTCAAAATTAATTATGGAGTAACTTTGATACCGACCTCTATTAACGTAAAAGATCTCAATTCAAGAAAAACAAATTTTCACGACTGAATTTAGCCCTTGAAAAAATTTATTTTAATCTTACTTATCAATAAATAAGTAAAAAACGTATTGGACGACACATTTTGTCCCTGAAACAGTTTATTGCATCGTTACGAAAAACGTTTCTCAGCCGTATACCTCGAGAGCTATTGTTCCTATGTGAATTGTGTAAAGGGTCTTTTTTGTGTAAAATTAGCTAATTAATTTAATAATGTGCTCTGTTAACGTAAAACCAATAGTTTACGAGATATTTGAGAAAAGCTGATTTTCAGGACTTTTGATCTTCAATAACTTTTTCTGCACGCACGATTTCGTTATGGAGTTTTTGCCTAAGTGTACTGACAAAAAACTTAATTAGATATACTTATGTAACTTACATAGTATACGAAGGACTGAGTGGTTCTGAACATGCCCATTGTTGAATTACTCTGTACATTATCAAGTATAAATTTGATATTGTAAATAATATTGAAAATAATATTTATAGAATTGTATAAAAAACTAATTTAAGAATATTTTTTTTGGATATAAAATATTATTGAAATCAATGTGTGCAGTGCCGGGTTTTCAGCTTAGGTTCGTGAGGCCTGAACCTAGGGGGCGTCAAAATTTGAAAATATGTTGTTATAGAATTAGACAAGTCTTTTTGTGATTAGTGAATCAAAGAATAATATAGTTTTTTTGTAAACATAATAAGTATTTGAATAGTATTGTGTAGGAACTTACTATCAACAACTTAACGCTTATTTCGCACTAACCCGACAGTCGTATAAACGACATTTCGCCGAACATAACTCTAAAGTTGGATGTTTTCACATATACCGGACTAGCAGCCCAACATGTCGGACCGACTCGACCATCTCGACATTTTGTCAATTTTTCTCAGTTGCATACGAACATGGAGCGGCATCAGTTACTAGCTTGTATCTTGTATTGTAGGTGTTTAAAAAAAATAAGAAGAAATAGGATGCAATGGGTTCATCTAAATGCTATAAACAGAGATGAGTTGGGGGCATTCAATGTTCTTTTTGAGGAGTTCAGAAAATACGAAGATAAAGTTTTTAACTATTTTCGTAAAAGTGTTGCAAGTTTCGACTACCTTCTCGCAGGGATCGAAGACAAATTTAACGCCAGAACCCATCATTTAGGAAATGTTATCCGCCTAAACATATAGTGCACTGTTAGAAGGCATAGTTCAGACTAATGTATGAACGTACTGGTGTCAGGTAAATGTGAAGCGCTTCATTTTAAACCTGCACTACACTTGCCCGGCTAGACTCAAACGGCACGATAGTCGTCCATATCATTTGGAGTTGTCGGGTTGCTATGAAATAAGCCTTAGTCATAATAAAAACGGGAATTAGGAGCGCTATATCGGAATGAATCTACTGCGGCAACTAATCTAACTGTAATCTAAGTGTAACTTTAATTTTTTTTTAAATTAAAATTGATTATAAAATTGTGATAAGAACTTTACCTATATTGATATTGGAAATAATAAAATCCAAAAATATGTTTATATATTGATATCAAAACATAAAAATCATGTTTCAAATCAATAATAGGGAATATGCATGAAAATTTTTTTTCACTTGAATTGAAGCATGTTTACTTGACAAATACCAAGGTAAAATTACTTTTTAAATAACTTTAAAAATAAGCGAGATATGAATGATTGAAATTCCCGATTAGACAAAGAGGGTGATAGCCCTCTTGATATGTTATGTGACGTCATATTACACTTTCACCATTTAAAATACACGTAAAACTCCGTTTTTAGTATTTTTGCAAGAAAGAGACAGATAATAATCTTTAAAAGCTTATAGCTATCTTGATATTTGTCGGATTTTAATTTCGTTTTTAAATATTATTACAGTATTAACAGTATTTTCATATTCTGAAAATAAATTTGAAAAAAAATTTTCATGCATATTCCCTATTAGTAGTGTTGTCGCGAGATGAGAGAAAAAAATGCCTTCGCTCTCGTCGAGAAACAGACGTATCTCGTCTCGTCTCGACTAATCTCAAATACCGAAAGAGAATTAGCAATTACTTCACAAAATAGTATAAATAAGCATCGAAAGTATAGATTAAAAAGTTTTACTTTTGGCCAATAAATAGGAATAATTTGTTTTGTTTTATTATAAGTGACCCACAAATTGCCTGCGGCGATTAAAAAGGACAAATTTGGGATTTTTATGGACATTTAAAAAAATTACTTCTAACCAAAATTTTATGTAAAAATTTTTTGTTTTTGTGTTTATTTTACCTACCAGCCTTGTACCCGATGGGATTTCCCATCGGCAACATCACAGGAATCATCCAACTTTTTTCAAATGTAAAAAGCCTAAATAGCAACGTCCACATTTCTAACTTCAAAAATGGAAGTTTCTAACTTCCCATACATACATACAAACCCCAAAACAACTTCCAAGTTTCTTACATCAAAAATGAAAACTCGTACAAAATTTCGTCCCTTATTTTATCCTGTTAGGGGATGAATTTGCAAAAAAAAATTTTGTGCTCACCTACGTCATATAAAGAACTTCTGTGCAATTTCATTCTTCTAGAGCTAGACCCATCGGTTTAGAATGTGCGTTGTTTGTCAATGAGTTTGTATACAAGTAGATAAGTAGAAGATACTACTTTGAACGTATACTGTACGTAATTTCAAATTACTCGACTGTATTAAATATTGCCTATATTTCAATTTTAACCCAATTTGTTTATTTGGGAAAAATTTTATCCGATTTTAATAAAGTTTTTTTTTAAACCCCACTATTTTTTTGTCATATTTTACATTTAAAGTAGTAGTAATTGGCTAACGTTCACCATTTATCAGAGGTAGGAAACAGGACCGCACACTTACAAAAATATTGAAATCTATCTGAGATGTGAAATTTGAAAAATATGACTCAAATTTGGTCTAATTACAGAACAAGTTTATTAAACTCGGATAAAATTTGACAGTGGTAGATCAAAATTCATTTTTATGGATTCTGACAACGTCGCTATTTCCAAAAATCTACTTTTTATATACCTCAAAGAAATTTTATCTGATTTTAATTTTTTTTATAGGTTCTTTGTACTACATTTTGTCTCCTTGTTTTGATATTAAATAGTAGCTTTAACGGGGGTTTATTGGTAGGCTCTTTATGCGACCTTTGTCACAACCTACTTTATTTTACTGGGATTTAAGTATGTCCTTGGGGCATTTTCCATTTCAGTCTGCGAGTCATCTGGTTTTCTTCCATCAAGCTTTTGCCAAGCTATTTGGGTGATTTTTCATCCGTTTCTTGTAGGTTTTCTATATCGGATAATTTTCTGTCTGACAATATTAATCAGTAGGTCATGATGCAGTTGTTCATTTGTGAGGATAATAACCATAGTTGTTTCCGTTTAGTGAATATATGATTTTGCCAGATAAGTCGCTTGTTCAGGTGTAACCCTAGGTATCTTACGTGGCCTGCTAGTGAGACTTCTAGGTTGTTGAGTTACACTGACGGATATATGCATCTTCTCAGAGTGAAGGTAAGGTACTTTGTAGGATTTTCGCCGCCTGTTAGGTTCTGGTAGGAAGCTAAGATCACAGTATCATCAGCAAAGATTTCAGTAGTGATATAATCTGAAGATGGTAGATCAGACGTGTAAATCAGAGTATCGACCCTTCCACACTACCTTGTGTGACTCCTGCTTGGATACAACAATTATCTGAGAGTGCATCACCTTTCTAGACAAGAAAATATCTGTTCTCTATGAAAAATTTCAGAATTTTAATCTGATTTTAATGAAATTTTTTAGTCATATTTATCATTTTTCCTAGTATTAATTCGATAACGTTCACCCATAATCATTAAACAAATTCCATGACATTTCCAGATTTGTGGCCGCCCTTATTGTTTACAAGACAACCCGAGTTTCTGCAAGGTACGATGTATGAATTATATTGGAATATTGTAGTTTTGTAAAAATAGGATAAATTTTATAAAAAAAACAATCTTTTCAAACTTGCATTTTAATTATTAAAAAATAATAAATTCGTTTTTTTTACACAATGCATTCAAAAAATTACAAAAATAGTTTTTAACAAAAAAAATAACCAAACATAACCTTCTTAAAATTATGTTTTTCTCTTAAATCATTCTTACAACTATTAGGTATGTATGCTTCTATTCTTATTACAATATTTTTTAAAAATATTCTCACATAAATAATTAATAATAATAACATTTTTTTTCCTGTTATTTTAGTTTTGTATGCTATAAGTCCAGAAGCCAGTGATGAATTGCATACATCTTAATATCGAATCAGCATTTTGCATCGGTCTTACTGTCGAACAGATAAAATAAAGTATACAGGCTGTCATCGTAAACACTAGCCATTAGTATACGAAATTTGCAGTAGTGTTTAAATGAGTTGAAGACAGGCATATATTTATTTGTAGAGAGGAAAAGAGACCGACATTTACATATATTCTGCGAATTAGAAATTATAGATGCGTATACCTGTCTTCTTTTCTCTTTACAAATAAATAAATGCAAAATCTCATTCACTAGTCTTGCAGATACGGTTTTATAATACCAATGCCAAATGTGGGCAGAAGGATATTTCTAAAGTCTGCAGTTCTGATTAAACAACAACACGCAGATATTTTTTCGCATTTATAATATGTGTAAGAATTTTATTGATTGCCCGCAAAATTTTCTATATTCTTTTTGGCATTCTATAAGCACGCTAAAAACAATACAATTTTAGTTGGACAATTTTTGCCCTCTGTTGGGTAATAATGGGTAATTCTCGAACATTTTACTGGTGTGCAGGAATTTGGAAATTGACACTGCTTGACATTACAAAATGGTAACTCAATAAATATTATGACATATGAAATTCATAACTGCTTCACGAGGTATATATTAATTTTAATTAATTAATTACAAATCTATAATTTATTAAATAAATATGTGGTAAATGTAATTAATAATAAAATGGTAGGAGAAAAGAGAGCAACATTATTTATACCACTATTTGTAGATTTAATTACATTATCTTTTAATATTTGAGCACACGGTGTCATTTTAATAATAAACTTAAATAATGATTCAACAATATTGGACGGTGTTGGATCATTACATTGTTGTAATTCACGTACAATACAATCTTGTAAATTTTTAATATCGTTGCATTCTTTTGATTCAAATAATAATAATGGTAAACTATCTAATGATGGCAATTCATTACCAGCAAAATGTTTGTTGATTGTTTTGTTTGCACAATATTGTATTTCTTCTTGTTTTTCTTTTAAACAATCTGGACCACCTTCAGCAATGAACACTGAAAAAAGCAAAATTATTAGCGTTTTCACAAGCAGTTATTTAAGGTAGTTGTCGTGTGAAACACATTTTCGGCGAAAATGGTTGAATTTTTGATAAATTATTCAAAACATAAGTATCCAACTTCGTTTAAAGTTTCAAAATTGTTTATCGTTTAGTTTTGATAAAAATCGCTCTCAAAAATTGTACGATTAACATTACAGGTATATACAAAAGTAGTAATTTCATCACGTTTAATTTTATTTTTAATCGAGTGATTTGGTTAAAAAAGTAGGACAATGTAAAATGATGTTATATTTAAATCTTGAAAAAAAAATTATTAACCGTTTAATTACTGTTGGAATAGATAAACGAAAAGATTGGCATTCGTATACAATCCGAGCGAACAAGTATACGAATAAAAAAAGTACATTCAAGTAAAACAAGTATAGTATACAATCAGTTGAAACTTTTTAAAACGGCTATTTTTTGAAGAAAACTGACTTTAAGGTTTATCTTAATTAGAGACTTTTGTTCAAAATTTATGTGAATAATCCGTACCACTCTGGTGGTACGGATTAATATATGCACGTGAGATAAAGGCGTCAATAGGATGAGGAATTTCGCCAAAATTAATAGAAGGTAACTAAACATTTATGCAGTAGAACAAAGCATTTGATTACAGTAGTCTCATTAACTCGACACTATTAAAAACCAGAGGGTGGTGGATTATTGGAATGTTCGGATTACTGTATTGTATAGAAAAATTCATAATAAGCAACACATTTTTATACAAGGACTTTAATTTCTGCGTGGAGCGGGAGTAGGGAGCGATGAGAGAGGCGCGGTCGGAGGGTGCCGGATTAGTGAGATTCTACTGTATTAAAATATACACTTTGCATTATTGGTGACAAAAGAAACGCTATTCACAATCAATTAGGCAGTCAACTGTAAAATAAATTAGTTAATAATTATGAAACACAAACTTACTGGCAATTCGGTCACCACTTTTATGACAAACAAATTCAGATAATGATTTTGTTACATTTAAAACTACTTTTTCACTATCTTTTTCTTTTGGTTCTAAACATGCTTCCAAAACATTGGTAAAATTTTTGACACATAATTCAAATTCTGGAACTTTTTTACAATATTTACCGAAGACATCATCCAAAGATCCTAAAATAATAAAAAAAACATAATCAATTAGAATTTTAAGTCAAGTATTTATGTATGAATATTACTGGTATCAATAATGCTAAACTTATATTATTGACATATTCATCAACGTAATCAATTAAATTACAGAGACAATATTCAATTACTTTATTTAACTTAAATGAAGGACGATTAATAATATTCATAATTTATTAGGCGCTACATATAAGGTATTTAATATAATTGGAGACCTTTAACATTACTTACATTCCAAAACCTCGCAAATATTCGCACAAAGATTTATTATTATTCTTTATCAGTAATTTATCTTTTTCAAAGTTAGTAGGCGCATTAAAAAAATGGAGGAAACAAATATTGTAAAGAGGGCGATCATTTTAAATTAGATTGGTGGAACTACGACGTAGAAGATCTATTCTGACATTTCCCTTCTCTATTAGGATCCTTAGACTAGATTTGGATCTTTGATAAATCCCACTATATTAGCTGGATTAAGTTACCTCACTTGCTAAAGGGAACGCTCTACAAAAACAAACTCGCAGCTCCATAATAGATGACCCGATGTTTCTGCTGAATCATCACAGAAACCGTCAAGTATCACTGTCAGTGAGCAGACAGAAGTTTCTAAATAACAGGATTATCTTAGCCTTCCTCGATGAGTGGTCTATAAAGAGCTTAATCTGTAATGAAGATTTGTTCCAGAGCAAAGCCATGCGATAGGCCCTCGTCGTTTTATTTGACGCTAACGAAGTATCCAAATCTACTCGATGGCTATACTTCTAAATGGTCTTCCTAACAAAGCTTTTACAGTTGGAAAAATTCAAGAGCGTTAAATTTGGAATAAATAGGATTTGGTATATTTTTTTCTGAATTAAATGGTTGCACAGATACAGAGTTCGTTTATTTTTGAAAAGAGGAGAATTATGTTCGAAATTGTTATAGCTTATTATTGAAATCTAATGTGGATTTAAATTGGTGAGTACTCTTTTAACTTTTGAATAAATAAAACAAGTCCTAAAGAAACAAGATGTGGTTCAATTCCTATTCAGATCGCATTCTTATTTTGAGTTCACAAGATAATTACAGAAAATATTTTATTGTTTGAAAATCTTTTAAATATATGTTCAGACGTTTCTCATTAAATTGAAGGTCAATAAAACATTAATTTTTTTTTTACATACAGGTAAAATTTATTTTTATTGGTTCAGATTCCAATTTAAGCATTGACGAATATAAAGTATTTTTTTTAAATTACAAACCAGTCTTTTTTGCTTCTTCGATTTCTTCTTGTATTACAGTAACATTAAGTAATTGAGCAAAACAGTCTTTTATTGCTTCTTTTGCGTCCTAAAAAAAAAAAACAACATTAAAATCATAAAAACTTGATTTAATTTTTTTTGTTAAATTGAACAGAGTTCATTTTTTCGCTATAATTAGAAATTAAAGTCTCATTATATGGACCTATCTTGTCTATCTACCTATCAAAGTTTAAAATTAACATTAACAAGTAATATAACAACTAACTGAGTTAATTGTTTGAATACCCACTATATACTGAGTTTATGGGAAAATTTGTCAAACAAAAGTTGTTTGTTTTAAAAAGAAGAAAATTTTTTGGTATTCAATTTTTGTTATATCTCTTACGGTTTCAAAGATAGGCAGTTTTGCCCAATTTGCTCAAACATGGTGCGATTTTGCTCATTAACGAACTTGACCTTACTTTTTTGTTCTAGAACACATAAAAAAAAATTTCAGCTCGTTATCGCTTTTCCTTCTTGAGTAATCGTATTCACAGGCAGACAAACGGACGGACATGCGGAAATAACCGAATTAGGCCATTTTATGAACACCTATGCCAGGCATTTATGTCAAGGATTAATATTTTC
The DNA here is from genome assembly GCA_963920215.1 of Nineta flava. Lineage (NCBI taxonomy): Eukaryota > Metazoa > Arthropoda > Insecta > Neuroptera > Chrysopidae > Nineta > Nineta flava. The sequence goes on from OY986044.1 coordinate 50,189,705, forward strand.
AAGCGTTACAAAGTCGGAACTAAACTTAATATACCTTGTATATTTACATATACTGGGTATAAAAAGCTAAATTTGGTGTATTGATGAAGAGTACTAGTCGATTTTCTCGGCTAAATGTTTTACTTTTTCGCAAATAATCAGCCTTAAAAGAGGATTTCCCAATGCCCACTGTTACAAAAACCACTAATCTTTACAGATCCCGTTTTTGAAATGAGCACAGATGTACTTCCCAAAATATGCTCCTTCTCAAAACCTTTCATTGTAGTCTGTGGTAGGGACATGTGGACGGAAGGTGAACCATCCGATATAAGAGAGGAATCGTTTGGTATACAGACGGCTCCAAAACTTGGGAAGGAACTGGGCGGGAATTTACGGTGACCCAGGGTAAACATAAGCCTTAACTTGGGGAAATTTGAATTTAATGGTATACAGGATTTGTGTTTATTTTATGAAGTTCATAATTATTAGTCGCGTATTATACAGCTAATTTGTCCTTGGTCATTTGTAAAGTTTTTAGTTGTGTAAAAATCAGACATAAGCATACCTCAACTTTAGAAAATGCTTCAGATCCACCATTTTGATCACATTTTTTCTTTAAAGCATTTTGCACATCTTCAGCACTGGGAACGTCAGATTGATTTATTGGTAGATTACCAATACCAGGAATGTCTTGTATACTACTTTGCATGCGTTCTTTTAAGCCTTCTAAATCATTCAAGTCCGTTTGACCATCATTTGCACATAATACCAATGCGGTACCTATAAAAAAAATCATTATAATTAAAAATTACAAAACAAAGAAAGAAAATCAATGAATTGCATTTCAAGTACCGTATTTTTCGGAACATGCAATGCAATTAAATTTAAGGGATGATTTTTAGAAGAGAATATTCTATCAAGTACATTATTTTCTTAAGACAATATTTTTATTATTGACTATAGTTTTGGAAACACGGTTCCTTCATCAGAAAAAAATGTACAATATAATGTACATATTAACAAAAGGTAAACATTGAGTATATAAATTAAACAACAAAACATTGTAAGGATTAAATAGATTCGGGGAAATACAGGTAAAACCTACATAAAATAGAACATACAATATTAAAAACTATTTTCGGATTTATAGAAGTAAAGAACCCCGTACCTCTCTTATGGGAAGCCGCCCTCGGTGAAATTAGCTGGAAACGATATATGTTATTCTGATCAAAAGTTCTCATATCCACACGGTCGGAAAATGGACAGTTTTATATCGGGGTGGAAAATCTATTTTTCGGGATTTTTTCACTAAGAGTATGGAGCTATGGTTCATTCAACGGGTCTTCGCTAGTTTTCTACTAGAATTGTTCAGATCGCAGATTTCGAAAGTAGCATTTGACAGTTGACAGCTGCCAATAACACTGTCAACTCGCATTATTTACGGGAACAGGAGTATCAGCATATATACTCGCCTTATTTTATCCTGGATGTTTCCAGGAGCTAAACCCGTCTGGTGTACACCGAAAGCCAAAGCTTGCAAATCTTCCAAGTCCATCCGAGGAAACTCAAGTACTTGATCTTGTAATCTTTCAAGATTCAAGCTTGAACGACATTGGCAGTCCTCGCTCTAGCATTTCTCTAGCCATTTCAACTGATCAAGTAAATGAGACCCCCAGAAAACCCCCCATGTATATATTTTGATGTCAAATGCCACTTCTGACACCGGACTTGAAATCAGCGACCCTAAAAACTGCCTTGTCTATAACCTGATACTCCTATTCTGGTAAAAAAAAGCGAGTTTACAGTACTATTAACAGCTGCCAATTGTCAAATGCTACCATCGGCATCAGATTCGAAATCAGCGATCCGAAAAACCTTTAATTTTATCGTTAAAAGAGTAATCTTCAGATACAAGATGTTCCGCATAACATTTTTTTTCCATTTTTCGGGTTATAAAGAAATAATGAATATTATTTCTAACGCAGCGAAAAATATAATAATTATAAAAAAACTCAATTCAATAAAAAATTTTTCTATTAAACTGTAATTATTTCGGATCTATACTTTCAAGAGTTAATTAAATGCACTTCATCTAAGTTTCAAAGTTTGAGATTCACTCAAGCATAAAATCCTTGTAGTAACATTCTATGTAATTTCATTGTGTAGAAATGCCGGAGATTGTATGTAATTATAATTCTTTTGCACAAGATTTTTAAAAATTATAATGTCTGGTTACGGTTTTAAAAAGTTTTTATTCAAATAAACTACCTACATAAAAAAAATCAGCCTCTTTTTAGGGAGAAAAATCAAAATTGATAATGCTACAATCATGTACATTAAAAAGTATATATTAAATATTACAGTCATGTACCTAATAAATGCTCAAAACGATGTATTTTAAAAGTATATACAAAACTCCGTTATATTATCGGTGATTTAATGGTTCTGTTAATTTTTGAAAGTTTTAGATAATTTGTTGAAGGTTTTAGTTAAATCTTTAGCGATCAAAAAAGTGCCGAATTTAAGTTAAGATATCGCCCTAGGCCCAATTCTATATTCCTTTAAATATGTATCAGACTTGGGTGTGATACGATTCAGTGTAGCCAATTTAGAGGAAAAATCGCACCGGAATTTTTTTAAAGGGGAAAAATGTTCAAGGTTTTTTTAGGGGCGTGACCTTTAGCCGTGATTGTGGATATTCCATTGCATTTTTTGAATATTTTACATCGTTTTTTTTCTGAATAAATAAAACAACCCACATATGATACAAAAATTTCGTATTAGAAAAAAAACCTACATTTCCGAAATAATTTTTCAAATTGTCAGTTTAGGAGCTATCGGAGTGACGTTAAGGGGTAAAAATTTGAGTGATAGCGACACTGTGTAAAGAAGACCGAAGTTTATACACGAAACTTGCTAAACGTTACGCCTCTGGTAGAAGAAATCCAAAAATTTCGTTTCATTATTTTCCAAAGTTAGGTAAAGAAAAAATATTAATTTAAAATCAGTTGGGGTGTAAATCTCTAAAAGATAGGCCATAAAGCGTTGAAATTGAATAATTGATGAACCCATTCGCAAACATATGAAAGTAATATTTATTAAATTATTAATATTTACTAACTAACCTAAAATGTCGAATTTGTATACAGTTACAAATTAATAATTTTCGCCACAAAATTAAATATAAAAATTATTGAAAGTAAAAATATAAAAAATACACACACAAAGGCACATGTTATATTTATAAACATTGGCTCTAGATATAGTTTGTTTTTTGGTCACGCGGCGCTACCATCTTAATAAGTTTCACACTGTAAAATACTTTATTTTTGCAAGAGTTCAAGGGGGGGGGGGGAGCCTTTATTCATAATTTTATGAATATATTATGAGGGTTAAAAAATAAAATGAATTCATTTGTAAATTTATGTAAATAAGTTTCAACAATATTCATTCAACACTAAAAAAACTAAATAAATTTGTTTTTGCAATTTGTATGTCATGTTAATTTTTTGAATAAACTGACAATAGAATATCCGTTATTATATTCGATAATCTCATTCGACCTTCCCCAATATTTTTTTCTTTTCACATCACAGAAAAATTGTTTGTAATAATTTTTAAACGGAAATGTCGATTATTCTTATAATTGGGCTTTGATATATTCGCAATTATTGCGAATAACAGTTGGTAAGCAGAGATTGTCTATTAACATCAGTTAATGCTAAAGCTACTGTGAAAATGTCAAAACAATTTACTAAGCCAACATCTAAAAGTTATTGCAATTTAAAAAAAACTGTAAATTTACATATGCTCTTATGGAGATTTGTTCACTCAAAAGAGGGAGGGGTTAATTGACTAAACTATTGGCGTATGGACAAGAACGAAAGTACCCGGCTATGCTTGTGAAGGTTTTCTGCAGTTTCCTTCCACAAACTCCAGATGAATATCGGCATAGTTTCTATCAAAGCCGGCTGCAATCGCTCAACCTACAAATTCCAAGTCCTTTAGAGGTCGGTAAAAAAGGCTTAGAAAGGTTTACTTGCTAGGGTTCGAACTCCCTTCCGCTGCTACTACTTCTACTACTACTACTAACCTCTGCAGACAGTGGTAAAAAAGGTTCTAACATTAAAAATATACTTTTGAATATATTTTAAAATACAAAATTCCAATTTTTCCGGAGGTAATTTGAAAACCAATCCTATCACTCAAAAATATCGAATTTAAATTTTATAAAATATTTTTGTCATAAGATCAATAATAATGAAATTTTATAAAATATCTTTGTCATAAGATCAATAATAATGACATTATAATAAGAAAAAACTGCTTGTATCCATTCTTATCTAGGGATGACTGGTAAGACCCAATCACCACCGAAGTCTTTTAAAAAAACAACGTTTGCCGAACTTTTCACGAGTTAAAAGTAAATTTGCTAGTTTAATTGTATATAATTAAGGAATTAATATTCATTCAATGCTTAAAAACTAAATGGAAAAAAAAAATCCTTGGTCTGAACCGGATGTTAAACTTTACTCAGGCTAAAGTGTATTATAATAATAGCTCACAAATATTCATTAAATTTGGTCACGAAGCAGCAACTGCAGTTAAATTTTATTAAAAATCTTTCAAGAATGGTTGTGAATCACATTTATGTATGGATTTATTATTGTTTAAAATTCCATGTTAATAAATTTCTTAGAATTAACGACAATGAAAAGAAATAATATAAATATTATTTATTAGTCCATTACGTAGTTTTAAAACACATTCCTCAATACAAGTGTTAACATAACCTAATAAAATGGTGCTGGCCATCTTAAAATCTAAATTTCGATCGTTTTATTTTAATGCACACACTTTGGAACTGTTTTTCCATTGCTTCTGAGACTGCGCAAAAGATCCAATTAGTCCAAAATCTGTTCGAATGACTTGTCAGAATGAACTTAAGACCCAGGAAGTTTGTCGTAGGGCCAGGCAGCTCACTTTAAATCATTGAATATTTTCAGATATATTTGCAATTTAAATACAATACCCCAATAATGAACATTATAACAATATTACTATGGTAACTTGATTTGATATTCATTATTCATTCTGCGATCTATATTGCAACCCGTTACAAAGTCAGCGCTAAGCTTAATCCCTTGTATATATTATATATACCGGGTATAAATATAATACAGCGATTGTTCAGTAAAACATTGTATCAGATTAAAAAGTTGTATCAGAACTTTCAAGTGTAAAACCAACCTTAGAAAATTCGCTTACTCTTCGTAGCTCCTACTTAACGAATTTTGTTTATTTAATTGGATATGAATTTGTGGTAATTAAATCATTATATAAAAGTTCGATGACACATTTTATAAATGATAATAATTGTATCGTCATTTGTACCACAAACATCATATTAAATCGGAAGTAAACAAATAAACAATTTTTATAAATAATTTTAATGACGTTTGAAACATAAGTCACATTCAAGTGACTCATATTGGAAAAAAGATAAATAAATATCTCTCACAAAAAATGAACGAACGCTCTGTTTATATAAATCAATAAATAACATAAATAAAGATTATATTTTTTTTTCTGTGACTAATAATATTAATTTATTGATAAATAATTGAATAAATGTGTCGCATTTCATGGAAAATAATTTTGATATTCTAAAAAACTCCTCCCCCAATGGTGATACAATATTACTCCAATTAACCGGAAAAATTAAGACCGGACCCAGTTGGGAAATTTGTCAGCATCTTTCAGGCAGAAGTCTGTGCCATACTAGCTTACGTCCAGGAGAACCAATGTAGTGGTTACATAAACCAGAACTTATACATTATCGCGGAAAATCAAGCTGCTCTAAAAGTCTTGACTGTCACTGAAATCACCTTAAGGATAATCAGAGATTGTCTAGAGGAACTAGTGAAGCTAGCAAAACGGAACAACGTTAAATTGATCTGGAGATCAAGTCACAGTGATTTCGATGGAAACGAAAAAGCAGATACCTTAGCAAAGAAGAGAGTGGGAATACCTTTCATAGACCCAGAACCTATTTTTGGAATTCCAAAAACAGCATACAAAAAAGTGTTCAACGAGTGGATATATTATAAATATCGTGATCACTTCGAAATGCAATCAAGAGGCTATCTCTCGATGCACTTAACCTGAACAGTATACAACTTCGAAAAGTTACCTGATTCATCACCGGACATTATCACCTACGCACCACAATAGGACTCCACAATGGATCCATTATGTGCATACTGTGGGGCGAGGAGAAAGATCCAGCCACATCAACTTTAACTATGAATCTCTCGATTACAGCAGATACAATATATCCGGTGCGCCTCTCCCCGAATATATGAACCTTCAGGAAAATCCGATAAGCAAGCTCGTGACTATTGCCAAGATAAGGGAGAAGCAAACCTCGTCAGACTGAAGTAGAAAGGGAAGCACAATGTGCCATAAGGTCGAAGTGCAATACTTTTCATACCCCATAAGATTTATCTATCTATCTAAAACCGGACCCAATCTAGATAATCAAATATTCGGGTAATTGAATAAATCATGATAAAGTTCATTTTCTTTAAAAAAAAAAGCTAAATTTGTGTATACTGTTGAAGAAAAAACTGTCAATTTTCTCGACGAATAGTTTCACGAATAGTATTGCTTTTTCGCAAATAATCGAACCGCTTAAATATGGCTTTTTTTCCGATAGTTGGAGTTCGGATAATTGGAGTTCTACTTTAATTGAAAACCATAATTTCCTCTGAGTAAATTATTAGATTAGAATTGCACAAAATAGTGGATGTCGAAAACGAACAAATTCGGCAGAAATCGAATGCAAAATTCTGAACAACACCATCCATCTGAATTCCAAGCAATACTGATCTCTACTCGAATTACTTCGCAGTTATTTCGGTATCCTTGTATTTCAGCTCCAGAAAGTATTGGTAGTCAGGTTTTTCTAATTCGGGGTGATAAAAACCTAGTCATAAAATACTCTAAATTTTCAGTTTCTATCAATAGTGGTTACGGCGAATTTCTCTACATTAAAATTCTTTAATTGCAGTTAATTCACTAGTCTCAGATGCACTCACGTTATTTGTTTTCTTTCTAGTAGAGCACCCAAAACTCTGTGTATTCAAGAGCCCCTGCGAGGTCTAAGACGAACCTGTCTCTACTACAACTACATACATGTATTTTTTTCTCTGACTAGTAATATTTATTTAATTAATGATAAACAATTTAATTAATAAATGAGTCGCATTTAATGGATAATAGTTTTATCACAACTTCTAGAAACCATAATTTCCTCTACCCAATATACAGTGTATAGACAGACAATGTGATAAAGCTCTATCCTATTACCAACCGCATAAAAGAAAGTGGGATTGGGAGAATCGATTTCAGTGGTAATGGTTTTATAAATTAATCGTTATAACTTCCTAAACGTTATGAAAATTTAATAAATTTTTTTTAAATAGTTATATCAACATTGATTCATTTATTTTAAACAATTTTCATCATTTTTGACGAAGTGATTCAACGTCCTTAAATGTTCCGTTCTGATACTAAATACAAGTAAAATCCAATTTGATTATTTGAATTTTACAGTCAAGGAAATATCAATTGTTAAAGTTTTACAACTGATCTTCAAGTTAAAATTCTCAAACAAGTTTGTCTTGTTAGGGGGACAAAAAAATTTGCGCGAATAAATACAGCTAGCTGGATGAAACATAGTTATTGGTTTTGTTCTCGAATGCAGCGCATCTTTCTTAGCAAAGAAATTCTATAAAATTAGAATTAGTAGGCTTAGATTTTGATAACTGTCGAAAACTAGATTTTCAAACTTTAGATTGTGATAACGCTTGATCTTGAAGTTCTGATTCCTTATTTGAAGATCACCCCAGTCTGAAACGAATACTAGGTAAGACCCTGACTGCTATAATTTTCTTACTTTAAGTACTTTCAACATCATTACAAGGAAATAATACAAAATAAAAGTCATGGAAATATTCTTCTAAAATAAAATCGATATTGGAAATATGCAATTTTTAATGAGTCCGCAAGATTAATATATACTGAAGAGTAAAGGATAAAGTTCATGATTAATAAAGTATCAGAAACCGAAGTTTCGTTTTTCCTGAAGATAAGAAATCTATACTCATTTATCAATTCGCCAGTAAGATACAGACTTAAAATTCCAATCAATCAACATTTTCTCAAAATTAAATGAAATATGAAAAGTTTCATAAAAATCAGTGCAGTTGTTTAAAGTTTGAGTAACGTACAAACTTCTAACTTCGTTTCTTATTTTATAAGAAGCCCGATGAATTAAAATCTTTTAATAACGACTAACTAAAACATTAATCGAAAGCGGTTAAAATAAACCAGACGCCGGCTGCCAATAGAATAAATTTCCACTACCATAACAGGTTATCATGGAAACACACCAAGAATGTAAATTGTTTTAATGTTTTATTCTTTAAAATAAATAATTAAAAAACCTTGAATAAAAAAATCACGATTACCTTGCACCTTGATTGAGTCTTCTTGCACAAATTAAAACCAAGTAACCATAGGTCAAAATAATTTGTATAAACAAAAGAATAAAAAATAAATAATTACTAGGGGACAAACTTCGAAAATTTTTTGTGTTTCCAAAGTAAAGTACACAATGACGTGCATGCAATGTTATCAAAGCGAAAAAATCGGCGTCCGGTCATTTAGATTATTTTAAACAAAACTACTTTTGCAGTTGGTTATGTTGTTTACAAAATTTAATTATCAAATTTTACGAAATTTGAAAATTAAATAAAAAGACAATTTGGGATTTAAACTAAACGTTTATTTTGCCTGAATATTTAATTTTTATTAAGGTAGGTTTCAGATCAAATATACAAGGATAATTCCTACAAGATAAACATGTTCACGATGAAATTTCACCTGAACTTTGCTAAACAAAAATGTATCCAAAAAAAAAAAATACTTACCGACAATGAGGATATAAAATACATGAAGAAATTTGTACATTTTCAGAAAAATTAAATTATAACAAAATTTAAAAGGTAATTTAAAAAAATGTGGAATTAATTTATTTTAAAAACTAAAATTTTTATAAAATCACATTAAAACGAAAAATTATAATACAAAACAGCAAATTATGTAAAAAGTAGAATGCTGTTATGTTACTTGATTGGCACTTCACTAATAACTGATAGTAAAACGATCGGTTTTTTTTTATTGAATGAAAATATTGACTGTGAGCACAAAAATTGATCACAAATAATAATATACTCTAGATTCCTGTTTCTATCTATCAACATAAAAATTTCTTTTGGCCCTTGAACATTGAAACATAACCTTTCGTACGCAAACTCAGTACGAACATGATTGATTAGTAGGGTGGTTACACACTGCAATCAAAACTATAATTCTTATTCTACACACATGAATACAAAATGTATATAATATATTTTATAAAAGTAATGGTTGTCAAATATAATTTAATAATTTAAAATCTTTGGTGAAACCAAAAATGCACATCTCACGTTTTTTTTGAAATTTTTTAAATATTAAATATATTATCATAATTGTAGCTTATATTTACTGGACCTATTATAATGTATACACTTAGGTTCATAAAAATTGAACCAGTTAAAACATTCTAAGTGTTATGATTGTAATATTATGCAATTTTTTACGTATATTTAGTAATATATACGCATAGAATGTGACGTACTGGTTCAATATTTATGAACGGGAGTGTACATACCTCAGCGTTTCCATTTTGACTTGAAAACGTCTATTCTATTGTTACACTCATGGAGACTTGTTTAGTGTCTATGGTTACACTGGTGGTCGGCCGAACATTTTTGTGTGACAAAATACCGTCAGATTTCAATCGCTAATAACTTTGAAACTAATAATGCGTTTACAATGGTTGAGCCCACAACAGATAGATCATTTATTTACATACGTATCATTCGCGGTGTATTTGTTTTTCCTCTGACGTCATAGTACCAGTGTAGGTGCATGCGTGTGAATGATTATGAATTAGCTTAGGGTGTAGTTATAAATTGGCTTAGCATGGAAACGCGTCTTTTTGTGAAGAGCAAAGTGAGACAATACAAATATTCGACGGAATATAAGTAAAAATGGGTGTTAATTTGAAAATTACAAAAAACTTGAAGATTTTGTCTCATATGACTCTTAAATGTGCTCGGAATTATAGAAAACGCATGTCATAGGAAGGCCCACGTCAAAAGTGATCCAAGAAGTCGAAAAAGTCTAGTGCCGAACGAATGTGAGAGTTACGGCAGCATCGAAAATAAATGAAAAAACTGCGCAAAGCAATTACGTTGGCCCATCGGACATACAGTGGCCAGAGACAGTGTAAACGTCTACGGATCATGTGCAGGACGTTTTCACGAAAAGTCTACGGCACGGACTGTACATTTAAGTAATGCGATGAGTTTTCGTAAAATAATAATAGAGTCATATAGAGAATTGTTTATAAAAATTATTCTAATCGTAAGAAATGCAGTGCAAAATAGAACTACTATGTTCAGATGGACTCTCAATTATATATTTTCTAAAGGAAACAGTACTGGATGGGCTGTTTCAGAATGAAACTTCTCAAAAGATGTTAGACGCGGAAACACTAGACATTTTTAAGGTCGTAGCGTCCTAATAAATTTATGCATCGAGTATCTAAGAAAATACAAACATAAAAAATTTAATAGCGTAATCGTGTTGTCAATGTGTACATGTGTGTAATCACCTTTACAAACGTACAACTTGTCCATTATAATATTTCAAAAAGTATTTACATTTTTATTTTTTAACAAATTAAAGAAAATAAACACAGATAAAATTGTAATGTTTATTTTTTAAAGACGTTTTAATATGAAAACACATTTATACTAAAAATTTGTATCATCAACTTCACGTAAATATATTATATTACTTTTGTTTTCCCCCGCGAAATCTTTACTTAAAGAATTTAACCTTAAATGTAAAAAAAACGTAACTTTCTCTAGTTTTCATGGGAGTTACGTTTTAAAAAATTATTAATCATACAAAAAAAAAATTGATATGAAATACTTATTTTGTAATTAAATACATCCTCAATTAAATTGTTTTCAACTAATATTTTAAAGCTTTCCTATATTTTTAAATCCTATGCATTTTATTTTAATTTAAACTAATTAATCTTATTATTGATACATGACTGGTAAATTATATGTACGAGAAATAAAATAGGAGTAAAATTTATTCACATTTTCTAACCATAAAATTTGTTATGTACTTTTTTCACTAGTAAAATTAAAATTTAAATATTATTAGAAAAACGTTAATTATATTTGCAAAAAAATGATTTTTCGGCATTCTTTAACATTAGAAAATTGTTATCAAAAACTTTATGATATTAATATTTACTATCAGCTTCACCTGGCAAATAAATGTACCACCCATTCTATTTAACCGATTTAATTTAAATGTTCAATTTAAACTTTTAAAGTTATTACCTATGCAGGGATTCACTATGATGAAAACTGAGTTAAACAACTTGTTTTACTTTTGTAATTTCTGTAAGTTTATGTTTTAATATGACAGGATTTTTTACTATAGAAATACCGTTTGTCAAATGTGATTAACAGTTTTTCCCAATGAGAGAAGTGTAGTCACCTCGAGTTATAGTAGCCGTATCGACCCTTAAATGAAAAATAATTGTATAATGAAACTCCTATCAATAATTAGTTTATGAACAGTTGCCATTTGAAGATCGACTCAAAGCATAAAATGTACTTAATTTGAGATTTTAATGATCAGTATTTCTTTACCAAGGAGTTTAATATCGACAAAAAAAACTATAATGGATTTCGGTTCAGGGTCACTAGGCATATTGTGTGTAGCTTTGTGCGGTAAAGTTTTTGGGGAGCGAAAATTTTTCGAAGGATAACTAAAAGCAAATGCTGAATAAAGAGGTCGAAGAGAGAGAGATCATAGGTGAAAATTTAACTTGGTAGGACAAGGATGGGTAAAGTGAACAAGTGTGGCAAAATGCCACAAATGAACGTAAGCTTTGATATAACCAGAGGTAGACCGGACATAAGGGGGCCGGGTGGCGTTATCGCCTGCATGCCACCCGCCAAAAAAAAAGATAATTATAATCAAATTTTTTGGAAGATTTTATTTTCAAAGACATACATTTTCATGTAAAAATTTCCAATTAGTTATAACTGAAGCTAACATTAAATTTTTTGAATAGAGGGAAATTTATGCTAGATGTCAACAAGTTCTCTTCGAGACAAACAAATAGCGTTCTTCGATATTTGATCTAAACCGCCTAAAAATTCGCCGATTTCTTCCTTCTCCATGTATGAAATATTTTGCGTGTAGGTAGTAAGACTAGGTTAGGGCCCAGGTGGCAAACAGCACTCTGACCCTATGGCCAGTCCGACTCTGTATATAATTCCACAATAAAAATGGCAAATTTGGTACGAGTGTAAGCGTGTATATCATTCCTGCATAAAATTCGAAGTACCACCAGTGCGTCCGGAAGATTGAGTATAGTTTACTGGGAAGTCAAGCATACATATTCGAATTATGAGGAAGGGGCAACTAGAAAATGAACATTCTAGGGCAGAAAATTCCTTAACTCCGGCCTTGTTTAGGTTCAAATGCTATTTTTACTTTATATTAATATATTAATCATACGAGTCCGTTAACAAAGAGCGGAGGTTGTTAGCAATATTTAAGTTGCAAACTTTTTAGTACGTGTTAAAGGAAAGGTCATCAAATTCATAATGAAATAGTTCCGCGAGACAGAAACCTCATTACACTAATCGCTGCACTACTAAGTATTTTTCTATTACTTCATAAATCCAACAAATAGGTTTTCACCCTTGTTGAGTCACGATAAAATCCACATGACTATTGATTCTATTATTCCCCGGTGTAATGCGTCAATAATATATGCGAAAATACGGTCACATAATCGACCTTAATACTTTTAACTGATAGACCGGCAGCTGACACGTGAAATGTTAATTTTTTGTGTATACTGAAGTATATTTTCGTGAAGTATACGTATAAAGTGGTACGCCGACAAGCGTTCCATTTTAATTTCCTATGTTGACACTCTAAGGCAAGTTGAGTTGCCAACTAGCCAAGGTACTAAAATTTGCTTCAGTGCGCTTACGTGGCTAAAAACTTTATGTGTGTATTCGAAATACATGTGACAGCCACACATAAGTAACTTTACTAATTGAGGAGCGTTTCAATTCTGACAAATGGCGTAACATGGAATAATCTACCCAGTCATATAGATAGGTCAGTATTTCACATCCATCAATTTTAGTGAAAATTCTTCGTGTATACGTATACTTCACAAAAAAACTAATAGTATACATAAAACATTAACATGTAAGCTGCTAGTCTATGAATTGGCTTGACAAATGTTATATGATCATGTAACATGGAAAAATAAAATATAATTTGGACTATTTCATTGTCATTATTATTATATAGTCAATATTAAATTTGTTTCATTTTATAATCTAATTAGAATACATTTTAATTGAAATTCATTTTCAAATAATTGTAAAAAATTGTAAAATATCCTTGAAAAAGATTATGACAATCATAATAGAATTATTTATCTAACTTAAAGGGATTTGTGAATGATGTCAAATGTGTTTATTCATTATTGTATACGTAAATTGTATTGTTTAACTTTATTACTAACATAAAGATACGTTTAGACTCAACAAAAAATATATGTTCAGGTTAGTCATGCGGAATCATTCTTAAATTTCTTGCTGTATATTTTCAATATCGATTTGTAGTAGTTGTTGTGTAGCGGAGGGGAGATCGAAGCCTGCCATGATCGTCTTTCTAGGCATTTTTTACCGACCCCTAAAGGACAAGGAATTTTTATGTAGATTAGAAATTAGTAGGTTGTGCGACTGGAGTTCGTGAAGGAAACTGCAGAAAACCTTCACAAGCATAGCCGGTTACTTTCGTTCTTGTCCATACGCCGGCAGTTTAGTCAACTAACCACCCCAAATTTTTTTTAAAATTTATTTAATTGACAAACTGCCAATGATGGGAATCGAACCAACTACCAACAAGTTCCGAGTAAAGCGCTTTTAACAACCGAACCACACGGACTGGTAATAATTAACTCGTCCACTAGGTACAGAACCCTGGATCTCTGAATTTGTAGCCCAGAGTGCAATTGTTACACCACGGATGACACTAATATTGATTTTCAAGTACGCATGATATAATCAGGAACGTTATTCCTTATACGTAATTTTGAAACAACATTGTAGAAACAATTTTACTGTGTTACCAATCACTCAATTCAGAGCTACGTTCTTTACGGTTTGAAGTAATCCAAATGGTGTTGAACTGAACCGCGCATAAATGGTAAATACCAATTGCGCAGGAGTAAGCAGTTCAGTTCAACACCGTCAAAGCTACGTTCTTTACGGTATGAAGTGATCCAAACGGTGTTGAACTGAACCGCTTACGCCTGTGCCTAGTCCGCATATGCAAGTAGTAAATGCCAATTTCACAGGAGTAAGTATTTCAGTTCAACACCGTCAAAGCTATGATCTATACGGTTTGAAGTGATTCAAACGGTGTAGAAATGAACCGATGAAAATTTAATCCTTTACAAAGTGAAAATATCATCCAATACGATTTTTGTTGAAAAGTGGCGGAATACTCAAACAACTTTTTTGGTATAATATTGCACTTTTGAATCGTTCTAGAGGGCAGGCGCAAATCTGTATCCAAGTGATCTTCTTGCCAATTAACTTTTACCCAAAAGCTTTATTTAGATATATTTAACTAGTTATAGATCAACTAAGATATTGTGCAACTAAACATAGGCAAATAATGACTAATGTGGCCATGTGACACATTTGTCCGTCGCCCCAGTTTTTTATATGTGACTAGCAGCATATTTAAGGTTTTAAATTAAATTCAATGCCTGTCAATGACACTTTTGGTATATTTCGATTCACGTCTGTGATTTTTTTGTTAAATTGTAAATTTTTGTAAGTCTCACAAAAAATTACTCAATTAACGGGAATCGAGACAAAATTGACGCATAAATAGTTAACGTTAGTATAACCTTAGCTAGATAAGTGGCTGCAAATTAGGGCTCCCATGCTCCAGTGGTGTAGTGGTCTATACTAATTGGATTTTATTTAGCATGACAATAGGGTAAATCTCAATGGGTACAAAATGTTCTTTGTTTGCGTGATAAGAGCAATAAGAACACTATACGGAACGATGGAAGTTTATTTTAGACTACTTTTCAAGATAGTCAAGTATGCATAGAATGGCTAAGATATTGGAAGAAGACATTCATATAATTTAGAAAAGAGGGGACCTCTGGGGGAATCGGGGCCAGAATATTTGGAAAGTATCTATAACAGTCATTACCTATCAATGAATACGAAAAATTGAATAAAGTAAATTGATTGGGGTTAATCATAATTCCTAGACTCTAAACTCACCTTTAAAATGAAAATAAACCTATTTTTGTACCAATAATAAATATTAGAATTGTTTCAATCACCATTGGACGTCTTCACATAAAATGATTAATTAATTAATTCTATTTTTACATTTTACATTAAACATTTTAAAGCACATTAAGTAAAAATATCTACCATTTTCGACTTCGGTTGTTACTTGAAGCGTATACAATACGATCAAAATTTAATTTTTGATTTTAACATTTATATCTCCATCGTATAAACATACAAGTACTCGATACGAATACTTGGTAGTTTGATTACTAGATAGTTTTAATTGGCCTCGAAAAGATAAGATAATGAGTAGCGAATCTAGATTTTTCTTCAAGGACGAGGAGATTTGGGATTCGACTCAAGTTATAATAAACTTGTTAAGTTTCTCTAGGGCTAGGAGGTAAACTTGTTCCTCCTATTTCAACGCCACTGCCCAATGTTATTTATAAAATCAGATATTTTACATATATTTATGATATTTCATGTGTTGCACAAAAGCTTACATTCGAGTATTGATTCATAATCATTTTGAGAACAAACATAAACGAATACGGTTAGGATTATGAAATTATTGGTTTATCATAAATTAGTCATTTTATCGAATATATAAAATTCTCTATTCAAAGTTGTAAAAATAAAGGCTATTATTAAAAAAATAAGCACTATAACTGAGTTAATTGCTTAAATATCCGGTACATACTGAGTTCATCATCAATGCGTGAACTGTTTATTTTACTTTTTGTAATCAAGTAATTACAGATGTTTGATGAGATTATTCAGTTTACGAAAAAAAGTTTCAAACAAAAGTTGTTTATTTTTAAAATGGAATATTAGTTGTCTCTGAAATTTAAAAGATAGAATCCCCCTGGCAAGTGGATGCACTGTCCGTATTTGCCAATTCACGAACTTAACCTCAATTTTAAGCTCTAGAACACAAAATTTCAGCTCGTCATCTCTCTTCGTTTTTGAGTTATCGTGTTTACAGGCACACGGATAGACGGATTTGTGGAAATAAACTAATTAAGACATTGTACGAATCCCTATACCAACAATTTTGTTCTTCCGCAATGAATATTTTCTGCAACCGTTACAATTTAATATATCCTAGTATATATAAAAAGTCGCTAAAATACCCGCCGTTGCCCGGATAGCTGCCGGAATGCCTCCTTTTCTTTCACGAAGATACACATATACAAAGCAGACCGCTTCGTATTACTTAACGCTTCGCGTTGCATAACGCTTCTTGTTATGTATTATTTGCGTTACTTAACGTTTCGCGTTGAGATTATGGCAAATCTATAAATTTTATGAAAATGTCTCAAACAAAAGTTGTATCTTTTTAGAAAAGGAACATTTTTTGTCTTTACACTTTTCTTCTATCTCTTTGGCCAAAACCTTCTCGGACACCCGCAAAACAACTCCACAAAGTTGCATGGTGACGGAGTTTATCAATCTCATATATATATATATATATATATCCCAGTGAACATTTTTATGTAGTTGTGATATCAAAATGACATCTCGCAAGATCATGCCTTACGTAAGATATCTATCATACGTGAGTCATGAGAAAATTGTAACGTAAATATCACATCCTAGATACGTAACACTAAAGTCATTAATGTGATACCACATAAGAGTCAGATTGATACCAAAGAGTTTTACATTATGTTTAAATCACAAGAAATGTCAGTTTTATGTGAAGTTTATACATGTTACATACAGATGACTTATGTGTGATATCTAATTAAAGTCATGTGTTCACTGGGATATATAGATTCCGAAAAACAGTTTATTTAAAATTATTGTCTGTCTATTCCGTATCCCACAAACGGTTGGTCCGATTTTGCTGTGTCCAACTTAAATCAACGGTTCGAAAGTACATCTATGTTCATTAAAAAATAGTCCATTCTAAAAGTTATATCAATTTTGTTAATTTGACAAAGTTGTATTCAACTACATACATATGTCGTATATAGCCCAACCACCTTAAATATAGATAACGTTATCTCTTATAATGTTTATAGTCCATTTTATAAATATTGAACCTTATACCGTATATAGATCAAATTGATTAACTCTTTTAAAGAGGTTAAAAAGGTACACGACCTAAAAGTTTTTGTTGTTGTTTATTATTCGAATAAACTTTTAGTTAGAAAAATAAAATTTTACTATTTTCTCAAAAGAATTTGTTTTTTTTTGCTTTGATTTAACCTGCCTCTGTCATTTAATTGTCACTTAGGGTGTATTCGTTTTGGGCGCTTATAAGCGCAATTTTTTTACATTTGTTTTGGCTTATGAACGCTTACGTTACTCTTGTAAATGCCGTTCGTATTGGCATTATAAGTACGTGCAAGCGTCCGTTCAAACCGAAACCCATTAAATTGACAATTTGAAAAAATATGTCGGTAATATAGATTTTTTCTCATAAGATTTTGTATGTGGGTTTTTTTTTGTTTAGAAAAGAAAACATTCAAAAAACCACTAAAAACTTGGTGCACATGACAGATAAATAAACAAATGCTTATATAGTGTTCGTTTTGGAAGTTAGTGCGATTTGACACTCACGATTTTGTTGCCTTACCTCGATAGAGAAAGCATCTGTGGACGTAGACTAAAAACAACGCTTGATAGCGCTGGAAGTCCAATTGTAAAAAACAATATGGCTAAAATCAAAACGTTTAATTCCATACATGCCAATAAAAGAAGAAACCCAGAAATTTCGTTTCATTATTTTCCAAAGTTAGGTAAAGAAAAAATCTAAATTGAAAATAAGTTGGGGTGTTAATTTCTAAAAGATAAATACAAAGCGTTGAAATTAATAAATCCATTCGCAATTTAATACTTTTGACCACAAAACTAAATATCAAAATTATTGAAAGTATCTAGTACAAAAATTTACTAAAATGGATACAAAATAATAAAGCACATGTTATATTTATAAACATTGGCTATAGATTTAGTTTGTTTATAACGAACGCAGCGCTACCATCTTAAAAAGTTTCGTCTATACAACGTTTTATAATATTCTTTATACAGCGCAAAGGATTTCTAGTTTTGCCATTATTGCGATCTTAACATAAATAGTCCATATAAAAAACAAATGAATGCAAACGCCATTATACATAATTTTATTGAGTTGAAATGCCTATACATCACAAATATACAATAAAACAATTATTACAATATAATCAAAAAATATTTGTATAGAAAAAAAATAGAATCCAAATTAATAATCGTCTCCACGAGATACAACCTCTTTACATGTGGGTCGCAACATTATAGTATGCTCAAATTGAGCTGTATAACACCCTTTAGTATCACAAAGTGGTGGATACGCATCCACAGCACCTTTGTCGCATAAATCTTTTAATGCCATCTGATACTTAGTGGCACCAGCACGTTCTAACCATCGTTTACAAAATGCTAACGTACCAAAATTCTTGTTGATAATATTCAATAACCCTTTGGAAGATTGTAAACGTAATGGAACGTAAGACATTTCGAAATTTTTCATATAATGAGAACAATCCATATCATCATGAACTTGTCCACGTCCTGTCGAACCAAATGTTTCAATTGCGTAAAATTCATTCTCTTCCATAACGGTAGCCTCACCACCTTTTACAATAGGAACAGTCTTTCCAGCGTGAATACCTTAAAATGTATACAAATCAAGTTTAGATTACAATTTCTACTTGGTCCTTATATCACAACAGTTGGTCGGACAAACTTACGGTATGGTGCAATAGAATGTCCATTCAAATTCCTAATTGATTTGATTGGAAAAGTTTTTCCGTCCAATTCTAATTCATATGATTCCATAACTTCTTGAATGGCAGCTCCAATTTCACCCAATGGTACATCAATACCGGCTGCCTAAATTCGCAAAATGTTTATGAATAATATGGTAGACCAAAAAAAAATTGTAGGATAATTGCCTTAACTGTACTTTACATATCTGGCGGTACACTCTTCTTCGAGACAACAGAATATTAGTTGAAGACACATCTAAATTTAGTTTTTAAACTAATCAAAGGCTTCAAGTAGCGAGATTAGACATTGCCTAATTCATCAATTAGCACCGAGTGCCATATTTTACAGGACAGGCAACTATACCGAAAATTACATTCTAGAAGTGCTTCGAAGACTGGGAAAAGGTTTAGCTAAATAAATGAAGATTTTTTATTGCAACTAAAATATCTTAAATGTAAGTGAGTTAATATCTGTATTGACCAGAGAATTTATAATCTATAGTTTTAACAAAATGTCTTAATCAAAGTGAAGACGAACGAATTCCAAAAAAGAAAACTTACGCTAGCAATTTTTTCTACGGCCAAGAGTCGTAACCGTTACTAGCACATATTTTTGAATAAATTATCTATAGACAAACTTTTTACATACCTTAATTCCAGTATTGGTAGCATCTTTAACAGCTTGGACTAGTGTATCATATTTTGGATTGAAAGTTAATGTAAACGCACAATCGATAATCCGACCATTAATATGAGTACCAAAATCAATTTTGGTAACATCATCATACTCCAAAACAGTTTTATCACCAGTATTAGGAGTATAATGGGCGGCAACGTGATTACGTGAGCATCCAGTAGGGAATGCTAATCCAGCTTGTAAACCATTCTCATTGATTAATTTACGTGCAGTATTTTCAAGCTCTTCACAAATTTCAATCATAGTCATGCCTGGTCGCACCCATTTTTGTATATGTTTCCTCGTCTGTAAAATTGAAACAATTAAATAGAACCGATTTTTGATCAATACTCAGTTTTGTTTACCTGTCGATGAGCTTCAGCTGCTAAACGAACTTCATTATAAATATCATTATGCATTCTATCTAAAGCACGTTTTTCTTCGTTGGTAAAACGATTTTTAGCTGTTCTATCATCATACTGTTGAATTTCTCCTTCAGGATAAACACCTGGATAATATTACACATAAAATAAAAAGAAATTTAAAAATATTTCATTCAATAACTAACCATCGGGGAATAAATCAGTTATAGGAAGAGTTGGTGGATCTGTTTGAATTTTTCCGCCACTCTTATTACCCCCCTTATTACGATTACGTTTCTTCTTTTTCTTTTTATCACAATCTTCGCCTTCAACTTTTTCAGTTTTCTCTTCAACTTCAGCTTCGTCCACTTCTATATTCTCTTTTTCGGTGTTTTTATCTCCAATATTTTCATCAGCTATAGAACACGTGAAATCCTTAATATCAAAATTCGAAATATATTTTTAAGAAATCAAACCTGTCTTCTTCTTTTTCTTCTTCTTCTTCTTCTTTTTACCATCATCAACCGTGTTATTTTCTATACACTCTTTATCTTCGATATTATTTTCTTCATAATCTTTATTTTTCGTCTTATCTAAACTTACAACAGCGGCCATGGTTATGTTTTCAATACAAATTGGTACCAATTGACAAGTGTATAATACTCAAGTAGACAATGATTTTATGTTTTTAACTGTAAATTGTTATTAATCTACCTTTAAAAATACGTTCACAACTTCTTTCCCTTTGTTTCAAAAAATTTGAAAAATATATTTGATATAAGATTTGTTTTTCTTCAATTGAAAATGGTGTGAAATACTCACACAATTTCTATATATAGGTACCACGATGTATATAATATACACTATGTAAATTAACATAGACCCAATAGCAACATTATGGGCTTCCCATTACGAAGCACAGCGAGGCACAGAGTGCACTTCGTGCCACACTGCGAAACTCACTGTGCCTGAGCAAAGAATACCTGAGTAAAAGGCGATAAATGGAACGTCGTTTAATTCTTAAAGTCAATTACAGATTATATTCAAAGATCAGTTCATAAACAAAATGATTATTATCAAAAAACATAACCTGTTTACTAATTATCGTAGCCCACTTTTATACACTTACTCGGCGATGCAATGTTATCCAATTTTCTATTCATTAAAATGAATACCTCATTCAGCGTTATAATGGCGATTTTTATTACAAAATAAGAAAAAAAAATTAAAAACCAGGATTTTTCAATTAGTTTTAAAAATCTGTGAATAGAATATTTGGTATTGTTTTCTAATTATTAATTGTGATCAGAAATACCAAACGTACGATTAATAATTTCGGCGTCAGAGAATCGTTTACATCACATATTTGTTTACATTTAAACAATCATGTACCAATATTTAAATATAAATTCCTTAAGAATTGGTAACACTGGCCCTTACACGATCGATTACACTCGGTTTTCCTAGTGCCTCTCTGTGCGCACACAGTGTCAGGCAGGAGTACTAAAGGAACGGTCAAGCCTCACGCACTGTGTCCCACACAGCGACTGTGTGTCTAATGGAAAGCGACCATTGTGTATGCATCTATCACTGTTTATGTACAGTATGTCATGATATAACGTTCTTTGTTACACTTGAACAGCACTCAGCTGTGTACGTCTCCCCACCAAAAACTGATCGAAGACAGTTAATAGCATAACTATAACACTTTCTATTATAGTGTTAGTAGTTGGATGCTTTGTAAGTATTTGGAGAACGTATCAAACCCGCCTCCTGTTTTAATGTGTAACAGAGCAAAACATATCATAGTACATTGCACACAGACAGCGATAGATATACATACACTGTTTCCAGATTGGGTGTAGTTTAAAAACACACTGTATAAGATAGTGCGTAGTCAGTAGAGTGATTAGTGTGTACATAGAGGTAAAAAACGCGGTAATTTTAGTAGTCACTAGTCGCCCATTTTAGAATTCATCATGAAGAATAGATATATTAGGAGAGCGAACGTAATGTTAAAAAAACGGTCAAGAATTGGTGTAACTATCTTTTATCAGTAGGGGTCACTGGTCTCAGTGCCGTACGGAATTTAAATGTTTAAATGTAGGCGCCAAGTAATCACTTTCATTCAGTTAATAAGAAGTCTTAGTTTTATAGATAATAAAAAATTGTTTTCGATTATCAAGTAATAATTAAATAAATATTAATAATAGAGAATTCTTAATAATCTGCAATAAATTAAAAGATGAAGAATCATAGTGATAATTGCAATAAATAATATACAAATATATGTTTACAATACTAACATATATTAGATAAAGAAAGATGACAAAACCGGTAATTACAGACCATATTCCTTTCGTAAATGCAGACACGCATTCCTAACCTTAAATAACCTTCACTCATAGATATATAGCAGTATATCTATGCTTTCCCTGTACAACATCGTCCCATTTTTTCACATTTATAAAATTAAACAATTTTTATACTTACAATTTTTATTTGTAAGATGTGATAACCGTTGATTTTAATATGTAATAATAATAATAATTCCGTACGGGCAGATTCGCACTGCCGCTAGTGGCGAAAATAATAACTATGATCTCTACACGTTTTTGAGGACACAAAAACAGACGAATTGCCTATGTCGTTCAATCTCCTAATATATCTATTCTTCATGGAATTCATATTCAGCAAATACAATAATTTTGATAAATGTTGGCACAACTGACTGTCAAATAGATTTAAATAACTTGTGACGAAAATTATTATGAACTATGAAATCGAAGATTTTTACGATCATGGAGAATCCCATCTGGTTTATATAAAAGAAAATATACTTTTAAAAGAATTAACAAATGAAAATTCACAATTTTCTCATGGCTGTTCATGTTCAAACAAATGTATTTTAGAACAAAATTGTGAATGCTCAACAAAATTTGGTAAAAGTTACAATAAAATTTATTCGGATCGAAAATCAATTGCAAATGAGTACGTTTTAAATGAAGGTCGAATAAATTTACCAATTTACGAATGTAATGTTTACTGTTCATGTAATTCGGCATGTGGAAACCGATTGGTACAACATGGTCCAAGAAAAAATCTCCAAATTATCAAATGTGATAATAACAAAGGTTATGGGTTGATAAGTACACAATTTATCAATCGCGGAATGTTTATTTGCGAGTATGTTGGGGAAGTAATTACTAAACAAATTGCTAATATTCGCCTTGAGGAAAATCGAAAACATAATCGTATGAATTATATACTTGAGTTCAATGAAAATTTTGGGGATGTAAAATATTGTACAATTGTTGATCCCAGCGTGTATGGTAATATTGGACGTTATTTAAACCATAGTTGTGAACCGAATTGTATTTTAGTTTCGGTTCGTGTTAATGAATTTATTCCAAAAATATGTATATTCGCCTCCGAAGATATACAACCGAATGAGGAGTTAACGTTTGATTATGGAGAATATTTACAAAATTATAAACCCGGGGAAAATTTAACTAAATGTTTATGTGATAAACCAAAATGTCGGACATGGCTTCCATTTTTAAATTAAGTTTCCCCTAAAAATTTATTTGTGTAAATATATTAAATAAATGAATTTTTAATATTATTCAAAATTGCCTCCTTTCAATTTTTCCTAATGTTTGTTTCTTTGAAGTGTTCCTTGAGTTTACAGTGGTCCATGAAAAACGCTGAACCCAGCCCTGAAGAATACTCAAATATCTCAATAGAGTAATTATTCGAATAAAACTTAATCATAATACTCGAAACAAAATATTATTTCAAGTGTTGTAGCATAAGTTTTATTATTTGAATAAGTGTCTCAAGTTTATTCACTTAGTGTAATTTTTTTTCTTTTGAGTTCTTTTCACTAGAAGAAACAACTTAATAGAAAATCGACCGTATTGTGAGAAACTTTGGAAATTTCAATGAAATAGCATCGTTGTGCGAGGGTCATTGATATTTTGAAGATTAATGTGTTATTTATTTGTACTTCTTTTGAAAGCTATGCGTTTATCCTGTTACATTCTGTAGCAATATATCTCTATTGACATTTGTAGAGATAATTCTTTGTTTCTGTTTTGACAATGACAATTGATCGACACCAAGTAGTTGACGTTTACATTCTGTCAAAGTGACATTCAAAATAAAATGCCAATTAAAGAAGTTCATTCAATAATATAATATTAATTTAGAATGGAAGATCGTGGAGAATCTTGTGAATTAGAACAATTAGTTCCTAGTGATGCAGAAGGGGATGGTGATGACACAATTGTTCCAGAAGAAATAACTGAACCTACAACGGCTGAACGAAAAGTTAAGTCACCTGTATCACCAGTTGTTAGCAATAGGGTAATTTTTTTCAATATTACTAAGTACATTTTATTCGGATGCTTATATAAATCGAAGACTCGCACAACGATAATTCTTTTTTATGCGTTTCTACGGCATTTCTGATTTGTTAGAGTAAGCGTCCAAGAAAGGTATAATCGATATGTAATAATTGTATTTATCGTTCAAAGATGTCCTCAATTGGCGATTCTGGACAGGGCTCAGTGACTCATTCAGCGGGACATGGGCATTATAGTAAGTTAATGTGAGATAATCAAAAGAATCATATGTACTAATATTATTCCACTGTTTAGGTAATTCGAGCGGTAATGTTTTGTCTTCATCGAGATTTATGTACATTAATGAGAAACGATCAGCACGGGATGTACGTTCCGGGACATTGCGTGCCAAAAATGAACATCGAGGTAAAATTAGAAAAATTTTTTTTCTTCATTTTTAGTGCTCGATAAACGTAAATTTTTTTAAACCCTAACGTAAAATTTTATAAGTAGTTTTTTAAATATAAGTTTCCCCATTTTTATTTTATTTTTTTTTTTGTTTATTTTGTTTTATTTTTCCCGTTTTTGTTGGTGTTTTTAATTATAAAAAAGTAGATAGCAGACATCAAATACGTCATCACTCATTTCTCGCAGAACTGCCTGACGTCAGAAACATGGAACGAGCCTTAATTGGTCTATTGGGAGACTTTCATTCAGGAAAATTACGAGCATTTGGTAAATGTATAACAATTTTTAATGCATGCTTTTTCAAGCCAGTAGACATATTCTAATGTAAATTAAGCTTTAAGCGTATTTTTTGTGAATATGAAACTGGCGTTATTTAATTTTTGAATAATTAAACTTCGAATTTTTCATATAGGAAAAGGATGTAGTATGGAACAAATGACTGATATTCGGGAGCAACAAGAACGTTTAGCGCGTTTACATTTCGATTTGGGTGCAGCAGCTGCCTCTAATGATCCACCGTTAAGTGCAGAAGGTTTACGACATTCACAGAATACAATGTCACAATTAGTTCAACGCTTAGAACAATTATCAGTGTCTATTGAACATTTGCATGCTAGTGAGCCTTGACTGTGTATAATTGTTTTATAAAGTATTGTTATATTCGTTTCAAGTTTGTTTATGGTGTTCTTTTGTACGGAAATATTCATACGGTTAAATTATTATTACAGAAACAGTGTTGTTTTTATATCCTACTTTTTTAGATCACAGAATAGTTGTCCTGGATAAAAAACATAATTTGGAAGGTAGCAACATATTTGATAACACCCAAAGTCTGAAAATTAAATTTTTAATATACTTTTTTAATTTGAAATAGTAACGTGTTATATGTTCTAAATTGACAAATGATGGAAATATACGTCAAACGAATTGGTTCAACGGTTTTTGAGTGAAGAGGCAGCAAGGCAGTGAAAAGAAAGGGTAGCAGGCGGCAGATAAACATCTCTAGAATTTTCGAATCTTTAGATATTGCGCACCTCTATCCCTTATTGAGAATGTATGGAGAGATTTTGCCTATTCCCGAACTTAGAATTAACTTTTTACGAATTAGCTTTACTATTTAACTATAAGTTAAATAGTATAAGCTTAATACTAATTTATTTCCAAAATTTTGTTAATGCTGGTTTTTTTTTACTGGCACCAGATTTCCCAAAGTATTTTAATTAATGATAAAATTTCATCAATTTTGAGGTTAGAAATTATGATCACTGTGCGATAGGTGATCAAATTTCAAAAGCTATCACTAAAATGGCGTCTGATAAGTAATCATATGATTACTCATTGATTACTGTTCGATGATTTATATACTATTCAGCCGAAAATAATAGAACGATTACTGATCGAATGCAGCCATTGTCTACACTTGCCGCCATATATATTCAGAGATGGGAAAAGTTAATCAGTTAAATCAAAAAGCTAATTTCGTTAAAAGTTAACTTTTGGAAATTTTAACGAAAGTTACAGTTAATTAACGAACTAGGTTGGATTGGAATGCATTGACTTAATTTAATGATTACATACTCTCTCGATTAGTTAAGGATTCTAAAGGATAGTAAGCTGAGTAAAAAAGGTAAAACATGAGAAATCGAGCAATCAATCCAACGTTTGTCGAAGTTATAGTTTTATTATATCAGATATGAAATTCATGCTCGAGTTAAATGTTAACGGTAGTTCAATTTGACGGTAGTCAATAGGATCGTTAAGATTGAAATTACCTTAAAAGTTATTAAGTTAACGAAAATTTTAACTTCGTTAATTAACTGTTAACTAATTATCGTCTTTCTGTCCAACTCTGTATATATCTATATTACATTTTTAGCTAATCGATAGAAATCTATTAAACACGAAACAATTGGTCAGAATCAACCGCTCCAACAAATTGGAACCTATAAATTATGTAGTAGAAGGCATACAGTTTTGAGGATTGCAAAAAGTGTGATTGTAATGTTTTCGATTCTAAATCTTCAATATTTAGATACCTATGAGTACATTTCATGTTTCAAGTATTCAGGAAAAAAAAACGTTTGGTCAAAACTACAAATTGTCTTTTAATTTTTATTAACATAGACTTCAGAACTCAGATCGAATATCATCTATGCCAGGATATCTGCCAAATATATTCGATAAAATTCCGTTAAGCTGTTTTGAACAACTAAAAAGTTATGTTTTCCAGAACATGTGTTTAATAAGGTATATTTTTTCATATTCCAGGAAAATAACGTTTCATTCAAATGTCGGACAAAACAAAATGACGAACGTTTATTGAGGTTAGACTCCAAAAATCTATCTTCGAAATGTTTCCACATTTTTTGAAGAAGATAAGCATGACTCATTTAAAGGAACCGAATTGAAAAATTGATTTAAGTACAAGGTACTTGAAAATTGGCACAGTTTTAGGAGATAAAGCCAAAACACTTAAAATAAAATTATTATCACTTAATATTGAATGAGATTTTTAAAATATTTTTATCAAGGACAAAAAAGAAAAATCTCTACAAGTTTCATGCATAAAAATAATATTAATGTAAATATTGAATTAATATGTTTTTATATGTCTTCCAAGATTACATTCAATTTTTTTTTGCTATTTTATTACGTTTTTGGTATAACAAAGGTGAAATAACAATGGAAATATTTTTTCTTTTATCAGCAAAGAATTATCTGAAGATCATTTATTATGTGTACCTTATGTTAACTTTTATAATTAAAATAATTTAAAAAAATGTTTAAATAATGTATAGCCAAATTACAGTTTGTTTACAAGGCAAGACCCGTACAACGCGTTTGAGAAGATTTGACTCGAATGCCAAATAGTGAACTGGATAGATTTATGAAAATTAACAAGATGTGAATTGATGACTTTTAGTTTAGAATCGGTAGAAAAGATGTGGAAGATGCCCGACAAGTCCAAATATCCTTAAATCCTGTTATTTTGTAAGTAATAACAAAACAAAATCTATGTTGACACAGATCAAAGGCTTAAGGAGTTTCGATACCATTTTCAAAATGTTACGGATTCAAAGGCTCAAGGGTTCGATACCATTTTTAAAATGTTATGGATTATTTTAAATTCGCACAGTCAAATCTTCAAAACATGATCCTCATCTGACATCTCAAAAACTATTAACATTGCATACATTTTTCGGGCGAGGTAATAGAAACGAAAGTTTTAAAATTGGTTCGGGATTGATTCAGCGTGATAACGGGTAAAACAAACCAAAATATAGCTATAGTAAATTACTAGTATGGAAAAATTTTTAATCCAAAGTAATTTTGCATTTCAGTTAATAAAAAAAATTTGTCGCTTTAAATTTAAACGGTATATTTTCAAAAGCGGCAAAAAACCCTAATAAATTGGAATCGAACTTTACTTTACGTTTTTCTTTTTACCTTTAAAGAAACTGATACGATAAAATTAATAGACAAAAGCAGATAGAAAATTTTCATTATCAAAAGCAGACAATATTTCTCTCATAGAAGGATACGGCAAGTAACAATAATATTTGATTGAATGAAATTTCTTATAATGAAATTCGTCTACACAAGTACAACAATAAGTACTACCAACATAACATTAAAAAATAATCACCGAACTCAAAATGAATTGTCAATGAACTTTTCATGACCTACGTAACCTCTCTAATATTATATATATATATATACCCTCCACAATACAATTTTTAGTTAAATCTCATACCACTTTAGTATTGTCGGTAAGTGACGTCAGTAGGGGAAAATCAATTGCAATACGACGCGGTGACTTGCAGCCTTATTCTATTCCTAAACGAAAAAAACATGAACATTTAAATATCCTGATTATTCGTAAACCATAAAAATATTCCTCTTTTTTTTTCTCTTTAAATTACAATATTCCTTTAATTGTCATGATAGAAAAAAAACAAAATTATAATCTTATGAAATTGATTGGGAGTTCCTCGAATAAATTTATTTATTTCGAATCATCTTTAATGTTGTTTACGAAAACAATGATTTCCTAATTGAATTGACTATTTACATATAAATGTTAATTATCCTATATATATAAAAATGAGATTAACTTATAAATGTTTAGAATAACAGTTTTAATAACAAATTAACTTTAGTTAAATTGGCGGAGTTGATTAGTTAATATGTATACAACATATAAAAAAATAAAACAAAACAAAATATAATTATTAATTATTAGAAAAAAACAGAAGTGTCAATGAAATATAAAACAACCATTTCGAAATGGAATCGGCAGACTTCATATTATTTATGAATATTATACTACTGTGGTGATCTCTTTTATGTATACGCAGATCACAGAGAGTTGTTCGACTTCGGTTTGTATTCATAATATCGTCTGTCTACTAGTTACTATACTGAGTTTAGTAACATCGATTATAATCAACATAACATAGAATTTTTATTTTCTACTGTCAAAATAAATAATTGTTTGAAAAAACAGTCAAAAACGAACGTTTTTCAATTATTTTTTTCACATTTTTTGTTTGTTTTTGTTTCCGTTTTAATAGTATGTGTTTCGTTCGATTGTAATTGTTATTGCAGTGAATTTTTTTTACAATCATTTCAAAACGAAGGTTTGTACAAATTTATTTATATATTACTTTACGTTATCGAAATTTTTTCGAATTCTATATGCTTTTTTGATTATTTTAAAATCTAATAAAAGTGTTTTTTTTCGCAATAATGTGATTTTTTATGTCTGTTAGATATAATTAAATCTCTATTGGATTTTTTATTTTTTTAATACAGTAATTTGGACATCAAAATCATTTTTAATATTTGTTTATTATTTACGCTAGTATGACGCATTGTTTGTTTTATTTTATTTAGTAATTGTTTTAAATATGAAAAAAAGGCATTGTCCGAAATATTATTCTATTTAATATTATCAGATAATTTTAATCCATTTATGTCTACTGGGAATTTTTTATTAAAATGAAAAATAATGAAAAAATTAAAACGTATCTTAAAATATTTTTTAATTGTTGTTGGATAATTCTTATCGGGCATATTTAAACAAAAAAAAAAAAAAACGCGCGTTTTTCAAAAATAAATTACAGTTGTATGGTTTCATTAAATTAACGACAAATCTGTATGACAAATTCCACAGCTATCAATCAAATCGATATGAAAATGCAATTGTATTGGAAAAAATAAGTAAGTTCATTTATTCTTGAAAAAAGATGCAAGTAGTTTTTTGTTTTCTTTTCTCTCCCCTCCTCAAACAGATAGTATGCGTTTTTTTTCAAATTTATATAAAACCTTGCTAGATGCATTTTTTTCCGTTTATCAATTATTTCAAATTTGAATATAAAGAAATCCATTGATTTCTTAAATAGTGTCGATTAATTTTAAATTAATTAACAATTGTTTTCTTCAAATTAATTGGTTTTTTGATATGCATTAATTTTTTTCTATAAATAGTCTACTTTCAATGTTTACGCAAAGTGTTTACATGTTTTATTAAAAGTTGTTAAACTTGTAGTCTATTTGTCGCGTTCAGTTTTTAATATTTTCTCGCAGTTATTTCTATTAATAATTTTTATAAGCTGTAAATTATTTAAAAAATTTGTACCTTGACAAAGTTAAGTCGTTTTTTTTTTTTTTTAAATTACGTTTATAATAAAAAATTGTTCCATTGGAAAATGTAGTTGTATTTTTCAATTATATACAAACAAAAAGTGTTCTAAAAATGTGGAAATTTTGCCTAATGGTATGTTATTTTTTTTTTAATTTGAATATATTTTGTTTGTATCTATTGAATAAAAAAAGGCGATTTCAAATAATGGGTATCTGTGATGGATAATGAACAGCCTCATCAAGAGTTAGTCAAGTGCGTCGTTGTAGGAGATACAGCTGTTGGAAAAACTCGTTTAATTTGTGCGAGAGCGTGTAACAAGCAAGTATCATTAAGTCAATTGCTCACCACTCATGTACCGACAGTTTGGGCGATTGACCAATACAGAATTTATAAAGATGTAAGTTTTATTTTTCACATTAGTCGTTTTTTTACAGTTTATTGACATTTTTCCTGATAAGATACATAATAATGAGAGATAAAGCTTAACTTGTTTTTCATTGAGAAACAAACGAACATACATTAGAAAAAGAAGAGGCACTTCTTATCGGTACTTTGATCTTTTTGATGTTATTTCACATAATCTAGAGAAAGTGTCGATTGGGTTTCAATACATTGGCCGATATATGTAGGAATTATATAAATTATTTAATAGTCTTTTATTATTTTATTTATTTGTTTTAAAATTTTATTAATATTTATTTTATATATATTTGTGTATCGACTACATATTTATCAGATTAAATATCTCCTGTATATCTATATCGGTCAATGTATTGAAAAGCAATATACATTTCCTATAGGTTATGTGAAATGACTTCTGACTGAGTTGCACTATTTGTTTATATATGTACGCTGGAGAAACCTTCTGTCTTGCGTTAAAACTACATTCAGACTGATTATATCATGATCATGTTGATGTTGAACATAACCATTAAGTCAATTAGTGACGAGAGTTGTAACTACATAAACCACGTGATTTAAAATAATATGCAGAATGAATTCATATGTTCGTATATTTTTTGTATACAGTTTTGATAAAGATTATAAGAGTATCATAGTCCCTTTTTCTCTTATAAAATTACTGATAACGTGTTTAACTGATTTTTCATTGAGGATTATTCAGGCATGCGTAAAACTACATGGAATAAATAAACAATACCTATCAAACTGACCTTAATGAGATGTGTTGAACGAAACCATTTATGTATGTCAATTTGTAATGGTAGTTGTAATTACATATACCGTGTGATTTACAAGGATGAGTTAAATAACTTTTTGAACATATTATAAATGAAAATGGTTAAATGTTCTTTAAAATGCTAAATGTAAATGGTTTATAGGAATGTATCTAAAATGCGAAAGTGAATCGGCATTCTATATCACTTTCAGTGTCGCCATTCAAGTTTTCAATTTTTTCTCACATGCGCTCTATACATTCACAATATAGGCTTTTATATTTTAGACAGCTGATAGATATATCTCGGGGTATGAAAAGTACTACACTTTGACCTTATGGCCCATTGTGGTCTTCCTTCGACTTCAGCATGGTTCGCTTCTCCCATATCTTGGCAATAGCCAGTAGCTTGTCTACCAGGTTTTCCTGGAGGTTCATATGTGCGGGGTGAAATGCACCGAATATACTGTATCCGCTGTAACCGAGAGATTCGCAGTTAAAGATGATGTGGCTGGATGTTACTTCCTTCTTGCCACAGTCTACACATGTTGGATACATTTTGGAGTCCTATTGTGTGTAGGTTATAATGTCCGGTGATGAATCCGGTAACCTTTCGAAGTTGTATCCTGTTCAGGTTGAGTGTATGGAGAGATAGCCTCTTAGATGCATTCCGAAACACTGTTTTCCCGAGTTTTTGTTGCGGTATATTTTCCCAGTGACCAGTCTATCCAACCGTTGATCACTTGTTTACACGCTGTCTTTGGAATTTCTAAAATAGGGTCTGGGCCTATGAAAGATATTCCGACTCCCTACGGTATCTGTTTTTTCGTTTCCTCCGAAACCTCTAAGAGCTGGAATCCACATAAATTTAATGTTATTCCGTTTTGCTTGCTACAGTAGTTCCTCTAGACAATCCCTGACTATCCCTGATTATATTTTAAATACCGTTTAAAATGAATCCATTTCAAATATTACTCCATCCCTGGTGATTTAATACAAATATATTCGAATATTTTTTCAGAATTTCGCTTAGTATTAATTTGATAAGAATTTATGAACACTTTTCTCAATAAGGATGTTGATAACATGATAATTTATTTATTTTTATGTGATAAGAGTTTTAATTATTTTTCCATGAGAAAAATTTAGTCATGCATCAAAAGCATAATGGAACAAACTAAAATCATCGTTCAAACTGTTCCTAATATGATCCTTTACTGTTGAATTTTAGTATAGCGATTACTGACTGGAGTTGTTTCTATAGACTAGTTGCTGCATTGAACAAAAGGTATAGTTCCGAGTTAAAATTTTTCAACTATTTATGTGAGCTTCGGCGGTATTCAAAAGAAAGTAGCTAAAAATGAGCGTTATTCGAGTTTTCGAAAATGTCGCATTGAATTGACAAAGTAGTTTGCATAGTATTAAGTTTAAGAGAGTTTATAGTCACTTTTTCACAATGCGATTATTAATAATGAAATAAAGTTTTTGTTGAGAAATATTTAAACATCTGTCAAATAAATGTCATAATATAATCGTTTATGGTTGAACGCAGCCGTTTGTGTAAGCCAATTGAAAATAAGTGGCGGGGATTGAAACTGCATTTTAAAATAATATGCACCAGCAGTGCAAGTATACGGGAATTTTTTTTAGAACTTCGCTTTGTATACGATATATATTGTATAAAAGTTCATGGTCATATTTCCCAATAAGATTTCTGTCAATTAGTGGCAAAAGTTGTAACTGTGCGTTAGCCCAAGTTAAAGCAAAGACGCCTACCGTACTGTTTTACACGAAGGATTAGAGACGTGTTTTAGGCCTCTATATTTTAGGAATAAAAAAAAAGTAGTTTCCAAGATATTTAACCATAAAAATCGATATTTTTATCATGACTCACTGAATCACTCATCAGCAATAATCTAGGGTTGTACCAGTTGCCTAGAAACTTGATGTTTGGTAGGAACATAGGTCCTAGGCTACCAGTCCAAGAGGCTGAGCGGTCAAAAGCGCTCTGCTTAAAATTAACAGGTTGCTAGTTTATAGCCCCCCTTATATACCGCGTGATTTAAAATAATATGCGCAAACATTTAATACACATGCGCTAAATAAAAGTTTTTGAACTTTCGTTATGTTAATACTAGAATTTAGTTGGTGCATTTTTTTACATTCATTTCTAAATATTTAATTAATTATTAAATCGATATTAAATTATTATTTTAGAGAACGATTTTACTGTATAATTATAATTTATAAGTATGTGCACGCAATATGGAAACATGTATTTATTTTTCATGTTTTTTTTATGTGTATGTTTCATGGGACAGATCGTTTAAACTGGAATAAATCAAAAAATTCTCAGTATTTATATTTTACAGTAAAGACTTGTAATTTTTTAACTTAGTAATATTTAACGAATAACAAGGAACTAATTAAGTTCTCTGGAACTAATTAAGATATTTAATCTATATAAATTTTATTTCTATTGGCTAGGTGTTTTGGTGTTGTTATTAGCGACAAAACGGCAAAAGTTTGCAATAATTCGGGAAAGGTTTATATATCAGACAGTTATATATATCTAATCCATACTACTATATAAATGTGAAAGTAACTCTGTTTGCTACGTCTTCACGACTAAACGGATCGTAATGAAATTTGGCAAGAAGATAGATTATATCCTGGGGACATAGGGGGGGGGGTGAACATTTAAAAAATGTTTCTTCTCCATTTTAATAATAATCATTTTCTAGGCTCTATCTTTTGTCTCAAAAAATAATCTTGAAGGGGGGTGAACATTAAAAAAAATGTTTCTTCTCCATTTTAATAGTAATCATTTTCTAGGCTAATTTGGACCCAAGCAGTACGAAAATCAGGTTCATTTTAACGTCCAACCAACACATTTCAAAATTTTGCCTTCTCAATTCATACAGTTTGGAATTTTAGCACTATGGGTCTGATACCTTGAAAACCGTTAATCGTATCGTATTTTAACCAACGCCATCGTTTTCGCAAGGTCCAAATTAGCTTTTAACCTTATTTTTAACAAAATCGGGGACATAAAATTTTCCTCCAATTTTAGTGATTTTTTTAAGGGGTACCCCTTAGAAAAAATGTGAAAAAAGTGAAGAAAATTTTTCATCTCCATTTTAATAACAATCATTTTCTAGGCTAATTTTGACCCAAACAGTACGAAAATCAGGTTCATTTTAACGTCCGACTAATACATTTCATAAGTTTGCCTTCTCAATTCATACAGTTTGGAATTTTAGCACTATGGGTCTGATACCTTGAAAACCGTTAATCGTAGCGTATTTTAAATAAATATAAATAAATAATTGTTTTGAATCAAGTAATATAGTGGATATATGATAGTGACTCATCCACGCGTCCACTTCCACTAGCACTGACCCGGCGTAAACAACCGAGTGTGAGAGTAGAAATGATTTCTAACGAGTGTAAAAGTGAACTTAAGGAACAAATAATATCGTATAATATTCGTATTTGGAACACGAGCAGGGGGAGGAGCTTAATATTTCAACCCACTAGCAGTCGTTACTAAGTTGTTCACCAGAGAGCGACCAAAACTAGTAGAACGAAGGGTATGTCACGGGGGTTGGGGCAGGAAAGCAACCTACTAGCTCTAATTTGTAATTTATCCACCAGAGAGTATATCTAAGTGCTAGAATTCCCAATATTTTAATATTTTTAAAACACAACTCATTTTCTTGACTGTATTAAAAACAAAAATGTGGTATACAAGTACGACTGAGCTACTAGGCTCGACCTAATTTCTCGAATAATCTTAAATAAGCAACTTGGTTGTAGCGAGAATGTGGTATCCTTGGTTATATTTTGGTCTCTTGTTTGTTTTGATAAGTAAAATGAAGAAATATATTATTGTAATAATTTAATAATAAAAGTATTAGTTGATGCGGGTCACGTTTCTAGAGGTTTTTGTCACTCGATTGCTATTCCATTATCGTAGATATAACCTATTCAGTGAATGTAATCGGCTACCGATACCAGCGACTACCAAACTTTTTGAAAAACAAGTCAAATTAAAAGTTTTAAAAGCATAGAGGCGGAAGAAACATACTCTTATTGAAATCCTTTACAACATTTATTTATATCGAAATTTAGTATGGAAAATATCTGCTAAAATAAGCGAATGAATGGTATATTAACGAACAGTTTTCGAGTAATTAAAAAATTAGTTGCCTCAAAAAATGTATAGAAACTACTTTCATTGCAAGCCCATTACCTGGAAGTCTTATACCAAATCAAAATAGAACAAGTGAAAATTACAACTAATTGAGTTAATTGCTTAAATACCCGGTATATTCTGAGTTTATGAAAAAAAAGTTTCAAACAAATAATTTAAAAAAAATAGGAACATTTTTGTTCTCTTACGGTTTCAAAGATGGACATGCAAATTTCGTATCATAATGGCTACTCTTGACGATTACAGACTGTATATAAATGCATTGCTGTCGATGGTTTGAAAAGAAATGACATATAAAATCAATCGATATTTGTATCTGAATGAAAAACGTTTTGTAAAAGACTTTTAGTGACGCATAAAAATTTACGGCAGCGAAGTCGCGGGAATCAGATAATTTACTATAAATTTAATACACATGTGAACTTAAATTGCATTGCAAAGCATTTTTTTTTGTTTCGTTTAAACACAACTTTTGTATCGGAGGTTATTTTATCCAAACAATTAAAATATTTTTATACTTTAAGTAAATTTAATGATATAGATTTATAGAACAGAATATATTACAAACAAAATTTTAAAACAATTGTGGCAATCAGTAGGGCGTTGTATTGTCTAAATACAAAAATTTTATTTGTTTGAAATAACATTGACCTTAAAATGACAAATGGTTTCGTTCATAAGAGTTTGAACCATTCAAAAGTCAAGTTCATGTTAAATTGAATCAATAATATTACATATTTAAATGTATAAATAGAAATAAAACATTTGTCTAAAATTAATTTTCAACTTTTGTATTATTTACTAATGTGTTTGTATATAAACATATCGTAAATCACGTGGCCTAAATTATATTATTGGAATGATTATTACTAATATTATAAATATACAGAAAACTCTAAAATTTAATTTGAATATTTGACTATTTATTTAACTTCACATTCTGTTTAATTTGTTTGCAAGGTAAAAATCTTGCAAATAAAATTTCGATTAATTCTAATTGAGCTAGAGCTTTGAAATTGTTCTCATGTGTATATAAGTCACTTGACAATGCAAGAAGTATTGATAAATATTGGGAATTAATAGAAAAGGTGGGAACTTAAATTGACTTATCTAGTCTTAAAATAGCAATAAATAAATTTAAAAATAGACAATCTGTTCATATTTTTGTTTGAACTAATTTTGTAATTAAAACATTAAAAAACGGCAAAATAAAGTGCCACTTCTTGTGCCAGATTTCAATCAAAATTTGAATTTTGTATCCTCTAATGCCTATAATATCTATATTTAAAATTTTGTACCTCTAGCTCAAAAATTTGTTTACTTCGTTCACCAGTATATACTTCTCTTTCTAATAAAATTAGACTAGTAACAAGTTCGTGAAAATGTAGATCTTAAGAAGAGTCATCATGGTACAAAGTTTAAAAACATTAAGATAAAAGGGAATTTCCGGTTTAGTTATTTCCGCCAAAACATAGCAATCGTGTGAGACGACAATATTAAACTCACGTTTAAATTTCATTCCTCTCACTATCTCTGTTCTTGAGATATCTTATTCACAGACACACATCCATCTAGACACATATACATATGTACACACACTCTGGCCAAACATGGCCAAAAACGGATTTTTAATATAAGGGGACCTTAAAACGAAAAGGTTCGATAAAACCTCTATATTCACTTACATAGAGGTAATAATAGATATATTTTTTTTTAAACAATCTTATTTAATGAACTAAA
Source organism: Nineta flava (assembly GCA_963920215.1). NCBI lineage: Eukaryota > Metazoa > Arthropoda > Insecta > Neuroptera > Chrysopidae > Nineta > Nineta flava. Next base: position 50,227,625 of record OY986044.1, read on the forward strand.
AAGTAGAAAATAAATTTTTTTCCAGAATCACCAATATTGTAACTGTAAATAAAAGCTTGGGGCGAACATTTCGAACCCAAGCGCCCTAACATTTTATTTACAATAACATTAGTTCATTGTTTCAAAAAAAAAAATTATGTATAATAGTTTTAATAAATAAAAATTGTATTTTTATGTAATAGCTGTTATAATATTTACCTCGCATGTAATATGTACGTTTGAATATAATAAATATGATAACACCTTTGTAATATATGTCAAACATTTAATGTTCCTGTTTATTATAGTGATAATAAAAACGGCCCTCACATTGATAAAAAAATATTTTGAATATTATTCGTATCTAATTAATTTATATACTTTTTTTTGAAAATTTATAAATTATACTGGTAACAGTATTTCGCGTCACTAGTTACAGTATTACTATTTGATCCTTGTTTATTTCTCAAGCACCAAATCAAGTTCAAGGTAGTTATATATAGAATCTTGACCTCACAAGTTCTACCTTTTCCGAGATATTAACTATTTTTGTTGTTTTTAGAAGAAATTTTGATACGCTTGAAGCCTTATTTAATACCTTGAATTCGTCTTGACATATTTATATCTGTTAAATTAACTAATTAAAAAAAAATTTCTTACCACATATAATGAGCAGTGCATTGATGCTGGAAGATCATACTCTGCGTAAAGCTAAGGGTCACATCCTCTCGTGTCTCCATAAATTGGTTTTGTCAAAAATACCAATACTTTTTCTCATAATGATTATACTTTAGAAAAATTTCTGTTAGTACTTTGTACATGCGCGTTATCCATTTTTAAAATCCTCTTACTGAAACGCTTAATTTAATACCCATATTGTAGGGGTGATTGTTGGATTAACTGTATTAACTACCTCTTTCAGCAATGTTTTCTATTTTAAGCGTTTGTACCCTCAGGACTACAGGATAAGAGACATATACTACTATTCCTTAGTTCTACGGACTATGAAGAACCTTGACCTCACTTAAAAGGGTCTTCCAGACCTTTCTATCCTGGGCTTTGGCTTTCTAGTTCCCGAGTCCAATTCATTGTAGATCTAGTGCAATATCGACCATCTATTGTATCCTTGGTCTCCCTACTTGCTTTCCGCCTTCCTTTCATAATTTCTGTGATAATGTCTGGGTCTTTGAACAGGGTTTGAAGTTCGACATTAATCCTCCATACGCCATTGTCACGTAAAGGTCCATAAATTTTTCTTTACCAGACTTCCAGGCTCTTCTTATCACTTTTGTATAGAATGCGTCGTTACTTAATCAAAATCCATCATAATTATTAAATAAAACAAATATTTTAAATTTTCGCAAATCTTCTTATCACTATTTATCGTGCACCAACTTTTAGAATCATACATTACTACATGCCTTATTACTGTTTTGTATATTTTCTTCTTGGTTGTTCTTGAGATGATCGGCGACTTGAACATGTTTAAGAGAGAGTAAAAGCATCAGTTACCAGCTGTTATTCTAACTTTTATTTCTAAAGAGTTGTCATTGTTTTCATCAGCCAAAACTCCGAGGTTTTTGAACTGGGCAACTCGCTTAAGCATCCAATCTCTTGATATAACATGCACAAGTGTTGTGAAGTTTACTCCCCAGTATATAAAAGGATGAAAAAGTGATATTTCAATATATGCGAAGAAATTTTCATCTGCTCCTTCTTCCTCTCGTGAATTGATTTGCGTAAAGTTCTCAGTTCGGATAGATTTGAAAGTTTCACAAAATATGTACTGCAAGTCATTGCAAGTCGTATTATACTAAAATTAGAATCGAAATCTCAACCAATATAGAGTTGAATACATACAAAAAAGTAAAAGGGAAAAACAGTTCTAGGGCAGTTATAAGTTGAGATGTGAACTACTCGATAGATATAATAACATTTTGTTAAGAATTGATTGATTGATTAATATCGGGGTAAAAACTATTGCACTTCGACCTTATGATCCATTGTGCTCTCTCTTCTACGAGATTCGCTTCTCCCATATGTTGGCAATAGCCTGGAGTTGTTAAGAATATTTTTAGATTAATATTCTAGGTGTATAAAATTATACCATGTGTATACAATGTAGGATGTCCTGATGTAGGACGGTAACAAATCTGTCTTTTATATTTCCTTAAAATCACTTCGTGACTGAAAATAATATAGCAAATAAAATATGATATGTATTTTAGGTACTTGAAAGATCCTGGGAAGTTGTTGATAGCGTTAATGTTTCATTACGATTATGGGATACATTTGGGGATCATGAAAAAGATCGTCGTTTTGCATATGGACGATCGGATGTCGTTTTGTTATGTTTCTCAATTAACAATCCCGTATCATTACGTAACTGTAAGTTGATGTGGTATCCCGAAATACGTCGATTTTGTCCACAAACACCAGTTATTTTAGTTGGATGTAAAAATGATTTAAGATATATGTATCGTGATGAAACATACTTAAGTTATTTTCGGGATCGAAGTCCATTTGTAAGGTAATTTAACAGCTGCAGTTAAACATAATCAGTTAAGTTTAACCTTATCCTTTTGTTATTCAGAGCAACAAGGAAAAGTGATTTGGTTATGCCAGATGAAGCACGTAGTGTTGCTAGAGAGTTGGGTATTTATTACTATGAAACATCTGTATTCACGTATTATGGCGTCAATGAAGTGTTTGAAAATGCAATACGTGCAGCGTTAATGGCACGACGTCAACAACGATTCTGGATGACAAATTTAAAACGTGTACAACGTCCATTATTGCAAGCACCATTTTTACCACCAAAACCAATTGCTGCAGAAGTATTAATTGCACCAAGCATGTATCAAGAGAGCATGACATCATTATGGTTGAATCAAATGCATACGGATTTAGTTTTAGTCGCCGGGTCAGTAGGTTTTCCCGTACATCGTTTCATTTTAGCTGCAAGTTCCACTGCCTTCCATCGACTACTCACAATGGAATTAACATCTGAATTAGGGGCAAGAAGTAGCAGTGAATCTAGTATGGTAAATATTTTTTGAGTCGTTTTTCAATTTTTATTTAAACCATTTCCATTTACAAAAAAAACAATCATCCCAAATTTTTGTAAATAGTTCTGCTTTTAGTCTTCATCATCAAAAATTTTTCGATTACACACCGAGCTATGTTCAAACCGTATCAATTTTACTAATACTAAATTGTATCGTTATTTTGTTCATTCATGATTAACCACTAATATTTATGCTTAACACAAATTTCTTAGTTTAAATCGGACTAACAAATTTATATTTTTTCATTGGTTTTATTAAAATGAGTAGGTGACAAAGAATGTTCGGGCTCACCTTAGTTTATTCATTAAAATTACTGAACCGTTTTAAAAATAAAAAATTCCCTTCACGTTGGGAAAATGTATTTTCACCTAATATTTAGATATAAGAGTAACATAAGTTAAATGTAATAAACTGAATGTACTTAACCTATATTTAAACTTGTGTAACTGTCAAATATTAACAAAAGTTTTTTGGTAGTTGGGTTATGTAGATGTTTGAATTGATTCTGTTACCGATTTATACTTATCAACTTTCTTGGGAGCATTTGAAATAATTGGTTTACTCTCGATAATAACACAATAATTAATAATATATTGCTTAAAAGGTTCCATCGTATATATATATATATATATATATAATATATATATATATATATATATATATATATATATATATATATATATATATATATATATATATATATATATATATATATATATATATATATATATATATGTTTTAATTAATAATTCAAATTATTTTCTATAAAAATAGAACTAATCAATTAATCTATATGTTTTGAGTTCATTAACCCCCTTTTCTTTTTTATTGAAATTCAAAAATAATCTTTAATTATTTTCATTATACTTTGAACATATCTCGGACATTCAAAAAAAATCATTCTACAGTTGAAATATAGCCGATATAGACAACGTTGCATTTTATTAAATTACAGAGGACTATAGTCGGCTTTGAGTTTCCAAAAACACTTAGCGCATTTTTCTTTTGTTATATTAGAGAGGTTCTTCATAAGTATACGAAACTGTAATTGGCCGATGGACTGTGTGATCCTTTTAAGCCCACCAACTTACTAAGGCACGAAAACACACTTCGCCTGATCGACTTTAAATTTTGTACATATACTTGTTATAATTTCCAAATTTTGCCGCATTTCGAGATATCGCACTTGAAAAAGTAAAATTAGTTTGGAGGATTTTTTTCATTTTGTAATTTAGGTGATAACTATTAAGTTTCATTCAAATCGAAACTTTGAACTGCTTAGAATTAGCAAACAAAAATAACTTTAATTTCAATGTGCGATATCTTCAAAACGGTTCAAATACAAAAATAATATGTATATATTTTTATACTTCAGCAAAAGATGACGATATTAAAGAGACTGCACTCCTAAACGGCAATACACATTTGCGTGTACTTTGAGTACCTTTCCAGATAACCAGAAAGAAAACATGTGCTCAAAGATTTTTACTTGTCCAAACCGGCCAGTGTCCGTTTTATATTATCAATGTCCATTGTTCATTATTATTTAATTAACAAAAACAAAATATAATCAATGTTTATTACCAACAAGTTATCTTAAGTCTATTTATTTAGTCCCGAGTAGATATAGATGTATCAAAACAAAAAATTTAATTTAATTATGAAATCTGAAATACATGTTTGTTTTATTAATCAGTAAATTTCATTATCATATTTTTATGGAAAGAATCATATAGATTTCCGTAATATTCATAAATAGTAGAAATGTTGTATTGAGATATTGACTAACGAAATAATAGATTTCAATCAATAATTCGATTTTATACTTTCTTCTAACTAATCCTCCGCTTTACGCGTCAATATATCAAACATAAATAAGTCGACTAAGAAATGATTGTATTTCACATCTAAATAGTTAAAGAATTTATAAATATGGAAGATACTTTCGAACTGTAGACAATCGAGATCGTTTTTGAGATACCCTCTTTGTACAATTTTGAAATAACTCTTTATTTCTTGAAAATAATTGAATTGGGATTTCTTTTCAGAATAATTGTTAATTATCTAAGACTATTATTAAAAATAATTTTGTTTTTTGATCATAAATACGAAATTCCATTATACCATTTCTCGCCATTCAGACAGTTCTACATTACAGTGCTGTCATCTGAGTTTAGCTTTGCTTAAAGTTCCCTAGCGAGTAGCGCTACGCTGATATAGCAATTATAAAAATGGAATAGTTAAATACTATTGTAAGAAAAACGCAGGCGCATAACTAAATGAAAAAATTTGCTTTCTTCTAATCTCGTCTCGTCAATCTAAACCGAATAAATATAGCAAACCAGAAAACAAAATTTTATAGTTACTAACTTACTTTTGTAATAAGACATTATGGTCACGTAAATTACGATAAGAAAAATAGCTATACCCTGTCTAATACATGTAGACACTATTTTTGATAAATTTAATGTTCCAGATATTTGAGCTCATAAGATCAAATCGTCAATATTTTGTTGGAGTAATACAAACAATTCCAAACAATCTGATTCCTATAATCTCATTATCTCCTATATAATCTCACTACCACACTTAGTACAAGTCTTTCCATGTTGATAGCGTATCTGTTCGTATCAGTATTTCCAAGTTTAGATTTGGTATCTAGTGTGGGTATCAAGTAATTCGCTACTGAGGTACCTAAATGGCAAAACTAAGGGCATATGATAAATCTTATAGATGTTTTGCTTACATATAGTTCTAAATTATTATTTGTGTATAACTAGACGTCATAATATTATATCAATATCAATTTTCAGTACGATTAAGAAGACATACCTATGAAAGGACAAGCGTATACTATATAAGCTAACACGCCATTGAATTCATTAATTAATATTAATATGAAAAAATTTGCTCATCCGCTAGGGATCGAAACCTGAATCTTAGGATATCGCGTTCACCGCGCTTACCTTAACAGCGCGATTCATATCATTGAGTGTATTACTTTGAAGTCAACAGTTCTAAATTATCATATTTTTCTCTCATCCATTCCAATTTCATTCATACATTTTAAAAGCATTAGTGTTACAAATCATGTTTACCCACTTTAAAATAGTTACCGCATGAGATTTGTTAGTTGATTTCATTTTTACCATCATAAAACAAAAAAACGCTCGCTAGCTAGATAGTTCATCGTCTTAGAATGCACGTTGTTACATAAAATGTTTCAACTATGGGAAGTAACAAAATTTTCTGTAGGTAAGCACATTCGGTGAGGCTACTGTTGGCGAATTTAATGATGATACTGAGTTTTTAATAAGAGCAGAACATAATAAATCTCAAACAAAGTAAGTAAAGAAACGAAGAAACATAAGGTGAACTAAACAGTTATTAATTCTTAGCTACAGTCTTCAAGAGACTCTGTTTTGCCTTTCGATAGGATGTGGGAACAACTCAAAAGGCGTTCCAGCTGTCAAATATTATCAGTTAGTGATACATTTAAGAAGACTGGTGCAAATCGTGAATTACATCATCCAGCATTTCAATCGATACGTGTTACACAATGTGATGGATTACAATCGGCCAACACACAAACTGTGATTACATTAACGAAATTGGTGACACCACAAGCAATGCATCAATGTCTTAAATTCGTTTACACTGGCACTATTGATAAACGGTTTTTGGATTTACAAGTATGTTGAATTTAAAACGATTTCTTTCAGAAATATTTCATTACCATTTTTGATATCACACAAGAGATCGATTGAAAATTGTTAACAAAACATTTTAAAACAGGCGAAAAAATTCAATTTAAAATCGATTCTTTCCAAAGAAATAATTTCAGATAAGGATTAATTTTATATGTTTCAAATAGATCAATAATCAATATTAAACGCCCTCATCGATTTCGGTGTAATGCTTATTATCCATGGCCGCTCCCGGGTCCCTAACACCTAAACCTTTATTAAGCTTTCTGTGCTCTTCTTGAACTCAATCCGTTCACTGGAAGCCACAATGGATCCTAAGATTTGGTTGAGTACATTTGAAAGTATGAGATCCATTCATTTTAACCATTAAGGGTGGTTCTTATATCCTGGACCCAAACCAGGTTCCTTATAGGTTGTACACTGTACAAGTGATGTCACTAGAAATTCCACATTTATAGAAATTGTTTTTCAGAATCCAATCAAGTTCCATCACTCTTATTAACTAGGTCTACATGAAAAAAGGCCTCTGGGCGTTTACAACTAGGAAAAAACCAATTGAGGATACTTACTGGCCTTCTAACCGGCCACTGCAAATATATAAAACATATGCAGGAAATCAATCTTTGCAGATTTTGTCATGAAGAGGAGGAAACCGGAATTCACATTCTGTGTGAATGTGAAAGCCTCTCTTTCATATGATACTATCATTTGGGATGGACAGATCTCCAGCCAGATGAAATCAATGAAGTGCCGCAAAGAGATATCCTAACGTTTATCAAGACTATAGGACTCCTGGAACACCTTTTAAGGAAAGAACATAGAATAGATTAAATTGGTCGCAGTACAAAAGCCCTTTAAAAACTTACCACTGATTCAAATCTGATCTAATCTAGGCGTACATGAGCACCCTTAATGATATACTGTAGCCACTGGGCGCCATAGTGATCACCACTTATGTCAACCAACTGTACATATAGTGGATATTTCGACTTATATCATGATCCAATACTAACATGTTTTAAAATATTTTTTTCGCCTATTTTAATTTGTTAAACATTATATAAGTAAGTTTACGATTGAAATTTTTCCATTTATTTAATATTCCTTATAAAAATTCATCCACGGTTTTTACATTTAATAAAAAAACAATTATCTCATTAGTGAAATAAAATTTTGTTTTATAAATTCGCTCGTTTTTAAATCAACTAAATTTGCAGACGGCATCTATTGGATTGCTTCTGGTAAGATATTAACATAGAGAATTATCCTGTAGATGTAATTATAAAATCTTAGTGAGAATTAACTGTGATTTAATTAAATTATTCAAAAATTATAAAAATCTAAATTTTCTGTTTTTGGAATATTTTTTATTCAAAATAATTTTACAAACATAATATATTCATCAATTTTATAGGAAATGAGACAAGCAGCTGAATTTTTGGAATTCCCACAATTAATGGTTTTACTTTCAAATATTCAATCAAATCAACAATTTTTAAATTGTGAAGCAATCGAACATTTTTCACAAACATTTCGACAACGATTAGAGGAATTGTGTTTAGAGCAAGGTTTATTTGCAGATGTTATTTTTGAATTAGATGATGGTGCCTATCCAGCACACAAACCAATGTTGGTAGCACGTTGTGACATGATGAAGGCAATGTTTAGTGGTGATTTTCGTGAAAGTCAAGCGAAAGTTGTAAGTTTTTGATAGTTTCTATATCCTATTTTCTGAGAGATTATAACCTCGTGTTTGCAATTTTGCATAGCAAAATGTCAATAGACGTGGCTTTAATTTCACTGTCATTATAACTTTTAGTTAAAACTTGTTTGATATTTTGAGGTTCCTCTTTCCATGAATAGAATATAAATTAATGGCCGCGTTCAGAACAACTAAGTCCTTAGTAAACTAAGTAAGTTAGAAGCATATCTAACGTAGTTTTATGTCAGGACACTTGACAGATACTAAACAATTTATATTGTGACAGCATTTTGCTTTGTAATGTGCTGTCAGATTGGGGAATTTTCCACTAAATTTAGTGAATTGAATAAAGCCTAGTAGAAAATCTAGGTGCTTTATTCCTGGGATAAGAGTAGAATTAGTAGTTGTAGAGGGGAGGCCGAAGTCTGGCAAGTAGACTTTTCTAGACCTTTTTTACCGACTCCTAAGGGACCCATCCCTTTAACCTCTTCTATCCTCTGCCATGCCTTGTTCGTTTCCTCTAGCCCTGTGTTCGTTGTCGAATTCCAGCCTTCATTGCGAATGATAGGGCAGAGCTTCACTTTAGTTGTTTTAACTCAGATTCCCCCATTTCAGTTGATCCGAAGGTTAGATATCTCATTCTGGCTCTGTAATGACATTCAGAAGGTGGAAGGGCGTATTATCCGCCTCGTTACAGTCGGGACAGATCGCAATGTCCTCTAATCTAATGAGATGGTTGGAACCCTATTCCTGGGATTATCGTATATTAAAATTTTTGTATTCAAAATGAATTTAACGAATCAGAATTAATGAAGTATATTTATTTATACTTGATATAAGATGGCGTAAGATGTGCAGTAAGCTTTTAACACAACTTCTTTTTTTTTTTTTAAATTATAGATTGTTTTTCCTGGTGTTCGTGAATATACTTTTCATAAACTTTTATGTTATTTATATACGGATGAAGTTCCATCAATTGCAGCTGCGCGATGTTTTAATTTATTAGAATTAGCAAATCGTCTTTGTTTACCCCGTTTGGTGAATTTGGTTGAATGTCGTGTAATTGAAGACCTAACACGACTCGCACAGAATGATAGTAACGAAGCTGTTGAACATTGTTTAAGGCTATTAGAACCAGTTAAGGTAAGATCTAACCTCTATAGGTAAGATTAAGAGTAAGAGGCAGTTTCACCAACTGTGATTAATGAATTTCATTTTGATTGGTTGAAAGTCCACTATATTGTCTGATAAATATATTCGACTAATCAGAACACGTGTTGTTTACTAAAATATCTGATTAACTAATAACAGGTCTAAGATCACTTCATCCATAAATTAATCAAAATCGGTGGAATCTAGCCTAATGTTTCAAAGAAATGGACGATAAATTTCGCCTAATGGTCTTATTTTCAGTTACATAACGCACATCAGTTAGCTGATTGGTGTATGAATCATTTATGTATAAATTATAATAAATTATGCAAAATGTCACCGCGAAGTGTTCGATTACTTCATCCAGAAAATCAAGAATACTTAAGTGAACATCGATGGCCACCTGTTTGGTATCTAAAGGATTATGATTATTATCAAAAGTGCCTAGCGGAACGGGATAAAGAGAATAAACCAACATTGAAAAGGAATCAAAATAACTCAGGTTGTTTATGTTTCTCTGGTAAATCACGTAAAGCTGCTGGTACTTCTGAATCGAATCCAGATGTATCGACCAGTTTATTTGCAGAAACTGCTACCACTAGTAGTCAAGATGATAATCTTTGACAATTGGATAATGGGCATAGGCACTGGAGGTATGTATTAGATATTGCAGTTATTTTTCTTTTGTATTCGAGTTGTGTTTAAAAGATGGCGCCTTCAAGTGATTAGACTCATAGACACCCGAATTAGATAAACACAATTTTAACCGAATTAGATAAATCTGGGTGGATTAGTTGGTAAAGAAACTGACGTGTTTGATCAAAAATAATCATACTTAGTGGAATATTTCTGTTGTCGCATGGTGTAAACTTTCCTTTTTAAATTTAAACATGTTACGTTTAGTTAAGAATATAGATGAAATCAGTATTTATTGCTCTGATAAATGATAGCTGATATACGCAATTTGAATAAACCTACGACTAAAACTGCTGAAAAAGAAGTTTTTTTTGGACTTCTTCGTTTACCGTTTTTGTCTGTTCGGTTAAAACTGTTGAAAAAAGTCTGTAGCCATTAAATCTCTTTTACATACAATGATTTCATTTAAGAATGTATTTGAAAATCACAAATAGGCTAGACTAACTTTAAGAAATCTTATTGAAATCTAAAATCGTTAAAAATTGATTTGTGTAATATTATTTTTTTCTAGATCCCTGCGTTTCATACTGATTTTACCAGTGCTTATGGGATTCATTTGCACGATTTTAGCAATATTAATCGTATTACAAATTTCTACACACGACGTATAAAAAAGCAACAACAAAACCACATAAAATAAAATTTTGGTTTTTACATTTTTATATATTATCTCTAAAAAAAAACACGTTTTCATTAATAATGGGAGCTTTTGCGAATTCGACTATATACTCTTCTTGTTTTGAACTGTTATAGAATTTTCACAAAAATAATTAATAATAACATAATGGCTCTATTTGTCATCGTGATCCATTTGCCATTGTTTCTTATTCATTTCAATAACAACAAACACAAAAATAAAACGATATTTAGTAAAAAAAAAGAGAAATGAACAAAAAAATTTTACATGTTTCAAATAAATAATACAAATTTTTTGGTATAATTCGTGAATTAAAACCATTAATTATAATCGTCAAATATTAATTACAACTTCACACACATTCAATCATCGTCAATTCCCACTTTAAGTAAAATGATTAAATTAAGCAATCAAATCATGTAATCTCTTTGAGTGATTTTTCATCAAACATACATACACACACACACAAACATCATTTAAATCCAAATCATTCTCTCTGTATATATTTTCAAATATTTTTATAAGTATTAATAAATTAAGAGAAAAAAATTTGCACAAGGTAACAAATAAGTGGTAATTTTTTTCAAATTTCTTGAAATTAAATTATAGTTGAAAGTAAATTTTTTTCTTCCAAAGAGATTCTTAATTCATAACTTCGTTTTTTGTTATATTTTTATATAAAATAATGGGATTTCGCAGCTGTGATATTGGATATGGTAATAGTCAGTATTAACTTCGTAAATACTGACTATTACCACAAATGCTCAGATACGATTCTTTATATTTTTCCTCTAGGCTAGTAATGCACAGAATTGCTAAGATTAAGGATCGCATGTAGTCGTTGGGTGCAATTTCAGGCAAAATGCTACAAGGTTTGCTAAATAACCGATCCTTGAATGCTGATGTTAAGTTTATCATTCTTTAAAACATATACGTTGTATTAAATACTACCTTTCTATTTGCGAGTCGCTAACAAACCCATCTATACATCACTACTTTATTAACTTATAAAGCGCTAGTGAAAATCCTTGACATCACAGCGGTGGCCTCCACTTGCTAGCAATTCAACAATTCTGATCTGCGTTCTTATAAATATGTATAGGAACTGTGTGTTAGTATTGGTAGTTTAGTAGTTCGTATTGAAGTCAATTTTAGTTCCTTACACATAGGGGTGTAATCGAGAAGTATGTATTATATTGCACATTTATCTTCTTGATAACAACGCCCTAGACTTGTTTATATGCCCGTGGATAAGTTCATGTAAATAGTGTTATGATGGTATTTTCTGTCGTTAGACGCTGGCGTTATAAAATCCAGTATCTTCGAAATACTTTGACAAGTGCTGGTACTATGGACTCACTAAGAAGAATTTGTTGGAAATATCGACAACCTGATTTGTTACGTATATTGATAAACTGATAGATTGAGAATCTTAATCAAATATCCACCAACAAGTGTAAAGATCAAACATAACACAAATGAATATCAATTCTCTCATAGACAAGACTCTCTTTCAACTATAATTAAATAAAATCAAAATTGATTTTTAAATTTTAAAACTAACGTAATAAAAAAAAAAAACGATTGAATAAAAAAAATTGATTTAGTGAGATTTTATTAGATGTAGTGAGATATAAGGCTGTGTAAATTTTGTTTTGGTTCTATTATTTAAGATATTATAATTAAATCGCTATTAGGCTAATTAAAAAATAAAAACCAAATATTCGACGTATAATAATTTCGAATTCGAATTGATTTACAACCTCAAAACAAAAAAAAAACATAAAAAACAATATTCAATTAGTGAACTTTATATATATTTTAGAAGAATTGCATTACAAACGGATTGTGTAAGATCCTCAGTGCCAAATTAATATGTGGACCTTACAAAATACAATAATTTTGCTTATCGTATTCATTTGTTTTCTTAAAGTGGGTATCGGTACAAAAACAACTACAAAAGTAAAATATAAACAAAATATTTTTAATATTTAATTAATATGATAATGTTAGTAGTTTCTCTTCTCAATAAAAATAAATAAATATTATCATCCTCATATCTCAAAACAAAATCAATTGCACATCAGTAGGATTAGTTATCAAACAACATATTTTTAACATTGCAGGTACATTCGTTCCTCTCTCGTTTGGAAAATTGTTATAATTGCACACAGACACAAGTATTTGTTTACGGCTTGAACAAACATACAAAGTGTTACGTAAAAATTGGGCCAAACGTTGTACAGAGAATTCCATACATCTAAAGTATGCAAAATATTTAGAACTGAATGGTTCGTTACTGATGAAAATCCCCATTACAATTATTAAATTAAACATACATTTAAAATTTTCGTTAAAAAATTTTTAGATGAAAATAAGAATTGCGGAAATACAAGTTAAAACCTACAAAATAAAATCGGTAAAGGGATTAGCTGAAATAAAATATAGAATTGTTGAAACTATTTTCAACAATTGAATAATACAAAGATTATAAACCACAGGTAATGAAAATTAAATGTATATAACATTAAAAAATTATACATAAAAATTACTTTTTCGTCTTGAAAAATGTGAAGGAAACTGCAGGGTTAGACGATAAATTTTCTTACTTTAGTGTGAGGAATTCGTTCCAAAAATAAGGGTTCCGTTTTTACGTAACATTCTGTGTGTATAATAATTATTTCAACCCCTGAATCTAAACGAGCTCTACTGTTTGAAGTTTTTATACAATACTTGTGTCAAGATTATTATTTAATTCAAGCATCATTAACATTTTACAGTCCGTTAGACGAGAAATGAACTTTATTTATAAATTTCAAGAACATTTTCACATGAACACATTGTTCATTTAACCGATTGTAATGCACAACACGCTTTGGGAAAATATCCCGCTGTACAAGATCAGTACACTTGAATTAGTCTCCATTGCAGGGGAGTGATCGGTTGACGAACAGATGTCCAGAAATCGAAAAAGTGAGTTACTACGTATAACAGGCGTGTGTTTTTTTCTAATTAATAGTGAAAACTCAATTAGGGGTCACAAAGTGTCCAGAATTGGGAAAGGGTTTGTCGGCTGCAATTGAATATTAGGATTGGTATGGATAGTATTACACAAAATATTTGAAAATTATACGAAAAAAATATGGGGAACCCGGGAAAACTACCAACTTTTGTAAACCTTAGACGAAACGGGACGTGGGGCTAGATATGATCCTATTGTGCAAATTAGAAATCGTGTAACTTAATTGATGGTTGGGAAGTAGAAATACAAAGCTTTCACCCCCTTGAACTGAAGAAGAAACCCTTTTGAACTGAGGTCGACCAAAATCGATAGTTTTCTTCACTTACAAAAACTAATTGGATTGCTATGAGCTTGTAGTAACGTACCTACTAATTTAATCGATTGTTTACTCGCCTATTGCAATTACATGGTTTATAGTATAGGGCTGCCGTTAGTGTTTGAGAGTTGTAAGTGCTTTAATCATATTTACTTAGGCGGCGCTTAAATTTTTTAGATTAAATATGACAATTTTCCAAAACTATCACAGAAAAATACAAAAAAATTCATAATTTTTACACACATTCATAATTTTGCATGCAAAACCAAACAAAATTTTCAATTGTGTATAAAAATTCAATAATGAGATTGAATGAATCTTTTACAATTTATTAAAAATAAAAATACAAGTGTCGTCTCGCTATCTCTAAAACATAAATATATGTACGAAATATAATATAGGTTTAAAAAAAAAAAGAAAATTGTCAATTCTTTAAAAACAAAAAAAAAACAACTCACATAACATATTTCTACAACACAGGGTACGGGGATTCATATTGGACACATTTCAATTTTCATGAATTTTAATAAAATATTTGTATCTTACAGAAAAAAATTCTTATATCGAAAAACAAAAATTTTTAATGTTCTCACATACACACAAAATTCGTTCAAACAATTTTTGACAAAACAAAACTATATACACTTGAAATTTAAAGGCTTAGCTTTAAATAATTTATTATAAATTTTTCTCCGAAGTAAATTACAAATATTTTTTAAAATAATTTCAATAAAACTGAAATGTATAATTTTTTTATTCAGGGGTTCTTCATTAGACTTCACTATATATATAATAATTTTGAAGTTATTAATTTTTTAAGGTTATTTCCTTTAGAATACACAACTTATATCTGAGTTTTATTTAGTATTGGTAAAGTTACTCAAGAGTTCAAGACGTCATATTCCAAAATGGCGTCTTTAGTCAGGCTACGTTTCAACAATTAGTAATATTTTTCATAAAAACAGATGAGTTTCTTAACAAAATACTAAGTTTTTGTTGCCACAAATCAATAATATTTTGAAGAAAAAAAAACGCTACTTTTGTTGCCACGAATACTATCTTATTGTAATAGCCTCGTAGATTACGAAACATACTACCAGGGACAATCACCGGGAAGGATGATCCGATGGAATTGGGCTTCATTTCAACAACCTTGAGAAAGTACAGATTTTGTCTCATTACATTGACCAAAAGGTGGTAGGAGACGTTTAATTCGATAAATAATTAATATAAGCTGGCAGCCTATTCATAAATTTACATAAAATAAATGGTAATGAAATTTGAAAACAATTACATATTTATATTTAAATACCAATGTCTAACAATTCTATCGGTCAATGTATTGAAACACAGTCTATATTTTCTGTACATTATGTATAGAAGCTTCCTTTATGCAGTCCATTGTTTACGTTTAATAATGTTAGATAATGAATAAATTCAAAATTATTATAAAAATTCATTAAGTTAAAAAGTTGTGCTGTACGAAAAAAAAGAAGAAATTTTCATTCGCATTTCACGCCATTTCTAGTCTTTACGACAATCTGCCAATATATTTATTACTTATATATATATTAATATTCCGATTAAATAATGACTTTATTCTGTATATTTCTCCGTAATTTATGGATATATACATGGAAAAATATATTTTATTAATGAATATTTTATTCAATAAAAAAAACGCATATACAAAAAACTGACGGCATTTATATGGTGACCACTTGAAATTTAGATTATTTTTCTTGACATATGTCGTTCAGTTTTTGTTATAAATATATTTTTCACTTTGTAGTAAAATGTAATCAAACATTGTTACCATTTTTTTAACAATCCAATCCCACTTACTTGCTCAAAGTAGTCAGTCTACTTGAACAAAGTAATTTTGTCGTAAAATTGGTATAAGTATCGAATGCAATACAATCTCATAGAGCATTGGTATGTTGGCAGCATCTGAAGTGCAATCTTGAGAGTAGAACTAGAAGCTGTGTTTGTGGCCATCATTAAAAATGTATTCTTTGTTAAAAGCATAGACCCTAAACAGCCTCCATGGTTAAAAGCTTCAGCAGCTGAAGTTTGAAATTTGAACACCTACAAATTTTTTCTTTTATCTAAGTCATGAATAAAATCTAATGGCCTATAATTTGTCAGTCCCATATATTTAACCTTTTTTTTAAACCAAATGTTGTTCCGATACTATGACGTCTACTATCAATGTTATGAACAACCGTCAGTTAAATGGCGTTGATAAAAGAAGTCCTAACGTTAATTATTAATGATTTATAAATAGATTTAAATGAATTCATTTTTAATTTCGCGCCAAAGTAATACAATTTTGTTGGTTGACAATGGCCATATCCAAATCGGATAAAGTGTCGGGTAATCTCGAGCATTATGGGTACCGGTATTCAGAGTTTGGCTAGTGATAACACTGGCCAACTGTCACTTTTTCTTTTATCTAAGTGTCGGTTAAGTAACTTTTTATTATTGAGTAAAATTACTATGGATGATCCTTTGAAATAGTTAGGATCCCGATGTTTAACAAATAATAATGTATTACACAAAACAAATACTCCAAACCCACTGATCTTTATATAACTGTACAGATTATCCCATGTTACGCCATTAGTCAGAATTGAAGCGTTCCTCAACTAGCTAAGGTACTAAATTTTGCTTCAACGAATCCGCGCGGAATTTATGTGTCACAAGTATGTATGGCTGTAAAATTTAGTACTTTCTAGTTTTAATTAGTTTAATATTAGTTGAGGCTCCTACCTACCATTCAATTTTGCATAAGCATATTCTGCCCAGTTATATAGAGATCGATGACCAAACCAAATACCAATAACCGAGAAATCTATCTTTATTCGATACATTTTATGAATTTTAATCTAACCAACAACGATTGTCATAAGCACTGTTCAAATAAATGTTAAGCAATGGTTGTGTTACATTTTTGATTGCGTATTTAATTTAATTTTTGGAGCCGGAAAGAAAATTTAATTAAAAAAATAAATATATATATGCATATCGTTTTAATATTAATTGTGATATATAATACTTTATTATTAAATATCAATTGACGTTTTGTTATAATTAATTAATCTGAAATCGATTAGTTTTTGTTTGTTTTTAAATCTTAATTGTAAATACATTATTATCTCATTAACTATGTGTAATATATTTTGTAAATTTTTATGATTTTATATTTTAATATTTGTTTTATTATGTTTATGTATATTTTATTGTATATCGCTGTTTTATTAAATTTTATGTTTTTCTTGTAAATTGAACATTCCATTCAAAATTTTTCTTTTTTCTTAAGCTAAAGCTAGTTTATGTATAGAAATACGTGTGGAAACTGATCGATAATGGCGCTGAGTTTAAATACGAAAAAAATCTACCTTTGATGTATTGAATGAAAAAAATTGTTATAGATAAAGCTCCATGCACAGGGGGACAGTAGTAGAGGCCAGTTCTTGTGTGCAAGGGTACTACCGTTTCAACGTCCAGTTGGTTACTGGCGTCCACCAAACTCATACAGGCTTCAGTTTAGTGGACGCCAAAGGGCCAGAAACATGGTCACGTAATCTAGTGGCAGCCATCATTGGACGTGTCTTAAAAGGTACTGTCCGGCCTTTCGTATATAAGCCTACTGTCCGGCAATTCCACTGACTGACACTTCTAGCCGCCACTATTATCCCCGTATAAAGGGAGCTTAAAGAGAATATAGAAAGTAGACATTATTGCTTTTTTTCAAAAAAGAAGTATTAAAAAAAGTTATGTTTAAACGATTCTATAAATTCCGATCTAGGAAAATATAGAAATGCCAAATAATTATGAGATTCTATAAAATTTGAGAAGTAAGAAGACCTGTCTGAGCTCAAGTTTACTGGTGTCAAAGTCCTATTGCTGTACTTGAACAGCTCCAAATGGTTTAAGGAGTGTTAACATGGATGCCGGGATAGTCGTTACAACTCAACGTAGTTCTTATGCTGCCAGGAAATTTTAGAATACCATTTCGATCGACGCCCTTAAATAGAGTAACCTGAAATGTAAAGTAATAGAGGTAGTCGTTTTAATCTCGAATTTTCCCATTTAGTAAAAAAGACAATATGCTTAAAAATGTGTGATGTGACTGCAACAGTAGATAGAAAAATTATAATCTAAATCAAAGATGGTAATATTAAAAATGTATAACGTTACTCTCTTTAGATGGAGTGTGACGGAGGCACTTTTCTAGATTTGGATATTGAGATTGTTAAGTTACTCTCTTACCATTAACTAGCTAGAGTTTCTTTAGTGAGAGTTAATATAAAGTATTTTGAGATCTTCCACACGCAGTTGGCGATTTCTTCAATTAATTTTATAACATTTGATCGAAAAAAATCCCTCCCTTCATGTATTATGAGGGAGCTCATTGAGACATATAATTAGTAATTATTTTTATCACTATTTACCTTAAAATCGACACATTATTCAATAATTTGTTGACGCAGATCTGAATCCTCTAATTGTTGCGATTTATTGAAGTCGCATTTGATAAAATTTATTGGTATGTTCAATTTACAAAAAATAGACTATAAAATTATTTAGTAATATTATAATTTAATCTTAAGTAAAAAATGCATTTTGTGATGCAATCTAAGGACTGATTATTAAAAAAATTTGTACATGTATTCTTAAAATCATTAAAAAACAACTGTAAATTAGAACGGTAAAAATGTTTCCGCATATTCTTAGGAAGAGATAGCTATAGTCCTACTAAAAGAAAAATTACAGTTGATTTGAAAACTTTTTTCTAAATTCATCCGGTCTCCGTCTAATAATAACAATTCTTTTAATCAAGTAGCGGTATACTTTTGTATATTTGTTAGATATTGTAGGGACTGATTTAACTTTTTAAATAGTGATTTTCAAAATAATTTGATTTTGCTCGAAAATGTTATGAATATTGCCTATAGATATATATAACCAGCTAAGTGTTCGTTTTTTAAAAACGTCAAATTTCATTGAATTCATCTTTCATACTTTGCCTAACAAATTTTTACGAACGACTGAATCAATCTTGAAAAATTCATTAACTATTATTAATTAGAAAATAATTGTGTATAAATAATTACTATAATTAGTACTTTGAAAGGAGTTGTAAGACAATTTTAGGTAGAAAAAATATCGTATTCAAACATTTTGGGTAAAAATAATTGCAATAATTTATTTATATCCCTAATTTATAAGATTTTCGTGGAAGATAGTGTAATTGGGAAATGTTCTTTATTTATATATTTAATTCTGAATTATTGTAACGACTGAACCACTCTCTGGTTTAGTATACGGAATTTGTTAGATTTTTAAGCACTTTATTTTAATTCTATCTGGATTTTGAAATTGTCCTGGATTTTTGTTCTATAGCTCTCTTGTAACTCTTATTTGGGTATATGGAATCTTCAATAAGCTATTCGCTATCGAAATCTAACTTACTCGATTCATTTAATTTCTTTCTGTAATTGACTAGATTTGTTCCAATCAAGTTTCATTTTTTAAGCAGGATGCCATACTTGCATATATATTATAATCAATCTATTTTTGGTATCTGTAAGGTCTCGATTGGGTTTAGGGATGGTAGATCATCTGAACGTATTTGGTAGATTCCCAGACATTTTATTCTTTAGTGTATGAGGGCGCCGTAGTCTATTAGACCTAAGTTTTCTCCAATTCTCTACAAAACCTACAGTTGCCCTCATCTCCCAAGCCTAATGTGTCTTCTATTTTTGCTCAGGCCAATGAAGGTTTTGTATCTTTTGCGGTTAAAATTAACCAAAAGATTAACTCTGGAAGGTCCTTCCAGAGTGTGGTTCTCTTAGTGTCTTCCTTTCTGATTTCCTCTCGATAGAAGTGATCATCCAGTCCATAGAATAGCACCGACTTTGTAAGGGATGTTGATGCTCGCTTCCTCGCCAGACCATCTGCTATCTTATTCCCATCTACTCTCACATGTCCTGGGACCTACAAGAAATATTATATTTTTCCGTCTTTGAAAGCTTTCGTACTCTTTTGGTAGCACAGCAAACAAACTTAAAACTTATAACAATATAAAGATTTCTCACACGCGATCTCAATGACCGAATTTTCTTGAATTATACAAATAGCAACCTTAGCCTGGACGGAATACTGAACACATTTTTCTTTTGTTTTTTCTGAAATTTATTTAAAAAACTATTTGAAAGACACTATTTAAAAATAAAATTACTAAAAACAAAAGAAAATTGCAACCTATGTTTACAGAGAAAACGATTTCGGTGATTAGTGAATTTTTTTTTGGTTTGATCACATCTTGTTAAGCAGAACTTCCCTCAAAGGGAATCTACAGATTGCTTTAAATATAATATCTGATACGAAATTAATATTACTTTTCAAACATTTCATACACATTTGGAATCGTTCTCTACGTGCACTAGGTTTGTATAAAAATGTTTTTACCATACATGTGAAATTTAGGTTAGTTGTCGCGGTTGTGATATGTTCACAATAAAATTATGTAAATTTAGACGGATAATTGCAATCAAATTAGCTCATTGAAAAGAAGTAAAATGAAAATAAATTAAATGTATCGAAATATTTTGAATACAATAATTATAACAAAGAAGAATTTACTGACGCAATATTCTTTAATTCAAAAAAAAGAGGACTGTGAAATTAAATTATTATGTTAATTTTTCTGTTTGTGATTCATTTAAGAAGTTTTTGTGATTTAAAAAAAAAAATACAAATTAAACAAAAAAACTGAATTTAATTGTATGAAATGAACAGAATAAAGCACTTTGTATGAAGGTATTTCATTAATAAAGAATTTTTAAACAAAAATTAATTTTTACGGCCGAAAAAATTTTAATTCTTATTCTCATTGTTAGATTTTATTAATCAAATATCAAAAGTTTCCTGTATAAACTTTATTGAATACTTACCATAATTAAATTATCAAACAGAGTTTGAAAAGTATTGAAATCGGTCGGGCTCTCTCCGTGTTGCCCTGTCTAACGAAGAAAGCTGCAGAGTTGTGACGACAAAGACAGAAGTAAAAGTCTTCTTTTGATTCCATTGATGAAGTCCAATACTTTGGACTTTGACTATCACTATTGAATATCTTTATGATACTCACCAATGAATTTCATACTGTAATTGCAGGGTTGCACCGTCATTTTTCTAAGCTAGCGACTCTTCGAGAATCACAGCCAAATTTAACAAAGCAGGCAAAAATAGTATTAGCGTTTTTCTCTGGGTGACTTGGGTGCTGTACTGGATACGTGTATCAGCAGAGAAAAATTAATCAACAAACTGGCAAGAAAGGGCCATTTGAGTTTTCCACACAGAGGAGATCGAGCTTAGATGGGAGAAGGTGCCATAAGAGTTAACCTCGAGAGAAACCTTCCAAAGTGGAGATAGGCTAAATATCTTTTCGGTAACTTCAACCGAAGAAGCTTCAAAACTTGCAACAAACTTTTTTTTCTCTTCATTAATACTGTCAGTTGAAAATATTTTGTTCTTCAAATAACAATAATTGTCTCGTTAGAGAACTTCATTAGATTCATATTAGACTTTATACTTCTTTAAAGAAACTAGATTAAAGAGATTTCTTTTCATTTAGCAGAATAAACTTTTGTAGATCGCATTGACTAATCACGTCTCACTCTTTCATTGAATCCAAGACTGAATTATCGTAGATCCTCCGACTCACATTGTTCCTAATCTACCGAATTTATATCTTTATAATTTTCAATTTTTGTAAATATTAATACTATGGAATAATTTTCTTCAATTATCGGCTTTTCAATACGTTTAATTTAAAATTTGTTTAGGTTATATTTAAATTTATAACAATTAAAAGGTCAATTCAATCAAAATTACCTTCTTATTGCTCTATCGTAGAGGAATTTTCTACCCTTTAAACATGTTTTACATGATTTCACATGATATTTTCCTATACTTTACATTTAACGTCATACATAGAAAGTAGAATGAAAGGCGGTGGAATGGGGTATAAAAATGTAGAAAAGATTATCAAGTTCATTTTAGATAACGATTGTCTGTCTGTTAGGTAACGAGTCTGATTAGTATAAAGTACTTACATGACAATATATTATATTAATAAAGTAGAATAACCGCCTACTTCCTATTATTTAAAGAGGAATGGTTTGCATTGATCGTATATTTAATAAACCGTTGCTATGGTAATGGCGTCCATATATATTGTTTTTCAGTAACCTTTTTCTATTTTTTTTTATTGTCTCATATAAATATAAACAAGCATACAAAGGATTCATAGTATATTTGTTATTAATTTAATAATGTTTCTACGAATGGCTCGACAAATGTAATTTTCTTGGAGCTTCTTTCTAATTAGATTTTAGACATTACACGTCGTATTCACTTACCCTTTATGTATGTTATGCAATCGCATTACTTGTTAGTAATCTAAATTGCATATACATGAAATAAGTACCTACTCTTCTTGCAGTGGTTGTGTCTAGTAGAACTTTTGTTTTGTTTTATCAATAGTAGTGAAAATTTTTTTTGCATAATTTCTACACGCGACATGAAAATTTATTTATTTCTCTGCGGGAAAACAAGTCTATTGGATTTATTCAAATATTGATCGTCAGATCTAGAAGTGTTTTTTTTTTTTGTGAACTATGGCAACACCTGGTGGAACATGTTGTGGCCGTATGCCAAAAAGTGCGACTACATCCAAATTTTATGGATGTGTTTCACCAGTGAATACATATCGACGTCGTCCTCACATGACATATCCAAATATTATGGATATTCATTCAGGATATGGTAAGCATAAAAATTGTATTTTTTTATTAAAATAAAAAATTGTTTATTACAAAAATTTAAAAATGTGTTATTAAAGGGTAACGATGTTGGGTTTCTGGAATAATGGGATCACATATTGTACCTTTTACAATATCATCAGCATATCCTTGGAAAATTCTAAAATTAAAATCATTTTGATCTAGTTCACGATACAAATAAAATGGTAACTTATTACTCAATATCCAAACACTTTGTCGTTTTTCTTGATCCACTTTTAAATCGTTGGGAAATACCATTGTTACATTATCTTGGACAACAAGACCTAAGTTATTGCGCGTATATGCTTTACCAGAATCCCAACAACCAATACTATTACGTAATACCATATTATAAAACATCACGCCATCACGTGTCATTCCTGAAGCGGAAGATTGTCCGAATGGACCTCGTGACTCGCCTAAAACTTGAACAATATCGTCTTCATCATTAAAATACGTTTCATTACGTAGGGCGGAAACAGGTACATAAAATTCTTGTGAACTTGACATTGGATGATAATACAGTAGACGGTCTGTTTGCCCACGTCCATTTTGATATGGACTTAAGGCCATACCAAAAATTCCATCATTCCATTGAAATTTTAAATCTTTTAATTGATATTTGGTGAACAATGGATCTGGATAAAAGTATCCATCAGTTATACGCCAACTTTTATGTTGCTTTAAACTGTACACCAATATACCGTAACGCCATACGTCGGTTACATAAACGTATGCGTCATCGCATTTGTTTTCGCGTATGTCGACGGCAATGTTCGTATATAAACTATCTTGTTTTACATATTGTTCGGGAATGTCGTAGCGTAATATTAATTTATCTGTTTTTAAATCAAAAACTGTTATGGATGGTGGACAAATTTGTCGTGGATTTATTGTTACTTCCACTTGACCAGAATCCAATACCCATAAACGACCACATGAATCGGCAAATATACGGAAAACTGATGTTAAAATATCACAACTTTCTGTAAAAAAAAGTTTTTATTGACTTTAGCCGTTAGTGTGTAAAGGTTGGAAATAGTGTATGAAGAAAAAAATGAACAGTCAGTTGGCTCGCTAGGAACATATTAATTGGATAAGTAAATAAGACAAAGATTAAATTTTGTCTGTTCAGGGAAAAATATTATTTTATCCCGTATAATATGTCGTTTCGAGAAGTAAAAAACTCAAATTTCTACTCAAATGGCTTTTATATATTTTAATTGCTTTTGTAAGCTTGCGTCTTTCGATCCATTGTTAGTATTTTTGCGTGCCTGGTTATGTTATACTAACGGAGGTGGCTAGCGTTTACTTTACTTTGACATTTAAGTAATAAATCTGAACATTGGTAACATTTAACAAGACAAAAATAATTAAATATGCAAATTGTCAAAAAGAAAGTTACAATACAGCGACATCAAGATGGTGAAGAATTATATGCATTCCAACTACAAAGCATCTGGTGGCCTAGAGATAGGGCACTGGTCCATCAAGCAAGAGATCGTAAGTTCGCTTCCCATCGAGATCAGTTATTTGTATTATATACATATGTATTTCGATTACAAAGAAGTCATCGTGAGAATGAATACGCTAATCACAATTTTTTCGGTTTTAAAATGTATTCCCTATATATCCCCAAAACTAATGACTTTGGCTAAAAATTTTACGGGCCTTTTTTATTAAAAATTTCACAGTTTTCGAGATGCTTAGAAATTTTCGATATTTTACTAAAGTTTTCACGACCATCTTAAAAATCCCACTTCCGGGTATCTCATATTGGTAAACTTTATTCTGTTTAAAAAACGTTTACATTTGTTTAAAGCTTCATTTAAAAATACGTCCAAAATAATAATAAACAGTAGAAAAGTTTTACATTCCTGGTAGTGACCTCTGTGATCCTATATCTCCTGTACAAAGCAAAATTTATATAAACGTGATAAGACTTGATCTTTATAAAATGATTTAAAAAATCTCAAAAAAACTCTTTAAACTGTTTAGAAACGCCCTGTATATTTTCAGTCGGCTTAAGTAGACCAGCCCGAGTGGTCGAGCGGTTAAAAGTACTCTGCTCGGAATCGAGAGGTTGCTAGTTCGATTCCCAACAGTGGCAGTTTGTCAGTTAGATTAATTTAAAATAAAATTAATGGCGCGGTTAATTGAGTAAACTGTTAGCGTATAGAGAAGAACGAAAGTAGCCGGCTATGTTTTTGAAGCTTTTCTGCAGTTTTCTTTCACACCAGAAACTGCAGCCGCACAATCTACCAATTCCTAGTCTACATACAAATTTTTTGACTTTTAGGGGTCGGTAAAAAACGCCTACAAAGGCGTACTTGCCGGGCCTTGCCGACCTCCCGACCTCCGCTCCGCTACGACAATTACTACTATTATATGTGCCAAGATAATGTACTCATTTTAGACTAAGATCGTTTTTCCAAAACTGACCTCTTGTATGCCAATCCCAATTTGGATATGGATTTAATTTCGGTGACTGTTCCGTTGGTACACGTGGTACCCATGTTAACGTTGCTGGTACACCTTTTTTCCATCGTGGTATCGTTATAAATACCCGATCACGCCATACTTCTAAACCTAATGGCAGATTATTCTCTGGGATGTATCGATCTGAACTAATTGCAATATTTCGTTCAACATCTGATTCAAATGCATAATCCAATTGCGACCATTGATAGAAAATATTTAAAGGGCCTAAAATAAATTTGGATAATATTAATTAAACTTTCGAAAAGTATTAGCAGTATTTTGTACTTACCACTCTTTTCAATTTTGGGCTGATATGGTCTAGTCCTTGTATTTATGGATGGGGATTGGGATGGTGGTTGAACTAACGAAACTGCTGATAAGAACCATGGCAAATAATTTACAAAATTTGTTGGTCTATTATTTTCTGAAAAAAAAAAAGATTAACTAATATTTTTAAATAATTAGTTTTACTGTGTAGAGAACCTATCATAAAATTGTAGACAGGGTGTAAACAATTGTTAGGCACTATGTAGACAATTCTGTAATTATTTTCATAATAAATTTGTTCGTATGATCTTAGATGCGAAAAAAACCGATTTAAAAATTTGTCTCTGTGTCTATTTGTTTGTCCTCGTACGATACGCTTGACACCAGATAGTATAGAATTTAGCAACTCGCAGCCGTTAATACCTACAAGGAAATGAACAGCTGGTAGTTATGATCTTATTGTAAATTAAAATAGTGAGTGTATGCGAACATCATTTATTCAAAGTTAATACTGAAACTGAACTCTGTAGACACAGATAGTATGTAGAGCAGTGATTAATTCAAGCCGCAGGACAAAGTGATAGGGAAATTTGTTCGGTATTCGGTACTATGGGTCACAAAAGTAGAAACAAGCATTGTAGTGTTTATTTTTCATTACTTTTTTTCTATCCATAAACATATTCTATATTAAGGTCGTTGGAGTGAAGATTAATCATTGGTTTTATTATTCTTATTAATTTTTTAAAATTATTTTGTTAATATATAGACCACTAGCTGTTTCCCGCGACTTCGTCCGCATTGATATGAAAGCTTAATATATATATATATATATATATATATATATATATTAAGCTTATATATATATATATATATATATATATATATATTTATTTATTTAAAATACGCTACGATTAACGGTTTTCAAGGTATCAGACCCATAGTGCTAAAATTCCAAACTGTATGAATTGAGAAGGCAAACTTATGAAATGTGTTGGTCGGACGTTAAAATGAACCTGATTTTCGTACTTTTTGGGTCAAAATTAGCCTAGAAAATGATTATTATTAAAATGGAGAAGAAAATTTTTCTTCACTTTTTTTCACATTTTTTCCAAGGGGTACCCCTTAAAAAAATCGCTAAATTGGAGGAAAATTTTATGTCCCCGATTTGGATAAAAACTTGGTTTAAAGCTAATTTGGACCTAGCGAAAACGATGGCGTTGGTTAAAATACGATACGATTGACGGTTTTCAAGGTATCAGACCCATAGTGCTAAAATTCCAAACTGTATGAATTGAGAAGGCAAACTATTGAAATGTGTTGGTTGGACGTCATAATGAACCTGATTTTCGTACTGTTTGGGTAAAAATTAGCCTAGAAAATGATTATTATTAAAATCGAGAACAAAAATTTTCTTAACATTTTTCACATTTTTGAGTTTTTTATATTGCCGAATTAATGAGACTCTACTGTATATGTATATCGATATATAACGATTTACAGTGTGCTATTATAGTTTATATTTACTATGGAAACGACAATCAAAGTTGACATTTCAAAATTGAAACAAAATTTTAATAAAATAATTTTATATTTATTTTTTAGAAGTATAGTTTCTGTGGATATGATAAAAACAACAAAAATTTTAACCGACTCCAAAAAAAATGAGAGTCTATACTCGACTGTATGTATTTTTTTTAATGTTCACCCCCTTCAAGATTATTTTTTGAGACAAAAGATAGCTTATGTCCTTTCTTAGGATATAATCTATCTCCTTGCCAAATTTCATTACGATCCGTTTAGCCGTTTAGTCGTGAAGAGGTTGCAAACGAACAGAGTTACTTTCACATTTATATAGTAGTATGGATACAGCAGGGCCCGAATAATCATAGGCCTGAAAAGGCGATAGGATAATTGTATATTAAAAATATATTATTTTCCCGCAAAAATTTTTGAAGTCTTAAAATTTGTTTTGTTTGTATTAAATCAAACGTAAGTCCTCCCGAGATAAACAAAAATTTATTCGAAATACTGTATAATTATTTTTTATAACAAATATTTTATTATTCGGGCTTTTGTAGTAAATTAGTCTTACGAGTCCCTCGGTTTATACATAACAACCCATTGTCCTATTTTATCTGATAAAAATACCCCTTACTAGGGATTATTATTTAAATGATAAAAATATTTCTCCAAGATAGTTTTGGCTCTTTTGAAACATTTAAAAGTTAATATATAACAATTAGCTATTTAGATAGATATTTAAGGTAATTTTAAATTAAAATAATGAATTTGAATATTAATTTACGACAAAAAAAGATTTTAAACGCTTGTAAAATGTGAAGAACTTTTGCATTAGTTGACGAATCCAATGCATTATTTATTCATCGGTACTATGTAGTATATATATAGTTGAAATTCACAGATTAAACAAGTCTTCGGTAGTATAGTGGTCAGTATCCCCGCCTGTCACGCGGGAGACCGGGGTTCGATTCCCCGCCGGAGAGAATTTTTTTTTTAAATTTTAATTTAATTATTTTTATTATTGTTATTATTTGTTCATTGATATTTGAATAATTAGTTGAAAATAATTTTAATCAATTATTTTAAAGTAGTTATCCTTCAATTTATGAATTTAATCTTAAAATTAATTTAGATTAAATTACCTATTTAGATTCATTCATGTTTGAATAATTTATAATTATGCTCTTGAATATTAATCGAATCAACAAAAATGAATCAATATAATCTAGCTCTGCACGTTTTTTTGAATATAAATTTAAAATTTTTTATGTGTTGGTAAAAAAAAATTATCTTATGATTGCAAGAAAGAGGCAAAGAGCCTCTTAAAATCAACAAACCAGAACACACACTTTACTAAAGTATTTTTTCCATTTTGTTTGGATTACCACCCTTTTCCACCAAAAAAGGGTTTAAAAACATTAAAATGTAGGTCTCAAAGACCCAAGATTTGTAAGAAAAGCAGTAAAATCTTACTTCGGTTGGATGATTCCTGCCAAAAGTTTCTTTCTGCAAGCTCTTATAGTGATACAAGTCTGTGGCATCATTAGTTTTTAAAACGTCTTTAGCTAGAATAGCTTTTATAAAATTTTCACAATTAAGAATTTTTCATTTTTGATGCTATTAGGCAGATGTCAGGAATTTTTCGTTATCAAAATAGTTCCTGCTCTGAACCAGGGTCTAGAAATCTTTAGTATATGAAGTTATTTTGCATTAACAAATGAAATTTTTGCTTACACAATGAAAATTTTTCAGTCGATTTGTGCCAGTTTCATTCGGTTTTCGACAAAATGCTTAAAACAAAATTTGTTAGAATTTTTATGTTGGAACAACTTTTATTCGAGAGATTTTTTCGAAAATCAAATGGGTTCGGCACAAATCGACTGAAATTTGCTTAGGTTTGCTGTATATGAAAAAACTTTTCTCTGTATAACTAACGACACGATAAATCGGCTTTTTTCCATGGCGGTCGACAATTGGTATGCTTGAATGGCTACATCCCTATTATCAGCTTCTTGAAGTGCCTCAAGTGTTGTGCGTACTACAGCCACATGTTTTTCGGCCCATCGCGTCTTACAAAAAGAGATAAGATTTGCATGAGATGATTTATTTTGATCCGCAGTTTTCTTCAAATGGCTGTAAATCAAAACATCACTGCAGCGCCATCAATCAATTTATCCATACCCAAAATATATGATAAGAGCGATGTGTTATAATAGTTGTCCCGAGTAATCTATTTTCCAGATGAACAGTCTATGTATCGTAAACATAACGCTAATAGTTCTAGACTAAGGGGTCCGGACCCCCTATCCTCCCCTTTTTTACGTCAATGGCACAAATCGATTATAAAATTATTGTGACCATGTGTATCTATATATGCCGTGATTGGCACACCCAAACTAAGAATAATCAAAAATAAATCATGAAAGGACAATAAAAATTTAACAAGGTACCATACCAAACGGTAATTATTTCGAAACATAAATCGTGATACAAGATAAATTACAAAAATGGGAGAATATATATTTGTATAAAACACAATTATTGTTTTTGACATTAAATGTTAATTAATTTTACCTTTTGTGTTTGTGTATTTTGTGCTTATAGTTTTGTGATTTAAGGAGAAAATAAATATACATAAATTAATATGTTGAAATACAAATGTTTTATGTTTAATGAAAGTCTACCGAATAAAAATACAAATTTAATTAGTTCATATATAATCATTTATTATTTATTATAACTATCTTATATATAGAGTTAGTGTATTTATGTTCATTTTTGTAATGAAGCATTGCTTTCTAAGCGCATATGTTGTGATTTATTTGAAAACACTGAATTACAATTATATGAGGAAATACTATTTTTTATATAAGTAATTTAATTATAGACTTATAGTCGAATAACAATAACAAATTAACTAGATTCGTACACTGATAGAACGGAATTTCTTGAACCAAGTAATTCTGTTTTCTTCAAAATATTTACTCTGCGAGAAAGAAATCCTTGTTTTCATTCAAGAATGTGTTTACTTGAAGATACTTAAATTACTGATGTCAAGATACTTATGAAAATTTACTTGCAAAAAATAGCTTTTATTTACTAGCATAAAATATATTATCTTCGAAGATTTTGATATATTCCTATATTTTTGGCTTATCCGATCGACTTTAAACAAAATATACTCCTCTAAACTGATAGAAGTAATTCTTGGTTTAAGAATTACTTCTATCAGTTTAGAGGAGTATATTTTGTTTAAAATCGATCGGATGAGCAACAAATGTAGGAATATACCAAAATATCGTAGTATACTCGATCTAAAACCTACATTAATATAAATTAAATAAACAGACAATTTCTGGAAACCAAACTTTTATTTTACCTGAAAATTTAATAATGAATGCCTCGTGAATTCTAATAATCTTTATAATAGTCTACTTCTTCTTCGTAATACTAATATAAATACCATCTTGTATGTATTTTATAATTCTATGGTATAGTTTATTTTAAAAAAAAATTAACATTCAATATTATTTATTTAATATTTATATTATAAATATTCGAATCCCTAGAGATGAACAAACTGAAACCAGACCCAAACCTCATTACCTTGTTTGTCAAATGTGTATAATGTTTCAATTACACAATTCTTTATTATTCCCCAGTTACTTTTATATAATATAATCAACTGGGTTGACAACCTCCAAAACAAAATTATAATTATTTATTTTTGTAAACAGTAAATAATCAAAAAAATTAATAATATATCGACATCAAGATAGTAACAAATTATATGCTTTCCACTACCATAGCCTCTGGTAGCACAAAAACAGAACGTTGGTCTAGAACGATTATTCGTTAAGTTGGAAAATCTATACATAATGGTAATGTGAAGTTGAATAAGAGATAAAATCTATCTTAAGGTACACTGTGTACCACACCCCTCTTATATAATAAAACAAAAACCTTGCAATGCAAATGAGCTAACAACTATATCATTTTGGCCAACTATTACATATTTAAATAAAAATTTCTTAATGCCGCAGACACAAAATTAATGAGCAATTTAATAAAACCACATTGAATTAATAATTTAAATAGTTATCATTTAAAAATTATATGAACCCTTCGGTATGTAAGGTGAGTCTTATGGAGTCATTCTAAAAATTAAAGCTAGCCCCTTATCTAAAAAACTCGAATTTTAAACTTTATGTTCGTATTTGGGTAACTAGACACTTTTGCATAGTACAACTATGCCAAATTTTAATCATTTACGTGATACGTGAATATATATGGGATATCTGAGCCCCGTTTTTCGAATAATGGAACACTCAAAATATCGATTGTCTGAGTTATAATCATAGACGTATAAAATATGCCTGAGAGTCTACTATTTCCATTTAAGAAAACAGCTGTTACATGTTTCCCTTGAAAAAAGAGCCGTCAACACGATAAATCAAAAACATAATGAGATTAAAAGCTGAAATCGTCTGATCGTTTTCTAAATAGTTAATAAATATAAAAACATAAAGGGCCTAAATCGGTCCATGCAAATATCTATTTTTAAAACCGTAACAGACAGAGCAAAAGTTTGAATACAAAAAATGTTGCTTTTTGAAAAACAAACAACTTTTGAACGTAACATTTGTTCATAATCTAAATAGTTTTGCCACAACTTCAGCTCAAACATTTCGAATTAGTGAAGTATACAAATGAGTTTACTGCATATGTATATAGTATCTACTTTTGTATATGTTTCACAAGTCATATTTTGATACATCTGATAAAGAACTCATTATATACTGGGTATTTAAACAGTTAACTCAGTTCACATATTATTATTTGTGTATACTTAAGCGTCAAATAACAATACTTATGTCAAATTCCATTAAGAATTAAAAAATTAATTTTACGTACGAATCCAAAAGACTCATTTTATAACTTTTCCTCACAGTAAACGATTTTACACACAGAAGGGTTAAAAATGATTTTAAATAATTAATAATTAATAAATTTAAAAAGTTTATTTGTTTTTAATGAAATGAATAACTTAATTGTAAAGTAAAATTGTAAATAAGATAAAACATTTAGGTACTGATTATTAATAACATAAAGAGTTAATCAATTCCTTTCACTATTAAAAAATAATTACTAATAAAAGCAAAAAAAAAAAAAAAGTTTTTGCTTGAGTGTTCTTGACCAATAAATCATATACGCCATTTTTTTCAATTATCTATGAATCGTTAAAAGAATTCGTGCACAACTTATGTAATCATTAAATAAACAAGAATATGTATATGATTTTATTTCAAAATTATGTACACGTAATTATACATTAGAAGTTTGTATTGGAAAAATTATATAATTTTTAATTTGTATCACTTAAAAATTATGATTGATGATAAAAATTTAATGTTGGAGAGTAGTACTAAAGGCAGTCCGGCCCATTCTTTGAGTAGTCAAATCGGTAATTAACTACAACAAATAAACATTTTTTATATTTTAAAATTTCTAAAAGGAAACTAGATAATAATATTAATGTACATACAATAAATTGAATAAAACAAGTGAAAATAACAACTAACTGAGTTAATTTTTTAAATACCCGGTATATACTGAATTTATCAAAAAACAAGTTCAAACAGTTGTTTATTTTTAAAAGGAACACATACGAAATTTCAGCTCGCTATCTCTTTTCGTTTTTGATTTTAAGGGTGGACGGACGGACAACTAATTAGATCATTTTATGAACACCTTTATCAAATTTTTTTTCTGTGATCAATATTTCCAACCGGGACTACAAATTTGGGACTAAACTTAATATAATCCGGTATATATTATATACCGGGTATATACAAATCATTAATTGCATATTATTCGTTTGATATCCTTTGAGAGTTGTTGAGCATGCGCAAAGTACCCTCAAAAGCACAATAATACTTATAAAACCCGAACAAAACCGGCAAAGCACAAAAATATTTATAAAAATATAAATTTCAAACGTTAATGTTCCAATTTTCTGTATTGAATGGTAATGATAATTATTTAATAAAAATCAAATATTTGAGATTTTCGTAACAATAAATAATGTTCCAATTTGTTGAGTAATACGTGCTGTATAGTTCATAATCAAATATTATGTGGTATATTGTTCCCATAAAGTTACGTTTTAAATGTTCAGTTTTAAAACCATATTTATTTAAATGTATTACTCCACGAAAAGCCATTTTTTTCGGACTAAAAAAAACTAAAAACATTTTTTTTCTTCAAAGTTTATAAAATCAAACAATAATTAAAGATAGGTACGTTTTCCTCGATTACGATGATCATACAATGATAATCGTTGAGCACTATTTCATTGTAATAAATATAGTAATAAATACATAGAAAAGTGTTCAACGATTGTCATTGCACGGATCATCGTTGAACGACCATCGTGATAGCCGCAACAAATTTATATAGGAGGTTCGATTCCTGGTTGATGAGTTAATTTTTTCATATCAATATTTAATTAAAAATTTATACCAATCGTTTTCATAGTTTTGTTAAAAAAATTTTACCCTTACATATGATTTCTACTTTTTGGTTTGTTATAAATTTACATTTAAATTGATTATTAATACATTTATTTAAATTAAAATGGTTAAAATAATTTCTAATAAACTTTTTGTTTATTTACACATTTAAAAATTTATTTAAATATATGAAAAAACCATTTGATTAATTAGATACAAATTTCATCATTTTAAATAGTTTATTTTTGCTTGTTTTTGCACCAAAATTATACATTATAATTTTAGAAAAAATTGTATAATATTTTTGGTTTTACAATGCGAGTATAATAATTTCATTAGATACTTATTTCATTAAATTGGAAAGTTTTTTTTGCAAAAATTTCAAACAAAAATTTTAGACATACCAATTACATGGTAAAATTTGAATAAATAAATATCCTACATGATCTTCTTGAATATTTTCAATAGAATATAGAAAAATCAGAAATAAAATTGTGTTAAAAAAGTATGTGTGTGTGTACTTATGTACGCATGTCAGAAGTTAGACTTATTTTTAAATAATTTATTAAAATAATTTTAAATAAGGTCAACACTACTATGAAGACACACAAGTTTAATAAAATGATATGATAGTGAAAAAATACAATAGAAAAATTATATATTGTATCTAAAACAGTTATCATGGTAAACCAGAACCAGCGTCAGTTCTTCCGTTAAAATTACTACTGGCATTAAGTCCATTATTTACATTCGAATCAGAGTTAGTGAAATTTATCCAGACCAGGCCAGCATTATAAATATATACATATAATATACAAAGTTTACGAGCCCATAAAAATAATATCATTGATAACGGCGCTCGTATAATTCTAATATTCTTGTTTTATCAGAAACATGGAATAATAATAATGTAGCCATTCCTGTGCTTAATTTCAACTTTATAGTCAAATTTAAATGTTCGGATTTAAGAGTTTGTTGAATGTTATTGAAATATTTGTTTTACTCCGCTCGAAAGTAGAAAATTTTTCTATAGCTTGTTTGTGTTCTACGATTAATTCGCTTGATGTCTATATGATCAAATTATTGGAAATGAAAAACCAGACTCTAACGATTTCTTTTTCAATTAAGAGATAGCACTATCATCCATTTTATGCGTTAAAAAATAAATAGCACGACATTTGCTTTGAAATTATGTCTCGTGAAAATAATTGTTTCATTAATGAATGTAATTTATTATACCCAGTATATGTAAATATACAAGGTATATTTAGTTTATATAGTTTAGTCCCGACTTTGTAACGCTTAAAAATATTAATGCTTCACAAAGGTATTTATAAAATTGCCTAATTCGGCCATTTCCGCCGGTCCGTCCGTCTGTAAACACGATACCTCAAGAACGAAAAGATATAACAAGCTTAAAAGTTTTGTGTGTGTTCTAGAGCAAAAAAGTAAGGCTAAGTTCGTTAATGGGAAAAATCGGAACGTGTTTTCCCCCACCAGAGGGGATATTTTATATCTTTGAAACCGTAAGAGGTAGAAAAAAAATTTGTTAACAAAAAATATTTTTCTCTTTAAATTAAACAACTTTTGTTTGAAAATTTTCTTCATAAACTTAATAGTTTTCCATAATTTGTGCTCAAAGTTCCTCGGAAAGCGAAAAATGTCCCCATTTATAAACTCATGAGATATTTTTTTTTAAATTGTGACACAACACACATTTACAAATAATTCATATTTTATAAACATTGAATAGGAAGAAATTTTTACCATTCAAACATTGATATACAACTCAGTATATACTGGGTATTCAAACAATTAACTCAGTTAGTTGTTACAATACTTGGTGTTATTAAATTATACAAAAATCTACTCGCTGGAAAAAAGTGTTTCATACATGTTTTTTTTGTATGAAAAATTCGACGTTTTCGATTTGTAAAATATTGTTTTCATCAAGTTGCCTTTGGGTAATTGTGAATCAGTCCTCAAACCGATGACGTACTCTCATACATTATTTAGAGTGCTAATAGTAATATTAGCGTCCTAATAATCAGATAAGTCCTTATATAAAAGAAAACATTAGCCTTTTACATTTTTTGAATAATTTCAAACTTCGAACTTTCCAAACTTTGTTAGCGAAAGCCGTGAAACTGTCACCGAATTAGCAACGTATAACATTTCCTGAGACAATATAAGAGTAATTTTAATAAGAGTGATGTTAACAAGAATAAACTAGAATGAAAGAAAAAGAGTAATTTCAATAAAATTTATTGTATTTTAATTTAAATTTATTTTGGTTAATTTTTTATTTATTTATATTTTTGTCTATTGATCTCGATTTTCTATCTATTTCTAATTGTCAAAGAGTAAAAGTACGACTAGCTAATTTATACTGATGATGACTACATTGTAGTCGAAATACGTATTTATAATACAAAAACTGATCTAGGTAAAGGGGTGAATTTGAAATTTTATTTCAAAAACCATGAGTTCTCATTAATTATCATTCAATATTTAGCGAAAGAGGTAACCTATCAAAATTTTCTAACTCAAAATCGAAATAAAATTTATATTATAAAAGAAAATTAGCGCTTACCTATACGACTTTTATTCCTATAATAAGGTATATCATCAAATGGCGAACTACTATCCAATTTTAAAAATTCATTTGAATCAAAATAATCACGCCTTTGCGGCGTAGCTTCTACATTTTTATGAAATAATTTATTAGTAATGCCGCCACTGGAAACATGTTGTTGATGTTCACTAATAAAATGTTGTGGTGGCGTAAATAATTGATCATTGATTGGTGGTTGATTATGCCACTGATAAAACCATGACGATGATTGCGAAGCTAATGGTGATAAATTTTGTGAAATTAGCGCCATAATGTTTTTGAACCACTACGCACAAACAAACACTACTGAATGCACTAAAACACTAAATCACATATGACTAAAAAAAACAGTGATTTTAAATATATAAATATATCGCTTATATTTTTTTAATGCATGTATGTATTTTTTAATGATGTTAGTGGGGTAAAAGTTTCATTCTTATATTCAAAACATGATTGTCTCTCTTGTCAAGGTTTGGGGGATTATTTTAATTAACATTTTTCACACAATTCACATACAGTTCACATTTTTGTAAAAATTTGTATTGTTCGGTCACGCATGAAATTGTTCAGAAAATCTTCGCACTCTTAAACCTAAAAAAGTATTAACTTAAATTCGTTACGCATAAGCTGCATCAATTTCAGCGAGTTTTCTCAGAATAAATACATCACTTCTTTTTTGGAAATAGATCTTAAGGTAGTTGTCTTTCTGTAATTGTGTTAAAAAGTTTCAGCTCATATATGAACCCATATGAACCCAGATATGAACCCAGAATGATATTGTAGACTATACTTTTTAGCGAATATCCTGAAAGATAATAGAGCTTTTGGTCCAGTACCGAAATCAAAATTTCGCAAAAATTTCTTCAATTGTTCATTATATATATATATATATATATATATATATATATATATATATATATATATATATATATATATATATATATATATATATATATCTTGACTTCTTATAAAACTAAATACTACTTCCTGGTCTGATTTTCATAATGAACTGGCCTGTCAAACACCTAAAGCACATCACATACCAAATTTCATTCCGAAATAAATAGCTGTACCAAATATGTTGTAGTTACTTTTAGATTAAAATTTAATTCAGGCTTTAAAATAACTTTTTAATCAAATTTGTTTTTAAATATATAATTTTCAGAATCAATGGTTACACGAAATTTTTTTTTAACTATATATAAATTTAACACAACTAAACAGTAAAATTTCTTTAGTATTTATTTCTTTTTCAAATTAATTTTAGATTAAAATTTAACACATGCATAAAAATACCTTGTTAATAAAATTTTTTTTTTTTTAAATTATAATTTACAAAATCAAAAATTTTTAAAACTATAACACAACCAAAATAAATCAACATTAAAATCTACGATATATTTCTTTAAATTAAAATTTAACTCACGCATTAAACAGATATTTATTTATTTTTTTAAATAAAATCACATCAATCAAAATCTTCTTAATAATCAATAACACAAAAATATTTTATTAAAAAAAATGATTGTTTTCTTAACAATCCATGATGCACAGAAAATTATTTTTATAATTCTGCTCCGTTTAACACAACATCATACCTTTCAGCTGGTAGCATAGTTATACAATAATTATTTTTTTGAATAATAATATAAATTTTTACTTGTCTAATTACGTATATATTTCAATTATTATTATTATAATTTATTGGGAGTATTGAAGTGTTTATTTACAAGTTAATTATTTTTCAATTCCTATTGTTACTTATACATTGATATCAAATAGAATTTAAATGAATTTAACCGTAGTGAAAGTCGGATTTATTTGTAAAATTTGTAAAGGTAAATAAATTGAAATTTTCCAATTTGTGGTATGTGTATATACAATATATCTTTTATTATTTGCAATCGATAATAATTAGATTAATTTATGTAAAATTACGTAAAGATGTAGTACCTTTTTACAAGAAAGGAAAAAAAACACACACATATATATATATATATATATATATATATATATATATACGCTTAGAATGTGACTTATTGGTTCAATTTTATTATAACCAGGATACCATTTTTATGTTATCACCTTGTACCATACTTAACAACATATTCATATAATGTGTGAATTTCATAACTTTCATTATGCATTCATTATTTGATTTGAAAATGTTAGGGTATTGTATGTATAAAAAATTTGCATTTGCAATTAATTATAAAAAATAATCAAAAAGAATTTAGTAAAACAATAATTTATATTTAAATTATAATTAATTTATACATGCAACATAAAATAAACATCTTACTTTTAAATGTGTAATATCAAAATGGCATATCATTTTAATTACACTTTTATAGTTTTACACTTTTAAATTATAAACACGATTACAGATAAGGTTCAATCATAAGTGCTCAAAGGAAAGTAAACAATTAATACGTTTGTTTATTTTAAAATGGTTCAGTGAGTTTTGAAATATCTGGATATTATAGAGATTGGGTGACGTTGTTCATAATATTTGAAATTTTCTAGACAATTATAGTTATCTGCAAATGATTTTCTCTATTATGTATAGAAGTAACAAAGCGAAAATGACCGGTCTGGACTCGGACTGGCTAATCTTTAGGGAGAAGCAGCGAGAGTATAGAAGGTCAGTGAAAAATTCGAAAAAAGACTCCTGGAGAGAGCTTTGTGGCAACATTAACATGATGCCCGCTCTCTTTAGAGTGCAAAAGGTAATATCCAAGGATAATACTACAAAGTTGGGTTGCCTCGAACTAGCAGGTCAATCACTTACAGTGTCTGAGACCATGACGCATTTACTGTCCACGCATTTCCCTGGCTTTACCATGGAAGAACCGGACGATCAGAGGCGTGATGGTGGAAGGGCAAACAGGGAGGATTGGGCGACAGCAAAACTCATCGTAAGCATTACAAAAGTGAGATGGGCTGTGGCTAGATTTGCTCCTTACAAGTCTCCGGATACCGACGGCATCTTCCCGGCACTGCTACAACAGGGCTTGGATATAATTGTTGGAAGGCTCAAGGAGATCTTTAAAACATGCATAGCTTTAGGCTACATACCCAGGAAATGGGAAGAATCCCGCGCGGTATTCATTCCTAAACCTGGGCGCCCAAGCTATGGCGACGCAAAAGACTTCAGGCCGATAAGCCTGATGTCATTTTTGCTCAAAACTCTTGAGCGGCTAATAGACAGGCATATTCGTGATACGAGTCTTGTAGAGAGACCGCTATCAGAGTGCCAGTTTGCTTACCAAGCCGGCCTTTCTGTGGATGCTGCACTCCACCGACTAGTAGGGTCGATAGAAGGTGCGCTCTCAGAAAAGGCAATGGCATTAGGGGTTTTCCTCGATATCGAGGGAGCCTTCAGCAATACAACGGTTGGGGCGATTCGCACTGCACTAATTGAGCGCGGGGTGGAAGACATCTTGGTAAGATGGATCTGCAACATGCTCGAAGTGAGGTGTATTACCACAACTTTAGGGGGACAATCGGTTAGAGGCTTTGTAGGTAGAGGGTGTCCGCAGGGTGGAGTTCTTTCGCCATTACTGTGGTGCCTCGTCGTGGATAGCTTACTAACCGGTCTCAAGGAATTAGGGATATTTGCTCAAGGCTACGCTGATGACATATCCATACTTGTCAAAGGCCGAGACGAGGGCACTATCTATGATCTGATGCAACAAGCGCTCTCGTACGTGGAGCACTGGTGCATTGACAAAGAACTCTCTGTCAAACCGGAAAAAACGGGCTGTGTACTGTTTACTAGGAGACGAAGAGTTGCTCAACGGATGATCAGCATATCTGGCATTCAAATTACACAAACCGGAACGGTTAAGCATCTGGGAGTCATCCTGGATGAACTGGAGTGATCATTTGGATTGGAGACTAACCAAGGCAAATAGTGTCTTCTGAATGTGCAGGAGAGCATTTGGACAGTCTTGGGGACTCCAACCTCACATGGTGC
Source organism: Nineta flava (assembly GCA_963920215.1). Classification (NCBI taxonomy): domain Eukaryota; kingdom Metazoa; phylum Arthropoda; class Insecta; order Neuroptera; family Chrysopidae; genus Nineta; species Nineta flava. The sequence goes on from OY986044.1 coordinate 50,268,133, forward strand.
ACTGGTTATTCACAATGATTGTAAAGCCAATGCTCACATTTGGCTGTGTAGTATGGTGGACAAGAACCTCTCTGGCTGTAGCCAGGAAAAAATTGGATCACCTGCTCAGAGTCGTATGCCTTAGTGTCACTGGAGCCATGCGAACGACCCCTACTGCTGCGCTGGGCGCGCTTCTAGGTATTCCGCTGATTCATTTAATGATTGAGGCGGAGGCCATGACAGCGGCCTATCGACTTAGTAGTTGCAGACAGTGGCACTGGAGGACAAACACAGGTCACGCGAGTATAATGAACAGGTTGGAGACTGTGACTCCACTTGTGGAAATGGCACAGGATTCCACTGTTCCGACTCATCGTTTTGACCGCAAATTTCGGGTAATCGTTCCCTCCCGTGAGGAATGGGATCGAGATGTACCTAACTTTTCACCCCCTCCCGGACCATATCTTTATACGGATGGGTCAAGGGCCGGAGATTTATCTGGTGCGGGGGTTTATGGACCTAGGATAAAGGAATCGATTCCTCTGGGTCAATATGCGACAGTTTTTCAATCGGAAATCTTCGCTATGCTGAGAGGTGCCCAGATTTGTAACACGAAAGGTTACAATGGGGCACATATCAGCATCTTCTCAGATAGCCAGGCAGCACTTCGAGCTCTTGAGGCGTCAAGATTCCAATCGAGGATAGTCTATGAATGCTTCGAGGAGCTGAACCACCTGGCACTGAGTAACACAGTCAGGCTGATCTGGGTACCGGGTCACTCTGGCGTTAAGGGGAATGAAGTAGCGGACTCGTTGGCACGAGAGGGGTCATCTCAAGCGCCCCTTTCACCTGAGCCTATCATTCCCATAGCAAGATGCTCCGTAATTTACCGAATCAAGGGGTGGCTTAAACAAGCTCACCTCGACTACTGGGACTTTGCGCAGGGCATGCGACAGGCCAAGTTGTGCATAAACACAGCTAGGCCATTCGACTGTGCTCGGTTGAAACTCAATAGAATGCAGTTGAGAAGGGTTGTGGGGCTTTTGACAGGACACTGTCGATTGAATTACCACCTTCATAACTTGGGGATCTCTGATGATCCCACTTGCAGGGCCTGTATGGAGGACGATGAAACCTCCATACATGTTATATGCACCTGCAGAAGCCTGCAAGGTGTCAGATATAGAATGTTTGGGTCCGAAACTTTGGATCCATCAATCCTGGGAGCAATCCCGGCGGAGAAGTTGTGGGCCTTTTGCGTGGCGTCTGGCCTTGACAGAATCCTATAGCTTCATCTGCTTAAAAAAAGCACCTCTTATCCGGAGGCGTCTCGCCTTCGGGTGACAGGTTGTTCTCAAGGAGGGCACAGAGGACCCCTTGGTCTAGGTGCTAGGGACCCGTATGCGGTACCCCTCTTTCTTATTATTATTATTATGTATAGAAGTAGTTATGGAGAAATTACAATATTTGTATAATAAACAATAGTGATTACTAGTATAGCAGTTTTATAATAAATTATTATAAAACTGCTATACTATCTGCTAACCCATTATTATAAATAATAGGTTTATATAGCAACTACATAGGCATGGATGTAATACCCCGACATATATGGCACAATATAAGCTTACAATGTATTGTATATAAGCTTATGGTATGCTTATAATTACTCCGAAATATTGGATTGAATTTATTTTTATTTAACTCGGAATATATGATAATGATGTTCACTGCAACAACGCAAAAGATTAGCTTACAGCTTCGTGTGAAACCCGTTGTCAACGAAATTATCTGAATTTGATATATTATTCAAAATATAAGTATCTAACCTCGCTTAAAATTTCAAAATTATTTACCGTTTAGTTTTAAACACAGGCAAAAACCCCTAAAATTCGGCCTGCCACACTACCGTGCTCTAGATAAAAATCGCTATCGAAAACTGTACGATTAAAATTACAGGTATTTACAAAAGTAGTAATTTCACAACACTTTTAATTTTATTTAAAAAACGCGTCGAGCCATATGGATAAAAAAGTAGGACAATGTAAAACAATGTTATGACCGTTAGTTATTGTAATAGATTAACAAAAAGATTGACATTTTTATATAATGTAAGCGAACGAAGTATACGATGTACATTCAAGTAAAAAAAGTATAATATACAATCTCAGTTTATTCATATAATTGATGTGGATTCAGAGCTAAAACTTTTTAATACGATTACAGTAAGACAACTATATAAAGAAAATGCTCCAGTGAAAATTATATGTTAATTACTAAAAATGGTCAACAATTTTATTTAACTTTTCATTGAAAACTAAATTTTCTTTTCGTGGCTCAACAGCATTACCATGGTTGGAAACTCCTGTTCTAGACAATTAATTCATTTTTGACGAAACGACCCAACGCCTTAATACAATTGTTAGTAAACAGATTACAGAATCGAGTATATTGTTTTAATGTATAAACAAAATTTCTATAGTTTAACGCCCTTTTTCACCATTAAAAACGTCATTTGTTGGTGTACGGCTATATTACAAAAATAATCGTATATATTAAATTTCTTACGCTTAATATGCTCATACTTATATTTCCTATTAATGTTCCTACGTTCAAAGAGTTCAGCTGTAGCTTGATATATCATCACTATTATTATACACAGAAATATGTATTGATCGATTCTTTCAAAAAACATATCAAATGAGAAATTCATAAGCTAAATAAAGATATAAATCAAAACGGCTACAAGAGGATATCAAGGGAGTATAGTATATGGAGTTCATTGTCCCAATTGTTTATTTGAATAATTTATTGACAGTTTTATTTACATTGATGTAAATACAATACCATAAATAACTAAAAAATATCTCTACTAAAACATAATTTATAGGCAACTTGAATGGCATATATGTAGATACATAAAAAAAATAATTCACAAGCTAATAAAAAAATAAAATAAATAGGTATATAAAGTTGAATATAAACTTGTTGAATTTTTTGTAGACTTATAAGAGTAAATGATAGCCAGTTTTAAATAACGTAAACCTGGCAAACGCATTTATTTCTTCTCGAAGTATACAAAACATGCATGTCGCTCTGTTACTATAGTTAAAAGTTGTCAAAGTCATTATTGGCGCAAATGATAAGAAGAGGTCGGGTTACAATCATGCATGACAAAATATGAACTATTAACTTGCGCGTTACATCAACAATAAAAGCTTAAAGCCATAAAGGCCTTCTTAAGCACGCAAAAATTTGAATAACCAAATAGTTATCTCACTGTGAATTAGGGAAATTATCTAAATCATCTAATCATCTAATCACTGTAAATTTAAAATGAAAATAATTTTTCAAATACACATTAAAACATAAAATGGAAAATGCCATTTACATTTTAAATGCCTATTTAAAATGGAACCATTTCAAATATAACCCATCGCACTGATTTTTCCAAACTAGCTTAAACCCGCGTTTTATAGTTATATCTCCGGCTTCCGTTATTTTAAGATTAAAAACCACAATGTGAATTCTCACCGCTTCCACTACTTCAAGTATTTATCGACACTTCCACCAAATTTCTATTTCGGCGAATATTTTCGAATTCTATCTCTCGTAGTCAGATAAAATAGTCTAATCATAAGCTTTTAAACAAAATCGGTCCAGTAGTTCTTGCGTCATGCTCGAACAAACTAGTAGAGAAGAGATAATTTCATGTACGGTTGTTGAATTCAAAACATTTTTCTCCGAAACCACATTCTAAATCTACACCTTCAAAAAATTTTAACGCATCTCCTTGAAAAAAGTATGAACTCACTGATTATACATTAAATCTTTTGTTGAACTTTGATAAGTAATTAATATTCTTGAAATATTTGTATGTCCAAATTTAATTACTCCATTGTTTTTTTTTTTAATTGGATGATAATTAATCCATCCAAATTTTTAAAAGAGACAAATTTGTGAGAATACAAAAAACAAATTTCCCAAATAAAAATATTTCTATTGTTTACAAATTAAACAATCAAACAATTTAACAAATGTTTACCTTTAAAAGAAGAAGCCCAATTAATAATATTGTTTGCAAAATATTAAGTCTTTGTTAAACAATATCACATATCATCATATCAAAAACACACCCTTATTTGTCACTTAACATATTTACCACCTGCTGTTAAATAACAAGATATAAGGGATGAAAATGTCAAAATTGTGTTAATATTTTTTTTTTAAGTCTATAAACCTGTTTACCTGACTTTTTTGAATACTTTTATAAAACTTCACCTGTGCAGAAGTTCAGTGTTCAGTGGCTTGTTGGATATCCGTTACAACAGGTAAAGAAAGGGAAAAAAATAGACAAAGAATAACAAAGACGTTATATAAATGTGTAGTATGTAGTGTATACAAATTATAGTTTGTTTAAAAGGGGGTTTTTATCGTTGGCTAATTATATACACTCATATTAGCATTAAAGTATATATTAATGTTCATTGACGTAACTATGATTAGTTTCTAGGGTGGTACACTTTCCCAGAATCGTACACAGAAATTAACATTGAAGTCATACTAATAACTAGATAGATACATAGCTATATCTTGGGGTAAAAAAAGTACTGCACTTCGACCTTATGGCCTATTATGGTCATATCTTGGCAAAATCCAGGAGGTTGCTTAACTGGTTTTTCTGAAGGTTCATACACTCGGAGTGACCAGTCCAAGCGGCCGAGCAGTCTAAGGCGTTTATCTGCGCAATATGCCTACTTAGAAACTGGTAGGTTATGGGTTCGAATCCCGACATCGGCAGTTTGTCAATTATTAAGAAAAAAAAGGGGCGGTTAACTGGCCAAACTGTCGGCGTATGGACAAGAACGAAGTAACCGGCTATGCTATGAATGTTTTCTGCATTTTCCTTCACGAACTCCAGATGAATATCTGCATAGTTGCTATCATCGTCGGCTGCAGCCTCATATCCTACCAGTTCCTAGTCTATACACAAAAATTCCTTCCACTCTACTCACATCCTTAGGCATCACAATGGACCATATGGTCGAAGTGTAGCCCGTCCAGGGCAGCCTCTACAATCTATCTATCTATCTATGGCTGGATGTTTCTTCCTCCTCTCCGCACAGTTTGCACATAATGGATCCATTGTGGACCCCTATTGTGTACAGATGCTTTTTGTCTTTTTGAAATTGTATCCTGTTCGGGTTAAGTGATTCCGAAACAGTATTTTTTTGTATACTGAGTTTTTGTTGTGGTATATTTTCTCACAGTGGTTAACGTTCATCCACGGGTTTGGAATTCTTAAAATAGGTTCTGGGTCTATGAAAGGTATTTTGACTCCCTTCTTTGTTAAGGTATCTGCTTTTTCGTTTCCTTCGAAACCACTGTGACCTTGTATCTCGATCAATTTAACATTTTTCTGTTTTGCCAGCTCCAGTAGCTCTTTTATACAATCTCTGACTACACCTGAGGTGACTGAATCCTTGACTACCCCTGAGGACAAAGGGGTTATACTGTCATTATACTCAGTATCTGGGTGACCAAGCTCAGCTCGGAATAAATGTGAAACGCTCAGATTTTTTTTAAGGATACAAAACTCCAGCATGCAGCTACTTTCTGTCGAGCTAACACAACATCATCACACGAATCATTTCTCGTATGAGACTATATTAGTTATATTTGTTACTATTCAAAAGCTAATTAGGTAAACTTATGCCCAAATCTAGAAATATTTCTACTTTTTCGATTCCTATTTAGAAATGTATGTTTGTAGATTGAAGATTAGCGTAAATCGCAGTTAATATCAGAATGTCAGTGGAAATGTTAAAAATCATAGATCATTTCGCAGACGGAAATAAATTTTTAAATTTTGAAATATTTAATTTAATTTAAATGTTACAATCTTAGCTCAAAATGAAGATAAATGTAATAAAGTCTAGGCAATTGTACGCACCAGTTCATATAATTTTTGGACACAGACCTAATCGAACACACCTTAAATTGTTTCAGACGAAACACACCTTCAATTCTTTTCAGACAAATTTTAGATGTGCATGACATTAACAAACAATTATATTGGACAAAAACTAAATTTCGAAATGTTCAGAAGCTTTACATTATTCAGATAAAAAATCAAACGTAAATGCAAATCATGAATCACATGTAATTCAATTTGCATTCAAATTTATTATTTATCATATTATTCTCCTACTCAATCTGTGTTAAATCTACTACACACGACTGAATTTCTCGGGACCATAAATCAACAAGTCTCATAAAATTGTATCATTTGTAGTTCTACACACATGGCTATAAAAAAAGCATTCTTTTTTCAAAATATTATAATTGTTTTGCGTTTTATTCATTCGGTTGTCAACAAATGCTTTGGATAAACGTTTGAAAGATTTTTTCAAAAACTGAATGCAAGTTGCTAATATATTTAAAATGAAGAACTTTTACCCTAAAACCGAATGAATGTGTACAACAAACATTTAACTAGAGTTGGTGTCTACGTTCACCAATTAACATTATTGCAAATTTGCGAAAAACGTATTGGGTTTCGAGTTTTAACAGGTTATTGGTTTATGGCTGCTTGGGTCGAAATATTTTTGTGTCTTGCGTTTGATTATTCCTCCCTCTTTCTAAGACCTTTGGTTTCGATAAAAAGTGAAAAACGTTGAAAAGGGCCCAAAATAATGCCGACTCGATATAACTCGACCTAGCCCACCACAAGTTGTCTGAGCTCAAACGGTTGACCTCCTGCTACGTTTGGATGATTGGTCAATTAGAACCTCAGTCGATACCATTGCCCATGACTTTCATGAGCCGTGGGACGAAATCTTTCTCTAAGATGTTATAAATGATTTATATATGTAAGTAATGGACCTTATGGTCGAAGTGTAGCCCGTCCAGGGCAGCCTCTACAATCTATCTATATCTATATATGTAAGTGCACTGTTAGTGTATGTGTGATATCTCCTTTCTTATGACTGGTATACTTTAACCATATGACTTGTAAAGAAACATGGGATTGATAACTCTCATATGAATTTCATCGTGCAAACAACTATGTAATTTTTGATATATCAACTGTTTTTAATACGATTAAACTTTCTTGTGTAAAAAGGGGCTAAGCTATATAATTTTTGGTATTTCAACTGTTTTTAATACGATTGAAAACTATCTTGTGTAAAAAGAGGCTAAGCTTCTACTATGTTGACAGGCATTAACTAGTTAAGAGTGGTTGGTCCCGATAAATTGTGCCGTGTGTAGAGAAGGTTGGAATACCAAAAACTCTGACGTCATACATAATCAAACAAATGGACGGCGATAGAGTATGTGGATATGTAGTAAGTTGTTTTATATAAGAGTGTTGTAGTTCGTTGAACACACGGTTCACGATGATGATGGTATTGTAGCCCCGCTAACGAAACACGAACATCGGATAAAATAAATACACACGGAGCCGGTGGTATAAGATGCACTAAACGTTCGTTGTATTTCGTTGAATTCAACATTATACTAGAACAGAACATCACAACTCTACGTAATAATATACCTCGCGAAGTATTATTTATTCGAGTGTGATGTGACCGTAACCATGGAATCAACAGAGATATTCGTCGCGTCAAAAGCATATACACAAGCACCAAAGAACAACATCAGCATTTAAAGTCTAGAGAGGCTAATCAACAATTTTTTTTTATCTTACAGAGCGGAAAAGACAACAGACATTTAATTGGTTTTTTAAGTTTGTTTTGTTTGTTTTTGAAATTATTCAAAATGTGATCACTTTTTCGAAATAAATTACATTTTTTTCAATTGTTTTTCGTATTTTGTTGTTTTTTTTCTTCTGTGTATATAAAATAATATGTTTATAAAGGATGGTGTTATTTAATAAAAAGGAAAGGCAAGAAAGGCGGATGTTACTTGCGAGCATGGATCAAATGACCGCTAATAAACCGGCTGAAATTGACAATGGTAAATGTTTTTTTTTTGTCTTCGTTTCATTATACAATTATTTGTGGAATTTAGGACACAGTTTAACTGCATGAGTGTTATATTTAAAATATGCAATTTTCTAATTCTTTGAAAAATGAAAGGAATAAATTCTTGTTGAAATTTGAAGGTTAACCGGGAAACTGAATGTAACGATTTTTTTGTTTGTAATATTGTGGGTGGATTATTTCTAAATTGAATGAATTTTTCAAATATTTTCAAGTTTTCTAATATTTAATATAAGAAAGTTCTTGAAATCAATTTTTGCCATGATAATGATAATTGCTGTTAATTTAAACTAATATATTAATGGTAATTATTAATTCGAAAGTAGTTGCAATTTACAGCCTTGAGGAAGATAATTGGAAAATATTACAAAGAAATTCTATTAAAATTGCTCATGATATAAAATTTTTAGTTTTTTCTTCAAATTCTTGCCAATTTAAATAAACCGGTTTTGCCAAAAACAGCATTGTGTAATTTTTAACGAATTCAGTACAAACAAAATTTAATTTTTCTATTAATTTTAATATCAAAAATATTCATATTATAATTAGCACGGATAATACGATGCCAGACAAAAAAGGTTTGCCTGATAATAAATTACAAACAATTCATGAATAGATAATTAGGAATTAATTTGAATAATCGTTGATTTTAATGGCAATTTTTCTAAGTCTTTTTTGGTAATCGTTTTATTGTTTATTTTTATTGTTATCAATGCCTAAAAATTAACTACGTATAAAATGTTTTAATGTAAAAGAATGTTTATTAAATAATTCTATGAATTTTAACGTCTATATACAGACTACAAAATAGCATGGAATCTCTATTATTATAAAATTGTAAATGTCTATTTATTTGTTTATTTGTTTGTTTGCTTATTCGAGCATCACGCAAAAACTACTGGACCGATTTTGATGAAATTTATTTTGTTTAATAGCTTATGACTAGACCTAAAACTGGTATTTCGTTACAAAAGATAGAATTTAAAATATTCGATGAAATAGAAATTTGTTGGAATTTTTAGTCTTGAAATGACGGGAGTCGTAGATATAACAATGAAACGGGTAAAAGCTAGTAGATTATAAGTGTTTCCTGAATAAATTTATCTCGGTAATGGTTGAAAATATTGATTGCATAATTAGGTGTTAAATGACCTAATTAGTTTGTTTCCGCATATCCGTTCGTCTGTCCGTCAACACGATAATTCAAAAGCCTAAAGAAATAACGAGCTGAAATTTTGTATGTGTATTCTAGAGGTAAAAGTAAAGTTCGTGAATAGGCAAAATCGGACCGTGCCTCCTCCGCCATTGGAGAAATGGCTATCTTTGAAACAATAAGAGATTGAACAAAAATTTTAAATCAAAGAAATGTTTCTTTTTTATAAATAAACAACGTTTGTCTGAAACTTCTTTCATAAACTCAGTATATATCGGGTATTTAAGCATTTAACTCAGTTGTTACTTTCACTTGGCTTTATTAGTTTTAAACACAACCATAATTTACAACTACGATTAAAAATTCAGACTATTATCGACTTTTTTCGGGGATATATATTTTGTGACTGTTTCACATTAAATTTTTAGTTTTTTAATATTTTTACGCGGTATATTCTGTATATCAAATTATAATCTGTTTGTCGTAAATCAATTACTGTTTACATAAAATAGACTAACCTATATTACATTGGATTCGATTTATTGCATAAAAAGTTATAAACATTTATTATATTTTATTTATTTCATGGAGATAATAAATTTTAAATGTATTCGAAAAAAATTTCAATATCTTGTGCAATGAGAAATTTTATTTTTTACCTATATTTATAACTATATATATTTATATGAAATTTATAAATAAAAAAATTTATGATGCTAAACAAAATATTTACTTTAGGGTTGTTAGTCTCTTACTTTAAAATAATTTGAATATCAATGGGACCTTGTGGGATTAACGTAAGAGGGATTAACCTTTAACTCAACCGGCCAAGTAGCGAGCGGTCTAACTCGCTCTGTCTACTAGGAGGTTATGGGTTCGAAACCCGACATCGGCAGTTTATCAATTATTAAAAAAAAAAGAGGGAGCAGTTAATTGTCGGTGTATGGACAAGAACGAAGTAACCGGCTATGCTTGTGAAGGTTTTCTACAGTTTCCTTCACGAACTCCAGAATAATATCAGTATAGTTCCTATTAAAGTCGGCTACAGCCGCACAACCTACCAATTCCTAGTATACACACAAAAATTCGCGTCAATAGTTTAGGCATAAATTTCGAAATAGACTGGGGAACCAAAAAATGACCTTATTTTTTGGCGCCTCATTATCTTTAGTTTGCGCTATTTGAGAATTTGTATTTCTAACAAAATTAATTCAAACAACTTTTTTCAATAAACTGAACGGTTGGGGAGATATCCAGGAAACAAAAATAAAAGCCACCGTAAAAAAATGCGCAAGAGGGTTGTAAAATGGTTTTTGCAATAGGGAATATGCATGAAAATTTTTTTTCACATTTATTTTCAGAATATGAAAATACTGTTAATACTGTAATAATATTTAAAAACGAAATTAAAATCCGACAAATATCAAGGAAGCTATAAGCTTTTAAAGATTATTATCTGTCTCTATCTTGCAAAAATACTAAAAACGAAGTTTTACGTGTATTTTAAATGGTAAAAGTGTAATATGACGTCACATAACATATCAAGAGGGCTATCACCCTCTTTGTCTAATCGGGAATTTCAATCATTCATATCTCGCTTATTTTTAAAGTTATGTAAAAAGTAATTTTACCTTGATATTTGTCAAACCTGCTTCAATTCAAACGAAAAAAAATTTTCATGCATATTCCCTATTAAGGATTGACCTTTCTTACGATGCAATAAGGTCTGGTCGATGATAAAATTTGTTTAAAGATGACTTAAATTTCATTCTAAGTACTCGGTACTAATTGAGAAATTTTATTATTATATATATATATATATATATAATATATATATATATATATATATATATATATATATATATATATATATATATATATATATATATATATACCGTGTAACTGAGCAACCGTGTTTTTATTTAATTATTGTATTTTTATTTAAATATAATGCTTTTTTATAATTAAATAATATATTTTTAATTTAGAATACTTTTTTTTAATGTAACTCTAACTAATATTAACAAATTCGAATTATTATTTTAAATTTATAAAAACACGGTTGCTCAGTTACACGTATTACGCGAAATTTATAAATCGAAAAATTTACGATGCTAAACAAAATATTATTACTCTTTTATAATTTAACGAATATTAAAATTTAATATTAAATTTTAAAGTGTGTTGTTTTTAAAAAATGTTCATAAAATGTTATGATTGACAGCCAAAATTTTATATCTATCATCGTTAATCAAAAGTTAAAAAATTTTTAATACAAAAGTATTTAAAAACCGATCAAGTGCGTCTTTGATCACGTTCAGGGTTGGGTTCCGTAGTTAGTACGGCCATTAGTCTTGTAAAAGAATGGCTCACATCGATTGAGCCGATTGAAATGATTCCGAATGATAAACGAATTATAGTTCAGTGCTGTTTAGAATATATTGGTGTCGATCGCTAAGTTAGTAACGATAAATGTTATTCGTCACGCCCATTGTAACGCTGAAGTATTCTGCTCAAGGAATCGGGGATTATTTAAACGAAATTTTTAGAATGTTGATTTGAAAGTCAAAGATGATGCGAGTGCTCAGTACCTGGAGTACTCAACTCATTATTCTGAGCGCTGGGCTAAATGTACTACTCAACCATATTAGTGAAATGGTTCATTTCAGTCAATTGTGATCTAAAAGTGACAGCTCTAACGACTGTATATAGATTTTATGTCCGTTTGACAGATCTAACTACATATTCTAAATTGATCGCCTATTACTCGTAAACTGTTAGACCCTATTTATCTATGATAGTTTTCAATCCTTGGGAAATATTCAATGCGTATACCCCATTCAATTCCTGGGAAATGCAGAATACTTTCTACGAACGATTCATACAAATCTTTTTGTACGAGAATTAATTCATCTGAGTCAATTCATTAAAATGAATTGATTCTTTTGATTTCGTCTTGCACGTAATGCCCTTAAGAGCTATGCATTTGTAGTGTGCTATGCACTAGATTTTGGACTTCAAACACTAGTCACCTTAACATCCGTCAACAAACTTTGTATTTTCATTAGAACAAAAAAGTAGGAATATACCAAGATATCAGAATGTATTAAATGTTAAAACCTAAAAAAAGATAATAAATAAAAAAAGATAATTTATAAACTACTAGCGGCTTCTCAAGGTTAATTACTACACTTTGATCTGAGCTCATTGATCGGAGAATCGATAACATGCAACAGCCAAATATATGGTCTATTAATAATAAAATAGCAAGTTTGTTGATAAATACGAAGAGTATTGCAACTAAGGCGATTAGATATTAGTAGATTTAGTGCACAGTACACACTACACATTAATTCATCTTGGAATGAATGTGGGGCATAAATAATAATAATAATCAGAAAGAGGGTTACCGTATACGGGTCCCCTCCTCCTAGTACCTAGACCAAGGGGTCCTCTGATCTGGGGCAGAAATAGTATTCTACGAAATGAATCGAAAGAATCAGACTTACATTCAATCCAACACTAAATATGATGTATTTTTAAATCTTTTAAATAATTTTAAGTGTGAGATGCATAATAATCACTTACTATACAAATTGTTGATGTACTTTAAGTATAAGTTTATTTTCAAGCTTTCATTTTGCTCTTAAAATAACTACTTTAAAATCATAAGATAAGTGAGACTGTATAGAAATTATCCAGAATTTTCTTTTAATTTATGCTAGTTGTAACATTTGAATCTCTTAAATTTTAAACGGTTCCAACATTTGCTTTTTGTATCAAGAGGCGAAATTTTTTTCTACTATCTACTTTTCTTTTTGCTTAACTCCCAACGCAAAAAGAGGAGTATTATAAGTTTGAAGCCTATGTCTGTGGCATTTTAGCTCTCAAACGTGTGGACCGATTTGAATGCGGTTTTTTATTAGACAGCTGGTTTCTTTGAGATGGTTCTTCTTACTAATGTTTGATAAAAGTCTGTTCAGTCGTTTGAATATTATCAGCTCTTTTGCAAGATGATGTATAGGTAAAGCTGGTTACATATAAATTTGGTGGAGGTAACGGGAAGTTCTTATTATGTTTCATATTATTGCGTTAGGTTTTTTTAAATTGAGAATTTTACGTGTTAATTGCACGATTTCTGTTCCTTGGAGTATTCTTCACAGATTCTCAAAATCTTAATTATGTTACCCAAAATTTTGGCCCCATATTCATATGGAAATTATTAAAATACGTGGTCATTGTCAAAAGTAATTTTTTAATACTTTCTTTTCGAAAATAGATCACCCCTCTCGAAATATTCACTGTATACGATCCTGAATAAAACCTTGTAAAAAGAGTAAAAATTTAAGAGTTTTTGAGCTTCTATAGAACTCAAAATGACAGTACCTAACGAGATTTTTGGCGTTTCCAACAAGAAAGGGTTATAAGGGATATAAAACAGTTTCCAACAGAAGGTTCTGCCATCCAAAAAAGTATTTTGCCTGGAATAAATAGGCATATATATGATTTATTCGTTTTTTTAGAAAACCAATCCCATAATATTATCCATCCCATCCCCCTAACACCCCCACAGAGGAAAGGGGTAAGGGTTCATTTCTTAAAATCACATATATGTGATTGATTATGTGAGATCGGTTTTCTAAACAAATGAATAAATCATATGAACAAAAACCGGAACTATGACAAATACGCTTTCTTGAATATTAAGCTGCATTTTTAGTAAGGTCCAAAACCTCATGGTTTTTGTGAAATCCTCTTTTTTTTTTACTTAATGAAGAGATATTATCGTCTGAATACCAAAAGTTAGATAAATTCAAATAACTTTTTGTTAATAAAATTTCTATCATTTAAAATGATGGTGTTAATTTTGCAGAGATTTCTTAACAAAATTCTGAAGAGAAAGTTTTCAGATTTCATATATAAATTTTATCGTTAATATTAAACAAGTGTTAATATAAAAATTATATACACAAACCTTATTTTTATTTATTAATTGTAATAACTCTGTCTATTCTTAGAATTTTAACTTGTGTTAAATAAAGAGAGGAATACATAAATATTTAATATTTACGCATATACGATAACATGGCACCTGTATTAAACAAATATACCGTATGCTTACCAAAAAAAGTTATAAATTTTTAAATAACATAAAAATGAATAGAAATGTTTAGAAAAAAAAACTTTTAAATGTGTCATCCAGTGTAAGTAATAGATATTTAAAAAAAGGTCAAGTGCAAGCAAGCTATATTTGCACAATTAGTGTTCCGTGAAAAAAAAGAGATTTACAATGAGCAAATTGAAATAAGCAATGCGCGTTACATTAATGTTGTTTTTTATATAACTGTAAAATTTAATTAAGTGTCCAGTCCAATAGTATTGTTATCTTTTAAATACTCGTGAAGATTTTCCAACGGAATTATCTTTGTTTTGGAATTATGAAAACGTGGCAAAAAGTCCATCACGAAATCGCATGTGCAAAAAAGTATTGAAGCTCAAAGGTATCAAATATCTCGTAAACTATTGGTTTTACTTTTACAGAGGTTACTATTAAATTTATTTCGTAGCTAATTCTACACAAAAAGGCCCTAGGTGAATTTTGACGTAGGACCAATATTATTAAGTTTTGTTTGTTTACTATTTACATATTTTTTAATTGTTTTTTTGTAAACTTGCATCTATATCTATCCATTGTTAGAATGGTTGTCTTTCGGTTATATTATACCAACGGAAGTGACTAGCGTTTTACTTAATTTAGCATTTAAGTCAGAACATTGATAACATTCTTTGTCATCAAATGCTTGATATGAAAAATCATACACATCGAAAATGGGAATCGAACCCATGACTTCTGGCAGTCTAGACCAACGCTCTCTGCCTCTGAGCTACGGTGGTGAAATGTATATAATTTTTCACTATCTTGATGTCGATGTCTTAGTTAATTTTTGTTTATTTACTATTTACTATTTACATTTTAATTTTTTGTTTTTTTGTAAACTTGTGTCTATCTATAGTAATAACGAAAGTGACTAACGTTTACTTACATTGACATTTAAGAAATATGTTTGTACATTGATAATAACATTCTTTGACATAATCTATTTTGGTACATTTTAAAAACAACAGCAACAGCGCCCTAAAAAATATACAAAGTTATACAAATATAATGACACAAACCTGTTTTATTAAAATAATGAATTTTAATTTACGACGAACAATAATGATAAAATTTATTGTGGGTTTTGTAAAACTTTATGAACGTACTATATTGGATTATGCAGAATTTTTCTAAATGTACTATATTTAGCACATGAACGTCCCATGAACTATTACCCAACTTATTCTTCAAACTCTCAATTGTTTTACATACACTCCCGTTAAAATTTGAACCAGTTGAAACAGTAAAACTGTACGTAATATTTTACATATATTTAGTATATTATATACACTAGAATGTGATTTACTGTTTCAATTTTTATGAACGGAAGTGTACATTTCACATCAAACACTTGGTATAAATATTTCAAATACTTGGAAAAAAGTCATTTTAAAAACTAGACACGTTTTACATATTATTTGAAAGGAATATTAATGTATAAAAAATATTATTATTTTTTAGCTGCATTTAACCACGTCAAAGACAATATAACTGAATTAAATGGACGAGCCGGAGCAAATGAAACTGATCTCATCTTCTTGAAGGGTCTTATGGATAGTTCTGTATTAAAATCTCTAGTCAAAGTAAGTGTATATTTAAGAGGTATACCATATAATCATTTTTAAAATAATTAATTTTAATTGTACGTAATTGACTTTATGACTATTTAATTTCATTTTAAAGGTCGATCAGGTCATACCGTACGAATATAATATTAATGTCTTTTGTCTCGACCCACATATTAACTTCAATTAACATCTATAAAATTATTTAGATTTTTCTGCATTTTATAAAAGTGTATAGAACAAATAAAACTATAGACTTATTTAATATTTATAGAGTTAGTGTAAAATCACCAGAGAAATTTTGCAATTACATATTTATTTAAGAGGTGTATTAAGCTGGTACAACTATTGCAGTACACAAAACTAAAAAAGCGTACACGGGGCCACACAAGTAGCGTTCTTTTGTCAAAAATTTATTTTTGATTTCTGCCTTACTCATTCAGATTTCGAAAAAAGGTTTCGAATAAAAGTTGATCATTATAAATATATTAACAACTGTTATTCAAAACATTTTCCCAACCGAATACGCCAGTCATTAGAGGATCAAAACAGGGGGATATGTTGTACAAGGTGGAATAAAATATGTAAAAAACAAAGATGCTTACACGGGCCACCTAGAGAAAACGTTTCGCAGCCAAAAAACCTCGAAATTTTAGGACTTTTTTGGTTTTTAGCTTATAACTATTGTACATCCTAGCGAAAAAGTCATGGTATATCCAATTAAATTCTGCCTAACGCGTACCCCAACTTAATAATGTTATCAAGTAGTATGTTCGGAAACCACGGTCAAAAAACGACGATTTTTTCCAACTTTATTAAAACATTGCCAATCCGTTTGGGCTATATTTGAGCGTCAAGATATATTTTCGAGAGATACCACAAGGTTTATCAAAGTCATAAAAGCACTTTTGTGGTACATATTAAAAGGAGGCAATTGATCTTATCTTAAAAATGTTGTCTTTACTAATAGATAGTACAGAAATTATCTTTGCAAATTATCTCGCGTAAAAGAATAAAATCTATTTTAAAATATTTTTTTATTAAATAAAGAAGGAATGATTGTAATTTGACGTCACGAACTTATATTTTTGTTTTATTAAGAGAAAATAACAACAGCTAATTGTTTGTTTTTTTTTTTTAAATATTTCTTACGTATTTGATGAAGTCCGGAAATGCTTTCAAGAAAACATTAAAATGCCCAATTACATTAATAAATATCAAATCTTAAAAGGAATCATATCAAATTTCATGTTAGGTTATTAACTTCAAGTTAACTAGTTTTAACAAATATAACGGGTAGGCCATTTTAATCGATACACAGTAGTATCTCTACACTTCTTTTTCTTTATGAAAATATAGTTCAAATATCGGAATATACTCCTTTAGTAAGATTGATATTAATTCTAAAATATAATTGATTCTAATTCTAAAAATTAATAATGGGAAATTAATTTTAGTTTATTTTTTGAAGGCGACTCTGTATTTTGTTTGTAATTTAAATTTTATAATGGTTTTCTCATAATTATTTCCACCTCTTCCACAAATTCGTCATTGACTTGACTCGATTCATACATGATATGTATACTATACGAACTTCGTGATGTATTTCAAAGTACAAAATATTTTTCAAAATTTTTAACATTTAGATTAGACAATAAATACAAACGAATTGAGAATCTTCTTACTTAATCAATAAAACAATATAGGTTATTCTCGATAGTAAATTTTGGTAAATATACCATCTAATGCGACTCTAAGAAACAAAAATGATAGATGAAAACGAATTAAATTCGTCTTCAAAGATTTTTTAATCAAACATCGCAAAAGTAATGAAATACCTATAAATTTGGTGGAGGTGCTGATTTCATTTTGTAATAATTACTTCAAATTTCTATATTTCCCAGTACCACCACCAAATTTATATAGGCATTAAATTACATTTACAATATTTGTTCAAAAATGATTTCTCAGTTACCAAGACGAAACGACCTCTTTCATCTGCATGTTACCTAACTAACAAATCACCGTGTACAGGGAATAATATATCCGAAAAATTTTTATCTAACTTCACCCTATATCAGTGGTTCTCAAGTTATTATTATTCATAGACGTCGTGATTCTATTGTTTTCTAAATTTCAATGAAATCAGTGGCTCTCAACTAGCTATACTTATTGTTAACCGTGATCCCATTCAGTTCTACAAATCTCAGTCAAATTTGTACCAACTCAATTTCAATACAGAATACAGTTCACAATATAATAATGATGGCGTCATAATGACATTTTCTTTGCTATTAAACATATTTACCTTTTAAAAATTCATTAAGAATAACTGTATAATATATATATATATATATATATATATATATATATATATATATATATATATATATATATATATATATATATATATATAATAACACATATATGACTCGTCGGACTGAAATCAAACAAAGACATTACTAATATACGGACAAATAGGTTAAAATGAATACAAAATATATACAAAATAATAAAAAGTCGCGTACATATTTGTGGTAGATGAAATATATTTTATATTATAATCGTATATATTCGTGATTTCAATCCGCGCCAACGAATTTACACGAATGACTACAAAACATGTAATATTTTCAGTATTAATTCAAGAACCGCTAGCGGTCGCTTGTTGTGTTGATACACGGTGTTAGTGTTGTACAACGCCCGTGTTTTCTTATTTAATACAACGTCTACACCTGAAATTATACAGAATTTTTGCTTTCGTGTTTTGTGTTGTTTATTTGTATTAATTTTGTTGTTTTAAGGTGAAGCTTTACTAAATTACTAATTTTTGTGTTTGTTTTCGTGAAAATCATTGTTTGTTTGTTTAATTGTTGGTTTGTTCATTTGAAAAATATGTAATTTTTTTGGTGTTTTGTTTAAACCACTTGTTTGTTACCTGTGGTAACAGTATTATATGTATTGTTTTCATTTCTATTGCACATGCGTTTTAACCAGAAAAAAAACGCCTTTCAATTGTTTTTTCACCATATTTTTTTTTGGAAATAAGAATGATGTCATCAGAATTGTTTTTTAAGCGCCCATTTTCAAAACAGAATTATACAACGAATTTTTTGGGTGCCTACTTAAAGTTTTGTTTTTAAGCCGCCCAATTTTGTATCTACTCGTATGTGAACGAAATTTCCAAAATGATGTGAAATTAAAATTAAATATCTAATTTTATAGCGCTAAATTTTATTTCTATGTGAACTCAATTTCCACAACGATGTGAAATTAAAAATTGAATACCTAATTTAATTTCAATGTTAAATTACAGAAACTTGATTTAAAAAATAAAATAAGGTTGGTTTTTTTTTATAGCGTTGAGTCATCAACATTTATTATTATTTGATATGTTGACCCTTTAAATATGAGATGTGAGTCAAGCGTGAAAATTTATTTGTCTTCATTGAAGGTACTCTCACATGAATTAAATAAAAATTGTATCATGGGATTCACAACATAGAGAATGATTCTTATTAATAATTATTAATAACAAAATATGAGTCATGATTTAAATATTCCTTGTAAATAATATTTTATAATAATTACAATAAAAGTATATAATATTTTAGAGACGTGAGAATAATTAATATTTCTCAGACTAGTAATTGATTTATTTCTAGAAATAATTGTTATCTGTTTTTGTAAAACAATAATATTAATATTTGTATGGGTAATCACTTCATGAATAGTTTTAAAAGAATTTTTATATTTCTTATTTTAACCACGTAATGACGTAAAAACTAGTTAAATAATGTTTAAATACAACGCCTGTTTTTAATGACATTCATATTTGCGCATGTGGTTGATTTTGCGTATTAAAAATTAGATTATTGTGTATTTACATCACGTGGTAATTTTGTCCAAATACAAATGTTTAGATTAATCTGCTATATACGAAGACGCTTTCTTAGAATTTAATGTTCTGATGAATGAATGCATGCTAAGTACAAGTTAGAACTATTACGGTGTTAAATAGCTTAGAAAGAAAGATGACTTCGACCTCTCTTCGACTACTGATATCAGGGCCATTGCGATTAATTAGATACTATACTTGAAATAATTGAAATGTTCACTATTTAGATTTATTAATTTAGAAAAAAAGTCAGCCACTAGGTTACGAATTGTAGAACTTGAATCCCATCAAAATCAAAATTGTGAAAGGGGCCACGTTTTCGCATACAAAAAGATATCTCAGCAAAAACAAAAACGTTCGCCTACAAAACTACTGAAATCTATGTAATGGCCATAAATTTTATACCAATCATTTTCTTACTTTTGTTAAACAACTTTGACCCTTACACAAATTTCACTACTTTTGTAGGCAAACATTTTTGGTTTTGCTGGTATATCAATACTTTTTTGTATGCGAAAATTTTTCCTCTTTTACAATTTCGTTTTTGGTGGGATATCGTTACTTTTTGTTAAGTTTTTTTAATGCTCACTTTATGACGCATGAAATGTAATATTCATATCGTCTATATTTTAGACAGGAAGAAAACAGAAAATATAAAGTATCTATCTTAATATTAGAAAAATCGGAAAATGTTTGAGATTTTAAGTTGTAGAAAATCAACTTTATTCTTCATTTTTTCTTAAACTCTAATATATACCTTGCGATCATTTGAAAAGTTTTTTAGAAAAAGATGTTTCAAACAAAAGTTGCAAAAGTTTAAAGGGGGAAACATAATGCCATATTTATATTTGGTGCGTCCGTGTGGTATAACTTATCTTTTAAACGGTGCAAGATTGGGAAAATCATAAATCCCCTCCTGAAGTGAAGGGGGAGGAAATTTCTGGTTTTCTTGACTTTTCTGGTTGGTTTCAGCCTAAGATCTATCATTCTACCAAAAATCAACTTTCTAGGACAACTGGTACCGTAGAATATTGATATCATTGAGTTATCAAAATGTCGATTTTTGAAGGTTAAATATATTAGAAACTATTACAGCCGTAATGTTTTAAATTTGAGCTTCATAGTTTTTTTGGTTCCTGAGATACAGAAGCCTAAAAGACGTCTCTAATACATTCTGTAAAATATAGTACGGTAGGCGTATATGCTTATACTTGGCCTAACGCACTACCATGCTATGTGATAATCAGGATTTAAGGGTCAAATTCTTTATCTTTTTGATTAGTCAATATTTAAGTTGTTTCGAGTAAAATCTTTAATTTACTATTTTGTATTCAAATATTTTCAGAAGAAAAAGATTAATTTATAAAATAGCAGTAGTAAAGCATCTGTATCTCAATACTGCTTCATTAACCTTGTCACAGAGTAGTCAGTAGACCACTAAATCAGAATGAAAAACGGAGGACGAATCAGGAAGCTTTTACCATGTTGGTTTTAATGACTTAAAACTGTCCATTCGGGACACTAACGCTTGCGCTATAACTTTATAGTTTACGCATGCGTAGGATTTTGCGCAAATAACTTTTTATTTCAAATTTAAGCCAGAATTATTAAGACAGTGAGTGTTACTTTAATCTAGTTCAAAACTTCCTTTTTGTTTTTAATCCAAAGCGTAAAAAATGCTGAAGGTGGGTTCTTAAATTGTTTAATTTAAGTGTGAAATTATAATTTATAAATGTTTAGGGAAATGAATTTAGTAATTTCCGTTATATATGAAAGTTATTATTGCTGACAGTAAAAACAGATAAAAAATAAGTCTATGGAAGTTATTGTATATTGTTTTTTACTTTTTTTTTATTCTTAAACCAATCAACCATAATATCAATTAATTTTTAATATTTATTATTGTTAAGTGTTAAATAAAAACCGTTACTAATTTTTTTCAAATGAATTCATCAATATTTGTTCATAAACTCTTTAAGACACGTTCTACAATATTTCGTCGAGATTTGTCCTTGTGAAATATACTTCGACGTTAATAAAACAAAGTATTGTTTCAGTATTTACTGGTGGCCCATAACTGTAAAACATGCCAAAGAACTTGCTCTTAGGGGATACCTTGCATCAAAATCGATCCAAGACTTTTTAAGATACATCTACTGCAACGCCTCCTGATGGCCTATAATCGAAAAATATTACAAAGAATCTGCTTTAAGGTGATATCTATGAAATGCAACACACCGCGTCAAAATTGGTTCAGTAATTTTTGGTAAATATATCTACTGTAGCGCTCCCTGGTAGCCTATAACCGTAAAACATAACAAAGTACCTGCTTTAAGGTGATACCAATACAATGTAATAAACCGCATCAAAATCGGTCCAGTAGATTTTGAGAAATACTGTTTCCCATCGGTGCCTACTGTTTCCCATCCATATTATTACCTGTAAGTCGACACTGACATGATGAATAGCAAATAACAAGCAGGAAATATCTCAGTTTTAGTTGGTTTGAAGTGTATCATACATTCGTGTCTAATAAGAAAATCCTAGGCAAGTTGTATTGTAGAACGAGCCTTAAAATATATATTCTAACCACCTCTCAAAGTGGACACATTTGAATTGTCTTCTTTATATTTTCAGGCACAAGATCGTTTAGAAGACAAACCAAAAGATATAGAACCAATTTGTATTGGTAACAAAGAATTGATTCGTGAAATAACAGCTAAATGTATAAAATCAAAAAATCGCGAAGCACGTGAATTAGCAAATATACTATCAACTGCTCATTTTCGAGCATTAGTTGATACCCACGACGAAGTAGCTGACGAACGACTATCCCGAGCATCAGATTCGAATTCATCCGAACATATTACCTCAGAAATATTTGAATTACCAGTTAACGGCATGCATGCAGACGCTATACGTATGGTTGGGTTACGTAAGAACCCAAATGAACCGTTAGGATTAACTGTACAAGTCGATGATCAAAATAATTTAGTAATTGCCCGAATATTGGGTGGTGGTATGATTGATCGACAAGGTTTATTACACGTCGGTGATGTTATTCTGGAGGTAAATGGCATACCAGTATATACACCGGACGAATTAGCTGCAGAAATCAGTAGTTCCAAGGAATCTGTTACATTGAAAATTGGACCAAGTGTTGAGGATACTGTTCAACATGGATCTACTACCCAGGTAACCAATGGTAATTCTTCTAATGGGGTCAATAAGAAATTGACGGTAAGTAGCGTAGAAAAGCTAGCCTTGTTTATTTAGAATTAGTTAGAATGTAATTGGTGGTGGCAGCCTTAATTTTTTGCTAACAATACTACTATTATTAGTAGAGTTGAATTTAATATTGAATTTGAGCATGAGTCAAGTCTCTGGCGATAATATTGGTAAGTAAATAGTCCAAAATCTCCTCTTGATCAATTCTGCCCTAAATAAATCGTCTGAACTAAATTCGTTTCAGTTTTAAATGGTTGGTTTAAATTATTATTTTGTTATTGCAGTGTTATATGCGAGCTTTGTTCGACTATGATCCAACAACTGACTCACTTTTACCATGCAAAGAAATTGGATTACCTTTTGAGAAAGGAGATATCCTACAAGTAAGTAATTTCTCCAATTTTGTAATGAAAACAATATAACAATGTATTTTTTGCTTAGATTGTAGATACAAAAGATCCAAATTGGTGGCAAGCAAAAAAAATTAATGGTGATGGTTTAGCTGGTTTAATTCCATCACAAGAGCTAGAAGAACGTAGGAAAGCGTTTGTTGCACCCGAAGCAGATTATGTACATAAAATTAGTATCTGTGGTGCCCGAATATCACGTAAAAAGAAGAAAACGTTATACCAATCGAAAAATAATGGTGAATTTGATAAGGCAGAATTAATTTTATATGAAGAAGTTACCAGAATGCCACCATTTAAGCGAAAAACTTTAGTATTCATTGGTCCCCAAGGTGTAGGGCGGCGTACATTAAAAAATCGATTGATAAATAGTGATCCTGATAAATTTGCTGCAGTAGTACCTTGTAAGTTGTTTTTGAAGTAAAACCTTTTTAGCGACGTATCTGCTTGAATTTTTTTTTTGTTACAAGAAAGGGGAAATGACTCAATAGAGGGGAAATAACAGACAAGCCTTGAGTGCGAGGAAGGAAGGAATTCGATTTTACATTTGTATTAGGAGAACATAATTACTTGGATTATTGTTGCCTATATCATAAATCAAAATAGAGGGTTATAATCGTATAAGTTTTGATAATTTTCAACTTGTTCAACTTTCTAGTTAACAAGTTGTACAATGCCTAAACCATTTCAAAAATGAACCTTTGTACTTATTGAAGTGAAACTTCTTTAGCGAGGCATTTGTTTGAAATGTTATGTGACGTTAAAGGGGAAATGATTTACATATAATAAGCCGCTGATAATATTTATAAATAATGAAACTAAAGAAGTCCCACTTCCCCCTTGAGCTGATATGGGTGAGGCTCACACTTTTTATACCCGATGTATATATACAAGAGTATATTAAACTTAGTTCCGAATTTGTATCGGCTGTATGTCTGTCAACACGATAACTTCAAAACGAAAAGAGATAACGAGCTGAAATTAGGTTGTGTATTCTTAAGCCAAACAGTTAGGTCAAGATCGTGAATGGGAAAAATCGGACCATGTTTAGGCAAAATAGGCTAAACTGTCTACCTTTGAAACTGTAAGCGTTAGAACAAAAATTTACAAACAAATTATGTTCCTTTTTTTAAAATAAACAACTTTTGTTTGAAACTGTTTTCATAAATTCAGTATATACCGGGTATTTAAGCAATTAACTCAGTTAGTTGTTATTTTCATTTGTTTCAAAATAAATTTAACTCGACAATGTTGTTATCTAACGCTGGAATAAATTTTTAGATACATCACGACCGCCTCGTGTGCTAGAAGAAAATGGAAAAAGTTATTGGTTTTCAGAGCGTGAAAATGTGGAGAATGAGATTAGAAATCATAAATTTTTAGAATATGGTGAACATAATGGACATTTATATGGAACACATTTAGATACAATTCGTGATGTTATTCGTCAGGGTAAAATGTGTGTTCTAGATTGTAGTCCAGGTGCACTCAAAATATTACACAATAGTACTGAATTTATGCCGTATGTGATATTTATTGCTGCACCTGGTATGGAACAATTAAAAGGTTTATACGATGGCGCTCGTACTGGCAATTATTCAAGTAAAAATTTAACGGTATGTTGGTGGTTTTCTATCTAGTTGTCGTCGAATGCATTCCAATATCATGTATTTTGACTTGTTAATTATTTGTATTTGTAATTGTATTTGTATTTTTTTTAATAATTTTATTTTTGTTTATCTTTTATTTATTGCATGTGTTTCCAGTTCGATAGACAAAGTTCCATCAGATTTAGTTCACGAAGAGCCAGAACACTGGAATCGCTTGCTTCATTGTATGAGGTTTGTATATAAATTTTAGTGTTACTATTCAAAACGAAAACTTATTTGGTTGGCCCCGTAGCGAATGTTTCCAAATATTTTAGTCTTAATTGGTTGTTCTTTTTTTTTTTTGAATTCGTGATGTCATTTTGCATGATATTCTAATTTTGTATTCAAGGTTGCTAAGTATTTCTTCGAGTTAAGATTGAATATTTTAATATTGAAACGGTTTTTTTGTCGGGAAATGTTTGTAGTAGCGAAGGAGAAATCGAAGCTTGACAAGTAGGCCTTTCTAGGGCTTTTAACCGACCTCCAAAGGACAAGGAATTTGTATGTAGACAAGAAATTTGATAGGTTGTGCGACTGCAGCCAACTTGGTAGGAACTATGCTGATATTCATCTGGAGTTCGTGAATGAAAACTGCAGAAAACCTTCGCAAGCATAGCCAGTTACTTTCGTTCTTATTCATACGCCGACAGTTTAGTCAATTAACTGCCTCATTTTTTTATTTATTTTTTATTGGCAAACTGTTGGGAATCGAACTTGCAAACTCTTAGTTCCAAATAGAGCGTCTTTGACTGGTTTGGGAAATTCTTTCTGATGACGAAAGAAGTTTTCCAATATTTAACGACTTATTTTAGTTGTATTTGTTCCTCTTATTCGAAATGTCATCCTAGTCATGGGGAATTTGTAAATTTAATACTGTCTAGAAATTCGAAATATTTGTGTAATGGTAGTGTACGATAGTGATAACTGTAACTACGGCGATACGCAGAACCAATATCTCCATCGATCTGATACCAGAGTGTTTTCCGAATCGTGGTGATTATAATCCAATAACCTCGATAATTCCATCTCGCAATAGCAAGAATTAACTTAAGGGATTTGTTTGCACTAGTTGACGGGTGAATTTACTAAAAGTTCTGAGATTTAGTACAAAATTGAAAAGCATTAAACTTGCAACCTACCAGTTCCAAGCAGATTGTCTTTAACAACATGACCACTTGGACTGGAATCATCTTCTGAACTACTACAAAAAAAAATCCGGAAATCAATTCTAGTCGGTCGCACTTTTTCGTCGATCCCCTTCTTTTGAACAATCATTGATTGAAAAGTACAGGAAAACCGATTTTTATTACATGAATTAAACTATTTTAACTCTCACAATTTAGGAAGAAGATTTACGTAAAACATTAGAAGAAAGTGCATGCTTACAACGTACATATGGACAATACGTTGATGAAGTGATAGCGAACGAAGATTTCGATATTACATTCCGTAAAGTATTAGACGCATTGGAAGCATTACAAACGGAACACCAATGGGTGCCTGTAAATTGGATTTATTAAAACATATATAATTTAAAATTAAAACAGAAACAAAAAAAATTACAAAATTCTAAAATGAGTGCTTCCCCGTTGTTCGATAAAAAAAAAAATATTCAAGAAACAAAAATAGGTTGTACGTTTTTATTACAGAAAAAGGCTTTTATTGAGAAAATGTTTTTTTTAAAACTGCCATAAAACTATATGTAAAATAAAAATTTCATATTGATAAAAATCTTCAAAATTAAGTGCTTTTTTTAGTTAAGTGCTATAAGCTAAGTACCATATTTTCGATAGTAGGTTTGATATAATATAATCACATGTAAAACAAACTCTGTTGTGAATACCATACCATCATGGGGTAGGGTACCACGGGTCATGCATGACATAATGTTAAATACATGACCGAATGTACCGCTCTGGCTACGTGTATGTATTGTGTAATCGTGTTTCAAACTTTGAGAATAACTCTGTCTTCTAATAATCAATGTTATCTCTCTACGAAGATCATCTATAGGCAAATGTTATAACTGCTGTCACAGGACACTAGCTGATCGGCAGACATGCAGAATATTTGGAACTACCAATGTAAGTTTTCACAGTGAGAAGGAGGGAGAAACAATAACAAGTGTATCCTTGTCCATGCTCAGCACTTATTATGAAAATACTCGCCTTATTGGGTCAACCAATAAAGAGTGTAGTATGAGAAAAAAATGAATTCTCCTTTACTACTACCTAAAATGATACTAAAAACATTCGTTTGGCACTAGTTGGATTTGAACAAAGTAATGGCGCCTAGAAGTGGCCGCCAGTAAAATGGCCAGACAGTGTAGGCTTCCACACGAGGACAGGAATGGCTTCCATTACTTGGCAGCTACTAGCTGATTTTGTGTGGACGTGATAAGTTCAACATTGTCCGGATCAGAGGACCAGGAAGGGGAGTCTTGAGTTCTATTGACAGCCAGTATCTTTTTTGACACATAAGAGCTACAACTAGATCACGTGATCATGTTACTGGCTCTCTGGCGTCCTGCTTTAGAAAAAACCAAACTAAACCTGCTTTAGTTTTGCGGCCGCCAGTAGACAGTAACTGGACGTTAAAACAGAAATACATGGGGACAGTAGATGAATTAAATGAATTAAGAGAGACCATTACTAGCTAGTACTATTGGCCGCCACTACTGTCCCCGCGTATAAGGGGCTTGATAGCTAGTGAGTTAAATCGATTACAGTAGTAATGATTTCTTCTTAAAGACTACGGAATAGACAACGTGGTCCAATTCACACTTAGCAGATATTTTTTTGATATGTGATGAACCCCTCATCTAAATTTTGACTTCTATTAACAACATGTTATTAATAGAGAAGTTATTAACAGCAGGGTGAACACCTTTCATAGCGCAGGTATAAATTATTTAAAAAAAGGGTTTCTTTTTATAAACCCTCTATTAAAAAAAATTAATTTATGAACATATGTCTATTGTTCTTCTCAAATTATTGTCAATGGTTTCATGTGTTCAGAAAAAAACAAAGTACTAGAAAAGTTACTTACATGAAACCCACATTGTAAATGTTTATAAAATAAACAAAAAGTTTTCTCAGGGTTGATGGAAATGTTTTGGTGTGGTGTAGGCCACATAATTTTCACAAATGTGTAGTAAAGTGTTGTACTTTATAGAAAATTTTGTAGCTAATCGTGAACACATTTTTTTTTTCGAAAAGTTATTATATCGGTTAGTGCAATATAATTGTGTTATTTAATTGTTTTTAGGAGAGCACTATTTTCTTTTTTTTATTAGAGATATAAATTATAAAACATTTTTTTAGGATGTTTGGGAATAATAAAGTTCAAAGTTTATTATGATACACGCTGTACTTATATGAACGCCTTAAAATATTATATTATATAGTCTAATATATTTAAAATATACAAATGCATGGATTTATTTTTTGGATTTAGGAATCTCTCAATAATTTTAGGATATTTTTTTAAAAATGTAAAAAGATTTTTTTTTAAATAAAAGAAAAAAACTAATCTTGGGTTCACATTATGGTAGAAAAGCAGTAAACAGAAATTCAGTGATTTAAAAATAAAACATACTTCTACAAAAAAGATAAGATCCACCTCGTAACAGAAAATAAGCGATACTTTATCGCTGGCGATCCAATTTAAAAAAAATATTTTTTAACCATTTTTTATATGATATTGGCAACAATAATTACACGTAATTATGTTATCCTAGTATAAATGTAAAATGTAATTCCTTCCTATCTCGCACTCAAGGCTTGTCTCTTATTTCCACTCTATCGAGCCATTTCCCCTTTTCAAAACAACACAAATTTCAAACAGATAAGTCGCTAAAGAAATTTTATACACTATTAGACAACTGCCGCGACTATCGGCTGTAAAAGAATTGTTTATGCCAAATAGTTACAAATAAGATTTCCTGATCGTACCTTTAATTTTAGTGCCTCTTTGCCATCATGTGAATTTACCCTAATAATTTTTTATTAAGTTGCGAAATACCATATTTTATTAAAGTTAAATGATGTTTTACGTTTATTTCTAAGCATGAAATTATAAATTAATTTTTAAAAGCTTTAATATGGCAATTGATCGGAGCCCCAAGTTAAGCTTTGTCCCCTAACAGAGTGCGAACCTGTTGGCTGAAGTGTATGCTCTAGTTTCTAATTTATATGCATATCCAAGTGCTAGAGCTCCCAATACAGAATATAAATTTGTTGTTTGTTAATTATTAAAAATACAAAAGGGCAGCAGGACGAGTAAAGAGAGTATTTATCGAATTCTGTCGATAAGACATTTTTTTATCAGTTTAATAAGTATGACAATTTCTAAACAAGCTTTATTTTTAATTAGTTTAAAAATTATATTATAATTGTCATGTGTAACGTTATTTAAAAATTTTTATTTTCGTAGTTAATATGGTTAGATCTTGATGGATGGAATCTTTATATCAAATCTAAAACATTCTTCAAGTTCTAACTACCCCCCCCCCTCCCCCCCAAAAAAAGAAATATTTTAAAGAATTTATTATTTGTAAATGTGATTTGTCTCAGTCACACTAACCCGTCCAAATATGTGTTCAAAAAATACATGTGTGTATATTAAATGCGTGATTGAATATTTTGTTTTTATTTTATGTTTTGCTTGATATTTGTATAACATTTTATTTCTTAATTTCTTTATAAATAAAACTTTTTTTTGAGAAGTTTGTTGTCTTTTTTTACCTGATTTTTTGTATGAATTTTTAATCGAATCTTTTTCGGAATTATCTCTCCCTCATCAAATCCCCAAATTATGATGAACAATGATTATTTAAATTATTTTCACGATGGAAAACAAACCGAGTACGATGGGGGGAGAGTATAATTCCAAAAAAGATCCCAATTGCCATATCTGCATTGCGGAAGGTAAGTAAGTACATTGAGCAGTCAATTGGAGATACGACTTCATCTACTCATTTTCCTCGCAAAATACGTCATGCTACTCAGCAAACTTATTTTGATGCTGTAATGATTCGTTGTATTACAAAGCAAAAACCCTAAAATTTTAACCTTAAAATATATATTCGGTCAAGTGCAAGTGCTATAGCCGCACAAATAGTGTTCCGCGAAGGAAAAAAAATTAATATTGAAATAGGCAAACCTTTTGTTGAAATGAGCAACCCGCACTACATTAATGCTGTTTTGTATATAACGATAAAAACTAATTTAGCTGTGCTATAAGACAATTAATATTGTCTTTAACAATTGATCTCGCTCGAATTTTGTGAACATTAATTAATAAGATAAAAAGGTATATTTGATTAAGATATATTTCCGAGCTGTGATATATTTATTTTGTGGAAATTCGCTAAGTTAACGCAGCACCTGCGTAACGGATTTGTTTTTAAATTGGCATCAAGTCTATTAACCAATATCCACTATGCAAATAGGTTTTAGAAGGTATTAAAATTGTTCTCCATGGCAATAGTTTTTTACTCTTTTTGTCGCACGCAAGTAAAAATTGGCTTCTAATTGTGTAGTTTTTACCGAATTTGATGATCATTTAGAATATAGATATATCAACACACTGTTTATTATAATCATTTAATCCAGAAAATTTTTGAAATTATTAAAATGCCATTAATATAATTTTATTACTTCGATAACGCCACAGTTTATTACATTTGTTTATAAATTTAAAAAACTGGGTTAAAAAAATAGAACATTTTATTTTTAATTAAAAAAAAAACAAAACAAAATTAATGGTGTTTTTCAGAAAGCTCCCGTTTTATACCTCTATTATTTCGATACCGACCATAAAGACATCCTTTCAAAACCGGAAAATTTCTTTTAGTTTTGTTTTAGACGAAGGGGAACCTTGGAATTATGTGAATCATCTCGCAACTTTTTTTTCTCGGTCATATACAGGACCGAGCATTTTCTATGCTCTACAAAAATTTTTTCTTTTTGGCACCGTTTAATTTTGAAAAATAAGCGCTACTTTTGTAGCTCATTGTAATACATATGCGCTTATATCAGCGTACTTATTAAGTCTCTTATGTATAGAAACTTTTTTCAACTTTAAGAGGGGTTAACCCTCAACTGCGAAAACCACTTTGGGGCAACCGCCAACAGCCGATTTTTTTCTACGGTTTACGGGGGTTTATATGTTGGTTTCCTTGATATCTCAACCGTTCAGTTTATTGAAAAAGTAGTTTTGAGCAATTCCATAGGAAATAAAAATCCTCAAATTATATGTTTGAACAATTTTTTTATAGGATCAATAGTTTAAGCAGAAATTGCGAATAATAAAGACAATGCGGCACCAAAGAATAACCTCATTTTTTGGTGCCCCATTCTATTTTTGCCTAAACTATCGAGGCTATGAAGGAACAAGCCGGGAATCTACGGTGAGAGACCTAAAGCAAACCTCAACTTGGGGAAATATACCACGGTCTTTCAAGCAGAAGTCTATGCCATACTGGCTTGCGCCCTTTAGAACCTACGTAGAGGCTACATAAACCAGAACGTATGTATTCTCTCGGACAGTCAAGTTGCTCTAAAAGCCTTGTCTGGAACTGAGGTCACCTCAGGGGTAGTCAAGGATTGTCTGGAGGAACTGCTAAAGCGGAACAATGTTAAATTGATCTGGGTCCCTGGTCACAATGGTTTCGAAGAAAACGAAAAAGCAGATACCATAGCAAAGAAGGGAGTCGAAATACCCTTCATTGGCTCAGAGTCTATTTTAGGAATTCCAAGGACTACATGTAAACAGGTGATCAACTAGTGGCCAAATGCTAAACACAGTGATCACTGGGAAAAAGTACCGCGACAGGAGCTCGGGAAGATATTGCTTCAGAGTGCAACCAAGAGGCTATCTCTCGATGCACTGAGGCTGAACAGAATACAACTGCGGAGGGTTACCGGATTCATTACCGGGCATTATCCCCTGGTGAAGCATCTGCACACAAAGAGATTCCATAACGAGTCCATTGTGTGCAGATTGTGTGGCGAGGAGGAAGAAACATCCAGCCATATTATCTTTGACTGCAAACCTCTCTACAGCAGATACAGGATATTCGGTGCATCTCTCTCCGAATATATGAACCTTCAGGAAGAACTGATAAGCAAGCTCCTGGCTATTTCCAACATATGGGAGAAACGAATCTCGTCGAACTGAAGTAGAAGGGGGAGCACAACGGATCATAAGGTCGCAGTGCAATACTTTTTTTTAGACCCCAAGATGTATCTATCTATCTATAAAAAAATGGTACCGTAAAAAAATGGTAAAGGTTTCATATCAAGTAAACATTAATATTTATCCCCCTAAAGGCCCCACCAACGTTAAAAATTTTTTAAAACAAAGCACTAATTACCTTACACTACTTAGGAATACGCTTTTAAAGTTTTAGTAGAAATACTTAAGAAACATCCGATATAAAAAATTAAAACTAAAACATGGCTTTACTGACAAATATTTTAATCCTTTGGTAATAAAATTTTATTATCGGTAAATATTATTATAGCTTGATCTAAATTGTAAATATTCTAAATATTCTAAATTGCTATTCATATAATGAAAAAAATAAATTAATAAAATTAGCAGGTAACTAGTTAACAGGGTTGTACATTGTTTAAATAAATTGTATTTAATTGATTTTATTGAGCGTTATTTTGTGAAAATCCATATTTTATATTAAACTAGCTGTACCCGGCATGCGTTGCAATGTATATATATATATATATATATATATATATATATATATATATATATATATATATATATATATATATACATATATTTATATCTTTAATTTATATTTATTTAAAATACTATACAATTATAATACTATACAAAATTTTGAAATATGTTGGTTGGACGTTAAAATGGACCTGATTTTCGTACTGTTTGAGTCAAAATTAGCCTAGAAAATGATTATTATTAAAATGGAGAAGAAAAATTTTCTTCACTTTTTTCACATTTTTTGCAACAAGGGGCACCCCTTAAAAGAATCGCTAAAATTGGAGGAAAATTTTATGTCCCCGATTTTTATAAAAATTTGGTTTTAAGCTAATTTGGACCTAGCGAAAACGATGGCGTTGGTTAAAATTTGATACGATTAACATATAAATATATATATGTATATATATATTAAATGTATATATATATATATATATATATATATATATATATATATATATATATATATATATATATATATATATATATATATATATAAATATATTGTATATATCAATATACTAGCGGATATCCCGATGTACTCACGTCTTAAATTTTAAAAACTTTTGAAAATTTTAAATTTTATTTTTTTTAACTGAATTGTGAATCTAAACCATTCTCGAATCCACACAAAAGACACACACAAAATTTCATCAAAATCGGTCCAGCCATTTAGGAGGATATATATATCTATATATATATATATCTATATATATATCTATATATATATCTATATATATATATATATATATATATATATATATATATATATATATATATATATATATATGATTGATTGACTGATAATTTGTTTCGAAGCTAAATACAATTAATTTAAACAATTTGCAACCCTGGATTTTCCTACTTTTTGCTTTTTCTTTACCGTTCCAATTGCAGATCCATGACAAAGGCAGTTTAATTTTTAATTTAGCCGCTGAAACAGTATCAAAATGAAACTGTTAAATAAAAAACTGTTTCAAGTTTTTTTTAAAAATAATAGCCGTCAATTAAATAATTTGTCAAGTGCAAATCATATTTTCGCTATTCAAGAAAGAATTAACAAAAAACGAAACGATGCTTTACTTGGTGGTGGCCAAAAGAAAATCGATATCCAACATGCCAGAGTAATACAATTTATTTTTATACTTTTAATATGGGAATTGTTATATAGCATATATTAACATATATCATAACCAGTGTACCGACTAACTGTTTTAAATACGGCAAATATTATCCAAAGATTATTTGAATACTGTAATACACATCTTGAGTTTTATGCAGGTTGTAACAGCCCCGGATCTACGATTTTTTCGCTCCGGAGCAGAAACTTGATAGTGACTTGATAGTGGCGTTTGAGATAAAATGTTTAAAAAAACTCACAAATATATAATGGGTGGCATTTTTTGTGACCGGGAGAATAAGAACCCTTTGTACTCTTTATATAAATTTGCACTCTTTATTATCTATTAATTAATAACTTTTTCATTTGTGTAAAATAAAATTAAATATAGGAAACATGTTTACATGTAATCAGGAAAGACGACAGACAATCAAGACATTTCTTCAATCTTTAGGTCTCAGCATTCTTTTCTCTCTAATCTTGCTACAGCTTTACTCGGCGTGCTTTTTTTTCTGAAAATCTACCTAGGATACGTTCATAAATCAACTGAAGGTACGTTCCGAAATGCGCTGCGAGCAGCAGCAGTATTGCAGATTGTTGGCGCTATCTAATTGCGGGAATTTGAATTTGAATTTAAATAATTTATTAATTTTATGAATAATTCAAATTTTAAAATCAAATGAATAATTGATAAAACAACGTGCGCTGGATACTAGTCACTTTGTGAAACAAGTTTTTTTTTCAAACATTATATTATGATTTTGGCGTGGAAGTGCCACCCGGGACAGGTGCCCCGGTTTGTCCCCCCAAGATCCGGGGGAGAATAGTCTAAGATTAGCCATTGTGATGCGAAATTCGCAACAATGTCCGATATACGCATGTATTATTTCTAACTCTTAGAAACAATAATAATATATGTATATGACGGTCATTTTTTCTTTCCACAACTAAACATATGTCTTTTCTTTCCACAACTGAACTTATTTCAACACTATTGCAAATTTCGTATCCTAATGACTAAGCTTGTTTTTTGGAAAAAAATTACAGAAAAAAGATTTTTCGGTTTTTTAAAAAAATTGACTATGTGAGGAGCCATTTTCGTATATTGTGCATGTTAAAAACTTCACTTTGATAGCGTATATTTCGCTTCACACTCGGTCAAAAATCTGATTTTCTTGAATATTAACGCAGAATTGACCGTTGTTCGGGAGGGGCACTGAGCTTAACATCATATTTCAATTTCATCAAATTAGTAAAAAAAATGAGCTAACGAAAAAACTAATTTAAGGACTTGTGAGATGCTATCTTTGCGAGCTATGACTTAAAAACCTTTTTTTTTTTTATAAAATTTCATAGATAGTTTGTTATAAGTACGTTAACCAATGCAACATATCAGTGACTTCTCCATCGTCCGAGTGGTCGAACTGTTAAAGGCACTCTGCTCGGAACTAGGAGGTTGCTGGTTCGATCCTAACAGCAGTAGTTTGTCAATTAAATTAATTAAAAAAAAATTAATAGGGCGGCTAATTGACTAAACTGTCAGCGTATGGACACGAATGAAAGTAACCGACTATGCTTGTGAAGGTGTTCTGCAGTTTCTTTTCACAAACTCAAGATGAGTATCGGCATAGTTCCTATCAAAATCGACTGCAGTCGTACAATCTACCAATTCCTAGTCTACATACATATTCCTTGTCCTTTAGTTAGAGGTCAGTAAAAAAGACCTAGCAAGACCTATTTGCTAGGGTTCGTCTTCCCCTCCGTTACTACTACTATCAACCACTTACAACCTATCAAACATGGAAAAGCTTAAAGTCAATGAAAAGTTAAAATGAATTCATATTTCAATTATGTTTATAGGGGAAATTAACAGCTCGAGAACGAATTCAACTACTTTGCGATGAAGATACATTCTGTGAATACGATATGTTTATGGAACATAGATGCACCGATTTTGGCATGGAAAACATGAAAGTACACACACACACACAATGACAATAGCTATTAGAAAATTGAATTTCATAAAAAAAAATTTTTAGTTTACAGGTGATTCCGTAGTAACTGGCCATGGAAAAGTTAATGGTCGACCAGTTTACATATTTAGTCAAGATTTTACAGTATTAGGTGGCAGTTTATCAAGTGTACATGCACAAAAAATTATGAAAATAATGGATCAGGCAATGTTAGTTGGTGCACCTATCATTGGAATAAATGATTCAGGAGGAGCACGTATTCAGGAGGGTGTTGAATCATTGATAGGTTATGCTGGAATTTGTACTCGAAATATGAAAGCTTCAGGAGTTGTTCCACAAGTAAGATATAAAGAAATGCATGTAACAAAGATGTTATGTGTTCACAGTCTCGAAACGTTATTGAGTTTTTCTCCGGTCCTAATGTTTTGAGGTCTCTGAGGAGATTCCTTTAGTATATCACTGCTGGCTAGACAAAATAAATGTGTGAGCGAAATGATCCTTCAAAAACGGTGATGATTTTTCCGAATTTTTTCGGAAATAAAACTTTTAATGTGAATAAAAATCTAATTTTTCGATGGAAAACAGAAAAACCCACTTAAAAAGTCTTCAATTTTGTATCTTTTATTGGTATAAAGAGAGGCCTACTGTTCTTGTATACCAAGATCGTAGGTTTGAATCCTATTAACGTGAATATCCGACAAAATAACAATCAATTTGTTCTCGAGACTTTCTAATAATATATTTAAGACAATTCCACGCTTATTTTAATGACCGATGCTTCTGTGCGAATAATAAAAATATCACATTTCACAATAAAACAATAAAAATAATTTTCTTTAGATATCATTAATTATGGGACCATGTGCTGGTGGAGCTGCCTATTCACCGGCCTTAACTGATTTTACATTCATGGTGGATGATACATCATATTTATACGTAACCGGGCCTGATGTTATTAAGGTATAGTGCAGCTAAGTTCAGATCGGGTTACTGTACAGTGCAGCACAGTCCGACGGAAATTCTTTTAATAATGTATTCCCTGATGGGTCAAAAGCAAAAATAAAATTAATGTACATTATACATTGATACCAGATACTTCATACGAAATTCCAGAAACCGTTAATATAGAGAATTTTTTGGTAAATGTCCATAAAAACATGCTTTTTTTGAGCTAGACTCTCGAAACATAGTATCGATAATTATTGTATTAAAACATTTATAGTTGATAGTATTCTTTTGAAAAAAAGTTCATATAGATAGATAGATATATCTTGGGGTCTAAAAATTACTGCACTTTGACCTTATGGTCCATTCAAAAAAATTCATATAAATACTCTTTAAACCCATATCTCAAACCATTGCAAATATAAATGGGTGCAGGAAAAAACAGATTTCAACATTACTTATACCTATTTACTATTTCCGTAACCATCGACTTAAGTAAGTCGTCTTCAACTTTTATTGATAAACTAAAATCGATACTAAACATGAGAACTAGCTTTAAGTTTTAAAAATCATTTTTTACGAAGTCATTCTACGTCCTTAAGAACCATCAGGGAATCCACCACCGTAACAATGTAACAATTGTCGTAGGATGTCGCTGTTAGATAAATTTTTTTTTAAACTATTCATTGAAAAATATTTTCGTTACAGTCAGTTACAAATGAGGACGTCACCCATGAACAATTAGGTGGTTCACATATCCATACAACAATGTCAGGTGTAGCCCATAAATCATTTCAAAATGATGTGGATGCAATACTCCAAGTACGTAATTTATTAAGTTATTTCCCACAATCGAACAAATTATTTCCTCCTATTAGATGTTGTACAGATCCAACTGACTGTGATATCCCATATTTGGATTCAATAATTCCTCATAAACTAAGTGATTCCTATAACATGCTTGATATAATTTATGCAATAATTGATGAAAGAGAATTTTTCGAAATTATGCCACAATTTGCATCAAATATTATCGTTGGATTTGGTCGTTTGGGTGGACGTACAGTTGGAATTGTTGCTAATCAACCAAAAAATGCTGCTGGGTGTTTAGATATTAATGCATCTTTTAAAGCATCCCGATTTATAAGATGTTGTGACGCATTTAATATTCCACTTTTATCATTTGTGGATGTACCTGGATTTTTATCAAGTACACAGCAAGAATATTCTGGTATTCTTAAACATGGTGCAAAAATGGTATATGCCATAATTGAAGCCACTGTACCAAAATTGTCTATTATCACTCGAAAAGCGTATGGAGGGGCATATGCAACAATGTTATCGAGAGGATTAGGGGGTGATATTAATTACGCATGGCCCACAGCTCAAGTTGCAGTAATGGGTGCTAAAGGTGCAATGTCAATCCTATATCGTGGCAAAGATAATATTGCCGAATTGGAAAGTAATTATATGGTTCAATTTGATAATCCATTTCCGGCTGCTGTATCTGGATGTATAGATGATATTATTGAACCACGTACAACACGTTGGAGATTGATTCGTGATTTAGAATTACTACAAACTAAAAGAATCAAACATCCTAAGAGAAAGCATGGGAATATACCGCTGTAAATATTTAAGAAATGATGTTTAACAGAAGAAGAATCGTACAAAATAATATATATATATATAAATAAGGATATATATATATCCTTACATAGTATAAAATAAAGTCCTCCAGCCGCGTCTGTCTGTCTGTCTGTTCGCGATAAACTCAAAAACTACTTCACCGATTTTCATGATGTTTTCAAATGGATAGAGTGGTTCTCGAGGAAAGTTTTAGTATATAATTTGTCAAGTTTTGGTATACATTGGTCCTTACATATTATAAAAATGATTCATGAGGAAGGTATGGTTGTAAAATTTATCGATGTATAGGTGGATAATTTATCAGTCCTTGACGGGAGAAAATATTATGTTACTTGGTTATAAGGGCGTTACAAAATTTTTGCGGGTGAAGCCGCGACGGGTAATGCTAGAAAAATATAAAATATGCATAAGTTTAGTCCCGACTTTGATATAAGTGAAGATATAAATCGCAAAAAATATTTTTGATATAGGTGTTCACAAAATGATCTAATTAGTCCATTTTCGCATATCCTCCTATCCATCTGTACACGCGATAACTGAAAAACAAAATGTGATCACGAGCTGAAATATTGTCATCGTGCTCTCGATCTGAAAAGTGACCATTCAAATCGCTTCGTGAGTTTTATTCGAATACATTTTTTTTAGGTATTTTGCGTCATTTAAATAATAAAAGATCATCTGTCATTTTTTTCATAAACTTGACCGTTTTCGAGGCTGACAAACAACATTAAAAAATAAAATTTTTGAGTTTACCAAAATTCTTAAATAATCTTTAAACATACCTTAACAAAATTCTGAGGAGTAATTAGAGATTATTGTCGAATAGACGGTAAAACGTATGTAACACATACCTAAAACGCGCAAAATACCTAAAAAAAATGTATTCGGATCAAAATTCGATCATTCAGGTTAACCAAAAAAAGATAGTTTAAAAAATTGAAACCACAACACACCATGTCAAACTGCATTTCTATAATGTTTAGCATATTTTGAAAGCATTCTGACAAAAAAATTGCCTCCGAATGGTTTCCGACACTCATACGCCGACTCGGGCTTGTTTAAATTAATAAATTGCTAATATTTACAATAAAAATATGTAAAAAAATTATAATTGAATAAATATTATTATTATTATTAACATTTATTTATTATTAAATGGTTGTTGTGTGAGTGACGTCACATATAACCAGTTTTAGAAAAGAATAACATAAATCAAAGTTCTTATTCTCAGGCAACAAACCTTTTTTTAGTACCAATCTAATGCTGATATTGAATGTGTGTTCATGTTGTAAATAATATTATTACTACTCTTTTGTAAAAATGACAAAACTATTGAATCAAACTGATATAAAACTTTTATATCGGTTATCATCATTTCTATCCGGTGTTAATTATTCAACAATCACATCACATCAAAGTGTAAAAGTGCGTGAACAAATTCATGAACGTAAAAAACGTGCGTTACTTGGTGGTGGACGAAAAAGGATAGACGCTCAACATAAAAAGGTAAGATGTAGTACTTGAAGGAAACTAAAATCTCCCAAATTGAAACACAAATAATCCTAATATGCATGTTATGATGGATTTTTTAAAAAGCTGAATTAAAGAAGTCCTCATAAGTCAAATGAAAAAAAACGGTTTTAGTGGAATTGGATATATAATAAGACTTGTATAAATAAGTGCCTTAGGGAGAATTTCCATGAGCGCACAATTTTTTCCCTACGGCTATTTTATTCATTTTATTCCGTTTATGGTGTCCAAAAAGTTTGGACACGGCATAATAAATCGTTTAAGGTG
Source organism: Nineta flava (assembly GCA_963920215.1). NCBI lineage: Eukaryota > Metazoa > Arthropoda > Insecta > Neuroptera > Chrysopidae > Nineta > Nineta flava. The sequence goes on from OY986044.1 coordinate 50,308,404, forward strand.
GTTCTAACTAAAAATTTTCGAACGGTAACCCCTAGTAATTTTTCCCGAGGAATCGATCGAATGCGGTAATCAGAGGAAAAACATGTTCGATGTTAAGCTTTAACAATAACACTGTAGTGACTCACACTCATATAGCAGATACACATATCTAACCCATCAATATCAGCATTGTATTTAACACTGTACTATTCTAGAATAAACCTGCGATAAAGTACAGAACGATACATTTACGTATACACGCATATCTTTGTCTCTTTTTATATGCTTACGTATGTAGGACTATTACATATATGCACATATGGAAGCGGATCGACTTTATAGGTATGTTCTGGTAGTGTAAAGAATATTCGATGCGATTCTCTCACCTTCTTAGAACGCATTTCAGATATAGTTTCAGATATATAAAGCAGGACAACAACAGCTCACAGTATAGTAACAATTCAACATTAGTTCAGTAACAATTCAACAATAGTATAACAACAACTAAACATTAGTACAGTAACGATTTAACATCAGTGCAGTAACAATTTAACATTCGTTGAAATCAAAAAGTAAATACAGTTCAAAAGTATAATCTAAAAGTTGTAATTGTTATCCAAAAAGTAGTGAAATAAAGTTTACAAAAAATATACATTTCAAGTATTTTCTTTATCACCTATTTTTAACGTAAGATTATTTTTAACGTAAATATACTAAATAGAAATTTAATTATTATTTATGCATTTCATTTGACCATGAATGTTTCCTACATGAAAAATTAAATATAATAATATACTTATTTCTAATTTTATAATGATTTGAAAAACGAAACGCTGCAGATGATAACACAAGGGTTTATTATTACAGTCACTGTGCATAAATTATAGACAAGGGAGTTAGTGGCATAAATACAGTTTTTTTAATTTTGTTGCTTAGAAAATTTTCGCTCATTTCAAAATCTGTAGCTAAAAATAAAATCTAAAAAAAAATTTAAAAAATAAAATAAAAATCTGAATTTGTATAAACTTTTAAAACATGACTTTGTTGTTTCAAAAAATCGGGCGCACAAATACGTACACTCCCTTTCATAAAAATTGAACTAGTTGAAGCATTTTAAGTTTACTACATATAATATTTAAATTAACTTGTTTCTTATAGATATGTTAAGAAACATAACGTTATTACACTAGAACCAGTGTGTCCATTAGTGCCTGTACGAAAATTTTCTGCATTTTGGCATTTTTTGTTTGGTTTTTCATTTTTTTCCTCCCGTTTGTTCTAATAATGTTCAGTAAAGTTTAAATTCTACTTTTTATGTTTAGGGAAAATTAACAGCCAGAGAACGTATTCAATTACTTTGCGATGAAAACACGTTTATGGAATACGATATGTTTATGGAACATACATGTACCGATTTTGGAATGGAAAATTCGAAGGTAACCAAAAATCAAATTTCATACACTGTACATCACACAAATAGAAAAGAATCCCAATTTTTGTTAGTTTATAGGTGATTCTGTAATAACTGGTCACGGTCAAATTAATGGTCGTCCAGCGTTCATATTTAGTCAAGATTTTACAGTATTCGGTGGTAGCTTATCAAGTGTGCATGCGAAGAAAATATGTAAAATAATGGATCAAGCATTATTGGTTGGTGCACCTGTCATTGGATTGAATGATTCAGGAGGTGCTAGAATTCAAGAAGGTGTTGAATCATTAGCTGGTTACGCGGATATATTTCAACGTAATGTTTTAGCTTCTGGTGTTTTGCCACAGGTAGGAAATAAGTAAATACAATTTAAAAAAAAAAAAAATTTTTAACAGTTAATTATTTTATAGATATCACTAATTATGGGGCCATGCGCTGGAGGTGCTGTTTATTCACCGGCAATAACTGATTTTACATTTATGATTGAAGATTCATCTTATTTATTTATAACTGGACCTGATGTAGTTAAGGTACTAAACTATGTTACCAATTTTTTATTCCATCCTAGGATTGGATAGAGCAATGATGACTGCTGAGTGGTAGGACTTAAAAACATCAAATTGTTTTTCTAATAATAGTTGGTGCAGCGAATGTACTGCTACATGGCGAATTGAATGTTTAATTCAATACCTATGGAAACAGATTGGTACAAACGTTTGTCCAGTTTCAACTATAGACGTGGATGATAATGATGTTGCTATCAAAATTTTGCAAAATCCTTTCATAAACGATGCCTACAATACAAAATTAATACCCTCTCCATATTTCAAGTTTCTATAGCGGTTTAGCCTGTGCGATGATATGTCAGTCAGGACATTGCATTTTATATATTATATGAAATTATTTATTTGATATGTTCTTTCGAACTTTTCAATTAATACATTCTTATACATTGAACAAATTTTAAGTACATTAGTTGGTTGATATATAAGTATACTTAATATGAAATCTAATATGTGTTTTATACATTAATAATAATAATTCGACAAAACAAATTTTGTAAACAATAATAAAAATTGGATAGATTCTGTTATTAGTAAACAATAATCGTAATAATAATTCCAGTAGACAGGGCAAACATAATAATAATAATAGTAATAAACAATAATAATAAATAAAAATAAAAATAGATTTTGTAAACCATAATAAACAATAATAAATATAAATAAATTTTGTAAACCATAATAAACATAATAATAATAATTTCAACAATGATAATAATAATAACAACAATAAAAATATATATATATAAATGTAAACAATAACAATGTAGAGTTGGGCAACAATAATATCAATAACAATAACAAAGAAATATAAGCCAAATGACTAATTTAACTTCAGAGATATCTGTTTCTTTTATCATAGAACTTTTTAAAGTAATTCGATAAACTTATCACCTCCTCACTATTAGTTTCATTCATTATTTCAATTAAATCTTTGTTTTCAAAACTAGTCTTCGAATATAACTTTTCTCTTTCTTCTCTTAAACCTTGACAGTCTTTTACAACATGCTCAGCACTTTCCCCTTCCCTACACATTGCACATAATCTATTTCCGTACCCGTCTTTGCTGCTATTCCAAGCCCAGGCTTCATATCTAAATATCGCTATTTCTCTTCTTGCTTTCCTATCGCAGTAGCTAATATAACTTACTCCTTTTACATAGTGTGCCAATATACAAACTACCCTTAGCGTTTCTTTCCCATTAGCATCCTGTAACAATTGATTCCCTCCTCATCTAGTTTTTCTTTCACTTTTTTCATTTTTGCTGCTCTTGAATATGCTTCACCCATCACAACTCTCATTCCTAATTTGTCTATTTCGTATTCAATTTTGCTCCTCCATTCACCATTCATTGTCATGCACTCTTGATGTATGATCTTCCCTTCGCTTTCTTGTGTTTTAACAAAATATTTGATGGCATTCCTTATAATATCCTGCCTCAGAGGCAATGCGCCAAAATCAAGCAAAACCGCACAACTGGGTACAGATTTTTTAACTCCAATTATTTCCTTTAAAAATTTGTTTCTTACCACCTCTAGTTTTTGCACGTTGCATCAACTCCCCATATTTGGCTCGCATACAGCATAATCGGTTTTATATATACCTGCATTTTATATATACAGGTGAGTCGGGAGGAACGGACCAAACTCCAGGAGTGTATTATACAATGTTCTTAATCGATTTTCATTTTTTTTCGAACACGTTAAATAACTGTCTTAGGAGTCGGTAAAAAAAGCCCAGAAAGGCTTACTTACCAGGATTCGGCCTTCCCTTTACTACTACTACTTCAAACTGTCACTGTCTCGAACATAGTCAACTGATTACAAATTTTAAATCACCAAATTTGAATACTGTATAACTGAAGGTAAAATTTTTTTATTACGCTACTACTTAAAAACAAATGAAAATCGGATCCGAACATATGAGTTTTTTGCTTTAATTTCACGTGTAAAATACACTCCTGGAGTTTGGTCCGTTTCTCCCGACTCACTTTGTATATATAGATATATAGATGGATAGATTAACCTCACCGATAATTGAGTGACAATTTAAAAACTATAATTTTAATAAGAAATTTTATTTTTTTAGTCAGTTACAAACGAAGATGTTACACAAGAAGAATTGGGAGGTGCGCTAACGCATACTTCAATGTCAGGTGTAGCTCATAAAGCTTTTGAAAATGATGTTGAAGCATTACTTCAAGTACGAAATCTAATGAGCTATTTACCACAATCTAATAAATCAACACCTCCTGTAAGACCGTGTACAGATCCTATTGACTGTGATGTACCATATTTAGATTCAATTATCCCGTACGATTCAACTTCAGCATATGATATGTTGGATGTAATACATGGAATTGTGGATGAACGGGAGTTCTTTGAAATAATGCCAAAGTATGCTAAAAATATTATCACTGGATTTGCTCGTTTGGGTGGACGAACAGTAGGAATACTTGGTAATCAACCAAAAGTTGCAGCAGGATGTTTAGATATTAATGCATCGGTGAAAGGAGCACGATTTGTACGATTTTGTGATGCATTTAATATTCCACTCATTACATTTGTGGATGTACCGGGATTCTTACCAGGAGTTAATCAAGAGTATTCTGGTATAATTCGGCATGGTGCTAAACTATTGTATGCTATAGCCGAAGCAACTGTGCCAAAATTAACAATTATTACAAGAAAAGTATGTTTATTGTAATAAAGGGGATCGCATATACTCTTTTCACTGCCAATTTAGGGGAGAATGCTCTTTTTCAGTGTCTATATCGTGACATGCCAGACATTTTCGTAATTTTTAAATTTTACTTGTTTGTAAAATTTTGTTAATTATATGCAATTATCTTTCTAAGTATGCTATTATTTTAAAATGTTGAGTTATTCCTCTCTCTGAATTGGCAGAATTGAGATTATAGAAGACCTGTGTAAAATAAGATCTTTCAGCCACCACAAATCGAAACATTCCATTTCAATTCTCATAATTATTTTAGGCTTATGGAGGTGCATACGATGTAATGTCCTCGAAACATTTACGTGGTGATATAAATTATGCATGGCCTACCGCTGAGGTGGCTGTAATGGGTGCTAAAGGTGCTGTGTCAATATTATACCGTGGCAAAGAAAATGTTGCTGAATTAGAGAATGAATACATGGATAAATTTGGTAATCCATTTCCAGCAGCTGTACGTGGTTTCGTTGATGATATAATTGAACCACGTACCACTCGATGGCGTTTAATTAGTGATTTGACATTATTATCAACGAAAAAATTACAAAATCCTAAGAAAAAACATGGTAATATACCACTGTAAAAAGTTTGTACAGTATTTAAAGCAATTAAACGCATTTTTTTTTATGCAAAACACTTATCTGCAGTCTTTTTTTATTTATATATTTATTACGATTATAAAAAAAATAAATTTGAATTGTTTTTGTAAACTTGCGTCTGCCCATTGATTAGAGATGATACCGCTCCGGAAAACCAGAGATCGGGGGTTCAATCCCCATACGGGGATGTGTATGCTTTTTTACATCAAACATTGGATATCATAGAATGAAAAAAAATATTTTCTTTGATGCACCAAACACAAAATAATTTTAACTTGTCTAAGCAGTCATAAATTTTAGTAAAATCTCAAATTTTGACGGCCTCCAAATTGTGACTCCCCTAGACACAGGCCTCAAGGCCCTAAGCCCGGCGCTGTATATGGATCATGCTCTATCAACTGAGGATCATACTCTATCACATCTCTTTTTAATTTATTAAATTAAAAACAGATGTACTATTGATGTATACTGTAGCCAGTTGGCGCCATATTGATGACAAATTAAGGTAATCGAGTCTACATTACCTGTAACAAGTAGCCACTGTACGCCATATTCATGACAATTTAGTGTAATCGAGTGTAAAACTAGCGTCAAAAGTCAAGCTATTATTTTAAAATTTTGTAATTGATGTGTGCCTTATTTATTCAGATTTCGAAAAAATGTTTCACATAAAAGTTGTTAGTATAGTTATAATGAACACCTTTTATCTAAAGAATTTTTCCAAAACCCGAAAACATTAGGCACAAATCAATTATATTATTTTGAAATGATCCCGTTTTAATTCAATAAATAAAAAAGAGATGTATACTGTAGCCAGTTGACGCCATATTGATAACCAATTAATGTAATCGAGTGTACATGTGATGCGACGATTTCGCAAAAATTTCTTCGAATATCCATCGATTCTACCTAGGAGATGTTGAATATGACCTTTTTAGAGAGAGGGGAAACACCAAATTTTAATATCTATCTTAATTTATTGGTAAAATTGAAGAATGTTGAATTGTTAAGGCTATAAGAAATTAATTTTACCTCAATTTATCTGATAATCCATAAAACAATTAAGTGTATGTAAAATTAATCAATTGTAAATACAATAAAAATATAGACTATTTATTATATATTATTAATATTCATTTGTTAATAATAAATTTTTTTTTGTTCAGCGAGTCTTTTGAAAAGAACAACATAAATAAAAGCTCTCATTCTAAGGCAACAAATAATTTGTTAGTACCAATCTAATGCTGACATTGAATGTGTTCATATTGTAAATAATATTATTAAAATTTTTTTGTAAAATGACAAAATTATTGAACCAAACTAATATAAAACTTTTATATCGATTATCATCGATCACATCCGATGTTAATTATTCAACAATCACATCAAATCAAACAGTAAAAGTGCGTGAACAAATTCATGAACGTAAAAAACGTGCGTTACTTGGTGGTGGACAAAAAAGGATAGACGCTCAACATAAAAAGGTAGGATGAGACACAACCATCTCTAATAATATGTATGTTATGTGGAATTTTTAAAAGCTCGAATTAAAGAAGGCCGCACAACTCAAATGGAAGAGCGATTTCCGTAAAACTTGGTGATTTTTTGATATTTTATAGATCTGGTTATTTTGAACCTCCCAAAACACACAGTTTTTCCATCACAGTCATTTTTATTAGTAAATCGGCATATTAAAATACCCTTACGTTTTCTTATAACAGTCGATTCAGTTTTAACGTCACGTTTTTTTATAACATTGGCATTCATGTTTTAATATAAATATTCCATGCTATATAGGCAATGATATATACTTATAAGTATATATCATTGTATATATGATATGTTTTCAAACCATGCTGGTGTCCTGGACTCAAAACTTTTTAAATTTTATTTTAAATTTCATTTCCAAAATTTTGTTAATGCAGGCATTTAGATAGAAACTATAAACTATATTACACAATAAATCGTTACATAATATGAAATCAAAAATTGGGACTGAACTTTATCTAGAGCACGGTAGTGCGACAGGCCGCGTTTAAGGGTTTTTTTTGCCTTCTCAATGTACTACCTGGAATAACGATTTTACGAACTAGAATATGATAAGAAACACATCGTTATTGGATAATCTCATGTTGTTTATAACGTGTCCATTACTGTCTATAACGAAATTTTTTTTTTAATTTTCTGATTGGTTTTTTCTTTTTTTTCTTTTGGTCTGTTCGTAGTATGTTCCATAAAGCTTAAAGACCACTTTTTATATGTAGGGAAAATTAACAGCCAGAGAACGTATTCAATTACTTTGTGATGAAAACACGTTTATGGAATACGATATGTTTATGGAACATACATGTACCGATTTTGGAATGGAAAATTCGAAGGTAACGAAAAATCAAATTACTTAGACCACATCACACTAATAGAGAAGAATCCCACTTTTGTTAGTTTATAGGTGATTCTGTAATAACTGGTCATGGACAAATTAATGGCCGCCCAGCGTTCATATTTAGTCAAGATTGTACAGTATTCGGCGGTAGCTTATCAAGTGTACACGCAAAAAAGATCATTAAAATAATGGATCAAGCATTATTGGTTGGTGCACCTATCATTGGATTGAATGATTCTGGAGGTGCTAGAATTCAAGAAGGTGTTGATTCATTATGTGGATATGGAGAAATATTTCAGTGGAATGTTTGGGCTTCTGGTGTTGTGCCGCAGGTAGGAAATAGTAAATACGATTAAAATAAAACGATTTTGAATAGTTAATTGTTTTGTAGATATCACTAATTATGGGACCATGCGCTGGAGGTGCTTCTTATTCTCCGGCAATAACTGATTTTATATTTATGGTTGAAGATTCATCTTATTTATTTATAACTGGGCCTGATGTAGTTAAGGTACGAAAATATGCCATTAATTATTTTATTTTTTATACCGTTGCAGGATAGATGTGATCAAATCATCTATCTTTAAAAATTTCATTTTTAGTATTAAATATTCTAAGCTATATTCTTAACTATAAGCTATATGTATTAAATATATTAAAGCTTTATTCTATTTTCATGAATCCAAAAATAAATCTAAGGATAAACAAAATTTTGAATCCTTATTTTAAACACTCAATGTCTAGATGAATTAACTGAGAGAAATGCGAAAAATAGCCAGAATATATTCTTGTGTTCTCCACGCGCGTCACAAATCATATTTGATCTTTAACATTTTTCCGAAACATGTATCAACAAGTCTCACCAAAAATTGTGTAATAATTCTAAAACTTTACTTTGAAAAACATATTTTGTTTTTTAGTCAGTCACAAACGAGGATGTTACACAAGAACAATTGGGTGGAGTTGAAACGAATACTTCAATGTCAGGTGTAGCTCATAAAGCTTTTGAAAATGATGTTGAAGCATTAATTCAAGTACGAAATCTAATGAGCTATTTACCACAATCTAATAAATCAACACCTCCTGTAAGACCGTGTACAGATCCTATTGACTGTGATGTACCATATTTAGATTCAATTATCCCGTACGATTCAACATCAGCATATGATATGTTGGATGTAATACATGGAATTGTGGATGAACGGGAGTTCTTTGAAATAATGCCAAAGTATGCTAAAAATATTATCACTGGATTCGGTCGTATGGGTGGACGAACAGTAGGAATACTTGGCAATCAACCAAAAGTTGCAGCAGGATGTTTAGATATTAATGCATCGGTGAAAGGAGCACGATTTGTACGATTTTGTGATGCATTTAATATTCCACTCATTACATTTGTGGATGTACCGGGATTCTTACCAGGAGTTAATCAAGAGTATTCTGGTATAATTCGGCATGGTGCTAAACTTTTGTATGCTATAGCCGAAGCAACTGTACCAAAATTAACAATTATTACAAGAAAGGTATGTTTATTGTAAGAGTGGGGATCGCATATACCCCCTCACTTCCAATTCAGAGGAATTACTATTTTAGTGTCCCATATTATGAAATTTTATTTAAGTTCAATTTTGCTGAATTTTCCCCATAATTATGCAATTATAATAGAAACCTGGCTATATTAATTTAAAAAAAATCTGTATTTTTGTTCTGAATTGACAGAACTCAGAGTATAGGAGAATTTTCTAAAATAGGATACTTTCAGTAACCGCAATCGAAACCGTTTATTTGAATGCTAATTATTATTTTAGGCATATGGAGGTGCATACGGTGTAATGTCCTCAAAACATTTACGTAGTGATATAAATTATGCATGGCCTACCGCTGAGGTAGCTGTAATGGGTGCAAAAGGCGCTGTGTCAATTTTATATCGTGGCAAAGAAAATGTTACCGAATTAGAAAATCAATACATGGAAAAATTTGGTAATCCATTTCCAGCAGCTGTGCGTGGTTTCGTTGATGATATAATTGAACCACGTACTACACGACGGCGATTAATTCGTGATTTATTATTATTATCAACGAAAAATGTAAAACATCCTAAGAAAAAACATGGTAATATACCATTGTAAAATTTTTTATGATAATTAAAAACAATTGAATTTTTTTATGCAATACAACTCCTCTTCAGTCTTTTATTTATTTACAGTAAACATATAATACTTAAAACACTATTTTGTTGAATTCATAAATATAATAATAAACGTTATTTTTACTAATACATTTTAATTAATCTTTAGTTAATCAAGCAAAATAATTAAGAAAATAATATCTACCTTGTTTGTATAATGGGTGTACAAATTTAAAAGTAATAATTCACTGAATTTGAAATTCTGAAATGTTCACTGAATTTTTATTAGTTACTGAGTTTAAATGTCAAATTAAAAACTTTAATGCATTATGTTACTGATTTAAAACTTAAATTTAAAAAACAAAACACAATCGGTAATTTAACCTGTAGTTAATTTTTTGACTGTTGACATTTTTCAATTTTTACGCTAGTATAGAAACAAACCACATAATAGTACGCGGCTCACTTGTATTTACGAGATTAGATTTTTTTATAGCTTCTATTGTTTAATTTTAAATGAAAAGTATTATAAGATACAAAATCTGGAGTTTACGTTTTTCGACGTTAAGAAGACAGTAGCCACAATACTTAAGGTAACTTAAATATATTTAGCATTTAAATGAGAGTTAATTTGAACAAGAATCGAGCATTGACTCTCGATTTCTTGACGTTCTGGGGAAGTCTTTTTATTTCAACTATAAGTACACCCAATATAAAAATATGATTTATAACAATTGAGAGCAAATTTTTGTCAATAACAAATATACAAAATTTTGTGTTAAAAAATATTTACACAAAACAATAAAGTAAGTACTTATATAATAATTAATAGAATAACAAAATACAAAATTATAAATAACCAGCGATGAGATTATATTAAGCCTATAACGTTTGATTTTTTTAAATTAACAGTTGGCAATAGAAGTAACTGCATTGGAGAAATTTTTTTAATAATAACTGCCACATTTCTTGTATGCAATCCAATTTTTTTTTTGTCTAAATCTATATTAGAAAAAATTTCACGAATTCCGTATTATGTAGAATTCGAAATGGCTGACTATAACATTTAAATATACTCTAAATTATGAAACTGCAAAATAAATTACTAGTAAAAATATTATTTGAGGCCTATTTGATATTCGTTGATTAATTTAATGGACTTGATATGAAATAAAAAAAAATCTTATGGTCTATTATTTCTAAGGTCACATTTATCTAGCTACAATATTTTTTTTAAATGTCATGATAACGTATCTTGTTAATTAACTTGTTAATATTTAATTAATAAACTTTTAAAAATACATAATGAATTCAATAATAAAGGTTCTTTTTTTGGTCGTAATAAAGAAAAATTATTTAACTCAAATCTTAATTTAATACAAAACCGAACACATTTTCTAATATAAATATGTTACTTTTTTGTAATCATTTTTTTTATCACAATGGTGAGGAATAAAGTAATATTTTTCGATTAATTAATAATATGCTTTAAAAATGAAATCATATTATTTTAGACGTTGTGGCTAATCTCCCAGTTCCGGTATTCGTATTAATTTCCGTTTTATTATGGCCTCTCGTATTTTTTTCTCAGATGTTTCCGGTGGAGAGAATAATTTGGACTTCTGGTACTTTTACTTAAACTCTACTTCGATGTGCTACCCTATAAAAACATACCGAACCGTGGTAACATTAATTCTTTATACAATCTCACTAATGCTATTAACCATGATCACTATCGTTTTTTTTTTGTGGTTTTATAGTAGAACCGGAATTAATATTAACGCCGGAGTCAAGAGACTAATCATATTTTATATAAATTCTAGTATCCATTTTTTTAATAACCAATTTTTTTTTTCATATGTGCAAAATATATTTATAGAAGTTATAATCTCATTTGAGCTGAAGATAAAGATATTTTGTTGATCTAAATTATAACGAGATTCAAGCAAATGTAAGAGTACATACCGATTCTTAGTTTCCCTATCCTAATCAACCCGATACCCGAGGAATATTCTGAATGTCATATTAAATCTCTGAATATATGAATGATTAATAAGTACCAATTTCCACAGATATAGTACGTTGGGAGCTTCAGAAATCATGAGTGGGTATATTGCTTTTACAATTTTCTTGGATCTTTTAGGCCAAGTCATCTAAGTCATAAAACATTTTAGATCAGATAATGATTTGGCATTTGATATCGATTTGACAAAATTTGATTTGTTTTATTTTCTTCAATTTATTTGTAGTTTAATTAGGTAACTAACTCAAAATATTTCGCTCAATTTCTCTATCATCTTAATACGCTCCCGCCACCTCTCATACGGATTGAGAGTGATCTGCTTAGTAGTTTGTCTCAATGGCCTATTTTTTTGAGATCGCGACAAGCGAAACAGTTGTCAAAAAAAGAGATTTGTCTCGTGATCCCCGCGATCAGTTTCATAACAATGAGTGAACAAACTTAAAGGAAATAACCAGCCCGAATCGCTCACACAAAATTATCGAATCTTATGTGAAGTGCATATATCGCCACCCACGCTATGATCGCCTGATCACCGCTCTCCACTACAGATCGTTCCCTACGTACAGAGTTATTTATTGTGAATTTAGTTTCTCCATCCATTATTTTCGTGTAAAAGTAAAATTAAGTTCTAATTTCCATTGTTTATGATTAGGGAAGACGCATAGGTACTAAACCACTTTAAACTGAAGTTAGTGGCTATCTCAAATTCGGAATTCTGTCTGACATAATAATTTGCATTACTGAATAGTTAAGCATAAGAGATCTAAGTTTAATATAGACTTTTGTGATTTATTTCTATCAAAAGGACGTAAATAGTTTCAGCGTATGCGTACAAATTCCGGACTGAATTTGTATAGCATGTTGGTATAAAAAACACTAAAAAAGGCACATGGATTGAATTGACAGCCAATAAATATATGTGGTATATATAATATACAATTAAAAATATATGTGACGTTAGGCGTTGTAATTAAACCAATTAGCTATCAATTCAATTCCCTCCTTCTTTATTGTTATCCCTACCATCATGTTATGCCAATACACTATGTGTAAACCGACGATCGTATTATCAACTACAAAACATAGCCTCGATTTGAGATTATTAACTCAGAAATATTGAAATAAACCTTGCTTATTAAAAAAATCGACATAGCTTCGCCTTGTTAAAAGGCAACATTCTCTCTACAAACTAATAATTCTTACATTAATTATAAATTTTATTAGTTAATAAATAAATAATCTAATTATTACTTTCAATATTTTTTCTATACAAAATGACACTATTTTATAATTCATTACTAAAATCTAAATTATTTTTTGCTATTTTTTTAAACATCTTTTTTTTGTGGTTTTTTTTAATAATAAAACAGATTTTAAAATCTGTGTCATGCATTTTTTTTTAAACTACTGCAATTATGTTTTTTTTTGTCAAATACAAAATTTTGTTGCATCACAAAATTTTCTAACAATTTCTAGATCTAAATAATAGACACAAAATTAATTAAGATTCAGAAATATTATTAGATCTTATTTGTCGAGATTATTATATTATTAAACCTTATTGAGAGATATGTCTACAATATATTGTGAGAGTCATGGCACGATACATGCGTTAACTTTTTTTTGTTCTGTTTATTTTATTATCCTTTTAGTGAGTAGATTTTGGTTTTCTGAAAAATTATACAATTTCTAAAATAAAAAATTTGTTGTGTCTATTTACATGTGGGCGTGCATATAAGCAAATGATTTCAAAAAAATATTTTTACGTTAAAAATCGTTGTTTGTGTTAAAGTCACAGAAACGCATGCTTGTAAATAAATATATTTGGACATAGAGAGCTTTAGCACTTGGACATATTCTCTGGTAGATAATCAATCAATATTTCCTACACCAACCCCTGTGGCATACCCTTCGACCTGTAAGTTTCGTGTTCGTCCGCTGAACAACTTAGAAACTACTGCAAGTTTGCCGAAATATTAAACTCCGTCACTGTCAGATATTCCACTATTAACGAAAACACGATAATTATATGGTAAGAAAAAAGTAATTCGTTACCATTACTTTTTCAAAATTGTAAAGCGTTACCGTTACTCAAAAAAGAGTAGCCATATTGGTAGCGTCGTTAAAAGTATTAGTTCCCGTTTATGCCCATGTAATAGTTTGCTAAATTTTTTCGCAGAACTGAACACACACATACTGAGATATCAAACATTTATTTTCGTCATAAGTTTCCCTCCTTCGTTTATAACTCTCTAAAATCAACCAGTGAGCTTAATGTATTCTACCTAAAATAATTTTATAAAATTATTTCCATGATATTAATGCAAACAATATTTTTAACGTGTAAATAATTTGCTGATTTGTACACGTTAACGTATACATAGACACTTTATAAAAAAAATGATAAAACTAATTAATTGCAATTTTAGTTTGTTTTAATAACTCTAATACAATCTAAGAAGAAAATTTGGACCATTTTAATTGACAATAATTATATAAAAATTTGAAGACTAAATTTTTTTACAGTCAAATATTATAAAATAAAATTCGAAACGTTTATTTTTTGACACAATAGTGAAAACATGAAACGTTACAATAGAGTAATCCGGTCGCAAAAATTAAAACCTCTAAAAACCTGTTTAATGTAATCTAGAGGTAAGAAAACATTTTCGAAAATTTGTTATATATTACAAGAGTTTATCCCGACCCCAAAATGTCAAATTAAAAAAAAAGTACTTTTTAAACGCTCCGGAAAAACGCACCATAATTCGTGACGTAATAAGTCAGTGTGCTGTCAGTCAATGCTAAAATAAACAAGTGTCAACGATAAATCAAAATGATAAACCTGGACAATCCATACAAATATTAAGCTATAAATATTGTTTAGGCTATTGAAAACTTGTATACAATCAAAATTGACAATGTAAATTTATCATCTATGATATTGATAGCTAACAAGCACCATGGCTAATTACGTCACATCCTATCACGACACGTTTGAAATGCGAGTTTTACAACTTTTAATACTGAATAATTTAAAATTCTAATCTTAGCAAATAAGTCAAAAAAGTGATGTCAAAATTTCCGGATTACTCCATTAAAAAAAACTCAAATTTTCTATAGGTATATATTAAAATTATTTTCAAAAATAAAAAAAAAACCAATCACATGCTATTAAATTTTATTAGTGACTCACCTTAATTTAAACCGAAATTGAAAACTTTTGCAAATATTCAATAAATTAGTTAATTATGGTTATTTGTTGAACACGATAAGTTTTCGATTTTAAAAATCGAAACTCAAATCGAAAACCTTCGTGAAATCATTATTATTGTTATTTGGAAAAAAATGCGTGAATGTGGAAAAAGGTATGTTAAAAATTTGTTAGTACCAAATTTTAGAAATGAAAATCACAGTAATTTTTTTGTTGAATCACCAAACCCAATGAAAAAATGATATTCAAATGTTTATAAGGGTCGCAAAGAAAAATAGAAAGAAAAAATAATGCACACATAGAGAAAATTTCCACAAACAATGAGTAAAAAACTGTGTTTCTAAAAAAAAAATATTGTTGTGAACAAACGAAAAACAAGTTAAAACACAAAAATTTGTTGCTTGTGGAAACGAAAAAACAGAAAAACACATGCCCCTTGTACCCGTTAAAAAAATAAAAAAAATTAAAAAAAAATTTTAATGGCATACCTTTTCGCAAATAGGAATTTGACCAAAATTTGTATAGACATTTATTTCAGTAATTTTCGTTTTTAAGATATTCCGTGGCTGATATACTCTTTCGTCCTGGAAAATTAAAGGTTTTTTGACCCTTATTAACATTTTTTTGTTTCGATTTAATTTACCGGTTTTGTATAAAAAAATTATTTATATTTAAATACAAAATTGATAATTTTATTCCGTTTATAAATAATAAATTGTTCCAATTCTTTTTTATTTTGGAAGAATTGGATATCTCATTTTTTATTTATCCTGGAAGAATCAGATTTGTGTAATTGTTACCTCAACTTATTACCGTATATCTTTACAGTTTCTTCAACCTAACAGGGTGTCCAGCTCTGTCGGATTTAAAAATTCCTGCATAAATCTAGAAATTCCCGGATACGAGCCTTTTTATTCCAAACCGTTATCATATTTTGATCGGATATTAAGCTATTTCTCAAAGAATTGATTTTAACAGAATGTTATGTTTTATTAAATGCCAACGAGGATGTCTCCCAATTATCTCAATAATTGTTGTCGAGTCATTTTTAGTACAGAAACTGACAAGACAGTTTTTATATAAAAATTTGCAATTTATGAAAAAAGACTTCAAGGGCCCTTTCAAATTTCCGAGGTATTTTTTGAAACGATTTATTATTTCATAAACGAAACGACGAATAAATTTGCATTTAAATATAAATAACATCGCAAATTAAAAATTGAAGAAAAAATCAAATGTTGGAAGCGTTTTGAAAAAAAACTCGATCGTGTACGAATCAAGTGTGAATTATTTGTATATTGATTCAGTTGAAATCTTTTTTGAATGCTTCTTTTTAGATATCACTGTCTCGTAGCCAGCGTACCTTATCGTTATTGGTTGTTGTTGTAGATGTGGATGTTGTAGTGTTTAAATTAGAGTCTACGGATGAATTAGCACTAAGATCATCGTCATCAACTAAATTATTAGATTTGGCCTCATTTGTTGTTGTTTTATCACCAACAGTGATTGTTGTTGAACCTGAGTGTTTGTACAGTCTGTATGTTTCATCTAATGTTGTTTTTGCTGTTGATATTGATTTTGATGTAACATTTGCTTCGGAATGTGAATGCCGTAATTCTGTACGCTGCTGGAATAATGATGATTGTAACCATTCATGACGTACAGCATCTTCGGGTGTCATTCGTTTTTTTGGATTCCATCTAAACATAACAAATTATTATTTGTTACTAATATTTTAAGTACCTAAAATTTCTAGCTTTGGTTTTGTCATAACTACGCGACTTCAAAAATGATCAGGAAATTTTTCCCACAGTGAGAGAATTCAGAGAAAAGTCAAGATATTTCATAACACCATTTCGATTGTCACCCCTTGTAGCAACCATAAGAAGGGACATAATAGATATTTAAAAAAATTCCACTTACTCGAGACATTTACTAATAAAATCAATAAACAATGAATCTGTACATTTTCGCAAAGCCATTGTCAAATTTTTGGAACCTGGAACACGTCGTTTTCCTTTACTATTTCTGATTGATCTGGGTTCACCATTTGTATCTGTTGGAAGAAATTTTGATACTTAATTTTTGTCATTGAATATTAATAATAGTATAACTTACTAAAGAAAATGCGACGTCTTTTTGCTCGTTTTAAAACATCTTCTGGTGGTTGTCCCAAAACTTCCATTATACACGCTAATTGTTCAACTTCATTTTCACCAGGAAATAAGGGATGTCCGATATACAATTCTGCTAAAATACACCCTAAAACAAAAACAAAAATTGGCGTCAAAAGTGTTTTAAACCAAACAAAGTAAAGGTATTAGACCAGAGTTGACCCCATAACTGCTAAACACTAATGCGTTCTCGTTACTTGTTTTATATTAAGACGGTACAATATTAAAAAACTAAGGGTAACGTTAGCGTTACCTAACATGAGTAACGTTAAAAGAAACGCGTTACTCCGAAACACATGTTCCCAACAAGATAGGTCACAAGTAACACGTGCACACTAATAGTAGTAGCCTTTCTAGACCTTTCTAAAGAACCCATTCCTTCAACCTCATCTGTCCTCTACCACACCTGGTTCGTTCCCTCTAGCTCTGTGCTCGTTGTCGAACTTACCCGTGTCCTTTGCAAATAACAGGACAGAGCTCCACTTCAGTTGTTTTACCTCATTTTCCATTTCGGTTGAGCCGAAGGCTAAGTGCCTCATTTTGGCTCTGTGAGCACATTTTGTCAGAAGGTGGAAGGGTATCATCTGTCGGTTACAGTCCGGGCAGATCGCACTGTCCTCCAACCTCATAAGGAATGGATGGCTTTTGAGCCTATAATAACCAGTAAGTACCCCAACCAGAAGGTTTATCTCTTTCCGGTTTTTCCAAATAAGCCAGGCTCACCTCGTGGCGTTGTACCCAGCGATCATTTGTTTGGCTTGTCTGTAGCCTGCTGTAGCTTTCCATTTCCTATTCATAGACTTATCGTCCCATTTGTTTAGGACAGAGGTAGTTTGTGTTCTAGTTATTCCGAGGTATGTTTCGTCTGTTGTGCAAAACCATCCCGCATGCGCACTAGCTCGGAAGTAAACTTGCAACAATTTGATTGAGCAAATGAATGCATGTTTAAATGGAGTTTCATCAACTTGTGAAAATTGAATAACATTATTCATCGTATATTTGAAGTAATGGAAGAAATAACGATCTTTCGATACAAATTACCACGAAAGCTAAGTTTTTCAATAATTTGATTAACTTTTATTCTAGGAAATTTTTTGAAAACCTATCTATTTGGGCAGGACACAAATTAACAATAAAATTTTGAAAAACGAACGCCACTATTTCTATGGATAGTATATTTTAACTTTATATGTCGTCAATATAAAACATTTTGAGGGCCACTAAGCGCGCACATTTCCAAGAAAAGAAAATTCATGATAATTCAAATGATTATTTCAATTCAAAGAAAACACAAAAAAAGCAACACGTAAACATGAAATAAAACTGTCAAAACAAATAATAAAAAACGATAAAGAAAAAAAAACTTTATGTAAATGACTTACCTAAACTCCACATGTCAATAGCTGTACCATAATTTAACCCTAATATTACTTCGGGTGATCGATAAAATCGTGACTGTATGTAAGTATAGACTCTTTCATGTGTGTAACAAGAGCTTCCAAAGTCGATGACCTTAATTGAACTACTTCCTCGTTGTTTTAATAAAATATTTTCCTAGAAATTTGTAAAATAAACAAAAATTATTATTTTTTGATTTAATAATAATACTTTTGAGGAAAAATTTCAAACTTACCGGTTTCAAATCACAGTGTATAATTTTTTCACGATACAACAATCGTAAACACTTTATTAACGAATTTGCAAAACGTCGTATCAAACTTAAACTAAACCCTTGGTAATTATTTTTTTTTATTAATTCATATAAGTTTAGGCTGAAACAAAACAGAGATACAAATTTTTAATTATTTTATTTGAGAATATATTTTGGGAAAATGTTTTGCATGCTTGATTTAAACAAAGAAAATTAATGACTGCTGAAGATAATTAATATTTTATTCCATAAAACAGAAAATTTAGTTATAGTATGTTACGAAATCTGTCAACCTTGATATTTACATCTTTAAAATCATGGAATTGTTATTCGGATATTTTAGAAGAGCAGAAGTTTAAGCAAGAGGAAGAAGTAAAAAAAGCTTCGCTCCAAACAACCCTCCAAGGTTAAGACAAGTCTAAAATGTCTAACAGACTATAATTGCAGAAGGTCTAAACTTGTGGGAATCGATGGAGATTACAAGTTGTACGTAGACATGGAGGAGAATCTAATATTGGATTGAAGAGAGTTCTTTAATTGAGTTCTTTATTTTGATTTGCACTAACATGGGAGATATTTGGAGTCTCCCGTCACCGCGATCCAGAAAATCGATCTTTTCTTTTTCAAAACACTCACAATCTACGCATACTTGTTTTAGGCTAAATATGGAACGACCTCGCAAAGTTCGAATTTTTCATCGATGGCACCTAGTTCAAAGGCTACATATTTTCCCGAAAAATCTATTCTAATTTACCGAAAGGTAAATTATTTTCAACGAATAGCTTAGATTAGATTGGTGGGAAGATACGAGACAAGGTCTACTGTCACCGCGACCTAGATAATCTATTGTCAGATTCCCCTTCTCTATTAAGATATCCAGTCCAAGTAGCCGAGCGGTCTAAGGCGTTATGTCTGCGCAGTATGCATACTTGGAAACTGGGAGGTTATGGGTTCGAATCCCGACATGGGCAGTTTGTCAATTATAAAAAAAAGGGGCGGTTAATTGACTAAACTGTCGGCGTATGGACAAGAACGAAGTAACCGGCTATGCTTGAGAAGGTTTTCTGCAGTTTCCTTCACGAACTCCAGATGAATATCGGCATAGTTCCTATCATAGTCGGCTGCAGCAGCATATCCTACCAATTCCTAGCCTACTCACAAATTCCTTCCATTCCACTCACATCCTTAGGCATCACAATGGACCTTATGGTCGAAGTGTATAGCCCATCCAGGGCAGCCTTTACAATCTATCTATCTAAGATATCCAGATTCTTGATGAAACCTGAATTTAATTTCCTCGCTTTACTTGATAAAGAGAAAGTTCCACCTAGGAAGTTCAGTTTTTAGGCGGCAGCCTCACGCTGCTGTATAATAATAGCTGGTACACTTTTTACGACACATCATCATATAATTGAAAATATTATCCCTGGTCTTGTCGATCTTATTGTGGTGATACTTCAATGGTCAGTAACCACGCATGTTTTGGACACAATTTCACTAGTAAATTTGTGTATATTGATGAAGAAAGAAGACACGTAATCTTTTTGCGAAAGCTTTGAAAGGTGCAAAAATCACTTGAATATGGCCTTTTCCCCTCAAAGGGATCCCGATAACTGAAGTTCTACTGTACTTACATCAAAAATAATAATTATTAAGTACTTAATACAGAAATATACTACATTCAAAATCTTCTGAGCTAGAAGTTAAGTAATTTTAAATTGACACGAGACTGAGATATTTTCTTAGGAACAAAAATAATTAATTTGAATTAAATGCAAATTTTTAACCTATTTTAATTGTTTACTCTTAAAAGTTAATTAAATTATGAATAAAATTTTTTCGTGTGACCCATAATTTCAAAATAAAGTAACTATATAAAAATAGAATTTTTTTCTTCTAAACAAATATACTTAGTTGATTTATAATTGTTATTAAATTAAAATTATCAATGCTCCCACTGTGCAAGAATAATCAATAGAAAATTATTGTTGATAAAATAATTAAAATAACTGTAATAGCACGTGTAAAATGATTAATTTAATAATATTTATTTTTAATCTCATGATTTTAGTTTTTTTAAATTAATATGCTTTTTTTTTATTACTTGATTTAAAAAAATTTTTTTAACACGATTACTGCAAGACAACTATCTAATTATTCCGATTTTTGACTGTATACGAGGTACATTAAAGACAAAAAAGTTTAGTATTTAATCTCTGTCTATTCATATAATTGATTTGTGTTATGAACTGAAACTTTTTAACACGATTAGTGTAACTGTTACACTGTAACACAACTACCCAATAATACGACTCTTGACTGTATACGAGATACATTCAAGTAAAAAAAGTATAGTATTTATCTCTGTCTATTCATACAATTGATTTGTGTTATGATCTGAAACTTTTTAACACGATTACTGCAAGATAACTACCCTATAATACGACTCTTGCCTGTATACGAGGTACATTCAAGTAAAATAAGTAGTCTACAATCTCAGTCTGTTCATATAATTGACGTGTGTTCTGCGCTGAAACTTTTTAACACGATTACTACAAGACGACTACCTTAAGGACGTTCCAGCACTGTGTTATATAATCAGGACAAAAAACCGGCTTGATTTTATTATAGAACAAATACATAAACACACACAGCGCATAGACAAATTCACCGTTCATATATACAAAATAATGTAATTTTGAAAACAAAACGGTAACACACGATTTAAAAAAAAATTTATATAATAAATATTTATCTTTACTCTCCTAGTTTTTTTTTAAATTCTGTCGAGTATCTTTTTAATACAACAGATAATAGTTGGCGGCCATGAAGTTTTACATGCTTCTAATGAGAGAGAGTGAGAGAGAATGATAACTTTGATATTAATTATCTCGCGTTCTAAACGGTCAAAAATTCTGAAACTTCGGGATTTATTAGAAAACGTTATTTTTAGCCTGTGAAAAAAATGAGCAAAATCTGTCGAAAAGTGTTGGTATGCTGGAACATCCTTAAGTATATTTATTCTGAAGATAATTTTGATGAGTGATTTACTACATATTTCCCGTTTTTGAAATAAAAGTGTTAATTACATTTTCAAATATAAAAATTGACATTTATTATAAACAAATAAAACTTGAACTCAACAAATAATGTACAAGATGACGAACAATGGTACCGTATTGTTGTATTAGTTGAATTTAAAACATTTATTGTCAATGACATTAAGAGGAACTAATTTTTATGATAATTATTTATAATTCACATTAAATAATAATTAACCTCATGACCTATATATATATATTTTTTTTTTTTGTAAAGAGTACATTTTTTGTGTGTGAATAATATATTGTCGAAAAATTTACCATGAACATACTAAAAAGAATTTTTTATGACTTTTCAAATGAAATATTTAACTATATTCATGTTATTTTCATTATCGTCAATTCTTGTAAATTGATTTAATTCAGACATGATTAACATCATTAATTATTTTCACTATCATTCATTCTTGCAAATATATAAATCTCGGAGGGGAGGGGTTAGGTGCGTAAAGAGTTGATGTAGCTTTTAGTATGGATGACAGTGATTTCAGTTATTTTTATAAATTTTACTAAAATCAAATTTTTTACCAAATTACTAAACATTTGTTACACATCATGAAAATTAAAAACTTAAATATCAAAAAATATCAGATTATGCAGACATGTCAAAAATACTTTGCACTAGTAATCAAATGAACTTAAGGACGTTAGGCCAATTCATAAAAAATGATTAAAATTCTTTAGATGTAATGAAATATTGTTGATATTAACATTAAAAATAAAAATTCGACATGTAGGAGCTACGTATATACTACCGAATTTTCTCAGAGCCAGGCTTCATAATGTATATCTCATTAGTAATATTAACTATTGTAAGGATTCGAATAGAGTTACATAAAATAAATATGGTCAGCTGATAAATTGTTTCTACAATTTTACTCTTGATAAATTTTCCCATTTAACTAATATTCTGAGAAATACTCTACATTTTGTTTCTCCATGCCTCTAGGCTCCTGAAATGATGACATCTCAGTAAAATTTTGCAAAGTGGATCGCTATTACAAATTTCAATTTGATTAAGAAATATGATCATTAAAAAAAAGTTGTCATTTTTCGATTCCCTAGTCCCACAAGCAAAGCAGATGTATGTAGAGTCCCCTGCACACGAGGTAGTGTTCGCCAGTAATGGCCGATAGTAATTATCCCTCTATTGTCCTCGTGTGCAGGGGTACTACCGCTTCAACGTCCCGTTGGCTACAAGCAGGTTTGCGTTTAGTGGACGCCGGTGGACTAGTGACCGGATCACGTGACCTAGTGCCAGTCGAGCACTAGACCCATGTTCTCATACATCTTTTACCCAAGTGCCACAAATGGAAAACATTACTGTCCTTGTGTGTAAGCCTACTGTCCGGTCATTTAATTGGCTGCCACTTCTAGTAGCCAGTACTGGTTCATTATATTTCCCGTGTGCAGGGGGCTTCACTATGCTGGTCTACTCAGCTGATTGTTCCGCAAGGGATTTTGGAAGTGTATATGTGCGATATTTATAGTATATAATTGAATCCAATGGTTACCCAATTAACAAAACGATAGAACTTTTAGATATACTTTTTTTGAATGAGCATAACTGTACCGACCCAACGTCCTTAATAATGTAAAGAGAAAATTGTATATATATATATAAACATAATAGACACTTACCTCATAAGTTCAAAACTAATACATAGATGATTACGAAAATAAAAAAAATCTAACATATGTATAACATTATGGGTGCCATCCTTATCACGGTTACGTAAATCTGATAATATTCGTACTTCGACGGATGCCTGATGATGAAAACGTTTTTTATTTCGAATGATTTTTATTGCAATATGTTCATTGGTTTTATGATCTAATGCACGGATCACTTGCCCAAAACTACCTTTACCAATCACTTCCAATATTTCATATCGATAACTAATATGATCATGTAAAACCTATAAAAAATAAATTTAATTAATTAAAAATTTAATTACATGCTTTAAAAAATACGATTAAATTAAGATATTTAGTTATATATTATTTGAATTTTATGTATAAAACAAGTAAAAATATCAACAAACAGAGTTAATTGCTTAAATACACGGTATATACTAAGTTTATAAAAAAAAGTTCCAAATAAAAGTTGTTTATTTTAAAAAAGTAACGTTTTTTGTTTTTAAATTTTTTTTCTATCTCTTACGATTTTAAAGATGGATATTTCCCCCCTGACATGGGAAGCACTGTCTGATTTCGCCTATTAATGAACTTGACCTTACTTTTTGGCTCTAGAACACACACAGACAAAGTTTCAGCTCGTTATCTCTTTTCATTTTTGAGTTAGCGTGTTGACGGACGGCCGAATATTCGGCCATTTTATGAACAACTATACCAAAATTTTTTATCTACGATCAATATTTCCAACCGTTACAAAGTCGGGACTAAACTTAATATGCCCTTGTATATATTATAGGATATGTGGCCGCGCTGGTTTAGGCGCTCTGCTTGGAGCCGGAAGGTTGCGAGTTCAAATCCCGGTGGTGGCAGTTTGTTAATTTTAATTAATGGAGCGAATAATCGGCTAAATCGAGCTGCACACTCGAAAAATTCCTAGTCGGCATACAAATCTCTTGTCCTCTACCCACATGGTTATAAATTAATAAAGGTTAAAAAATAAAAAAACAATAATGTAGGTGGCCTCTGTTATAAACCATGGAGTCTCAGAAACGGAGGTAAAACTCCATTATTATTATTATTATATAAAAACCATAGACTTATTATATATAGATGAACGTCTACAGAGGTCTTATGGTTTTCGAAAATATGTTTCGAATATACGATGTTCATTAAAAATATACCACCATCATTAATTCGAAACATGTTGGATTCGATACAAATCAACTGTAATATTAAATTAAAAAATTAACGGCACTGTTACTGTCCATTGGTATACTATAAAAGGATTCCAAAATTGGGTACATAATATGCGTATTTTTACTATTTCCCACGGTTTTGTATGCGTTATACTTTGTATAACAGTAAATTTAGTTTAAAAGCAATTGCAGCCGGATGTTTGTTAATGAAATCAATAGCTTGTTTTTTTTTTTGTAATCAAATTCACAAGTGACGATTAAAAAATAATTTATTTATTATAATTAACCAACAAATATAATATTGTATAATAGATTTTATAAATTATTTATAATTTAAATTGATAATAATTATTTATATAAAAAAATTATGACATTTAATGCCCTGATATATTCATTATAAGTAAATTAATTAAATATTATATTACTAACGATAATATGTCACGCAATCTAATTCGTAAACGAACAAATATGATATATACAAAAAACTAAAAAGGGAGGTAGTAGGTATGTACACTAATAATATTTTATTTATTTCTCTATTGCTATGAACCGAAACATTGTACACGGTTTGACAATTTGTTTTTTTATTTTTTTGAATTATATTAACATTATTGTCATGGGATATTCATGTATACAGAGTGTCACGTCTATTTTTGTGTGATACCCCACCAATCAAAGCCCTTGGGAATTGTCCATAACATGCTATATACAAGCATTTCAGATTGTTATTTCTACGTATGGATCGTAAAATATTTGTAAACTTGTGTCATTCATGATAACAAAGAAACAATCTTCCAACTACTTTTGATTTTACCAAATTTATTTAGTTGATATCTTACATAGCTAATTTGGAATGACATTTCTAGACTTTTCCCTGACCTAAAACAAATTCCATGACTATTCCTAATTTTCCAGGTTTTCTAGGCCTATGGCCACTCTAATAACTAGTTGAAAAAGGTAAGTTGCCAATCTTATTACCTAATTTATGAACCTGTCATGGTGGGACACATTTAATCCATGAAGCCTATTGTGCTACATGAGTACCGTCCACAAGGAGCCACTACTCCTTGAACCATTTGGAGTTGTTCAAAAACAGCAGAAAAGATTTGACGTCGACAGATTTTAGTTCGGAGAGGTCGTCAATGAATGACTGACACAAATGTGCCAGTCTTCTCATAACAAGAGCTGGAAAGTGGCAGAGAAGGTGGGTCACCATCTTTTCCTCCTCATTGTGACAGCTCCTGCAAGAGCCGTGGTGCATTGACAATCCCAAGTGCTCGGCATGTTTGCCTTCCAGCCAGTGCCTTGTAATAGCTACTATTATATTGCTTATGAAAGGCTATTGAAGGGAGATAATATCTTCGGAACGCCTCCGATTGTCCTTTGACCATATCTGCCTTGCAGTATCACAAGTACGTTCTTCTCTCTACTTAATATTGGCCTTTTTTAGAATGGTTTCATTCAGGAGTAACTTGCAGTTCGTAAAGGGTAGGCATAGAACATAAAAAGGACCAACTGCCGTAACCTCGTATACTTTAATTATTTTATAATAATTCAGTGTAAATTATTTATCGTAAGATTGTTTTATTAAATATATGTATGCACTTATAAATACATAACTATGGGTGACATCCTGTATTACATTGAAATATAATATAGAAAATAACATATTATTATATTCGTACCTTGTTGTAACTGCCATTTTCATCATCATAACCCCAATTTGCTGCAGTAATATCATCCCCTAGGAATTTGCAGGCATCAAGTCCAAGGTACCATATTTTGTCATAATTCAATATTTCCTCTCTTTCATAATCCGTTAAACGATTTCCATAAAGTTTCAAGGCTTCTATATAATATAAATAAAAATAAATTATATACATTTTAATTTATTATTTGATATATTTTTTTAAATATTAATGACTTTAAATTACTTTACGTTGACGATTATTTAATAATTCTTTATCATAATTCTCTTTATAAATATTGTTGCATGTAATTTTTATTGAGTTATTGCGTATAGAATTACATAGAAATTTACATATATAGGAGAGTTCGTGTAAAATTTAATTGAATTTTATTGTTTTTTTATGTTGTTGTTGTCTTCTTCTATTGCATAAAAAAATCATTGTTTGTTTACGATTGATTAAAACATGCGACCAATTTTTATAAATAGCAAATGTACAATAGGATTTATCTTCTACGGAATGGGGAAATGCAGATTTATTGTATACATAATGCAATAAATATCATTTTAAAATAAACTAGGTGATTCGGCAAGCTTCGCACCGAAAGCCAGTTATTCTGATGTTAAATAATAGTGCTGTGGAGTTTTTTTTGTAGAATTGTATTAAACGGTTTAGAGGACCCACGCGAAGAATAACCTCCAAGCGATTGTTTTTTCTAGCTTTCTTGAAGATATCTGTGACAGCTCGGCTAATATAAACAAGACACTTAACCATTGGTGAAAACTATAATAAAATCTGTTCAATTCTTTTCGATCTTAGCGCGTACAGACTGACAGACATGGCAGGAAACTTTGTTTTGTAATAGTACTGATATCTCGAATACTAGAACATACTTTCTTGGTTTTAGTTTATAGATAGAATCAGAATTCTTGTGAGAGATTTGTAAAAATTTGAAGAAACTTAAAATAGGAAATTTTATATGAAATATTTTCCCAAAAACTGAATGAATAAGGCACGAATCAACGAAAAATTTTGAAAAATGAAATACTGGCCCTTAATGAGTGTCGAATTTCGAAAAATAATCAGCATTAAAACTGTAGAGTTTTTTATGCAAGATCTATTACTAACAAATCAATGAATTTGTAATACATTACCTTGTCTACTCATAGGAGTCTTAATACTGTTTGTTGAGGAGTTTGAATCCGGTGAATTTGATTGTTGATCATTATTATTGATATTACTATTATTATTATTTGTTGTATCTTGTTTATTATTTATGTTTACTAATATATTGTTGGTTGTATCATTGTTGATAGGACTAGCAGCAACCAAATGTAATCTTGATGCTGATTTACTTATTTCAAGTGATGGTAACTTTGTCTACAAATAAAAATATACGATCATATATAAATCACACTGCACATAGAAATATGATTTATCAAATATAATCAATCACATATTTATTTCCAGGTATTTTTATCGTTATAATCAATGATGTCGGCATTCTTTTTAAGGATTAACAATATTTTTTCTAAGGATCGTTTGATTGATTTCAATTGAATTTATTGAATATTTGCCCAATCTTATAATTTTTGAAATTGTTACATTTGTTCTTTTAGAATTACTTTATGACATTTTTTTTATGTTTAACTTAATTAATATGAGACTACATAATTCTCAAGTACAAATCTTATTTCTATGGAAACAGCACAACTTAAGACGTCGATTGCTGAGATTAATTAGAGAAATAGGGTAAATAGATTGGCCTACTTTGGTTGGTCATTGATATTAGTTAAGTAGGTAGTAGTATTTATAATATAGCTTGGACCCACGCAATAGTGTTTTGCATAATTTATATTTAAAATGTCAATAAAATGATTTTTGTTCAGATTTTTATTCAGTTTTACATAGACCACATTGAATTCGTCGATTTAAGAGACCTGCTTTAACACTATCAATATTATTGACCAAAAAAATGCAGCCGGTATTATTGATTATTAATATTGAATCCTTTGTGGATAAATACTGTAAATACAAGGGCCGTTCAATGAGAGCCGTCAATATCTGCAGTGTACCCTTTAAATGTCCACAAAAGATTTAGTTTTCAATTTTGAATAAAGCCAACTTAAAGTTAGTGGCACACAAATTGATACAGCGTATCACAACACAAGAGTCTGCTTCATTTCCATCGAAACCATTTAAGTCGATTTTTTGAAATATCCAAAGGTGAATCACTTTGAATCACCCGCATCGTCTAAACGGGTTTGCTTTTCTTAGGTACCTCGCTTTTTGATATCAAGTCTTGCTGTTTATACGCAGTTTTTTAAGTATTCTTAGACGCTTTTCACATTTTCGTTCATAGTAAAATAAAGTTAATATATTCGAAAAATTTAAATTGATTTATTTGAATAGATTATTTAAAATTTCACACCAAAGAAGTAGGGCTTCTAACGCGCGTATATAAATACACATACCCAATTTTTTTTAAAGTCTTTTTCTGGTTTGTGCCGTATCAATAAAGTCCATAATGGCATCTAATAAACTCTTTCTTTCAATGGTCGATATTGTTAGATTTATTTAGCTTTGCACTTGTAATGACTGAGTTTAAGGTCACTCGAGGTAACTACAACGCGTTTTGAATGAAGGTAAAGCTCTACAACAAGTTACATTGAGTGACGAGTAACTAACGCAGATATGATGAGTGTTTTTGGATCAATTTGAAAAATTAAGTTTTTTTTTTGCTTACCTCGGAATGAATTAAATTTGGTTTCGATGCCGATAAACCAGAACATTTTAATTGATGTTGTTTATTGGTTGTAGTGGAAGTTGTTTGATTTTTAGCCGCATTATATTTGGCTAACACATCCTTATGGTGTGGTGCTGATGGTTTCTGAAAAAAGAAAATATTAAAATTAATTCTTGTGAATATTCTCGTTAACGATGGAAACGATTCTTTAGATAAATTTCGATTTTTGCCCCAATTTCCTAGATCAAAATTTTTTGTATTTTATAAATACGTATTTCGACTACAAAGTAGACATCATCAGTATGAATTAGCTAATTGTAATTATTCTCCGAGCAGACCGTCACCAAATTAGCAACAAGTAACATCTCCTCGGAGAATAATTACAATTAGCTAAGCCATACTGATGATGACTACTTTGTAGTCGAAATACGTATTTATAAAATACAAAAAATTTTGATCTAGGAAATTGGGGCAAAAATCGAAATTTATTTCGAAAAATCCTAGAGTTCTCTTTAATATTATTTAGATTCTTTAAGATATTTTCTTATAATATGGTAGAAGAGGTAGAATACGAAATATTGATCAAAGACAAAAATTTTTGGTATTGGTGTTCATATAATGACTTATTAGTCCATTTATTTTTCGCATGTCCGTCCGTCCATATGACTTTCCGTCTCAGAACATAATGACTCAAAAATGAAAAGAGATAGTGAGCCGAAATTTTTTGTATATGTTTTAAAGCTAAAAAGTAACTCCTAGTTCATAGAAGAAAAATTTGAACACAAAAATGGTCCTTTTTTGAAAATAAAATTTAAGCTTATAAAGACATATGTGCATGTAGCATCTTTATTTTATACTACTTTGTACTTTCTACATCTATCTGTGTGTAAAATGTAAAATAAACAGTTCGTGCATTGACACTGAACTCAGTATAGACAACGTATTTAAGCAATTAACGCAGTTGGTTGTTGTCACTTGTTTAATTAAACATTTATTATATATATATATATATATATATATATATATATATATATATATATATATATATATATATATATATAAAATATATATATATATAATCTTTATATTACTTAAATTTTATCAAAAAATGAGATTGGCGCCAAAATATATTACATATCTATTCATTAAATAGATTTCAAAAAAGTTGTACAAAAATAATTAAGAAATTCATCAAATAATAAAATTGAATTATTGCAAACATAATAAATTTTATTATGAATTTTTAAATAAAAAAAATCGTATTTATGAATTCATAATAATAGATAATAAAATAAATTAAATGAAAACATTTTGGAAAAGTAAATAAAGATTTTGTGATTGATTTGGTTAAAAATTTTCTATTTATAGCACACAAAAATATATTAGGTATTTAAAAATAGCATCAAGAAAAAAAATTGTGTCATGCAATTTCATTTCATGTTTGTTGACATTAGTTAAGGCGCACATGGAAATGAATTTATTATATGTTATGGAAAATTTATTTTCATATAGTAGTAATATAAAACAAAAGATGTAATATACCTAATGAGTCAATTGTTTAAATACCCTGCATCTACTGAGTCATTTACCTTTGCGTATTCTGTTTATTTAACTTCAGCATAAACATATAAATAACATGGTTTTATACATTGCGCAAGTATGAATGTAGATTTGCGCTAAAATTGTAAGAAACTTATTGAGTTTCTGAACAAACGTGGTTAGCTTTCAAGAAAGCAACAAAAAACTCATGGGTAGATATTATATCCTACAGGTAGCGGTTTCCTCCACGAACTCCAGATGAATATCGGCATAGTTCCTATCATAGTCGGCTGTAGCCGCATATCCTACCAATTCCTAGTCTATACACAAGAATTCCTTCCACTCCATATCCTCACATCCTTAGGTATCACAATGGATCTTATGGGCGAAGTGTAGCCCGTTCAGGGCAGCCCCTACAATCTATCTATCTATATCCTACAGGTGTAGAGTTAGTTACATGTTAAATTTAAGGAAAACTAAATCATTCAACAGCCATAACTGAGCTCTGATTTACTATACATTATTTATAGTACCTGGATGCCCAATCTCTGCTCTGGGCTGAATAGTAGCGTAGGATACAAAATTCCAGTATGTGGCAACTTTTGTCGAGTTTGCGCAACATTATCACATCAATGTCTTACAAGTTGCCTACCATTAAAAAGTTTCACGCTATTTTTTTTTGTGAAAAACTGGAAAAATACTTATTTTCTTAGAGATAATAATAAAATTTTATCGTTTGAGTCGTTTTCCTTTTCTATTATATAAATATTGCTCGTTTAATAGTATAGGATAAAAATGGTTCTTAGGATATACAAAAAAAAAGGTTTATTCTAGATGAAAATCAATAGGTTTTTTTCTATAGAGTCTTTTGTATTATGCATGTTTTTTTCATAACAAAAGTACGGAAAGTTTAGATCAGTCTCTGGGGGTTCATCATTCTTACATACAAAAAATAAAATTTAAATTCCAAAATTAACGAACGTGGAGATTTTAAGGATAATAATTTAAATCTATACACTTAATTCTTTAATGTACCCAGCCCAAGGTAAGAAATCTTCCTTAAGGATACGAATTATTTTTTATTTATAATATACAGACTGTTTCTAAATATCATGTCACTATTGAAGGAAGTCACTAAAAAAGGCATAGAAAGGTCTATTTGCCAGGCTTAGACCTTTCTACTATACTACTACTCTTAACTAAAGAATTATTTCCTTCAATTATCCTGCATAGAAGCTCTGTACTCGAGGTTTAATATTAAGTACGGATCAACTCCTAACTCCTTGACTATGCCCGTAAACGACGTTCGACGGACCGACGGTTGTTTTTATATATAGTTATGAGGTCGATATTATTTATCTAAACGACGATACCAATATTTGTGTTTATGATATGTCTTAATAATAGTAGTGATAAAACTGTTTGCAAGTTTATAATATACAGTGTGTGTTGGCAAGCATTTCCAATAGAGAATCAATGTTAAATATTATTTATTACTGACTGTCCGTGTGGTTAATGTATGAAGTCAGTCAGTACAGATGTAATGAGAGTCATCACATGTACAGTCATCAACCATACACATGTATGCGTATGGTTGTTTGTTTGTCATTTAAAAGTGGGGATTTTGTGATTCACATACTAAAGTTGAAAATTCAATGAACATATTTAACCATTACATGTGTACTGACTGACTTTATACAGTAACTACACGGACAGCTAGTAATAAATAGTATTTAACATTGATTCTCTATTGGAAAAGCTTGCCAACACACAGGGTATATTTTTTATATATTTATATTTATATTATTTTATTCTGTTTCATTCTAATTAACTAATTAATTAAATATATTTATCCTCTTCTATTTAAGTATGTATGTCTATTAAAAAAATTTATAATTAACCGTCTGCTGTTATTTATTTCAACAATTTAATTTACCTAAATATTTTTACATCAACTCTGTGTCTGTTTGTTTGTTAATAATAATGAAGATGATGTTCATGATGTTAGCGAACGCACTGTCTAGTTTTAATTGTACGGTGATTAAGGCTAATTAGGTCGATTATTTTGTATATATTCTGTTGCAAAGAGTATATTGTCAGTTTATATTAATCCGGTTCGATTTTTAATTTAATTGGCAATAATTACTATTATTCGTTTGTATGGCGTTTAGAATTTGTGATCTTTTTATGTCTATTCGACAGATGATAGGAGTTTTCATCGGATGATAGAGAACTTTACCGGCTAACATATAGACCAGGAGTCAGCAACCTAAAAACCCGTTTCAAAATATTAAGTAATTAGTTAAGTGACCACTTAAATGAGCAAATATATTTATACATTCATTTTATTTAAAGTCCGAAGAGGAGCAGCATAATTACCGAAAATTCCAAGAGACTGTCCTAGGATGCATTCAAGCTGAACAGAAATAACAACTTCGAATGGATATCGGATTCATCATTGGACATTATCATCTACGAAAGCATCTATACATTTTAGGATTACACAATGGATCCATTATTTGCAGACTATTTGCAGAATCTCTCGGTTACAGCAGATACAAAATATTCGGTTCATCTCAACCCGAATATAATATGAACCTTCAGGAAAACCTGACAAGAAGCTCCTGGCTATTACCAAGATATGGGAGAAGTGAATCACGTCAAACTGAAGTAGAAGGGATAGCACAATGGGTCATTAGGCCGACTTGCAATATTTTTGTATACCCCAAGATGTCTCACTAAAGACGATCCGAGATTTGTTTGTTTTTTGACGATCTTGAGAACAATCAATTTTCACTGAGATACGATATAAGAAGAAATGAGAATGAACCCTCAAAGTTTGAGACCAAACGAAACGACATTCTCGCCTCTCGACAACACTTAGTTATTAAGGTGGTTGTCTGGATACAATATTGTAAAAAAAATTGTGGAGCGTATGCGTATTATAGTAAGAATGAAGGAACGTCATAATAATCCATAATTTTTGCCCAAGACTGTACCGGTAGACATGTTACACTCACGATACTTGTCTATATCACACACGTATATTTATTTATAAAACGCTTCACTTTGCGCTGTTATAACTAAACAATGAGACGGTCAGTAATTCTCGTTTCTTTTTTTTTAAATACGCAGAGAAAATTCAATAATTTAAAGCTATTTTTTTAAAAGATTCGCAAGTGTCGTTTTTTCATTAAAAATAAAAAAACTGGTAGAAATACTGCGTAAAATTGGTAGTCTCCATTGCTCCCTCATGTTAATTATTCGAACTTCAATAAACTTTTACTCAAGTTTGAGACCGGGTCAATCGATTTCAAATTTTCTATAAAGTAAAATATTTCTATAAAGAAAAATTCTATAATTATGCCCATTAGCACGTTAACTACCTTAAAGGTATGACCTACTCTAGTAGGATAGTCGAAAACAAATTATCACGATAAAGTTCATATTTTTTATAAATTACTTTTGTTGCAGAGCTATTTTATATGATATAAACTTGGCCTTAAACTAAATTTTTGTTCATATTTGACATTTATTGCAATATAATATGAAACATATACTATCTGACATTTGCCTCTTATATATTATAAATACTTTAATAATATATTTTTAACCCGACTTCAAAAAGGAGGATGGTTCTCAATTCGTCTGTATTTTAATTTTAATTTAAATGTTTGTCACCTCAGAACTCCGTCATTTCATTTATGAACCGATTTTGAATTTTTGTTTTTGTTTTAAAGGGTTTGATTTCAGATTGGTCCCATTGTCACTAAATCGCATTCTGATGAGGTATATCGCATTTTGAAAGGGTTTACTTATTCATAATGGGAAAATAAGAAAATTTTTTTAAAAACCGACTTCAAAAAAATTTTTTACAAAAAAAAAACCGACCCCAAAAAAAAATTTTTACAAAAAAAAAAAACAAAATGTATGTAAAAAAAACTGAAAATCTGTTATGAAAAAATGCACTAAAAACTAAAAAAAAATGTGTTATAAAAAAATGCACTAACAATTAGTAGGTCGTTTAGTAGGTCTACCCATATTCTGACAAATAAAATCAGTTATAGAACTTCAAAGTCACTAAAAAGCGAGAAATAAAAAATATTTAGACAAAATAGAAACCCGACTTCAAAAATCAAATATTCTAAAACAAAAAAAGCACTCTTTTTAGTGCATTTTTTGTTTTAGAATATTTGATTTTTGAAGTCGGGTTTCCATTTTGTCAAAATATTTTTTATATATTTATATAATTTATAATCTTGACCGAGAAAGTAATAATATCATACACCTGGATTCGTACATTCTCAAATCACAGACACAATTAGCATAATGAAAGCGAAAAAAAAAGTGCTAAAAAAGTATTTTATAAATCCATTAATTAAAATTTAATTATGATAAATTAATTCGCTAGCTACGTTGTTATATGGTCTAAGCAAGTAGAATTAATTTCATTAAACAAATTAAGTGATTTCTAAGTGTATATTTCATTTTTTTTAAATATTAAATTACGAATAATTAAACCTGATGTAGAAATAAAACAGAAATTCACTATAATTAAGATTAAACAATTCCATAAGCGAAGCTATTAAATAAAAATCCAGTAAATCTGGTCTCCATCATACTAGTAGACTCAGAGTAATTAATAATATTACAATTTCACTTAGAAAATCTTGACCTTTATTAAAAAAAAAGACGACTTTCTCTTGATTGATTTCCAAGTTATAAAAAAATATATCATTCTTGTGGATAATGCACAGATTTTCGATATTGATCTGTTTAATGATAAAAGGGTGTTGGGGAGATTTGACTAAGATGACCAATTTTTTTGCCGCAGTTCGTAAATTATTAATATTGAACTTCATTATTATAACCGGTATTAGTGATGTCTCGAAAGACGATATTTAGAATCCTGACTTTCGATAATAGGGAATATGCATGAAAATTTTTTTTCACATTTATTTTCAGAATATGAAAATACTGTTAATACTGTAATAATATTTAAAAACGAAATTAAAATCCGACAAATATCAAGGAAGCTATAAGCTTTTAAAGATTATTATCTGTCTCTTTCTTGCAAAAATACTAAAAACGGAGTTTTACGTGTATTTTAAATGGCGAAAGTGTAATATGACGTCACATAACATATCAAGAAGGCTATCACCCTCTTTGTCTAATCGGGAATTTCAATCATTCATATCTCGCTTATTTTTAAAGTTATTTAAAAAGTAATTTTACCTTGATATTTGTCAAGTAAATATGCTTCAATTCAAGTGAAAAAAATTTTCATGCATATTCCCTATTATTCGAGAGACAGATGAAAGTATTTTCTTTTAATCTCTATAGACTTTTAAGCAGTTACTGAAAATTCCGTCGGCTGTAAGTTGAGAAAAAAATGATTAGACTGAATTCAAATACTAAGCAATTATCAATTATTGATTGCAGGAAAATTTTGGAAGGGTCTAGATAGATAGATTGTAGAGGCTGCCCTGGACGGGCTACACTTCGACCATAAGGTCCATTGTGATGCCTAAGGATGTGAGTGGAGTGGAAGGAATTTTTGTGTGTAGACTATGCATTGGTAGGATGTGCGGCTGCAGCCGACTCTGATAGGAACTATGTCGATATTCATCTGGAGCTCGTGAAGGAAACTGAAGAAAACCTTCACAAGCATAGCCGGTTACTTCGTTCTAGTCTATACGCCGACAGTTTAGTAAAATAACCGCCCCCCTTTTTTTTTTAATAATTGAAAAACTGCCGATGTCGGGATTCGAACCCATAACCTCCCAGTTTCAAAGTAGGCTTACTGCGCAGACATAACGCCCTAGACCACTCGGCCACTTGGACTGGTTTGAAGGAAACAGTAATTATTGTGTTTACTTAAGTACAAAAAATCTTCAACTATAAAAATGAGACGAGACGAGACGATAGAACACCTTTACAAGTCAATACAATACATGAGACATGATACACTCGTCTCGTATAGCGGCATCACTACCGACAAAGTACTAATCGTTATCCAATTAAATATATTAGTTACCTTTGGCATTTAATTCAAATCAAAAATGACCTTTACACCGTGTATCATGCAGATGGCTATTAGAAGGTATTTAATCTAATTGACGCCACATTAGAAGATTGCATCTATGCGAGGCCGGGGGGCGGGACGAGTCGCTAGTTATTTATCATAAATGTAATTTATTAATCGTTGTGCACGCTAAAGGTTTAAATGATCTAAAAGAGTTAAACTATTTTTAAATAAATTATTTATCGTTTAAACTTAAATAGCATAATGTACCTTTTTTTTATTCGAAAAAATAAAGTAATGTCGGGTTGTGTTTTGGTATTTTTAAGGCACTAAAAAGCAAAATATAAAATAAAATTTGTAAATGTGTGGGATGCTTGGTGTTGTTAAGTTCTACACAAAGCATCTTAAGCTTTCAATTCTAACAAATTTTTTAAATACAGTATGAGGATTAATTGGACCCGGGCCCGATCTGAATAATTTAATTAATCTTGAAAAAAGGTCATTTTTGTAAAAAAAGAACTGAATTTGGTTTTTTTCACGGCTAAAACTTTTGCCATTTCACATTTAATTGACGCCGAAAGACGATTTTTTTACCTAAAAACGACCCGGGTAATTGAATTGTATTCCCATTGTTATCACCACTCCCATCAACATTCTATTTCGAGGGATATTTTCGAATTCCATGATGGAATTTTGTGAAAATGTTATTTTATTTATAATGAACAACTTTCAACCGATTTTTTCGAAAACCTAATAAATAAGGCACAAATCAATTATATAATTTGGAAAAATGAGCGCTATCTTTGTGGCCTTGTTTTCCAAGTTATTGTATTGTCGTCAGAATTGCATACATTACCAAACCGTCAAATCAATACGATAATTAGAGGTGGCTAAAAAGCGACTTACAAAATTTTCTTACATGTAGGTCAAGCTTACAAAAGCGTATTATTTCGTTTTAATCTTTAAAGTTGGAAAAATTGATGTAGGTATTTCACTCAGAGAATCATGCGATGTTTATCTCGATAGATTTCCAAGAAAATAATATAATGTTAATGACACATCGTCCTGATTATACGAAGATCCCTTCGTCTAATCGGGACGATGTGCTATCGCAAGATCTACAGTTCGCGAT
This sequence comes from Nineta flava, assembly GCA_963920215.1. Lineage (NCBI taxonomy): Eukaryota > Metazoa > Arthropoda > Insecta > Neuroptera > Chrysopidae > Nineta > Nineta flava. The sequence continues at coordinate 50,346,345 of OY986044.1, forward strand.
AGCATACCATCTGTTTTGGAAAGCTTTGCTAATAGAAAATCAATGTTAAATAAATTTTACTATAATAATTACACAATGCTTCATAAAGAAATAATAATAGTGGTGTAGTCTCAGTAGTGTGTGTGTGTGTGTGTGTGTGTGTGTGTGTATATACGTAATGACTAATAATGTTATAAATTAAGTGGGCATTACTTTTAAATCCCCACTCTTAAGTGACATCAAACAAACATCATACCACAAGCAGCCACATACTTGTAAGTATGTGTATGTGTGTATGGTTTTATACTAAATATTTTATTTAACATTGATTCCCTATAAGAAATGCTTTTGAAAACAGACTGTATCTTCTATGGATGAACCCCTCCCCCTCCCCATATTAACCATTTTCATCTTTCAAAATATGTTTAAAATTAATGAGTGCTTTGTGAAGCTATTTTGGCCGACATATAGTCATGCCGCAAGAGACGAAAGAAACCAGACATTTCGATAACATAAATCAATTAATTCTAAACAGTGGACAACTCATCTTTCCAAATGTATTAGATTTGATTTGTATTTAATATTCTGACATAATAAATTTCACAAAAACAATGATTGAAAATCTGAATGAGTACCGTTTCATGTGAGGAGGATCTTTGCCAGACCATAGCAAGTACAGCGGCTGCATATGAAGATGCAGCTGTTACAGATGAAGATACAACGGATGATGTTGATGGACCTTGATGGTGATGATGACGTGTTGATGTTGTTGCTGTTGTTGTTTTGTTCTGCCTGGGATATGTATAATAAGTCGTTGTGGAATTGTTATTATTTGACGACATAAAATCATAAAGGACATTAGCCCCTTTAATACACTTAAAACAATAAGCCACTTTGAACAAAACCAAGAAAACACTTCAAACTTAAAAATTCAACACAAATTCACATATGTTGACAACATTTTTGGTAATTTTTCTCTAAGAGATGGCGATTGTTGTTGATTTTGAGACAAATTTGGTAACAATAGAATTTGCATTGTTAACAAAATCTCACAAGTGGATACTTTTGTTTTGGATGTTATTATGATGAATTAAAATGATTTATATCTGTTAATCGTATCTCGTAACATTTATCGTTGTTGTTTTCGGCGAGAGACAGAGATACGATACGATATCCGATATATAGATATGTATAGGCAGCCAGCCACGCACTTTTTTATTATAAAAACGTGTGTACGAGCACTGTAAATATTGTATATGTTGTCTGTATGTATTGTAGTATCTCTCTACATTGTACACGTATAAATGGGAATATGTACACGGCTTCTCTGTAGTAAATGTATATGATATGAAACCCGCCTACGATCGATACATATCGAAATATGCGCATGTTTCATCTCCTTTAGAAAATTTTGCAACATATATTTTATAAGTGTTTATTATACTGAGAGTTCCAAAAAAAGTGTTGTTGGACTTCCAAAAACTTTTTCTAATTCCATAAAGTGAGCTGATAATCGATAGATAGATAAATTTTGAGGTATGAATTGTGTTGTACTTAGACTCTTTTGGCCCATTGTGCCCTCTTCCTTCTACTTCATTCTGACGAGGTTCTTCGGTTCTCCCATATCTTAGCAATAGCTAAGAGCTTGTTTATCAGATTTTCCTGAAGGTTCATATATTCGGGGTGAGATGCACATTCGTGGTTAAAGATGATGTGGTTAGATGCTTTTTCCCCTCGCCGCATAGTCTGCACATAATGGATCCGCTGTGGATCCACAATGACCAGGAACTTGCTTGTCTGGTTTTCCTGAAAGTTCTTATATTCGACGTAAGATGCGCCGAATATCTGGTATCTGCTGTAATCGAGGGATTCGCAGTTAAAGATGATGTGGCTGGATGTTTCTTCCTCCTCATCCTACAGTCGACACATAATGGATCTATTGTGGAGTCCTTTTGTGTGCAGATCTTATTGTGTGTAGATGATAATGTCCGGTGATGAATCCGGTAAACTTTCGAAGTTGTATCCGGTACAGGTTGAGCTCATCGAGAGACAGCCTCTTGGATTCCGAAACAGTATTTTCCCGAGTTTTTGTTGCGGTGTATTTTCCCAGTAATCATGGTGTTTAAAGTCTATCCACTAGTTGATCACTTGTATGCATGCTGTTTTTGGACTTCCAAAAATAGGTTCTGGGCCTATACAAATTGGAGTTGATAATATAGTATAATTCCAATAATTGTCCGGGCCTCGTTGATGAAACAAAAGATCATATTCAAGTAGTTTTTGCAAGCAGCAAGTATTGGGTAACTCTTTCAGGGTCTATTATTTGTGGAAAAGCAAAACGTTTAGCAGAGAAAATTGACAGTGTTGTAATTCTTCATCAGAATACACAAATTTAAATTTTTTTTTAAAGGAATGAACTTTTTTCAGAATTAATCCAACTATCCGAATCCTAGATAATCCGGATAATTGAAGTTCTACCATAAAATTTTACCGAGATTTTGTTTATTGGCTTTTAACTAATCATTTTGCCGTCACGACATTAGTAGAAACTAAAGACTTTAAAATATCAAAGAAGTAACTAACGTTTTGTCTACTTGGAACTGGGAGGTTATGGGTTCGAATCCCGACATCGGCAGTTAGTCAATTATTAAGAAAAAAAAAGGGACTCACATCCTCACATCCTTAGGCATCACAATGGACCTTATGGTCGAAGTGCAGCCCGTCCAGGGGAGCCGCTACAATCTACCTATCTATTTTAGTGTGTTACCTATTAATAAAAGCGTGTATTTTAGAATCCAATTCTTGAAAATATACATTTTTTTCGGATCACTCTGTCCAGTTTTAATAAAAACTATGTTTATTTCTGAGTATTATAGCATTTGATACTTTTTTTTTTTGGATTATGTCTACAATAATTATCAAATACTGAAACCATTACATAGTTAAAATTAATTAAAACTGGCATACAATATTTGTGGATTCTTAATACGTTTCTAAAAACCATTTTATATTGAAATGTTATTAGCAATAAATTTGTGTTTTACGAATTAGATAAAATATCATTTACGACAGACTGATGATAAGGCTTTGTAGGTTTATGTTATATGTTAAAAGTTGTAATTGAATGAGATACGATCGTATTTAATTCAATAAATTTTCATAAATTATTTCAGCTCATTCAGCCTACACCATTTTTCATGTATGAATTATTTAAATCTGTAAATATGTATAAATATATATATATATATATATATATATATATATATATATATATATATATATATATATATATATACCTACTTCTTTCTTCTTTAATGATGATGAAATGTATCCATGTGAGGTGTTTACAAATTGGGCATTATTTTTGTTATCGTGCCTGAGAAACACCGAGGATGTAGTAATCGTATAGGTGACCAAAAAAAACATAATACAGTCAAACCTGAATGAGCGAGAACTGGGTAAGCAAAAAACTCTACAATTGGGAGTAATTACTAGGTCCTGCCATTTTAACCCATCAAAAACCATGCATAGCACTACTATAACATCTAAGGTAGCTCAGTTGGTAGAGCATTGGCCTGGAATGCCAGAGGTCGTGGGTTCAATCCCCATCCCAAGATGTTTATGCTTTTTCATATCAAGCATTTTGATGTCAAAAAATGTTATCAATGTTCAGACATATTACTTAAATGTCAAATAAAGTAAACGCAAGTCACTTCCGTTGGTATAATATAATCGAGAGGCAACCATACTAACAATGTAAATAAATAGACATTAGTTTACAAAAAACAATTTAAAAATATTTGAATAGTAAATAAACAAAATTAATAATACAATGACATCAGAAATGATAGTGAAAGATTATATGCACAGCACTACCATAACATCCAAGGTAGCTCAGTTGGTAGAACATTGGTCTAGAGGTCATGGATTTGTAGCGCTGTCGTTTCATCATTAAATTATTATTATAATTTTGTTGATGAAGCGACACCGTTAACATTCACAGCAACTGTGATAATAGAGGGAAGTTATAGTTGAAATGCAACAGATAAAAAATGAAGAACAAAATTAAAATAATAATTTAATGATGAAGCGACACCGCTACAGGTTCAATCCCTATCCCTATATGTGTATGGTTTTCCGTATCAAGCATTTTGATGTCAAAAAATGTTCTCTAAAAGTGAGAAGCACAACCGTCTATATGAGAGAGTCGTTTTTTACACCTGGACGTCTATAGCTGAAGCTGCCACTTGCCCTATATGTCTATAAGCCAGAGTCGAGCGTATCCATTATCTGTTATTTATGACGCTTTCTAAATTTCATGGAACAACAAAAAATTCAAATAAATGTATTTACATATCTATCACTGTTTCCTGTATGTTTTTATACCTCTGTAAGTGAGAAAAACTGCTCCTACACCTCTCTAAGTGAGAAATTTGGTTAAGTAAAAAACCTAAATAAGCGAAAAAAAGAGAACGGTCACGTGAACTCTCGCTTATCCAGGCTTGACTGTAGTGTAATTCATAATAATATTTAATACTTAAGGCTGTACGCGCATTAAGGCAAGGTAAAGATAACGAACTGAATTTTTAATATGTTATTAATCAATAGTAAATACACATGAACTAATTTTCTTTGGGGAGAGATCTGAGGTCCAGTTTTTGTACGATACTGATCGAAGATTCTTTGTCATCAAATGCTTGATAATAAAAATCATACACATCTAGGATTGGAATCGAGCTCACGACCTCTGGTATTCTAGATCTACGTTCTGCGTCTGAGCTATTTATTATTTACACATTTTTTAATAGTTTTTTGTAATCTAGCGTCTACACACCTATTTTTAGTATGGCTGCTTTTCGGTTATATTATACCAACGGAAGTGAGTAGCGTTTACTGATATTTGACATTTAAGTAATATGTCTGAACATTGATAACATTCTTTGACATCAAATGCTTGGATGCTAGGATTGGAATCGACTACTCCTAGAAGACCATAATTTAGACACCAAAGAATCGAAATAATACAGTCAGTGCCCAGTTTATTTGGAGTATTAAAAAAAAACCCTTTCCATACGATTCCATGTCAGACTTAAGTAAGATTCAGGTCGTTTTAATACCCAGTTTATATACATCCAACACATCGGTTAGATTACAGATCATATGACGTCAAAAGGTGTGGTTAGATGGTAGTAGCGGTGGTAATCCCATGGGATAAACATTTTATGATTTTTTGGTTAAGAGGTAATTTTTTTTTGTATTCCAATTGAAAAGTAAAACAATGTTGATTATACCTGTTGTGTTTAAATTTTGAAATGTGTATCATACGCCGTTGTCTTTTCGATTTCCACTTAATTCTAGAAAGTAGTGAGATCAAACAAAGTTTACATTGTTATTGATTTAGAAATTTAGAAAATAACTATATTCTATATGTAATATAGATTTAGAGTAAGTGAGAAAAAATGAGCTTTGTTGAAACGACAAGCAGCTAAAACTTCTAAGAATAAGTTCTTTGTCTAGCTCTCTTGTTTAACGCTCCTGGACACGGGGGCAGTAGTGGCGTCAAGTAGTAGACACTAACCATTAATAGTGACCTGTAATTATCCTTCTACTGTCCTTGTGTGCAGAGGTACTACCGCTTTAAAGTCCAGTCGGATTCTGGAGGCCACCAAACTCAAGCAGGTTTGAGTTTAGAGGACTGTAGTTCTGGAGTTCAATTTACACCTTATTATTTTATTCCAACTTTTCTCAGCTATACTATTGGAGATACACTATATACGGGGACAGAAATTTCTGTGACAGGCAGACATTGAGTTGATTCCATAAGTGTTCCATTGATCGAAGTACCTACGGAACACTAAACACAGGAACATATTAACTTTGTCGTATTAAAAAAGGAATCATAAAACAAGGAAGGTAATCAATACGTTTCATTATCATCTATAAACGGTTTATTAATAATAAAATTAGATAAAATAATAAAGATAAGCGTTCGTTGTTGTTGTGGTGGCTGGCTTGTTTACTTTGTCTGAGCTGCGTCGTTTAAAGCAACAAATTAAATAAAACGTATTTTTTTATGACTTGTTTTGGAAATAAATTTATAACGTATACAAAATCATAAAAGTTATTCACTCGTAAAAAAATTGTACTAAAAAAAATCTTTGTACTAAAAACCTCTATATACAGAAATTAACAAAAACCTATGTCATTGAATTAAACATTGGAGTAGAATATATATACACATAATGGAATTAATTTACCAGTCCAAGTGGCCGAGTGGTCTAAGGCGTTATGTCTGCGCAGTATGCCTACTTGGAAACTGGGAGGTTATGGGTTCGAAACAAGACATCGGTAGTTTGTCAATTATTAAGGAAAAAAAAGGGGCGGTTAATTGACTAAACTATCGGCGTATGGACAAGAACGAAGTAACCGGCTATGCTTGAGAAGGTTTTCTGCAGTTTCTTTCACGAACACCAGATGAATATCAGCATAGTTCTTATCATAGTCGGCTGCGGTCGCATGTCTTATTAATTCCTAGTCTATACACAAAAATTTCTTCCACTCCACTCACATCCTCACATCCTTAGGCATCAAAATGAACCTTATGGCCGAAGTGTAGCCCGTCTTGAGTAGCCTCTACAATCTATCTATCTATGGTATTTACTTACTATCACAATTGAATTTGAACGAGAGCATGAAAATTATTGAGTTAAAATTGAGCTGAATTTATTTCGTTTACGAAAAAAACGCTTGATACAAAAGTTGTTTGGCTTGGAATAATTTTGTAATTTAAATTTTTGCTCTTAGGTCCTCGTACGATTTTTGAGAAAATTTCCAAAAATAAAAAAACAACAGTCATAGTAAAGTGTCACTTTCCCGGTTTGTAGATTTCTATCAAAATATGAATTAATTGCAATCCTCTAATGCTATTCGAGCTAAATTTAAAATTTTGTATCTCAAAAATTTCTTTACTTCGTTCACCGGTAAATTACTCTTTCGAACAAAATTAAAGAACGTGAAAATCTTTAGATCTTAAGAAGTGAAATCATAGTACAAAGTTTAAAAAAAACCGTCAGAATCGTTTTCGACAAATTCTCAAAAAACTTAAGACTAGAACGTCATTTCCGTCAAAACATTGCAGTCACGTGAGACGCCAATACTAAACTCAAGTTAAAAGTTTGATAACTCTCTTCGTTCTTGAGATATCTGGTTCACAGACATCCTACATACATACATCCTGCAACAAAACATCGCGGAAATACTGTTTCGAAATGCATCCAAGAGGCTGTCTTTCGATGCAATCAACTTGAACAGGATACAACTTTGAAAGGTTACCGGAGTCATCACCGGACATTAGCGCCTACGAAACACCGGGGAAATACTGTTTCGAAATGCATCCAAGAGTCTGTCTTTCGATGCAATCAACTGGAACAGGATACAACTTTGAAAGGTTACCGAAGTTATCACCGGACATTAGCGCCTACGAATACAAGAGGATTTGCACACAATAGGACTCCACAATGGATCTATTATGTGCAGACTGTGCGATGAGGATTAAGAAACATCCAACCACATCATTTTTAACTGCGAATCTCTCGTTTACAGCAGATACCAGATATTCGGTACATCTCACCCCGAATTACGAATCTTCAAGAAAACCTGATAAGATTACTCCTGGCCATTCCCAAGATATGGGAGAATAGAATCTCGTTAGACTGAAGTAGAAGGGGGAGTACAATAAGCCACAAAGTAGAAGTGTGCAATGCTTATTATACCCCAAAATATATCTATCTATCTATACAGTCTGTTTTCAAAACCATTTCTAATAGAGAATCAATGCTAAATAAATATATCAATTAATTTTAACAATAAAACTATACAATACACATACATACAAACATCTGGAGAGTGCATACTGTATGCGTATGGTGTTTGTTTGTCATTTAAGAGTAGGGATTTTGTGATGCACATACTAAAGTTAGGAAGTCAATGGACATATTTAAAATTTAACCCACTCTCTATACATGTTTCTACAGTACTGACTTACTTCACACAATAACCACTATTTTTATTTCTTTATGAAGCAATGTGTTGTTATTATAGTAATACATAATATTTAACATTGATTCTCTATTAGCAAAGCTTTCAACACACACGGTATACGTACACACTCAAAGATCCAACAATGGCCAAAAATGTTTTTTTTTTTGATTCGGGAGACCTCAAAACGTAATAGCAATTTTCGAAAACTATATCACATCATCGAAAACTATACCACATATTCTACGTATATAGAGGTAAAAAATTATACTAAACTGTAGGAGTTCTGAAGGCAACATGATGTGATAGAACCAACAAACACGATGAAGTAGACGATATTGTTTATATATATATATGTGTGTGTGTGTGTGTGTGTGTATTCTCATATTTTCATAATTATTGTTTTCCTATTTTTTCTGGGTGAAATGAAAAATCTCAAAACTGCCATATATAATATATTTGTACCAAATGATTTCAAAAACATACAGAAATGTGTACAGTTCAATTCATTTAAATTGTTCAACCATATTAAAACTTTTAACTGTTTACAAAAATTTCTACTATATATTATAAAATGCAACGCCTCTGAGTCTTCCAGTCTATCTGTGCTTTAGTGTGATTACAACACGAAATCTAATTTATATGCTTTTTTGAAGTTACACTTCTTCAGGCGCACTTAGGGTAAAATATTTTACAGGTTGAAGTTGACCATAATAAAAACAATAGCTGCATCGTATCGTATTTTAACCAACGCCATATCAAAATCGGGGACATAAAATTTTTCACCAATTTTAGCGATTTTTTTAAGGGGTACATACCCTTGGAAAAAATGTGAAAAAAGTGAAGAAAATTTTTCTTCTCCATTTTAATAATAATCATTTTCTAGACCAATTTTGACCCAAACAGTTCGAAAATCAGGTTCATTTTAACGTCCGACCAACACATTTCAAAATTTTGCCTTCTCAATTCATACAGTTTGGAATTTTAGCACTATAGGTCTGATACCTTGAAAACCGTTAATCGTATCATATTTTAACCAACGCCATCGTTTTCGCTAGGTCCAAATTAGCTCTAAACTAAGTTTTTATCAAAATTGGGGATATAAAATTTTCCTCAAATTTTAGCGATTTTTTTAAGGGGTAGTACCCCTTGGAAAAATGTGAAAAAAGTGAAGAAAATTTTTGTTCTCCATTTTAATAATAATCATTTTCTAGGCTAATTTTGACCAAACAGTTCGAAAATCAGGTTCATTTTAACGTCCGACCAACACATTTCAAAATTTTGCCTTCTCAATTCATACAGTTTGGAATTTTAGCACTATTGGCCTAATACCTTGAAAACCGTTAATCATATCATATTTTAAATAAATATAAATAAATAATAAATAGAAAAAAATAAATAAATTAATAAATTAAATATATATATATATATATATATATATATATATATATATATATATATATATATATATATATATATATATATATATATATACATATCTAGCCTTCATATAAATGCGAGGAAGTCGCGGGAAAGAGCTAGTGATTAACAACTCTGTATGCTACTCCAAATTTTATGAATAACAAGGTAGAATGATTTAAGTTGATGTGGTTTTATTATTATTTACCAACGATTGACGTTATGTTTTCTGTGTCGCATACTTCTTCGACACATACACACACATTTACACACACACACACACATATACATACACTCATATTCCAACAAACACTATTCTTGTGACTCTTTTATATAATATCTATGTGAATGACGTCATTGCTTCAGTAAAATATTATTTTCGTCATTATAATGATGCTGATTTTCTTTCTAAACACGGTGGAGAGAATTTTCACTTATACATTGAAGTGCATATAAAATATATGAGATATTTTTTTGTTAGTATTTTTTTAGTGGAAATATCAAGTATGGTTTTCGTCGTTCATGGCACACACACAAAAAAAGAAAATTTAAAAAGAAAAATGTTATGCAATCTTTTAAAAGAAAATATCATTAATAACTTCATAAAAGTCTGTGAAAAGGAAAAACGAAAATGATGACAAATTTTATGTTCTGTAAATATGATCATCGTATAATTTTTATAATAGTAAAAATATCGCAGCTATCTATGTAAGACAGCCAGCCAAGTAGCCAAGCGGTCTAAGGCGTTATGTCTACTTGGGGACTGGAAGGTAATGGGTTCGAATCCCGACATCGGCAGTTTGTCAATTATTAAGAAAAAAAAAGGGCGGTTAATTGACTAAATTTTGTTTGTGTATTCTTGAGCTATAAAGTAAGGTCTAGCAGTTCGTAAATGGGCAAAATAGAACCATATTTTAGCATAACTGTCTATCTTTGAAGCCGTCAGAGATCGAACAAAAATTTAAAGACAAAAAAAGTTCCTGTTGTAATAATGAACAACTTTTGTTTGAAACTATATTTCATAAATTGAATATATGCCAGGTTTTTGATCAACTAACTGAGTTAATTGCTATTTTCAGTTTATAATATTGTCATTGCAATGAATGATGAATATCATTGCAATAAACTACTAAAGTTGATTTTTTTCCGAAATTTTTGCCTTCAAATATCCATTAAATATTTTAACGATTAATACCTACTCGCATAAATAAAATTCATACAATATTAATAATAATTACCTCGATCGCATTGATTATAGTTTATGTAAAATTTATTAGTCATAAATGTTTTCGCACAAAAATTTGTAATAGTATATTTAAAATTCATGGTAAATTTAGTTTAATTAATACTGAAATATTTTAACAATCTAATTTGTAATCTTTTGTTTTCTTTTTTTGGTTAAGTAATGTTTTCTGATAAGAATGTTTTGGTGGTTACCTATTTACTATTGGGAAACATTTTTTTTTGGAAAAGATTTACTACGCCCCAAACTTTTATTTATAGCAGGGTGGCAACGAAAATACCAACATAAAATTCCCCGACTCTTCCAGTTTTTCCATGACTGAAAAAGGAGATTTCCAGGTCTATAAATATACGTGTCACCGCGTGATATTCATGTATAACATAGAAACGATCTTTCAATTCCTTTTAATTATCGGCAAACTTTTCTTTTGAATTGAATTGATGCTAAATTTTGTCTATATTATGCGAATTTAAGATATTTGTCTTAGGCAAAATTTAATGCACACGCATTTTAATTTAATTGTATTATATTTTACATACTTCATTTTTTCTCTTCTAAAACTACATTGAGTTGGTTAATTCAGATTTCTATGAACATGAACAAAATATCATAACATTTCCAGGTTTCCTTTGAGAAAAAAAATTCTCTGACATTTCCCGGTTTTCCAGAAAGTGGCCATCCTGTATAGTCAGATATTGGTGACTTGGGAAAATAATTTAATTTTAGGCTTTTTAGTTCATTCAGTTTAAAAGTTTGTTTATAAAATAAATTTTTATATTTATGTATAATATACCGTGCATGTAAAAATCTCAACTTTGATTGCGAATATCTTTCGCACCACAGTCGGATAAAAAACAATTTCATCAGATTCTTTAAAAAAATATTTTTACGAGTGTCAGTTTTAATTTAACTGTCTCAATTCTGCAATAATTCCTATATTAATGAATTAATTGTCTTAATTCTGCGTTAATTGTCAATAATTCCTATATTACGTTTAAAAAAAATAGGTACTGTAAATTTGATTTTGATATGATATCCAAGTACACTCCCGTTCAATAAAATTGAACAGACCTGAAATGTTAATTTTCTTACATTTCATAAAACTCCTCACTTTTGTAACTCTCTGTATATTATTTACTTATAAACAAAGATAATTAGTATATTTTTTAAATGTGAAAAAAGAAATGAAAGTTTTATATTTTTTATTTATGTAAACAAGTCAGTGAGAGAGGAAGAATATGTAATGTAAATACATGTTAAGTGTTATATCTCCCTTTTACGTAAAAAAATAAAATAAAATGTTGTATCTGTCAAAAACATTTACTACAAGAATAATCAAAATTGTGAGACACTGATTCGGTTCAATTTTATTGAACGGGAGTGTACATACTGTATTTTTTTAAATTTTAACATCATGGTATGATACATGAAAAACAATAATTGTTCAAATATATATAAATATCTTTCCTAATATTTAATTCAATTAAACGTGTATATTGACTTGAACGAACATTTCCATTTGGAAAAGTTTTAATGAAAATCTGTTATGTATCACTAAACACATTTGTATATATATATCTTTCCAACCAGCTAGGATGTATAGATTATAAATGTAAAACAATTCCAAATTAATTAGTACTAGAGACTGAAGTTGAATACTACTTATTAGCTTTACGAGTATTAGGCCGGTAGCTAAGACATAAAATGTTATGTGAATATTTTGTTTATACGCAGTTAAAGGCAAAGTGTCTGTATATCTGGTGATCGAATCGAAATTAATCGTCTGTAACCCCCGTTTTACACGATGAAAGTAACCAATCACATGTTTTGTTTTTAACAGCTATAATTCCTTCCTTCTTTAATATTTGTTTCTCTGTCAACCGCGTCGGTTACATGGTTAAAGTATACTAATCACAAGAAAGAAAATATCACACATACGATAACATTGCACTTAGTTACATGTAAATTTGCTTCAAAGAGAAACCTTATCTACATCAATTTAACTAAAAACTTACATGAAAAACTAAAACTGCGCTTGCCCAGTAAAGCAATTGATTGAAAATTTGCAATCATCAAAAGTTTAACGTGTAAAAACACCTTAAGATCTACAAAAAAAATAAAATACAAGTAAAACTCGACACGTAAGAGCAACGTAGACTAAGCGTATTTTCTCAAAATTGTAATGAATACGAAATTAAGTTTCCTTGACGAGGCCTATTTTTTTTTAAATATGAAATTTACACAAAAAATGATTAGTAGATAAATTGAGGTAAAATTAATTTCCTACAACATGACACTAATGTTGGATCTAAAAAAATCAACACATCTAATATGGGGATCGAGCCCACAACTCTGGCATTCCGGACGTAAGAAAATAAAAATTTAAAAAATGACCACACCTTACTGAGCGCTCATTGCCTCAGCTTAAAATGCGTCTGACATTTTCCACACAATTTTATGGTTTAAATTGAACATTTTTTTCATTAACGAAACATCAACGTGTGGTTTAGCAAATCGAGAAATTAAAATGAATACGTATATTGCATGAATATCTGTATATACGCACACTTTATGAAAATATCCCATTAGTAAACACACAACATTTAGGTATTTTTCAGGGTCCCAGCTGCCAGTCTACTTGTTATTTAATTATATTACTCTATTGTGTTCTGTTACATGTTGTGGGCGTAAAGCCTATATTACATAAAGCCTCTAATATTATCATCTCTTGATTCTCATAATCAAATTACTAACTGTGTATTTCGATTCTACGGTTTCTATGAAAATCTATGCATGTACAAAATTTAGGTTTGTATTTTTTCAGTAATGAATTTGTTATATTTCTATAACTCAGTTAGTTGTTACATAACTTGTTTTTTTAGCGAATTTCCTGAAAGGAAATAGAGCTATTGGTCTCGTACCGACTTCAAAATTTTGCAATAATTTCTTTAAATGTCCATCGATCCTACCTAGGAGATGTCAAAAATCACCGTCTGTAAAATTTATATATATATATATATATATATATATATATATATATATATATATATATATATATATATATATATATATATCTATGGACATATATATATATATAAATGTAATATATATATATGTATATATATTACAATGTGTATGTAATATATATACATATATAAATATATATATGTAATTACATATATATATATATAAATGTAATATATACATGTATATATATATATGTAATCGCTCTAGCGTTCAAATTTTTAATCTGATTAGAATGAAATTTGGTATTTGAGATGCTTTTGGTATTCAAAAGGTCAAGTTCGTTAATGGATAAAATCAGACAAGAGGAAAGGGGGGGTTTAAAGGGAGGAGGAAACACAAAATTTGAAATATCTCCCTTAATATTCGAAAAACCGAAAAATTTATAAGAAGTAAAGTTGTAGGTACTAAGTATTACTGTAAGTTTGTTTCTTATCATTTTTTCTGTTACAGTAATATTTACAGAAATATTACGGTTTAAGATTGAAAATTAAATTCCTTAATATCTCTTTACAGTTTACACATTCTAGTTTGAGCAAAAACAATAAGGTTATGAATTTTAGCAAACATGATTTTCTACAACTTTATCCCTTACGCATTTTTCGATTGCTCTAATATTAAGAGAGATATTTTATATTTTGTGTTTTCTTCTTTCTTTATGCCCCCTTTGCCCTTGACACATATGCCATTTATTAATAAAAGTGGCCTTGCAAATACTAAAACTATATCAGATACGACATTTGATTTTGATCAGACTAAAATTGTGTCCGCTAGAAAGTGATTTATGTATTCTAAGGAAATTCGCTAAGTTGAAGCAGCTCCTGCGTAACGAATTTTTTTATTTTTGATTGTTAAGTTCAACTTTACATATTTGTTTTTGAAAGAAATGTATAGCAAATTGTTTCAGTTTTATAAAAAATGGAGTATGCGCGAACCGTTTAAGTATACCATGCAGGTTATAAATTTCAACTTTGATTGCGAATATCTCGCTTCACAATCAGTAAAACAAAATATTGAAAAAAAAATAAATACACAACCAAATATTTAAAAATGAATATAATATTTCAATTTCTTTAAATTCTTAATAAAAGTGAGTTTACGAGTGAACTACCTTAAGCGAACGACAATACTAAAACGACTCTTTTAAGTTACATTGTATGTAAGATTTAAAAATTCTGATATTGATCATCATCCGAAACTACAAAATAATTTGTTTACTTCGTTGCACATTAAAAAAATACTTTTTTTTATAGTCTTTTAATATATACAATTTAAAATGTAAATTAGCTAAAAATAAATATACTTATAGCAGCTACTCATATACAATACCAGTATACTCATATGAAAGTTTAAATAAAATTTATAGGTCTATTAAATAATTATTATTCTTAAACGCATATTTAATTTCATTCCAAGTGTATGGTATTAACCAAAAATAGTATTTTTTTTAAATACACATCTTATAACAGGCATTTAACCCTTCAGAGTAAACGGTGAGTCTTTTGCTGATTCAACAATTACATTTTTCCATATTTTCAATAGTGATTTTCGAATCCTTTTATGGTTTTGTTAATAAGCTCAGTCCAAATGGTTGAGCGGTCTAAGGTGTTTTGTCTGCGCAGTATGCTTATTTGGAAACTGGGAGGTTATGGATACGAATCCCGACATTGGCAGTTTGTCATTATTAAGAAGAAAAAAGGGGACGGTTAATTAATTAAATGGTCGGCGTATGGACAAGAACGAAACAACCGGCTATGCTTGAGAAGGTTTTCTGCAGTTTCCTTCACGAATTCCAGATGAATATCGCCATAGTTCCTATTATAGTCGGCTGCAGCCGTGTATCCTACCAATTCCTAGTCTCAAAAATTCCTTCCAATCCACTAACATCCTTAGGCATCACAATGAACCTTATGGTCGAAGTAGCCCGTCCGTATTTACAGTTGTTTCAAATACAATTCTGAATAATCGTTTGAACCACAGATATATAAAGAGTTCAAAGTTTTTGTGCGTATTGTAACACCAACTTGTAGATTAAAATTGGTTGATTAGTTTATTTAGGTACACATGGTCACAAAAGTAGCGTCTTTTTTTCAAAATATTCAAAATATTATAATTGATTTGTGCCTTATTTATTTGGATTTCGAAAAAATGGATACAAATTGATCTTTATAAATATACTAACAACTTCATTCGAAACATTTTTAAAACCGATTAGTGAATAAGGCACTAATCAATTATCAAATTTTATAAAAACGCACGCTACTTTTGTGTGGAAGAATGAAGAATGGTCTTCTCTTAAACCACCTCATCCAGTCCTGTTTCTTTCCTAGGAAGTACAGGATATAGATTAAGTCTAGGGATGGTAACTTCCCTGAACGTATCTGGTAAACTTCCAGAAATTTTATTTTTTTGTGTACGAGGGCGTTGCACTTATTACTATAAAAAGACAGAAAATATATAAAAGAATCGTTTTTACTTACGAAAAGATAAAATCTTCAAAATTTGTAATTGAAACTCACCTGAAACAAAAACAATAACAATATTATTTAATAATTTCGACGGAAATAATACTGTCAGAATAAAAATAAGAATGATATGAAACGGTTGGCTCTTACGTCAGAGTCGTCTTTGGTGTAGCGGTAGTACGCTGGACTAGATATCCAGAGACCCAAGGTTCGATTCCTGGTTGACAAGTTAATTTTTTCATATCGGTATTTAATTAAAATTCAATGACATTTGTCTATATAGTATACGCTAGTCTCCTACAGTTTGTCTTACGTAACCTGAATGGAATTTGGACAAACATTGTATTGTTGACGCTTAAGTATACACAAATAAATATATGAATATTATTTAATTTTGTAAAAAGTTTGCCAAATTAACATATACATTTTTGGATAGACAAAATTTTTATGAACATAACTGTACCGTTCCAACGTACTTTATTACAGTATACGAGTTTATACACAAAAAAGGGTTAACAAATTTATTATCTTAGAACAGGTATTTAAAAAAGACACTGATGTGTAAAGAAATTATAAAATATTTGAAAAAAAAGAGAAATTATAAAAAATATATATAAATAATAATAAATAAATATTAGAAAATTAATCAATATTCAATAAAAAAATATATTTATGTTATTAAATGGTATTATATAAATATTATCTATGGATATGGATATATATATATATATATATATATATATATATATATATATATATATATATATATATATATAATAGATAACTATTTTAAATTTTTATTGAAAAAAGTAATTACTTTTATAAAATTTTATAATAATTTGAATTATTTTTTATGTGAAAGTCAAGGTTTTTTATTTTGACAAAATTTTTGTATAGTTATTCATTTTATTAGACATTTTCAGTTAGACAGACATTTGATGAATACCTACGTGAGTTATGTAAATAAATTAAATTAAATGTGAAATTAATTTTTTTTTTGTGACATTATTAAACGGGGAAACTTTTAATGGTGATCAACTTTCTAATTTTGCATATAGTTCAGATTCTGACTGAGAAAACATATGTATTTTTCATGAAGTTAAGAGAATCGTCGTGGACAATGTATAAGCTACAATGTCAGTAGCATAGACGGGTGAAACGAGAAGTTCTATGATAGTTAGAAGAGTAAAGTTGCTGCGTGAAACGAGAACTTCTAAATGCGACTCGATAATATTGTCGAATATTCGTGATTAAATTTCGAAACATTTTAATCACATTATCAGATCTATATACTGAAATTGAGGTAAATAATTTGTCTGACAAATAATGAAAAATTACTAAATTAAAAGATTTATCAAATGTGAATAAGAAAAAAAAAACAAATCCGTGTATACATTTTCATTCATAATTTATTCAATAATTCATGCTTTGCTTTACTAAAATTTATCAGTCTATCAACCAGCATATAACCAGTCAAGTGATGTCATGTAAAAGTTCATTTTTACGATGTTTTTTTCGATAAACAAAAACGAACAACTTAGTTCTATGTTAAATCATGAATGCACATCGTCGAAATATAAATAATATCCGAATATATATATATATATATATTGTATATATGTTCTAATTCTTAAATGAGTTTTAAACATGAACAGATGTACAGAGATATCCAGACATTATTATACCCTGTATTGGGAACTCTAGGTCTTTTATAATTGCTTACAGACGCATGTATATGAGTTTAGGTACATATATATTATATATATACAAATGCTGCAGTAAATCGATATATAAAAACACAAGATGACATGCTTTTATAACTATGCGTATAGAAGATGAATAAACAGCACATACACTGATATAGAAGAACTCAGTATATACATCATATTTAACTCAGATAGTAATTATATTTATTATCTTCTATTATACTTGATAAAACTCTAACACTAACTGACAGACAACGCACAGCCTAAGCCTGTGGAGCCTGTAGAGTCATTAAATTTGGCACAGTAGTCTTTATAAATAGAAAAAGTTACTCGTATATCAGTATTTTTGGGAATTCGATCCCTAAGGGGGTAAAATAAGGGACAAAAGTTTGTTTGAGAAGTTCGTCATTTTTGAAGTAACTTCGAAGCTATTTTAGGCTTCTGAAATATCGGTGAAAAGTCTGATGGTTCTTGAGATGCGCCCGATGGGATTTCCCATAGGGCACATGCTAGTTCAATATTAATAAATTAAAATCAGCATCACAAAAATTAACTAGAAAATTTTGTTTTTTAGGAAACACTCTTATAATTCCAGCAGAACAATTATATGAACTCCTATGGTCCGGATTGCTTTGAAAAATAAAAAGACGTAATCGAGTGGTTTTTGTAGTAGCGAGAACCCTCTTTCTTGGCCAATGATTTGCGGAACGTTTTTTGAAGGCAGATTCTATTTATCTCCTTTTAGGAAGTTATTGACTGTTTGAAAGCGACTCGTAATTTTGTCCTTAGAAATGCAAAAAAAAACTTAGAAGAGAACATAAACGAACCGCGAATTACATTTATTTTTTTACAGTAATTAAATATTTTCCTACTAATAATGCTAGACAAAAAAAACTGCTTTTTAATATCATGTTTTTACAAACTGCTAATAAACTTTTTCATTTTCACTTTGATTATTAAAACTGTCCAACTTTTTAATTATAATCCTAATTCCCAGTTATATACTTTAATATCCCGCTTATTATTATTTTAAATGCTTTTGTTTAGCTACACGTAGAATAGATGGAACGAATGAAACGGTATATAGACGGTATTTCCTGTACACATGATTTGAAATGACGATTGAATTTGAAAAGTTTTTTTATTAACTCACTAAAAACTTATTAAAATAATATTTGTATACTATTATATATACGCCTATATAATAGTATTTGGTTAAAATTGTAACATTTCTAAGTATATAAAGCAGTTTTTCGGGGATAGGTAAAGTATTTTTAATACGGTAATATTTTATATCTGATCGTAGTAAAAAACTATATTTTATTTCGAATTATTATTATTTATAAAACGAATTTATAATATATTATAGTTGATTTGGTCTATCTTGAATTATTTAGGTACGGACATGTATTAGTTAATTTCAACCTTTTTAGTGTACACAATAAATTTTGCATTGTACTTTCTTGAATAAATATAAAAAAGGGTCACTCTTTCGATTACAAGAAAATAATACCAGAGTTCACCTAACTAGAAGGTCAAAATTGTCAAATTTACTAATTTGCTGATTGTCAAAATTAGCTAATAGATTTCCATTCGAAACGTACTTCATGGTGGACATGGAAACACGTCTTGAAATCATTTGTTTCTTTGCACCAGATTAGAAACATGAAATCAAAAAACTACGCAGGTAAACCAATTACAAACATACCGTTTAATATCTTAAAGAGAGAGAAAAACCGGCCTAGTGCGTATCGGAACACGCGCATTGTAGAGTTTCATAGTCAGTACGGCTGGCTATATGCGTACCTTGAAGTTTTTATAGGACTTTTGTTGTTTTATTTTTGTATGGAGTTTCAATGAGCTTTTTACTGATCCAAATACATGTCATTTAAGTTGGACGGCTACTGCTCGTAAACTAAAAAAATATTCACTTAAAAATTAAATTAATTAATATTTTAAAGATTTTTATACCCGGTATATATAACATATACGGGGTATATTAAGTTTAGTCCCACTTTGTAACGGTTGAAAATATTGACCTCAGAAAAACATTTTTGGTATATGTGTTCATAAAATGACCTTTATTAGTTCATTTCCGCATGTCTGTCCGTCCATCTGTCTTGCTGTCTACCCAACTATACGTAGACACGATGCCTTAAAAACAAAAAATTGTAAGTGTGTTCTAGAGCAAAAAATAAAAGTCAAGTTCGTGAATGGACAAAATCGGACCATGCTTCCCCCCCCATCAGGGGGTAATCATTTGATATTATTTCATAATCTTTACCGGTATATACTGGGTATTTCAACTAACTCAGATAGTTGTTATTTTCACTTGTATTGTATAACTTTTATCTGTGAAATGCCATATTTCAGCTTTATAGATGAAGAGATAATAAAACCGAGCATTTAGATTGGCGGGACAAATATCTTTTTTGCGGGATACAAAATAAAATCATAATATCATCTCAATTTTCAGGACATTCCGCACAATTCGGGATTGTTGGCAACCCTAGTTTCTGATTTGACTACGGAATACTGAAATCGGACAAAACAAAAGAAAATTATTACAACGCAGCTAGGCCGCATAGTACTGTTGATTTTCAATAAATCTTACACAATATTCAAACCAATAATGTACGCGTGAGCGGTGTTTCTATTTTTTCAAAAGCCGCATACAATAAACAAATTAATTTCTAACCTTGTTACAGTTAAATGATGCAATAAAAAACGCATTAAACTAGTCTTAGATTAAATCAAACGTGGTGATATATTCAGAAATGAATGCGTAAATTTATAACGCTCGCCCCCACACACATCAAATGATGAACATGACCTCTATGAACATGGATTGACCACGAATAATAAATAATATTGCCGTTGTCTAGGTCTCATTACTAATTTATTATTATACTCTGGAGATTCTTCTAAGTATAGTTCTTCTTAAAAATAAATTCGAACGCAATTTGATAATAAAATGTCTATGAATTATTATGTTGTTTGAAATTATTATATGAGCTACGTGACTTAATTACAGTCTATTTAACTATTGTTTTTTATCTATATTAATTTTTTATTTTAATTGCAGTCCGTAGATAAAAACAAAGCATCTTTAATATATTTTATTTTAAGTTTTTTCCTTGATTATCAATAGAAGATTAACCTATTTTCGGTTTTTATTATCTATAATAAAACTGTAAATATTGTCAATTCAGTACACAAGGTCGTTTCTGAGTTATATGACCGCTTGCATGTCAGTCTGTATGACCGGCTCTAGAATATTTATAGATTCTAGATCATAGATCCAGAATCCAAAGTTATCTAGAAACCCAGATAACGCCACTGTCAGAGCCTGTAGCTCAAAGACCAAGGATATCTAAATTTCAGTCAATTTGACCGCGATTTCATGGGGTGCATTCAATTGATTACTTCGTTTGGCGCTGGCCATGCAGGGCCCTGCTGTACATAGAAAATATTTTCTAAATAATACTAAATTTAGTTCATATATTGCCATATTGAGGTCAAAAACCGGCAAAATTGTTTTTGTCTGTCTGTTTGTGCGTTTTTTTCCCGCAACGTGTTAAAACTATTGAACCGATTTTAATACGACTTTCACCGAATGATAGAGGAGTTTGACACGTAACATATACGAATTAAAATTTTTTTGTTCTATACATTCGTGTCCCCATGGCAAGGGTGCCCAAAACCGATCCATCGGTGCTAGATAGAGAAAATCTTTTGTTTGAAACTTTTTGACACCTATCAGATGACGCTTAAATACTTGTTGGCTAGTGTTATAATAAAATATTGTTATTAAATTAAAAATATATTAGAAATTTTCATAAAAATATTTTTGTGTTTTACAACAGTTTCATTATAATTTTTTCTGAAGAAGGAACTGTGTTTCCGAAATTATAGTCAAAACAGAATATTTTTACGCAAATCTTAAATATTTGTTTAATATAATTGTAATGGGTTTTCTCCTCAAGTAACGACAATATTTATTTATTTTACCCAAAACCAATAAATTTCAAAATATGCCTAGCTGAACGTTTCAAATCTGGCGACCAGACAAACTTTGGTCGCCAAGTTACTTGCTTTTATCTGTACTGGATTTACAATAATGATAATTAATGCATTTATGAAATTAATTTCTATTTTAAAAACTGTTTATAAATATTTGTATTGTGTTTTCATTTCGAGGAAAATTTCACAATATCGATGATGATGATTTTCAATCGGTTTTTTTTCTTATGTTTTAATATTTTTCAACCCACACTCAAAATTTATACCATTTTTAGAGTTAGGTATAACTAATATTAGTTCAAATACGTATATAATAAATAGTTTAATATTTCTCAAGCATAACAAATTTATAAATGTTTTTATTAATAAATGGAGGAAACTCAAAACAATTTACACTAAATTAATGATATGATAAACAAAAAGCCGATGATTCATTATAAATACAACAGTTGACTCACAAAGATTTTATAAAATTTACAGCAACGGTATCTTCTATAAACCATATTTTGACAAAATGGAAACCCGACTTCAAAAATCAAATATTCTATAACAAAAACTGCACTAAAAAGTAAAAAAATAATTGCATATTCTTGTGCCAATTTTAGTTCACCTAAGCAAAAATATTTAAATATATATGTACAGTTATTGTTATTTTTGGAGTCGGTGTCACCATAGAGAAAACTTTTGGACACCGCCTCCAAAAATAACAATAATTGTACATATATATTTAAAAATTTTTGCTTAGGTGAACTAAAATTGGCACAAGAATATGCAATTATTTTTTTACTTTTTAGTGCAGTTTTTGTTATAGAATATTTGCTTCTTGAAGTCGGGTTTCCATTTTGTCAAAATATGGTTTATTTCTCGCTTTTTACTGACTTTGAAGTTCTATAACTGATTTTATTTGTCTAAATATGGGTAGACCAACTAAACGACCTACTAATTTTTAGTGCATTTTTTTATAACAGATTTTCAGTTTTTTTTACATGCATTTTGTTTTTTTTTTTGTAAAAATTTTTTTTTGGGGTCGGTTTTTTTTTTGTAAAAAATTTTTTTGAAGTCGGTTTTTAAAAAAATTTTCTTATTTTCCCATTATGAATGACTATACTCTTTCAAAAAAAAAAATTCGCAGAAATCGGTTATCACATATAAAATGAGGATTTTCCTCGATTTCCCGGAGATCCCCTCATCAGAACGCGATTTCGTGCCAATGGGACCAATGGGAAACCAAACCCTTTAGAACAAAAAAAAAAATTCAAAATCGGTTCATAAATGACGGAGTTCTGAGGTGACACACATAAAAAAAAAAAAAAAAAATACAGACGAATTGAGAACCATCCTCTTTTTTGAAGTCGGGTTAACAAACGGAAAGACTTGCTAGTCTCTATATCAGTCCAGAAATCAGGGTCAAAAACGATTGTATTTTTGTCATTATTTAACACGCTTTTAATACATTAACTCGTAACAACTTCTTAGGCCAATCTTGTAACTCACATTTCAACCACTTAAAATTGTCATATTGACTGACTTAAATGTCAAAATTTTATGTGAATTTCTCTATGCTGACACCGACTCCAAAAATAACAATAATTGTACATATATATTTAAAAATTTTTGCTTAGGTGAACTAAAATTGACACAAGAATATGCAATTATTTTTTTACTTTTTAGTGCATTTTTTGTTTTAGAATATTTGATTTTTGCAGTCGGGTTTCCATTTTGTCAAAAATTTTTTTTTCTTCGAGAATTCACTAACAATGTTGATATTGCCTGCAATTGGATGTGGTATTTTTCAAACCTTGGCTCTTAAACTATATGTTGAATAAATGTATAAAATTAAAATAAACCGCATTTATTATTATGCATAGAGAGAAGTACTAGACGATTCTTATCTACAAAAGACACAATAACTTCCTCTTTTTAAATGACTTGAATGATGTATATTTTATTTATTTACTTTTTGTGTTCTCCATTTCTCGATAAAAAACCATTTATTAAAAATGATTCTAAATCACAACATCTACAAATTTTAATGAAATTTTATTGATAAATTTTATAAAACAAATATTATTATCTGGGTAATTTAAAAACACTTTCTAATGTTTATATAGGAAATTGATATTGGTCAATTTTTATTATTTATTATCTAGAAAATTTTGATGATTAGATTATTAGCGTGGATTATGCAAATGTGTGCGGTTTAAATAAATGTTCATGAAATTTAATTTGCTAGGTTAAAAGGTGAAAAGTTCACATTTTGTAAACAATTATTAGTATGTAGTATTAAAATTATACCCGGTATATATGGTATAGACAGGGGTATATTAAATTTTTTTCCCGGTTGTAATGAAAATATTGATAGTAGAAACAAGTTTTCATGTCGATATCTCTCGAAACGAAAAGAGATATCGACCTGAAATTTTGTATGTGTATTTAGAGCTAAGAAGTGTAGTCTAGTTCGTTAATGGAAAAAATCGGACTGCACATCCTTCCGCCTGGAAGGAAAATATCCATCTACTAAATCGAAAAAGAAGAAAAATTCAAAACAAAAATGTTTTTAAATAAACAACATTTGTTTAAAACTTTTTTACATACCTTGAATAGTTTTGCCAAAATTCATACCTGTCGCACTACCGTGCTCTAGATTTCACCTCAATATACAGAGTATTTAAGCAATTAACGCAGTTAGTATTTATTTTCATTATCTTTGAAGCAGAAAGTCGCTGTTTTTCATGACGTGAACTACAGGTTTATGAAATTCAATTTCAAATTTTGCCCCAATTCCAAGAACAGTTATTGGTATTTTATAAATACGTATTTCGACTACAAGGTAGTCATCATCAGTATGAATTAGCTAATCATAACTATCTCTGGGATATGGAGTCAGAGATATGTTGTTCGTTTCTAATTTGGTGCGCTCGTTGCTAATCATTACAATGCGTTTTGGCACCAACCATCTTAAATATTACGTATGGTTTATATTGTAGACAAAAACAACCAAAGTCGTAATATTTGATCTAAACAGTAAACTTAACGGTACACTGAATTCGTCAATATTGAAATTGATTTTTTGCATAGTATATTTTTATTCAAATATTTTCCGGTTCAATTAACATATCTTAATAATAATAATAAAAAAAATATGTTATTTCCTACATAAAGTTGAGAAGAAGGTCATTAATTTATTATTCTTTTATTAATAAAAACATGCCTCAAGCATTGAAAATTGTATAATCCACCCTTGTATCTAAGTGTTGTGCGTTGTCACTTGTAATGAAAAATTTATTTCAATATAATTGTATGCAATTAAAATTAAAAATAATATGCATGTACACTCCCGTTCATAAAAATTGAACCAGTTACAAGATTCTAAGTGTTACTGTTGTAATATTATACATATATTTAGTATTATATTCTCTTAGAATGCAACTTACTTTTTCAAATGTATTGATTGGGAGTGTATATATAAATATATTAATTAAAATAAAAAATAAATTAAATGCAGTTTTAATATTTAAAAAAAAAAACAAAACCTACGTAAGGATATTTTAACTAATAAAATTACTAACAATCAATAGTAATGTTTACAGAGAGTTTTAAAAATCTTGGAGGTTGAAATACCATTATGACTAAGGGCTATAAATTCAAACATAGGTTGTACACACTAAAGTGAGGGGTGTGGGTATGACAAACGGTCAGTTCAGAGAGTTTAACGGAGGGTAAAATGGTTTTATCCAGGTATCTCAAAATATATTGTTCTTTAAAAATATACTAACAGCTTATATTCGAAACATTTTCCCAAAAACCACATAAATAAGAAAGAAATCAAGTATACAATTTTGAAAAAAGAACCCAACTTTTGCTTTCCATTGTGCCATATCTATCTATATAAATAAAATGATAGAGGTTTGCCGTTGTGTTCGCATCACGAAAAAACTACTGGATCGATTTAAATCAAATTAATTTTCTTTTATTCCTTAGATACTTGGTCCTTATTTAAAAAAAATTATCACGATATCTTCATTGAATAAAAAGTTATATTCAGCCCTGACGAAGTCGCGGGTTTCACCTAGTAATGAATAACAGTAACAGTTTATATATAATTGATGACCCAACATCAATTATATATAAACAATACTTATTTCAACATAGTTTGTCATTACAATTTGGTGAAATTTTGTAAATAATTTACTTGAATAAAAAAAGAATATGTTTTTAACAGTTCTTATATTAAATAAAAATCATAATTACTAATTTGTATTTCTGAAAATTATATTTGAAATCATCGTGACATGACTGATGATCAATTATTATATATTATTAAAATACAGTGTGTGTTATTAATGATTGGGATATATTGATACTAAAATATGTTATATATCACTAATGCATTTTAATAATATAGAGCCTAATGACGAAATACACGCAGTCATACCGTAATTACAATTTCAAATCACGTAAATTTAAAAGAATTTAACAAAAATTCGTTAAAACACATTTACTGAAAATATTGAATTTATAAAGATTGAGAGATTAATTTAAGTCTTGGAATATGACATTCTTGTACATTGAAACAGATGTCGATTATAATTAATTACTAGCTTACACACGCGGCTTCGTTCGCGTTTTATTGTTATATCTCCGGCTCCCGTCAATTTAAGAAAATCGCAACGTAATTTCCCACCGCTTCCACTAATTCAAATATTTATCGTTCCCACCACTTCCACTACTTCAAATAGTTATCGATACTTTCACCAAATTTTCGTAGCGAGATTTTTAAGTCTTTAAGTTTTTCAGTCTAATCATAAGCTTTTAAACAAAAATTTTTTTATCAAAATCCAGTAGTAAGTCATTACTTGCAAGGTGCGCGTTACCTGAATAAGTGTGGAAGGGATGAAAGAAGAGTAATTGTGAGTTTTAGGATGTATACTTTTAAATGGCAAAATAAAAAAGTAAATGGTGACAGGATATGCGGGATGTGTGGTGCGTTTGAGACGGCCGAACACTTGATAGAGGAGTGTCCTGTTACTGCGCGGAAACTTAGAACGAAACTTCACCAGTCAAACACGCAAAACGCGATAGATATTTTAAATGTTCAGGATAATGATCTTATTATGGATAATGAGATATATATATTGCACGGGCGTAATGAAATGCTATAAATATCCTACTCCCGTGATTATGTTTTTATTTAATGATTCTTGCTTGTTTTGTTTTTCTTTGTTTTGTGTTTTTCACTTTTCTTTTTCATTAAGAGTTGTCAAATAATTATTTAATGTATTTTTCATTTTGGATTAATTTTTTATAAATGGATTTGTACTAATTTGTATATATCAAATAAATAAATAAATACCCCCCCCCCCCTTCTCACACGTTGATTTGACAAAAGCAAATTTTGACGACGTCCTTGATCCTTGGAAAATGTTCAATAGAAGTATGCGTTTCAGAGATCGTTGATCGTATAATTAAACTTGAAAATGTTTTATTAGTTTAAAGTTCCCATCATACCGAACTGCACAAGGGTATTTAGTATATGTACTTATTGCACACGCTATTGAAAATATAAACAAATAATCGATGTTCCTCGAAGTCATGCAACTGTTTAGAATCAGAAAAATACTTCGATATATACAATTTTTTAGTTAAAACAAATGTATTATTTCATTCTATATAAATTGTTTATTCTATATAAATATTTTCGATAACAAATAAATAATTATATAGGGTGAAGCATAAGTAACGTTATGATTTAATTAGTGAATACATTTTTTTTACGTATTTTTTTTTCAGAATTAACTTTGAAAAACTTGGGAAATTTATGATGGAAAGACTCAGCACAGAACAAAGGACCAAAGTTGTTCAATTTTATTTTGAAAGTTAGCATTCCGATTATTCAGACACAAAGATCATATCGAAATTTCTTTCATGTTTCGACAATTTACCAATTGGTTCAGCGTTTTCTGCAACATGAGGCTGTCTGTGATCTTCCGTGTCCTGGAAGACCTCGTGCAGTTCGAAATGATGTGAACATCGTTCGGGTGCAAGCAAGTATTGAGAAAAACCCCGAAACTTCCACCAGGCGACGTTCTCAGCAGTTGGTGATGTCTGGGCGGACATTGCAAAGAATTTTACATACGATACATCTTTTCCCATATAAGATTCAATTGGTTCACGAGTTAAAACCAAATTATGCACAAAGACGTATTCATTAAATAAATCATAACGTTACTTATGCACTATCCTGTATTATATTAAAAATATGCAATAAAAATAATACTTAAAAATTTCATTCCATTGCCGATAGAAGGTAACGAATTCTTTTATATAAATTTTATGAACCTTGAAACTAAAGTTTGTTATTGTTAATGAAAATTTATTAATCATAACGAATTAAAAATTTCCAAAACCATACAGGATGTTTTGTAAATAGACGAAACACTGCAATGAATGATAGGGAACATCATTTCCTATTATTTTAACCCAAAGCAGTATTATCCCAAGTCGAAAGGTTTTTATCAATATTTTTCCTTATTGTTGATCTACAAAGTAAATACTGTAACTATAATTCCAGTCCAGTATCAATAATTCCCTCAATTCAATTCGATATTAACCTGAAAGTACCTCTTATTTTTGCTTTAATTTTTAGCAAACCTATATAATTTTTGTAACATTTCATCAACGAGTTTGTTTAGAAATTTTTAGATCAGTAAATGTTCACTATAAACTATAACTCAACACGATAACTCAAAAATGAAAAGAGTTATTGAGCTGAAACTATGTATATGTGTTCTAGAGCTAAACAGTAAGGTTAAGTTCGTGAATGGTCAAAATTGGACCATGTTTAGGTAAAATGTGTAAAACTTTGAAACCGTAAGAGATAGAACAAAAATTTTAAGACAAAAAATGTTCCTTTTTTAAAAATAAACAACTTTTGTTTGAAACTTTTATCATAAACTCAGTATATACCGGGTATTTAAACAATTAACTCAGTTTGTTATTTTCACTTGTTTTTTTTTTTAATATTATAGTTGATTTGTGCTTTATCCATTCCGTTTTCGAAAAAATGCTTCGAATACAAGTTCTACCTGTGATGAATATACACAAATCAACTGTATAATTTTGAAATATATGTTTGTATGGCCATAGTACGAGGTTATACATATACGAACTTTGGTAAGAAATAATGACTTTATAAAAACTGCGTAAACCTTGAACATAATATAATTTTGTGTAAACCTTGAATAAAACTTTTATTGCAAATAAGAAAATTTTAATCATTAAGTTCTCTCGTCAAAAAAAACATCTATAGAATATATAATTACATTTTTATGCGTAGGCAGACATTTCTTTTATGAAATGTTACTGACCATTTGATGAGAATTAATATATGTTGTATTTGATCACACAGGGTGACTATATTAGCTCTGTGTACTACGGCACTACAACAACAACAGTTGTCATATTATTTATAAGGTCTGTGACCTTAACACCGAATATTCTAACTGGACTAGAAATGATTATTATAAGGATATAAATACAGAGGTTTATGAACTTGCTGGTTAAAAACTGTTTAATGATTGTTAGAAAGAGTTTGTAAATTATTGAAGAAGATGGAAGTACCTAATCGATCTGTTGAAAACTTAACGGTACAGACACGCCTCTTTCTACGAGTGTTTTTAGATCAGTTCTTGTTCAAATTTTTAGACAAATTCTCATTTATAGTGTTTTTTTTACATACTTTTTCTTGTAATGGGTATAAAATTGTAATATTTACTAAAATTTTACCAAATGATCTTTGTGAAGAAATAAAAAGCTGATAAAAATTCGGGAAAGAAGGCCATTTATGAGCTTTTTCTCTTAGTATATTCATTAAATTCAACAAAATCCACAATCAATGATTTTTTGTCATAAGTTATTAATAAAATTGATTATTTTAATAAACATGTTTGATTTAGTATATTTATATAACAGTGTATATTTTTTTTAGACACTGTTCCTGTTTTTAAAACGTATCAAAATAGCAGTTTCAATTATGATTATTAAAATAATTAATAATTAATAACATTGTGCGATAACACTAAACTATTCAATTAAATAAAACCGTACAAACTCTATTTGTTAATGCAGTTATTTCTATAGAAACTATAAACTGTTTTAGATATCTGGACCGGCTATAACTTATACTGCACACTAAAACTGTTTTTTTTTTGGCCATCAGACGTCGTGACCAAATGGGTCTGCTATCAACAGCGTAAAGTAAGTTCACTATTAAGTCATTCGGTTTTTGGGAAAATATTTTCAATAAATGTTTTTAGTATATAATGAATAACTTTTATCCCAAATATTTTTTCGAAAACCGAATAAATAGAATACAAATCAACTAAAAAATTTAGAAAAATGAGCGATACTTTTGTAGCCAAAAGTACGAAGCACCGAGTACGCTTTCCTTAACCATAAGAAATTAATGAAAAGTTAAAATAAGAAGCGTTAAGTATTATTAAATTAAAATAAATTATCTCTAGAATTTTCAAAAATTTTAGAACGAATTATATTTACAAGCGTAAAATTTAATTTTATTCATTGTTTTTGAAAAAAAGAAAATTAAATTGAAATAATAAATTACTCCTCCAATTTATTACTCAATTAAAAATTTTGATAATACAATTATAAAAACACATTTTTAAGATGTTTATATTAAAAAAATATCTAAAACAATTATACGTCAGAATACTTTGTTAATATTTTTTACATAATCGATTACAGTTATTTAATTTTAAAGTTGTATCTAAAATTTTCATCTTTAGCAGTTATAGTTTAATTTAATGATAAATGTGCGATTTACCAGGCTTTCCATATTCCAAATTTTTTAAAGTGAATCAAAACATGGACGTCAGATATCTCTTAAAAATGATTTTATAAGTATTTACTATTAATTTAACACATATTATAATTTTAGACTTTAATATCTTTGTATCCTTACTTAGCTCGAACAGCTCTACTATCTTAAAATTTTACGAACTCAATATACATTTTGTAATATTGCATTTTATGTGTTAATTTTCTAAATAATTTATTTATTTTTATTTAGTTTTTTCTTTTTCTAATAAATTGTTTTTATTTAATGGAAAACATAAACAGAGATAGATAGATAATATTCGTCGATTAGTTCATAGACCTTTTTATTCATTGCTTGATAGATTTGTATTAAAGATTTTATTTTTTATTTGAGTTTATTTAAAAGTGTGTACCTAGTTTTGTTGTCTCAAACCATTTAAGGATATCAAAATCTATACATAAAAAATTCAACCACGCAAAATACAGTTAAATATATTTTGATTAATGATTTCATTTGAAAAAATATATATATATATAATTGTATTTATTTAAGTTTTATGAAATGTAATAGTTTGTTGTTCATCAAACATTGACATTAAAAATTATAATAATTTATGATTGAAATCATTTTTCTCCCAAAAATGGATTATAATCGGTTTGACCTGTGCGCATACATATACACGTGATATTTGAATACAGTTTTTTTCTTTTAAAAATAATAGTCATCTCAGGATGAAATCAGCAATTTTTCATTACGGATATTTTCTTCATTTTTGCGATATTGCCAATAACGGTGTTTCAGCAATGGTATTTATCTAAAGAAATTGTGAAGAAAATTATTCTACTCCATTTTAATAATAATAATTTTCTGGGCTACTTTTGACCCAAAAAGTACGAAAATCAGGTTCATTTTAACGTCCAACCAACACATTTCAAAATTTTGCCTTCTTAATTCATACAGTTGGGAATTTTAGCACTATAGGTTTGATACCTTGAAAACCGTTAATCGTATCATATTTTAACCAACGCCATCGTTTTCGCTAGGTCCAAATTAGCTTAAATCCAAGTTTTTATCAAAATAGGGGACATAAAATTTTCCTCCAATTTTAGCGATTTTTTTAAGGGGTACCCCTTGGAAAAAATGTAAAAAAAGTAAAGAAAATTTTTGTTCTCGATTTTAATAAAAATCATTTTCTAGGCTAATTTTCACCCAAACAGTACGAAAATCAGGTTCATTTTAACGTCCAACCTAAATGCGGGCGAAGTTGCGAGAATCAGCTTGTATGTACTAAATGTAAAATACTGTCTACATCAAAATGTGCGTACAAACAAATATGGTAAGATATTTCAAGGTTGGAAACAATTTTTATGTATATAAGTGTACACATTGAACAATAAAATAGTACTACTACAACACAAAAACAATTAAAATTCTTTGTTTTTAAATTATAATGTTGTATACGAACCCATTTAGTTGTGTCACATGGGTATGTTCAGTCTAGTCAATTAATATTCTATAATAATAAATAAATTGGTATATTATTTGCAATTAATTTAAAAAACAAATTAATCGGGGTAAACGATGACGACGATATGGTGCTCGTGTGTAATGCAATAATATAATTATGTTCAAACAAAAATGGACAATGGAATGTGACAAAAATGAAATGCTTTGTTATATTTATTTATTTATATTTTTTAATACATATATATATATATATATTATTATTATATAACGATTATATTATAATTAATATTATCATGTTTGCATAAATTAATTTCACAAACAGGAATTATTTATCATTATAAATGTGAACTTGTTTTCATGCCCATCCTACGCACTGAAATAGTTTTCTGATTTTTTTATGTGTGAGAAATAGTTTTTTTTTCTTCAATTTTTATTAGCGACTTCAACAGAAGAAGGAGACTTTTAAAATCTTCTATGATTTATTAATGCTAATATGTAAAAATTAACTTATCCGCCAGAGATCGAACCGTGGACGTCTATGGATATTGTGCCCAGTGCGATAACCATTACATCACGAATGATTAGCGATGAAACGATTTTTAGATATCATGAACAGTATTACTTTGAAGAAAACTTTACTCATAATTCTATATCGCGTATACTTTGTGCATACTTGAACGTCGTAATACTATACCAATATGAATCTTCAGTACTGCTTCGAAGACGCAAGTATGAAAGTGTACTTTATGTTTACGAAAAGCGCTAGATCATTCAAATTGCATAAAGTGTAAGCTTTGCTTTTTACTTTTGTTTTACCAGACCAAGTGGCCGAGCGGTCTAAAGGTGTAATGGCTGCGCAGTATGTCTACTTGGAAACTGGGAGGTTATGTGTTCGAATCCCGACATCGGCAGTTAGATGAGATAGATTGTAAAGGCTGCCCTGGAGGGGCTACTCTTCGACCATAAGGTCCACTGTGATGCCTTAGGATGTGAGTGGAGTGGAAGGAATTTGTGAGTAGACTAGGAATTGGTAGGATATGCGGCTGCAGCCGACTATGATAGGAACTATGCCGATATTCATCTGGAGGTCGTGAAGGAAACTGCAGAAAACCTTCTCAAGCATAGCCGGTTACTTCGTTCTTGTCCATACGCCGACAGTTTAGTCAATTAACCGCTCCTTTTTTTTTCTTTTATAATTGACAAACTGCCGATGTCGGGATTCGAACCCATAACCTCCCAGTTTCCAAGTACTGCATACTGCGCAGACATAACGCCTTAGACCGTTCGGCTACTTAGACTGGTCGACATCGGCAGTTTGTCAATTATTAAGAAAAAAAAGTGGGCGGTTAATTGACTAAACTGTCTGCGTATGACAAGAACGAAGTAACCGGCTATGCTTGAGACGGTTTTCTTCAGTTTCCTTAACGAACTCCAGATGAATATCGGCATATTTCTTATCATAGACGGCTGCAGCCGCATATCCTACCAATTTCTAGACAATACACAAAAATTCCTTCCACTACACTCACATACTCACGTCCTTAGGCATCACAAGGGACCAAATGGTCGAAGTGTAGCCCGTCCAGGGCAGCCTCTACAATCTCTCTATCTATCTACTTTTGTTTTTCTATGTGACATACACTTGGCCCTAAAGAAAGCCAACAGTAAAGTGCCCTTGATATGATTTCAACCAAAAGGTTAAATGATAACCAATTTAAAATCAACTCACAATAATGTAGATTTTGAGGTCGTTCTTGAGATATTTAGTTAAAGAGCTGTTGAGTTCGAATCTCACTAATATCGAATAAGTTTTAATATTACTTTTAAATAAAAATGAAAGACGTTAAATTGGTACAGTTATGTTCATAAAAAAAGTGTCAACTGATTGTGGTGATGAAAAAAATCTGGAGTGAACAGCTCACAACCTGTGGATCCAGACTTTAGTATTGAAATAACAATCATCAAAAAGTGAAAAACATTATCAAATAAAATCGATTTCAAGAAACGAAACAATAAAATAATTTTTATGTTGAAACACTTCTTTTTATCAACAATTACGATACAATTGCGGATTGACGTAATTATAGATAGGAGTGTTTCTTAGAATTAAAACAAAATGTATTCATAGTTATTTTTACTAAAAATTTCTTTTTGAAAGTCAGTTCAGTTTTTTTTTTCTAAAAAGTTTTTTTTTT
Organism: Nineta flava; assembly: GCA_963920215.1. Classification (NCBI taxonomy): domain Eukaryota; kingdom Metazoa; phylum Arthropoda; class Insecta; order Neuroptera; family Chrysopidae; genus Nineta; species Nineta flava. The sequence continues at coordinate 50,380,739 of OY986044.1, forward strand.
TTTTATATTTGTCTAATTGTGATTGGTTTATAGTTAGTTTCCAGTTAATAAAATTATATTTAACCCTAATCTTTATAATATGTGTAATATGGCTTCGGTAGCGTTCTAATAGCGTCGTCTACTACATCAGCAAATTCGTTGAACTAATAATGAGAATTATTGAAGTTGTTTTATAAATATTTAGTATAATATTATACATTTATTACCTGACGTTTGCACAAATTATCTAGAGCATAAGGTAATTAATTACAAAAAAATGTAAATAAATTGTTGAAATTTTTTTATCATTTTTGATTTTGAAAGACATTTTAAATATTTGATTATATAGTTGTTATCATTAAGAATTAAACAATCGTCGTTCCAGAAATAAACTTACTCTCCCATAAAACAAAGATCCCACCCCTTAAATTTTACTTTCCTGTTTTTGTGGACACGAGTGACACATAAAATTCATAGTAGCTTTGGGACACAAGTTATACTGAGCAGATATTTTTTTTAGGATGTCCCAAGCCTGTTAAAAAATCACCAGAGACATGCGCCTCAATAAAACGAAGATCCAACCCTTCAATTCAGTAAAAATTCACTTTCATTAGCGAAAAATAATGAATAAATAAATTCGCTATTTCCAGAAGCTGGGGGAGCCATTTTCTGGAAAAGTCGTTTTGCTGTAATAAAATCTGTTTAAAAATTTATTATTATGAAATAATTAACTCCAATTTTTCGGTTAAGGTTTTTTATTTTTAGTCTATTTTTTATTTAGTTTCCTAAATTAATAAATAATTAATTAACAGTGAGTCTAATAAATAAATGTCTCAGGACTTTCCGTTCCAAAATCGTACCATCTACCTACCCTCTTATGTAACTCGACTACTTACGGGCCACCCTGTATATACTATGTATGTAAATATAGGCATTCTACTGTAATCTACAAAAAAATTACAAATATTTGAGCTAAAATTGTGACAAATTGATTGAGGTTTTATGAAAAAAAGAACATATGAATTTATTTCATATTTTGTTGTAGCAATGATATAGGCGTTTAAAGCATTTCCACAATTTGCTGAGTTGTATGATAATCTAAACTGAAGAGTGTTAAACAACCGCAGGACCAGGTACTAGTAGATTCCTTAAGTTATATTTCTGTACTAAATCCACATGTTACGCAAAAAAAAAAATTTAGCTTCCAAAATATTAGCTGGATGATGGCATACTTTTTCTAGTAGGAAATAGTAGCCATTGCAAATAAATGAGAACTTTTATGAAATGATCAGAAATTATACAGAAGTTTTTCAAGATCCATTAGCTCTGGACATCCAGAGAAATAATCATTAATCTGTTAGTGAGAAGTGATGAAAATGAAAGGTTTTATTTTGAGGCGGGAAAATATAATGGAACAATGGTTCCAAAAGTGGTCTAAATCGACCCTCAAGAATCGAGTCCGACCTGTAATGCCAGGTACTACTACTGTAAACCCTACAGAAAAAACACGTTGATTTGTAAAAATTCAACGTGTCTATATTCGTAAAGTTACTCATTACGTCAAATTCCAAAATGACGGCTTTAGTGAGGCTACATTTAAACAGCTTCATTAACAAAATAAGAATTATTTATTTATTTTATGAACTATCACTCTTGATCCCGATTTCTATGTTTCTAATTATTTTCACCAGATGTCATTGTCCGTTATTGTCACCAGATGTCATGGTGCGTTTTTGTCCTGAGGCATAAAAGAGTATTACGGTCGTTATAATTTAACCACTCATTTCTTAAAACCATTAATAATTAATTTACTTAATAATTATATCAGTTACAAAATTATACTAATTATTTCCTGGCATTTATCTGATAGACAGGTTTTGCCAAATAAAACTGTTAATCGTTAATTTTATTTTTGCTAAATACATAAATTCATTGTTAAATTTTGGAATGTTAAATATTTTTCAGCAAAAAATAAATAAAAATTTATAAACATTCATTAAAGTATAATTATGATTATTGTGACTGAAAATCACCGTTAAAATACCTTCAATAAACAACACACTATAGTTCATTATTATATTAGCGCCATATCATTTTATATCAAAAATTACTGTAATTATGTTCCAAATAATTGAAAAAAAATGAACTGTATTTACCGTTTTATATTTTTAAAGTCAATTTTTAAACAATATGATGTACGACAACCTAATGTTTGACACGAAATTTGACACATTGAAAAAAAATATATTGAACATTTTGTCTGCTGTGGCAATTAACATATTTAACTGTTCAAAAATTTTAAGTGTACATTTATCAATAATAAATAGACCGGCAATTTCCTCATAACGTTACTTATGCGTCAACCTATATTGTCTGGTTTGGACAGCTTTGCCAATAGAGAATCAATGTTAAATATTATTTACTATATAACTACACAATGCTTCATAAAGAAATAAAAATTGTGAGGGTACTCTGTAGTTAGTAGTGTGTGTGTGCATATGTAATGAATAATAATATATAAAATTAAGTGGGTATCACTAAATCCTCACTCTTAAATGACATCAAACCAACAGCATAACACAAGCAGCCCATAATATTTGTAAGTATGTGTATGGATGGGATGTATGATTTTATAGTAAATATGTTATTTATTTATTTAACATTGATTCCCTATTAGAAATGCATTTGAAAACAGACTGTATAAAGTACAAATCAAGTGAAAAATGCTACTTTTTTGCCCCAAAGAACGTCCTAACTATTATAGTTCTTTCTTTCTAGTGAGGTCGCTACGCCATAGCTTCAAAATTGACAATAAGAGAGAAGAAAATATGACAAGATGACTCTATTTTAAATGTGAACAATGTTTATTTCAAAAATATATTAAGAGCGCCGACTGAATTCGAAGTATATATAGGCTGTAATCGTCAAGTTTAGCCATTGGAATATGAAATTTGCAACAGTGTTAAAATGAATAATTTATTCGTAAAAAGAAAAAGAGACAGGCATGCACATATATTATGTCTTTTTAAAAGCATCAGAAATAATATGTGTATGTACATGACTCTTCTTTTCTTTACATATAAATGTATGTCTCTCTAAACGTGCAACATTGAAGACTAACTAGCATGTTGCTGTGTGTGTGTACTGGTTGCAGCAACCAAAAACATGACCTTGAACGGTTGCAGCAACATTAAAAATTATTTGATATTCAGTAGGAGGAGTTAAATGTTCATATACAAAATACCTATATTGGTTACAATTTACATTATATATAATATATACAGTGTGTCTACTTAAGTTGGCTCCATATGGAAAAGGTTTACGAAAAAAAGTTATCCTTTATAAAAATTTCTGCTTTCGAAAATATTAACATGCCGCTATTTACTTTTGACATCGAATGTACAGGGTGTGCAGAAATTGAAAAAGTTCGATAGGAATTTTTTTTCCACTTCAATTTTAAATTAAATTTTGCAAGTCCTACTTATAAAACACGTTATCTGTTATTCTAATTAACCAGTCATCGTACTTCAAATGTTTATTTGCTGATTTGAAACATTTTGAATGGTATGTAACAAAATAATGAATACAGAACATTTATTTTTCATACATTACATTACAAATACAATTATTATTGTTGACGTAAGTAACAACAGTTACCTTCAGTTCGTTTTTGCCTCAACGTATCCACCTTCGCGTTCCATACATGTAATTGTCCTTTTACAAAATTCTTTAAATCCACTCCTACATATCTCGGGAGTGATTTCTTGAACCGTTTCCCGTATAATCTGTTCTATATGGTCTACATTTTGAACAAAAATATACAAAATTTAATTTAAAATTGAAGTGGTCAACACATTCCTATCGAACTTTTTCAATTTTTAGACACCCTATACATTTGATGTCAAAAGTGAATAGCTGAATATTAATATTTTCGAATGCAGAGATTTTTATAAATAATAACTTTTTTTCGTAAACATTATAATAAAAAAGTTTTCCATATGGAGCCAACTTAAGTAGACACACTGTACATATTATATTGTATAAAATTATTTGGGTAGTTTTTACGAGAGATATAAATAAACTATACAAATTAAATGAGATAGATAGAGACATGATGAGAAATGTTAAAATTTTTATGACTAGAGTCATAAAATAATATAAATTAAATTTTATGATCCCAAACTTTGGTTGCACCGTCTGTACTGAAAATATTTTATAGGCGGAGTTCAATGTTGCTGCAACCAAGTTCTGTGTCTATTCTGCACTTTAGACTCATTTATACATTGTTGCAACTTTCGTACCCCAATGGTTAATAATCTTGATGATTACAGCCTGTATATGTGATCTTGAATGTAGGAATTAAATAGTAGTAATAAGTGTCATATATGACACAGACTTGTGAAAATTATACCACAAAGAAACCTTGTTATTTGAGAAAAATATCTTGACCTAATCCTGTATAAATTAACCTTAGCAACTTATATTATACCGCCCATGATCGAAAAAAATACAGAAGGAAGTGCAAAATTTCCGTGTTGCACAGTCAAAATATATTAATAACAGGTGACAAAGCGATTATTTTTGGTAAGTGTCAATGCTAAATGCAACTACTAAATAAAATTTTTGCGTAGTCGATGAATTAACAAAAATATTTTTTAAACTATTGTTTTTTTAAAATATTTACGTAATTTAAAACCGCATCGTATTAAGAATTTTATCTTCTCTTTGGTACAATTTAAATTCAAGAAAACAACTCGAATATAATGGTGTGAAATATTTGTGTTTTATTTTGGGGCATGTGTAGGCGTTTTAATCGATCCATTCAGTCATACCCTGGCAATATAAATATTTATTATATCACTTTTGATCAAAATATCATAAAATTGTAAACTTTATCAATGAAATCTCACCGTATTAAATTGAAAAATTTTGTTGAGATTAATGATCACGAAACTGATTTTGGTTTTTTTGCGAAATACTATACAGGGTCTATCAGAACAAAATGGATAAATATCTCTAAAATACGAGATTAATGTACCCTGTATTGCATCATTTCGTAATTTTATGGATTTATTCTCTGTCGACAAATCTCGGATCAAATATCGAAAATTTTTTTTTTTTAAATATAGTTTAGTCCACAAAGCCAATAATAAGTTTATTTAACTTATTTTCACCTTCTTAAGAATTATCTCTCGAAATGTTTTTTTCTTCATGTCTCGATTTTAACCAAAAATAGTTAATATCAATTCAACTCTGGCAAATATTACCTAATCTCATCGTAAAATTTTTATAACATGCGGTAACTTTAAGCGGTGTTTTCGTCCGATTACAAGGGACGGATTAATATGTTTGTATATATAATTTCAATAAATAAGGTGGCAATACAATAAGTGAAGTTTCAAATATTGGTAGCAGAGCATAATTTTCCAAGTGTTTATTAAGATTTTCCTAATATAATAATGAATAAAAAGTTTTGTTGATGGATACGAAGTACCTTGGAGAGGTTTCTGTTGGCCAACGTAGCTAGATATTGAAATCTAAGATCTAGTTCACAGCACAGTACATCTGGAAGGAATTTTTTGATCCAAATACATCGATATGAGTATAAATGAAAGTTGGCACTATGCATAGTTATATCAACCAACTATAAACTGTAAAATTTGCAATTATTATGAACGAGCATACATATCAAACGGCTTCAAATATTTGGAAGATTTATAGCTTGGCTGTCCCTCGACAAATGTTTAGATAAGGATTAAACACGGTAAGTTTTACAAATACCATATCTGGTTCGTTTTGGTAGATACGTATTTATAACTATCATATTAGTATAATTGAATAATTCATGTAGCCATCTCCCTGACTATTAAATATTTAACTATTAACTATTAAAAACTAAAAAAAAAATTTTTTTCTTTCAAATCATTATGCTTTATTATTGTGATGAGACATAAATTTTTACACAAAGAGAGATTTTTATTACTTTTTATGTAATAATAAATAAAAGAATTACAATTAGTGAATGGTCAATGATCTTAAACAAACAAAATATAAAAATACAGTACTATCAATCTAACTGACTTATTTTTAATTAACATAACATATACACATTGTAAATAACATCATTCGATATAGAAGACTGGAACACACCATATAAAGACCTATAAAGACTGGAACACACCATACTCATAACAACTAACTACATACATGAAGGTAGTCTTGATACAATATTGTCAAAAAATTGTGAAGCAAATGCGTATAGTAAGAGTGAAGGAATTTTTATCCAAGACTGTACACGTAGACACGTTACACATACGATACTTGTCAATACATACATACAAATACTACCTAACACGTATATTTATTTACAAAAATGCTTCACTTTGCGTTATTATAACTAAACAATGAGACGGTCAATTATTCTCGTTTTTTCTTAATACGCAGAACAAATCCAATAAGCTATTTTTTTTAAGTTTCTTAAGTGTCGTTTTTTTATTAAAAATAAAAAAATGCTAGATATACTTCTTAAAATGGGTAGTCTCTATTACTCCCCATTATAATTATTCGAACTTCAATTAAGTTTTTCTCGAGTTTGAGACGGTCAATTGATTTTAAATTTTAAGTGTGATTGTATAATAATATCCTGAATAAGTGTGCAAACATTTGGTACATTCTATAATTATTGCCATTAGCACCAATACCTTAAAACAAACCAAAATATAAGATTTATAATTTGTAATGTAAAAATCTCCCATACTTTCCTACTACAATTATTTATCAATGTTAATAATTTCTATATCAAATGATTTTATTTACTATCTGTATACAAAAATAGTGATATAGACATGCGGAGAGCGAAAATATTTTATTAACGGTAATTATTTCACTTTTTCTACTTTTTTGTTTTTGTTTTATTTATAAAAAATTTGCATTAACAGTTAAAATAATCATATTTTACTTTTATAGGCAAAACTTTTATATTTAAAAATTTTTTATAAATTTTTGTTGTATTGAATATTTTTTAATTACGATAAAAGAGAATTTTTTACGTTTTTCCCGTTTTTAGTGTTCCGTGCCAAAGTTGGCTAAACGAAACTCCTATGGAATCACCTGATGCCTGTCTGTCTGTCTGGCACAGACGTTTCTCTGTATCCGACGTCAATAATGAATAACTAAAAAAAAGCAAACTTTATCGAAGAAGTAAATAGTCGTAAACCCAATTTTTGCCACTCATTATAGCCAAATAAAAGAGTGTAGTTTAAAGGTTAAATATTAATTCAATATTGGCAAAAATTGGAGCTTTGACAGTTTACCTTGCGGGTACAGAATTGTTTGTGGTTTATGAATTTAACATTTAGATAGCTCCAAATAAAATAGTGTCAAGTCACATCTTACGGTTAAATTAAGGATAAAGCATACTATAAAAAATCACAAACAATTGAGAACCTCAAAGGAAATTTTTGACACACATTGCTGGTATTCCTTATCAATTATGTCAACATATTGTGGTAAAATTTTGTCAAAGTAATAAACATGGCGGTACCAAGATCGGACACACTTGTAAATTAGATAATAAAAACCAATAAAAGTGACCTTTGCCTTTCACTATAAATAACATTCTCTCTAATTCGTTTTTGCAAAATTAGGGCACTGAATTTTATCTGATATAGAAATTGTTTATTTTTGCTGTAATAGCTGATCTAATTAACAATGTTTTATCTAAATTTGTAAATAATCATATTACAAAACATTAAAATGTCATATATTGAACTTTTGATTTGTTAAATAATATTAAATAATATTTATATAGTCGGGGAGTCGTCATCATTATCATTAAACATTTCTATTAAAAAAGAAGAACACACCCAAATTGAATTTACAAAGAGAAAATAAATAACGAGAGAGTTAATTGTTGAAATATATTGTATATACTGTGTTCATTATTGAAGCGTGAAGTTTTTATTTTATTTTTTACACACGTATTTACATAATTATGTATAAAAATACTAGCGTATAAAGGTGGTTATATACATATATGATATACTCATGCGCATGCTTTTCAATCTATTTTAATTACATATGTTTGAGCTACAATTGTGGCAAAGCTATTCAGTTTATGAACAAAAGTTGTTTCTTTAATAAAAAAAGGACCCTTATGATTTTATAATTTTCTTCTATATCTTACGCTTTCAAAGATGTCCATTCTAAACGGGGGGAGGGGTAGACACACGGATTAATTTTTTCCATTCACAAACCTCAACACATATATAATGTAAACTAAAATTGTAAAAAAGACAATGTAACCACTAGGACACGAACCTCAGACATTCAGCTGGACGATGAGCTTACCAATACACCACGGTTACTTAGTGATTTCATTACATCTCTTTACTCACATAATTTTACTTTATTTTGTACGAATACCCTCGTACTGCTATTTACAAATCAATAATTGTTATAATATTTATTTATATATTATAAAATTTATATGCATCTAATCGACAGTAATTACAGATGTTTGAGCTGAGTTATGGCAAAACTATTCGGTTTATGAAAACAAAAATCAAACCAAAGTTGTTTATTTTTTAAGAACGAATATTCTTCATTCTCTTACCGTTTTAAAGATACCTAGTTTCCGCTTCGCTTTTGACCTTTCGGACACACGCATACAAAATTTCAGCTGTTTATTTCTTTTCGTTTTCGAGTTATCGTGTTAATTGACAGACCAATATTTTCAATCGTTACTTGACCTTCGGACTAAACTTAGAACACCCTATTTAAATCTACTACCATATATTGAGTATAATAAACAAACTGCTACATTAATAATTTTATAAACATAAATTTTTCAGAATCAACAATCAATACTGAAAACGTGATTTCTTCCAAGTAATTAGAAAAAAATCTGAGTAAAAATTATATTATATCAGCAACAATTAGTAAGTACATTACTAATATCATATCAAGTCATGATATTAAATTGTCTGAGTTTTCTTAGAAAGTTAAAATAATAAATTACGTAAAAAGTAATTATAGGTATTCGAATATACGTACGTATATGTAATAGCTTACATCGTCTCATCATAGTTAATAAGTTGATGATTATTACAAAAATTGTTTCATAAAAATTGATCATTAATATTTCTTTGTAAGAAAAAGGTAACTAATATAAATTAATAAATACATTAAAAAAAAACTGTTTAACTCAATATAATAATGAAGTTTATATTAATACACGAGTTCCAATGAATCATATAAAAATATTACTAACCAGTACGTAGTATTAAGAGATAATAAATAATACGCTTTAAGATTACGTATACCAAATGCATGGCCATTCAAGGTCTCCCCGATAATTTTCTAATCAATCACATATTAAGGAAATATATATGTTTATATTTTTTTTATATCATAAAATACAGTAAAATCTTTATTTTTAGCAATCCGTATCAAAGATTACAACAGGGTTTTTTTTTTAAAGAGGAAGATATTGGGTTTTTTCGACAAAAACGTTGAAAATTCTTCCATATCTATTGAAAATATTGTTGATATTAAAATAAAACTAATTTTTATAATATTAAAATAAAACATTTTTTTAAATGATAGTTAGATTTTCATAATGTTTAGGAAGTTGGTCAAAGTGAAAAATAGTCCATTTTCTTGCCTCATAAAATTATACTTGAGCTCATGACGAATGTAAAATAAGAATAATATAAACATTCAAATTTTTTTAATTAAATGAAATAAAATGACAAATGTGTTTAAATTTTTATTCTATCTCTTACGGTTTCAAAGATAGGGCAGTTTTGGCCATTTTGTCCAAACATGACCTTAATTCTTTGCGCACCAGCCAAGTATAAGCGTTGTAAAGGCGCAGTGTATACTTGGAACTGGAAGGTTATGGGTTCGAATCCCGACATCGACAGTTTGTCAATTATTTAAAAAAACGAAAAGGGGCCCGTTAATTGACTAAACTGTCGGCGAATGGACAAGAACGAAGTAACCGGCCATGCTTGTGAAGGTTTGCTGCAGTTACCATCACGAACTCCAGATAAGTATCGGTATGGTTCCTATCAAAAGTCGGCTGCAGCCGCACATCTTACCAATTCCTAGTCTACACACAAAATTCCTTGTCCTTCACTCACATTCTCACATTCTGAGGCATCACAATGGACCTTATGACCGAAGTGTGCCCCGTCCAGGACAGCCTCTACAATCTATCTATCTAATTCTTTGCGCGAGAACACACAAACAATTTCAGCACGCTATCTCTTTTCGTTTTTAGTTATCAAAATACTATTGGGTCATTTTATGAACACCTTAAGCAAATTTTTTTTCTGCGATCAATATTTTCAATTGTTACACAAACGGAACAAAACTTAGTAAACCCTGGTATATATTATATACTGGGTATAAAAATGAGTGGTTTTTAATGTGGTAGTGATAGAATGATTAATTCGTGATTCAATTCTCTGCAGATATGTAATTTGTTCACTTCACTATTATTCCAAAAAATTGGCTCGATATGTTTGTTTGTCAACTTAAGTACATCGTTATTTTCATTTAATACTCTGTATATGGAAAGGACTACAAGTAAAATGTATCAAATTATGTACATATTTTAGCAATTATACTAATTCACTAGACAAAATTTCACCAGACGAGAGTAATCACCAACGACCTTGAAAAATTGAAAAAAATTAACAACAAAAACCGAGTAGAATAATTATCTAAATCTAAAATCAATACTTTTAAAATGTATTAAACTTCATTAAAATAGAGGTGACCCCATTTTATTATCTAAAAATTGATTACACTAACCTAAAACTTTACTATATAGGTACAGCCTTAAAAACCAATTTAGAAAGACATATCCGATACACAATATCATAATTAATCATCAAATTATTTTAACATTGATATTGGACAACAAAAAAAAACAAAAACATGAGATATTTATTAATTTTATGTCAAACAAATATTTTTTTTATCTTTTCAAATAAAAAGATTATAAAACGTAAAAAAAAAGAAGTTTAATTCGAACTTTTAATAATATTTAGTAATATTTCCAAAACAAATGATGATATTCCAGAGAAATTATGAATAGTGGAAGCATATTGGGTAGAATATGCCCACAAAATCAAAATCGGTTTTGAAAATATATTATTAATCTGTAAACTGGCAATGTCATATTTATTTATGAACAAACACAATCACAGCGAGCGAGAAAATATTTTAAAAAGATTGAAACTTTAAAAACGATATGTATTTTTGATTTGGTAGTGATAGAATGAATAATTTCGTGGTTCAATACTGGGAGATATGTAGTATGTTCACTTCACTTAACATTATTCCATAAATTTGCTCGATATGTTTGTTTGTTCGTTTATTTTCATTTGATACTTTGTATATTGAACATCCTACAGGTAAAATGTATCAAATTATGTGCATATTTTAGCAATTATGCTAATTTACCAAACAAAATTTCACTAGACGAAAGTGATACAACGACCTTGAAAAATTGAAAGAATTGACAACAAAACCGAGTATAATTATCTAAATCTAAAATCTCTACTTTTAAAATGCATTAAACTTGTTTCTTCTTTAAAATAGGTGACCTCATTTTATTATCTAAAAATTAATTACAATAACCCACAACAACTTTACTATATAGGTACAGTCTTAAAAACGAATTTAGAAAAGACATATCCGATATACAAAATTATAATTAATCATCAAATTATTTTAACATTGACATTGGACAACACAGAAAACAAAAACATGAGATATTTATTAATTTTATGTCAAACGAATCTTTTTTTTATCTTTTCATATAAAAAGATTATAAAACAAACCTCTAGTAATAAAATAAATTCTTTTTAACACAAAAAACTTTCTCTTTTTTATGTTAATAAGTTAAATCTCTTTATATGAGGAATAAATATAATTAAGTGATTCAAGTTGAGTTACTCACTACTGCTGTATTACAATGTTGTTTAATATAAGTTAGTTAGTTCAGTATGAGACGGCTCTGGTATTTGAAAAAGTATTTTAAATGTATTTCAAGTTTATTTATTTACAAGCTTTTATTATACCCATATATACAAGGATATATTAAATTTAGTTCCGACTTTGTAACGTCTGCCTGTCAACACGAAACTCATAAACGAAAAAAGATAACGTGCTGAAATTTTGTTTGTGTACTCGTTAGCAAAAACGTATGGTGAAGTTTGTGAATGGCCAAAATAGGACCATGTTTGTGCAAAATGAGCAAAACTGCCTATCTTTGAAACCGTAAGCGATAGAACAAAAATTTAAAGAAAAAAAAAGTTATTCATAAATTCAGTAGAATACCGGGTATTTAAGCTATTAACTCAGTTAGTTGTTATTTTCACTTGTTTTAAATTGGCTTGTACACATGGCCGCAAAAGTAGCGATCCTTTTCAAAATTTTATAATTGCTTTGTGTCTATTCATTCAGATTTCGGAAAAACGTTTCGAATAAAAGTTGTTAGGATAGTTATAATGAACAACTTTTACTCAAAGCATTTTTTCGAAAATCGAATAAATAAGGCACAAATAATAAAATTTTTAAATGATAGCTCGAACTTTGAAGCTGACTATACGTAAGAACTGTTATAACGTTCCAAGAATGGTCTGATGATGAATTAATCTTAATAGTTTTTGTTTAGACAGCTCCTCTGTGTCATACTGAACTATAATGCTTCTGTCGACAACTTCGTCATATGGTTGAAATGTACCGATTTAGAAGTACAACTCTCATATTAAATTATTGAAGTCGTTTTTTTTTTGCTTCGCATATTTAAACATTCAGGTCTCTGTTGTTTTATTCAACAACAAAAAAGTATGAATTACAATTAAAATTTTATAAGATCTTATTAATTTTAATTTGAGTTACATATTCACTCTAAAATATGTCAACGATTCTAATATTTGTCTATTTAAGAAAGTTGCGTCATTTAATCAAAACAATGATACAACATCTTTATAACCAAATAGTTATTGTTGATATATATACTCTTATTTTAAATCAGTTAAATTTTCATGAGGCCTATTTTCTGTGTGCCTATGTGAATAGCCGCTTTCAAGATAATATCATATACAAGAAAAGCAGGCATTTTTATTAATCAGAATATTCATAGCATTATAGTTCATGGGAATTAGGTAATCCATTTAATCTAAAAATCCAGATAACGGTACTTCCAAGCTTGTAACTATGTAGCTAAAAAAATGGATTATTGGGACTTTCGTCCATGATAACTATTCATCATAGCTACTTGAATTTCAGCCAGTTTTGTCGAGAGTCAATTTCCAAATAACGCCACTTCTTCCAGAGTTTGTAGCTAAAAAAATCAATGGTTTCTAGGATTTTTGCCCATTCGACTTTGCATATGACACAGAGGAGCCGTTGGTCTAGGTGCTAGGGACCCGTTTGCGGTACCCCTCTTTCTAATTATTATTATCTCATATTATTTTCTTTTGTAAATGCATCGAAGTTTCTACTTATACACTTTTTTAAGTCATGCGTTTTAATCACCCTAAAATTAATATATTACTTTCTTATTAGCACTTAATAAAAATTAAGAAAGTACCATATATACATATATATATATATATATATATATATATATATATATATATATATATATATATATATATATATATATATAAATATATATACTTATTGCAATAAGAAATAAATAATAATGATTATAACTAATAAAAATTTATATAATTCGTTTTGAGGTCGCATAATTATTTTTGCCTTCTAAAAAAATCATTTCAATTTGATATTTATTAAATATTTGAGTTGAGTGATCATAATACCAAAGAGAACAAGAACCATCGCCACACAACTGTTGTTTTATATTAAAATTTGTTACTATTGTAGCATGGTTACACTACGTACGGATCGTGGGCTGATGAATTTTATGTTTTCATAAAGAACAATAGAAATTGCCTTGAGATTAAATATTATTAATAATATAATTTTGTTTTTTTTTTTTATTCAATTATATATTTATCTTAAAACCTTTTTTTGTTTTGTTTTGTTTGTTTAAGTTCCTTTAACTTTAATAAACGAGTGATTTTAAATAATTGATAATTGCTATAACTTGACTAAAATATGTGTCGAAGTTCTAAGAAACTCACATTTCTGTAAAATAACTCCCCGTAGCTATTTTGTCCAGGTCAAGAACTCATAAGGTTAAGAAATTTGAATTTCTTCAAATAAGAGGAATTATTTCACAGAGGGGATCAAAAATCGTAGATTGACATCACTATACAAAAAGTACTCTATGTTAAAACTCGCATTACAAAATGAAGAAGAAAATATTGTAAAAGAATTGAAGTTTCTAGGCTACACTTTGTTATAATTTTGTACATATAATTAACCAAATCATCTACCAAACAATTCAATCCTAGTTCCAAGAAACTCACATTTCTGTGAAATATTCACTCGTCGCTAGTTAATTTGGGTCAAGCAATCTAGAAGGTAAAAAAATTTTAATTTCATTCTTTTCCATCAAATGCTTGATATGAAAAATCATACACATGTAGCTACCTGAAATGATATGGTAGTGGAATACATATGATCTCTCATTATCTTATTGTCAATGTATTTTTAATTTGTTTATTTACTATTTTTCAATTTTTTAATTGTTTTCTTTGTGTACTAGCGGCTATCTATCCATTGTTGGTATGGTTGCCTTCCGGATATATTAAACCAGCGGAAGTGACTAGAGTTTACTTAATTTGACATTGAAGTAATATGTTTGAACATTGATAACATTCTTTAACATCAAATGGTTGTTGATAAAGTATACTTTATTTCATATCTATTAATTGTGGTTAAAAGTTTTGTTATAAGTCATATTAGCTAATCTTCACTGTCTTCCAAACAAATTTTGACCACTGCTTGTACAAAAACATTTGTGCTAATGTTTTTATTTTTTTGGAAATATAATGAAATGTAGGTTTTTTTTTTTAATTCTAGGAAGAAATGAATTTTTATACGAATCATTCTTTAGATATTGACTGAAATGTCTAAAATTACGACATATACATTGGCTAACACAGTTTTTATACCTGGAATGTATATATTATACACACGGATATATTATGTTTAGTCCCGACTTGTAACGGTTGAAAATAGTGAATCGCAAACAAAATTTTTTTGATAATTGTTCATAAAATCACCTAACTAGTCCAATTCCACATTTCAGTCCGTCCGTCTGTCCGTGGACACGATAGCTTAAAAACGAAAAGAGATAACGAGTTGAAATTCTTGTATGAATTCTAAAGCTAAAATGTGAGATCCAATTAGTAAAGGGCCAAAATCTGACATGCCACGGCCAGAGAGAAAAATATTCATCTTTGAATAGGAATCATCCTTAAAAATGAAAAGACAGAAAATTTTCCTTTTTAAAAAATATACAACTTGTGTTTGAAACTTTTAAACACAAACTGGTTAGTTTTGTCGCAACCAGACAGACGGACAAACAGCTACACAGACGAATAAACAAGGGCATGTGGAAATAGACTCATTAGAGGTCATTTTATGAAACATTTCGAATCATTTTTTTCTCATTAATATTTTCAACCGTATACTGCATCTGGTCAGACCCGGGCTAAAAAAAAGGCTGGCTTTTGTGTGCAACGAAAGAATAATCTATTTTTTTAAGTCTAATAATTATTTTTTTCAATATTTTAAATTTATTGACAGATAATTGTTTTCCAAAAGTTTGTTAATGCAGGTATTTCTATAGTAACTATAAACTATATTAGAGATCTAGATCGGCTATAACTTATACTGCACACTAAAAATGGTTTATTTTTTGGCTAGCAAATCAAATCGTGACCAAAATGGTCGGTTATCAATAGATGGTTAATAGATAGAGAGAGCACTGGTACGGCTAGCCAGAAGTCGTTAGTTCGATTCCCATACAAGTTGGAGGTTTTTTATAGCAAGTATTTGATATCAAAGAATGTTTAAAAAAAAATTACAATATATTTAATAAATAAAAAAAGAGGAATGATCAATTTTTTATAAAATACCGTTATGGTCATGATGTTTAATTTATGTTACCAGTGTTCAGATATATTACTTACACGTCAAAGTAAGTAAACACTAGTCACCTTCGTTAGTATAACATAACCATACAGACAATCTTAAATAATTTTAAAAATTTTAGAAAAATTTTGTAGTTTGTAAAAGGTGAAATTATTGCGGAACAATAAAAAAAAATATCGACTATTAAGATGATTCAGTTTCTTTTTTTAGCTGGTACTGCGCCACAATCAATCTTTTCTAATTACCGTTCTTTCTACTTCTTGTATTTGCAGTTCTTTGTGTTACGCGATCATTTTTTTTTTGTCTTTCTTCTTATTATAAAATATATTTGTAATGATTTATAAGTACAGTGTGATCAAGGTCGTCTAATACATTTACTGTACATTTTTTGTTTCTGATTTTGAAATCTGTAGGTAGTGTCTGTGTATATTTTATAAGTTGCAAGAGTATGTTTTATTTTAAAACTGGTGACTGAATGAGAATGACTTGTAACTGTTCGTAGAAGTAGAGGAGATGGTTGGTTAATTATACTTTTCATGTTTCTTTTTGTGATCAATTATATTGTAATTAGATTGTTTTTATCGTTTTTTGTTTTGTTAATTCAAGGATCTTCTTAGTTTTTGTTTTCTAATGGTTAACGGATGAATCGGATTTGATTTGATTTCATAATGATAGATCTGGTATTCTTATCTAGATTTTGATGAAAAAAAGGTTATTGAATCTCGACTATAATTAAATTGGAATTAAATTATTGTTTCGTTGCAGCCTTGGAGATTTATTATCACTGAAGATACTTCTGCCCCAGGCATTATATTTGGATATCTGGATGGCTTCTGTAGAGAGAGTAATAGAAGAAACAGATGAAAATAACAACTAATTGAGTTAAGTGCTTAAATACCCGGTATATACTGATTTAATGAAAAAAGTTTCAAACAAAAGTTGTTTATTTAAATAAAAAGAATATTTTTGTCTTTAAATTTGTATTGTTATATATCTGTATCTCTTACCGTTTCAAAGATGGATACTTTCTCCCCTGGCAAGGGGAATCTCGGTCCCATTCACGAACTTAACCTTACTCTTTATTTCTAGACTGCTTATGTCATTAAATCGTTGCATTAGTAAAAGTTTAAAAATTATGAAAGAAAAAGGTTCGTTTAAGTCATAAAATTTGTAAATTAAACAACAAAAAATATTTTATTATTCGGCCTTTTCTAGTACATTAGACATTTCTAGTATATTAGCGGAAGGTAGGTCAAAGCCTAGTAAATAGGCTTATCTAGGCCTTTTTTACTAACCCCTTAAGGACAAAGTAGTTTGTATCAAACTATGGCGCTATTCATCTGGAATTCTTGAAAGGAAAATACAGAAAACCTTCACAATCATAGCCAGTTACTTTCGTTCTTGTCCATACCTAACAGTTTAATCAATTAACCGCCTCATTTATATTTAATTTTTTTATTTATATGATAAACTACCACTGTTGGGAATCGAATCAGCAACCTCATAGTTCCAAGCGCCTTTGACAATACGGCCACTTGAATAAATAGTGTTGCCACCTCTCTGGTTTTGATAAGAGACTTCAATTATTCAGACATATACCCGGTTACCGGGCAACAAAAGAATTATCCGTATTTTAAAAGAAAACACACAATAAATGTTTTTGTCATTTTAAAATGTGAACATGTCTTGCTTACTAACTTTTCTAGAAAAGAGTTTCACTTTTGACATATAAGCCTAACACAAGTGTAAGTGTAAGCCTCGCATAAGTGAATAAAAACTCGTTGAACGCATTTCTTTTTGAATAATTTCAAAACCGATTTACCAAATCTCCGATTTCAAAAAAAACATTAGAATATTCAATAACAAAACTAAATCAAAAAAATCAATGCAACAACTTACCTCAAATAACATCATTGTAGATTATTCAGAAACCCCAAAACAGAAAACCAATAACAGAACGTTAAAATATATATTAATCAAACAACAGCACTTGAGAAAATTTTTCTTTTTTTAATCGATGTTAAAAAAAAGTGAAAATAATTCTCACTAATAAAAAAAATTTGAATTAAAAATACACCACCGAATAAATTCCGAAAAATTCAGAGAATAAACACAAAAAAACAAAATTAACGTTAATAGATATATAAAAGTTATAAATCACAACAGATAAAAATTTATTATGACATGAACTGTAACAACAAAATGTGTAACACTTTTTCTGGTTTCCACTGATTGTTATTAATAGGAGAATACAACAACAACAAAACACACAATATTTGTTGGTGTTCCTCGTATCTATTTGACAGTGAATGAAATAATACTGTTTGTATTGTTTGACAACTTCTGCTATAACTGCTCGCCGTATATTAGAGTGTGATGAACGTGTTATGTGTACCTACTGTACAAGTTGCCAGTCCATAGTCAACTGATTATTAACTGTAATGTTTGTTGTATATTATTATTATTCCACACATTGTTATCGGACAATATATTCACGTTTTTTTTTTGTTTAGCTTTATGACGCGTTCAATTCAACAAAGTTAGCAGCGACACGAGCACCAGCACTTGGAGTAGATGACCACCACACAATAATAAAGGTGATGTGTATAGGGAGTGAATGTTTTGTTGCGTGCGTGTTTGTTATTCTTCGTAAGAAGAAGAAGAAAGAAAAAGATTGTCCGATGTATGTATGTATGTAATAGGTAATGTCTCTACAGTGTAGACGTATATAATGAGTGTATGGTGGCTACTGTTTGAAGTGGCTTATTTTTTTTTATTAAAATATAGACTGGCAGGTGACACGTGATAAATCATCACATGAATGTTTTCTGTATACTAATGACAGACTAACATAAACGGGAAGATTCAAGATTCATCTTGGGTACTACAGCCCGTCCTGGATCTTGACAGCTTTTAGAATATTGCTCCAAACCTCTAGTACTCCAATTTCTGCACTTGATAACTTGTGAATCTCTGTCGACTTGGTCAAGCCAACACGTGCTAATTCTCCCCAGTTTTTGGCACGCCACGAGCAAATTCTCCATATGGGTTAGTTATAGTTTTTAGACGATGTTTTCTTGAACTTGCCCGACTATATGCCCAGTCTATTTTAATCTTGATATTTTTATTGAAGTTATATCTCCGTTGTCCTTTATACCGCCAAAAATTTGATAGGAACATTTTTTTTAATTTTGAATATTTCGAGAAAAAATGTCGAAACTATTTACCAAAAATTACAGTTTTGGACGTCTTTGGTTTGTATAGAAATGTATGGAACACCCAAGTGATCATGAGGTCAAATGCGCTCTGCTTGGAACATGGAAGTTCGATTCACAGCGGTGGCAGTTTGTCAATACAATAATGAATACAAAATTAATGGGACGATTAGATAGATAGATTGTAGAGACTGCCCTGGACGGGCTATACTTCGTCCATAATGTCCATTGTGATGCCTAAGGATGTGAGTGGAGAGGAAGGAATTTTGGTGTATAGACTAGGAATTCATAGGATATGCGGTGGCACCCGACTATGATAGGAACTATACCGATATGAATCTGGAGTTCGTGAAGAAAACTGCAGAAAACCTTCTCAAGCATAGCCGGTTACTTCGTTCTTATCCATACGCCGACAGTTTAATCAATTAACCGCCCCTTTTTTTTTCTCTTAATAATGGACAAATTGCCGATGTCGGGATTCGAACCCATAACCTCCCAGTTTCTAAGTAGGTATTCTGCGCAGACATAATCCTTAGACCGCTCGGCCACTAGGACTGGTAATGCGGCGGTTAGTTACTTAAACTGTCGGTGTGTGGACAAGAAAGAAAGTAATCGGCTATTCTTGTGAAGTTTTTCTGCAGTTTCCTTTCAAGAAAATTTAGATGAATATCGGCACAGTTCCTATCTGATTCGGCTGTAGTCGTACAACCAACCAATTCCTAGTCTGCATACAAATTCCTTGTCCTCCAACCACATCATTAATGTATAGGAAATACAATGTCCGGGATAGCTTCCATAACCAAACCTAATCTATGGCACACCCAATAGGTACTTGTTTACTATCAACTTGCACACAAGGCTCGTGTTTAGTAAGTAATTATGGAGAATTTTATAAGAAACCAACTTTTAATATAGCGTTTAGGAAAGAAAACATCTTTTCCTAGTACCATTTTTCAATTTTTCAAAATATATATTTATTATGATTTGACTATGTATTTAAAAAATGACATACATCTCCGTTCATTGGTCTGTACGCATGTATGTATGAGTTTTATAAATCATTTTTTATAAAAACTCATCGCATTATTTAAATATATAAAAGGGTGGTAGATATGCATATATTATACTAGGGTCAGTTCGATGTGTAAATAGAAGGTATAAAAGAAGGGTTAAATAGTATTCATAAAAGTAAAACAACTTTTTACTTTTCGACGTTTTTTTGTTATCTATTAGCAAAAATGAACATGTTACTTTAAGCTAAAAACTGAGCCGTCGCGAAGAGCTCGATGCATTGGAATTGTATGCTTATATATGTTATAATCCACCGTTTTGAAGCGTTTTTCTTTGATCAGACCTATATCGATGTCTTTGAACCATGTCAGCTGCCGGTCTAACATATTTATTATTTAAAAATAACTTCTTTTCTCGTTGTACGAACTATTTAGTAAGTATGGAAAAGTATAGGATTAATATAGAGATGCGTATAAAAGTGGGTATACAAATGAAACAACAGTGGGTAACAGCAAGAACGCAATTGTATACTTAAATATCATTGATAACATAACTTTTTGTTTTGTATTTGTAATTACAGTCGGGTCCGAAATAAATAGTATAGTCTAGTCAACAAGTTAAATTAAAATACGTGCGAATTAGATTGTTGAACTCGTTATGACATCTAGAAAAATGTGCAAAAATTTCAAATTCGCACATAAACAATTGCAAAAGTTATAAACAATTTAAGATTCCAAAGAAATGGGAAAGATTTTTACAAACTGATTCTTAAAGAGGAGGAAATTTCCAGAAAAAAAATGCCGACTCTCGAAACTTCACCTCTATTGTTAATATTTTAAAATAACATCGCTAAGGAAATGAAAATCATTTGAAAAAATTTTTTCTTTTATTAAACAAGTAAAATGAAAAGTTTTAAAAACCCCAACGCAATAACATGAAACATAGTAAGAACTACCCGTTACCTCCACCAAATTTAATAATGTTAATAACATGTCTATACATCATCTTGGAAAAGAGCAAACATATCTAAGAACCATCGCAAGGAAATCAGCTATCTAATACAAAAACCGTATTCAAATCGGTCCACGCGTTTATAATGAGAGACGATGCCACAGACTAATCCAAAGACAGACAGATAGACAGACTCACATACAGGCTTCAAACTTGAAACACTCTTTTGTTACGTCTTTTTGCGTCGGAAGTTAAAAAATAAAATTGTAATCAATATGTTTCCTGGTAAAAATTAATTACGTTATCATTTTTAATATTCAATTGAATTTTTTTATCATTCAGTGGAGTAGTTTCGCCGCTTTCGTATTATCAAACTAAATTCACATGAAATTTTATACCAAATATATAGCGAGGGTATATTTTGACGTCATAAAGGTATCACGGTATCACCTAACAGAACTTTTTTTGATTACATAGGTAATACAAACGTTCTAATCATTTTGGGGGAATTTGGCTAATAATATTTGATAATGTCTTATCTCTATATACCGTGTGTTCATTTAAATTTTACCACTTCAATATTTTTTTATTATGCATTTGAGAAACAAATGCATATTTGTAAGTTGCACAGTTTATAAGATGAAACACAATGCAAAAATTATATTTTTGTTCCATGCATTCGTGGCCGCGTGGTATAGGTCTTTTTTTTGTTTAACAGTGTGGCAAGATATGGAAAATCTATAAATACAAAAATTGTTTATCGTATAAAAACAGATAGAGTTTTTGCTCAAAACTTGTGCTTAATAATTTTTTCATACATACCATAGTTTTGGTCTAAAAACGGGGTGTAAATGTGGCAAAAATTTTGAATTTACTCCAGAAATATTGAACCTCAAACAAAGGTTGTTTGAGCTGAAACAAAGGTTGTGAAACTGTCACCAAATTAGCAATGAATAACATATCCTGAGACAATATAAGAGTAATTTTAATAAGAGTGATGTTAACAAGAGTAAATCGAATGAAAGTAATTTTAACAACAGTAATTTCAATAAAATTTATTATATTTTAATTTATATTGTTTAATTTTTATTTTATTTTTGTCTATTGATCTCGATTTCTAAGGGTCAAAGAGTAAATTACGACTAGCTAATTTATACTGATGATGGCTACTTCGTAATCGAAATACGTATTTATAATACAAAAACTGATCTAGGTATTGAGGCGAATTTGAAATATTGTTTTTATGAGATAATCATTTTTTGTACTTAGAGATTTTCTTTATCTTGCGCCGTTTCAAAGATAAGTTATACCACGTGGCACGGATGCATGGAATAATAATATAATCATAATATGTTCTTCTCTTTTTAAACTTTGCAACTATTCTCTCAAACTTTTTCTTTTAAAATATATATTTTAAAAAATATGTAAGTGGTAACTTTTTTAATTAACACACGGTATATAGACAATAGACTATGACATAATAATATTCAGGGATGGATAAAATTTCCTTTTGAACATATTTAAAATGAAAATGGTTAAATGCTTTTTAAAATACATTTGAAATGCTAAATGGAAACAGTATATAGGAATGAATTTTAAAAGCAAAATATAAAATATTTTTTAAATGATTCACAAAATGCAAAATGGCTTTCTGGAAATTTTTATACTTAGAGGCAAAATTTGTTTGCTACTTGAAACATATTTTATAATTAAAAGGTAGGTACAGGGCTAAATAGATCAATGTTCAAGAAAAACTCAATTTTGAGATTAATATGGGAATCCCTTGTTGCGTCATTCCTAAAATACATAAGCTGAGTCTTCGAATCAGCTAAAACGAATAAGCGTCACGAGTTACAGCGGAATTTAATAAACGTGTTCAGAGCAATATAGATGAATGTTCAGCAGTGTCGCTGAATAAAAGCGTGTTAAAAAATATGAATGTCTATCGTCGATTGGTGCGATTACGTGTTTAGTACAGAACAGGCGTATTTTGTTTAAGTTTCAATTTCGGATGCAAGATATACAATAGTCTATAAATTTGGAAAAATCGTTTTTCTCATAAACTACTTTTTGTGACATTCATCTCTTTACCCCCGTACCCTTCAAATGTTAAATAGTTTACAGGATTACATCTTCAAGTAGCTATAATATCAAATGGAAATTTTTATACCCTTAGAGGCCATATTTTTTGATACTTATGAATACTTTTAACTTTTTTAATAAATGTCAAATAGCTTATAAAAATACATCTTCAAGTTAGCTAAATATATTTAGAATGACTCATAAATTGTAAAATGGTTTTCTGGAAATTTTTACACTTAGGGCAAAATTTTTTGTATACTATATTAACTATTTAATAAACAATTTTTTATTTAATAATCATCATAAATAGTTTATATAGTAATACAAAATGGTAAAATTAAACTATATGTATATGTTGATTTCGAAGTTCAAATCAGAAAAGCAATTCCGGAAAAGATCCAAAAGTTTGTTCCAATAATTATTTTTATGACGTTATGATAGTCGAAATTCGACCCAATTATATCAGAACTCTAGATGTATCAGTTTGGTGGACGTGATGTTTTACAAGTTGCTATATTCTTCGAATTTATTTATGAATTCTAGGGAAATGATTTATTTTATGTTTATATTCATTATTGCAGTGATAGTGAATAAACTTTTGTGGAGAAACACAATTAATTTTCTTTATCTATGGATAATTTTCTAATAATATAACATCCTTTTAATATCTAACATCCTTTTTTCAATATTCGAAACAATCTTCTTCAATACCAAAAGCTTTAAGATCTTGAAAGTTTTGCAAGGGATTAGTTTTTATCACATTTTAACCAATGTACCTGAAAATTTCTGCTAGGAGGTGATTTTTGGAAAATATGATCCAAATAAAAGTTTTTTTTTCCGTTCAGGCTCTCATAGTGACCTAGATATTTACTTTGGACTTTTCGACGGTCAACTTATGTTTTTCAATTGAGAACCCATATTTTTTAAACAAAATCGGATACTTATTCTTATAAACTGAGTTATTAAATTTATCTTGGCTAATGATTAATCAATATTTATTTAAAAAATCGGTTCCTATTTATTGATCAGAACTGAATTAGTCAGTTGACCTTCAAAAAAACCTAGAAAAGGGTATTGTTGATTTTTTAATGGGTTATCCGTCGTATAATAATATTTTTTCCATTGAAAAGTTCCTGATAGCAGAGATTAATATTATCATTTTGTTGAAAAACAACAGCAGTGTGATGCTATGATAATTTTTTAATGCGTATTAATGTTTTTCTGATTAATTGGGGGAAATTTATTACAAAATTTTACATAATATTGATTATTTTTCTATAAATAATATAACATTCAAACTGGTTTGGTTGACGTGATTTTTATTAAACGGCTTCCTGATCTTAGAATTTATTAATTAATTCCAGAAAATATGATTCAAATTTTATTTGAATTTCTGAGAAAGAGTATGACTTATTTGGAAAACTATATTAAAAAAAAAAAATTAAATTGCTTTTGTTGGGCACTTATCGTATATCTAGCCAAATGTAATAATGGAATATTTATCTTATCAGTTTTATGCAAACAAACCTACTATGATGGTACAACTATGCACCACTTAATAATTAAAATACCGTAAATTAGTGCGTAATTATTGACAGAATAGTCATTTATTTTTTGTTTGTTCAATAATAAGGAACTTGGTTATTAAAAAAAAATTATTACGGAAATACACACAAAAACTATCTTCTTCTTCTGCAATTTTTCTAATATATTCACTTTCATTTATATGTTTCTTTACATAATTAGATTAATAATAATTAATTAATGAAAAAAAACAACATACTTTTTTATAGATGCATTTAGCGATTATTAAGAAGGATATGTATTAATATACATATATATATATATATATATATATATATATATATATATATATATATATACATATATGTATTAATATACATATATATATATATACATATATATATATATATATATATATATATATATATAATATATATATATGTTTATAATTTTGTATGTTTTTGTTGGTCTGGGCGTAAAATTGCATAAAAAACCATATAACCTACAGAAACAAAACTAATTAAAAAAAAAAAAATCATTTGATTTTGAGCTTTTTATAAGGAAATAAACTTTTAACAGTGAATATTACCTCCTCTTGCTTCGATGACTTCCACAAGCAGTCAAGGCATACTTTAAACTCTAAGTTCGCTACACCAAGTTGGGTGATTACCTCCTATTCCTGGACAAAATCTATTATGTGCCCCTGTGAGGTACCAGGAGGGTTAATTCATCTTCTTATACGTCGGACCAGTTCATTTCAGATGTGTTTTATTGAATTTCACTCTGGGATACGTTGTGGCCATATAAAAATGCGAATTTAGATCGTTTTATTTTAGTGTTCACCCTTTGGAATCGTTTCTCCACGGCTTCTAAGACTGACCAAAGGCTCCGTATGGATTAATTTGTTTTTCGTAATTTATACGGTTTTTTATGAAATTTTACGCCCATTCTAACAAAAACATATATACAAATTTATAAACATGTAATTGATATGGAATAAAAAAATTCCAAAGAATATAATTTAAATGAATTTTTCTAAGTGCGTCACTTTTTTAACAGTGCAGTGTATTTGAATATATATAAAATAAAAAAATGTTATTATTGTAAAAACAAAAAGTGCAAAAAATTGATCAGCATTTCTTCTTGTACAATACCTGTGTATAGAATATCTCTCGTTCTATCCATTCACATGTTTATTGTAAACATATTAATTGTATATATAGGTATACAATTGTTCATGTACCTAAATATTAAAAATAATATTGTATTATATAGTTTCTATTAATATTTATAATCGTTAGTATGTTTAAAGAATTGGTAAATATATTATAATGTGTACCAAATAATTATGGATAAAGTAAGTCGTATCAACGAACATATATCAGATCTAAAAGGTTTACGTCTTGTCGGTACTGAGATCTTTTTGAAGCCATTTCACATAACCTTGACGACAGATGACATAAGCTTGAGAATAGATACATTGATGGAAAGATGACATGAATTGGTACTTGAATAAAAAAAAGAGACTGGATGGGGGCCCCAGGACAGAAGTGAAACTTCACTCGCTTTATATTGAAACAAATTTTATATAAATTATAAATATTTATAATTGATTATGTAGAATGGCAATAAATTGTAATAAATGTTAGTGCCATAGTACTAAAAAAACAAAAATTTGTACGGAGATCTACTTACTATATATTTTATTATACGTATATAATACTAGCCGTTTCCCGCGACTTCGTCCGCATTTATAGGAAAGCTAAATATATTGTATAAATATATGTATTGAAAATAATAATAATAAGAATAATCACGCTATATGATAAATGTATACAATATACTTTATAGTTATGGAAACGACAATCAAAGTTGACATTTCAAAATTGAAACAAAATTTTAATAATATAATTTTATAGTTATTTTTTAGAAGTATAGTTTCTGTGCAAATGACAAAATCAACAGCGGGTGGGAGAGAGTGCGTACACAGCAATATATGCTGGAGTAGACAGTGAGAAGAAAATGCACGCATTTCGTTGCATTCCAAAGTGATGAAGTTACGTTTTCTTTTTACCAATTCACTCTCTGATCCTACAAGGGTCGATGGACGTTAAAATTATTTTAAAGCAAAACACTACCCTTAATTAAACATACCTATTAATGTTTCAACCACAACAACACCCAACAAAACACGTGTACTCTATTAACAACGGTGAAATTTTATTTGGAACACATAATAATTAGTCGTGTGTTTTGTTGTGGTTAAATACGAAGTAAGGTTAATAATCTCATGCTTGGCCGTGTGCAGGTGAAACCTTGCAAGCAACAAACAAGAAACAGGTAACTTGATAATAATAATATATACTATTACTATCACTACCACCATTCCTGTTATTTTTTTAGTAAATGTTTACAATAACTAGTGTGAAAATGATTCTGAATAACTTTCTTTTATAAAACACAGTCTTTTTATTGAACACATTTTTTGTGTGTGCATACAACCACTGCGCAGCAACTGCTGTTGTTGATTTAAAAAATAAGTTTTTCAAATATATAAACTATTAAATGAAATCTTGCATGCCTTAGGATTTATGTTTTATGAAGAGAAAAAAAAATGTAAACATATATAGAGAGTCTTCTTTTTTTATTTTATATAAATGTTTATGTTATTGATAATGAACGTATACTAAACTGGGCAAATAATCAGGCTATCACAGAGAAATAAATTTTATAGTCCAGACAAATGTCATCATTTTATCTGGAAAGTTAAAATATGAATAGTAGTCTAATAGGATAGTAAGCATTCACTACGAAAAAATTGAGATCAGAAAGTTTAGGCATGTGAAAACTTGGAATATTCTTCTATCGACGAGAAATTGGGTGAATTATACTCTTCAAACTAAATAATTAGACATGTCATTTGCCATGTTCCGAAGCTCAACTCTTGAAGAGGAGAATAGAGCGGTTAAATTCTCTACTATTATAAAATTGTAAATGTCTGTTCATTTCTTTGTTTGTTCGAACATCACGCAAAAACTACTGGACCGATTTTGATGAAACTTTTTTTGTTTAAAAGCTAATGATTAGACTTAAAAATTAGTATATTTTTTATCTCGCTTCGAAACATAGAATTTTAAAATATTCGCTGAAATATAAACTTGGTGGAAGTGTCGATCAATAACGAGAACCGGAGATATTAAAATGCAAAAAGAGTACTACTCGAAACCTTTCAAAGTAATTACTCAATAATTCTCAACTGTCATTGTTTTGGAATTTGAACCCATATGGGATTAAAATGGGATGTTGGTATAGTGAAATACAGTAGTACTCCAATTATCCAGATTAATGGGGAACAGACCCGATCCGGATTATCAAATACCCAGATAATTGGATGAATCATGAAAAAAGGTAAATTTCTTTAAAATAAATTTTATATAATGTTCAGGAGTTTAGTGCCCAACTCTTTTACAAACATCCATTGGAAATATTTAAACAAAAAGACGTCTATTTTTAGTTTAATTAAAAAGGTTTTTGTAATATTCGAGTAACGAAATAACTATTATATTCTAATAAGTATTTTGTAATTACTTTTTATAAAAAGTTTTTATATTTATTTTATCGATTTATTGAGAAATAAATTGAATTTTTTTTTTGGCACAATTTGTATTTGTGACCTCAGTTTTTGTTCAAACAGATCAAAGAAAATTAATTTGTTTTATTGGTATAATTAGGTACTAAATTTTCTTAAGTACCCTATTTGATCTTTTTGAGAAATATAGGTTGACAGGAGCTTATATTTTCTAAGATCACTTATGAACACTGTCTCGCTACGAAGTTTTTTCTGTAGAAACAGAAATTAGATGCAACCATCCCGTTATTATTTTACACTGCGACAAATTGTATAGGTTTTAGACGCTAGTTTATCTCTTCAAAGAAGAAGAAAAATTCCCCTTATAGGGGATCAGCAATCGTAGGTTGACATTATTATTAAAAAAATTTGAAGAACCATTGTAAAAAAATTGCTTCAAAATCAGATTCCTTTACGACGCTTTGTTATAAATTTTTCCATATAATCAACTAAATCATCCACCAAACACAATTCAATTCGACATTCGCATTGTCTATTAATAATAACCTGTGAATTGCACCACAAAACATAACACTCAAATACAATGACATTAGAAGTGAACGAACCGGCCCCGTTATATTAGAGAAAAATTAATATCTAAACATAGATAGATACACACACCGTTTTGAGGGTTAATAGCCGGCATCGCAGTAAGGCAAGCTATCCGTTTATGTACAATGTATTAGATTTATAAGTCGTATTACAATATCTGATGAAATGTAATGAAATTCGTAATGATATTAAAAATCATCTGAAGTGAAACACTCACGCGACCTCTATATACATAGTTTAAAAAATTATTTTAGCATATATCATTGAATTCAACATTTGAGTAGAATATATACACACATAATGGTATTTCTGTATGTATAATAACTATCAAAATTGAATTTGAACGAAAGTATGTAAATTATGTAGCTTAATTTATCTCGTTTACGAAAAAATACTTGATACAAAAGTTGTGCATATTTTTTAAGTGAAAATAACAACTTCCTGAGTTAATTGCTTGAATTTTTTCATATATACTGAATATATGAAAAAAAGTTTCAAACAAAAGTTATTTATTTTAAAAAGCGGAACATTTTCTGTCTCTAAATTTTTGTTCTAACTTTTACGGTTTCAAAGATAAAATGCTTTTCCCAAATTGTCCAAACATGGTCCG
Organism: Nineta flava; assembly: GCA_963920215.1. Classification (NCBI taxonomy): domain Eukaryota; kingdom Metazoa; phylum Arthropoda; class Insecta; order Neuroptera; family Chrysopidae; genus Nineta; species Nineta flava. Next base: position 50,410,383 of record OY986044.1, read on the forward strand.
ATTTTGCTTATTCACGAACTTGACCTTATTTTTTAGCTCAAGAACACACATATTTTAGCTCGTTATCACTTTTTGGTTTTAAGTTATCGTGTTTACAGACGGATGGACAGGCAACTTTTGTGGAAATGGACAGTAATTATTCGATGTTTTATAATTATTTTGTTTTTTATTGTTATGTAATTATTTTGCGAATTTTAACTATCACTTACTTCAATTAATTACTGTATTTCATTTATTTAAAAAAGTATTTTATTGGAAAAATACTTTGGCTGCAAATAATTTTTATAATACTACATAAATGCGTCATGTTTTTCAATTCAAACTCGCGCCTTATACTCTCTCCACTGTTTCCGGTATAGAAGGAACACTACTGACATCTTATTTTTGTCAATTATTTGTTTACACGCAGTTCGTTTTCCGTGTGTAGTCTTCATAGTTTAGTCAATCAACTGCCCCATTAATATTTTTTTATTTAAAATTGCTATCGTTGGGAATTGTATCTGCAACATCCCAGTTCCGAGCAGAGCGCCTTTAAAGACTAGTTGTATATATAGAGGTAATAAAAAAATAAATTTTGTATACAACAAAACGGTACCTATATTTTTTTTATAGATAAAAATTCATTTGTTATAATTTTTTTTGTATTTGAATGTTTTATGTGTAATCGTATCGAATTTTATCGTTTATATAATCAATAATAATAAAAAATAATAATAATGATAAATAAATAATTGAAATAAATTTGTATACAATTTTATGCTTCATATAATGTTGAAATTTAATTATTAATTTTTTAAGGTAATATATTTATTATATTATATTGTTTGATAAATTGGATGTAAAATGATCTTTTCAGGGTTCTGTATCTAGGGAACTGGTGTTATAAAATTTTAATGGATCTACAGCCAGAGATCCCTTCGTAAAGAGCGTATTTCTGAACTTGCCGACATTAGCGACAGTCAAAAGAATATTTTCATTGGCTACAATGACAAATACGATTTTTGTTGTAGTAGTAGTATGTTGTTTAGTAGTAGAAGAGGAAAGGCCAAAGCTTGGCAAGTAGGACTTTCTAGGCCTTTTTTAAACGACCCCTAAGAAACCCATTCCCTCATACCAGCTATCCTCTGCCACATCTGATTCGTTTCCTCCAGCCCTCTGTTCGTTGTCGAACGTACCTCTCTTCTTTGTGAATGATAGGACAGAGCTCCACTTTAGCTGTTTAACCTCAGACTCCCTTATTTTGGTTGAGCCGAAAGCTAGATAGGCTTCTATGCATTCAGCAAGAAGGTGGAAGGGCGGTAAGCACCCCAACTATTGTCTATTTAGTTTTGTCTATTTGGATGTTATATTTCAAAAATTTAAATTTTGTCTCATTACTTCCCGGATAATAATTACAACTTGCTAATTCATACTGAATATGACTACGTTGTAGTTGAAATACTAATAATTGATCTAGGAATTTAGAGTAAGTTTTGAATGCAACCAATCGAAATATCAGAAAAAATTCCGGTCTAAATATTTATTCATGTATATTATTCTTGGTAATTGATACCCCAAGGTGATGTGTAATATAATTAACCCTCCAGCAAACACGAGATTAAAAGCAATTCCTCACGTTTTTTTTCTTTCATTTTTCGTATATAATTTATAAATAAGTGATGTTCCGAATGTTCAATAACTCAATAAATGTACAGCAATGAAGTCATAAGTCTACAATCATGAATTGAGTGTGAATTGAGACCCAAAATAAACTCACCGACCAAGATTTATTCTATTAAACTGCTTATTCCATTCATTTTTTTTGAGAAAAAATGGTCTTAAAAATAGACACTTTATATTGGTGGTCAAAAATAGGAATCGATTTGAATAAGTGTAAAAAAAACATTTTAAACAAAACAATTTTTTTTAATATTTAAAAAAAGCGGGATCAATTCCTATTTATTGGCCACGGATATAAAATGGCTAATTATTAACCAAAATAGGCTTGATTACCCAGTTTTAATGTTCTTTTTTCCTCTACCAGATGATGAACTACCCGATGATGTCAAAAAAAAGGATTTCTATTTAAAAAATGCAAGTTAATCACCAAATTAGTATGATCACAGTGAAAATCAAGATATTCCTAAAACCATAAGATGCCCCTCTCCAAACAAAACAACTTTTATTCGAGATATTTTTTCCAAAAACCGCTTCTTTGCTGGAAAATTTAGGTTTATTGTTTAAAAATGAACTCTCGTTATATTTTTAAAAGTTTTCGAATAATTTACAGAGGAATAGCAAACATCTCTCTCAATGTACTTCCACAAAGTAATGCTTGCAATACAACAATAAAGCATATCTTTTTTTTTAGACTAAACAACTCAATTTAATTTCTCTTCCCCCCGCTTCCCCTACTTCTCAGGTTTATCAACACTTCCACCAAATTACCATTATACTATTATGATTATCATAGATAGATATATTGTATTGCATTTGTCATGTTATATTTACGACTGATCAAAATTTAAAAGCTCTAGCTCAATTAGAACTCGTGGAAGTTTTGTTTACAAGATTTGATATCAACTAAACATACAAACAACCAGTCCAAGTGGTCGAGCGGTCTAAGGGATGATGTCTGCGCAGTATGCCTACTTGGAAACTGAAAGGTTATGGATTCGAATCCCGACATCGGCAGTTTGTCAATTATTAAGAAAAAAAAAGGGTGATTAATTGACTAAACTGTCACCGTATGGACAAGAACAATGCAACCGGTTATGCTAGAGAAGGTTTTATGCAGTTTCATTCACGAACTCCAGTTGAATATCGGCATAGTTCCTATCATAATCGGCTGCAGCCGCATATCCAGCGTATTCCAAGTCTATACACAAAAATTCCTTCAACTCCACTGACATCCTCACATCATTAGGCATCACAATGGACCTTATGGTCGAAGTGTAGCCCGTCCAGGGCAGCCTCTACAATCTATCTATCTATCTAAACATACAAACATGTGGAGTAAAATAAAAACTTGTAAAAAAGCATTTAATGATCTGTCACAAAATTATTCCGTGTAACAACTATGTTAATAAAAGTTTACCCCAATATTACTTTTAATATCACTTTTTGTTACTCCACTAATACAAACTACATAGAATATATTTCGTGTTACCTAAAGCACACGTGTAATGTACACACATTATCAAAAAAGAATTTTTTTAGACTGACCTTATCGGTTTACAGTATGTAAAACCCGGCAGAAGGATTTTTTAATCATCTAGAGGAATACTGGAAGGATATGAAATATCACTTCTTTTCTGGAATACCAAAACTGCTTAAAATTTTGTTCAGCTTTTCTCTGCTACTAAATTAATTGCCAAAGGTCGCATTAAACCATATTTACGACATTGTACTTGTAAATTAAAAAAATAATAACTTTGGTGTTTAATTCTAAGCCGTGGGAGTGAAATTGGGAAGAAACAAGGCTGGATTAAAGGCTATGGTATTTCAAATATCGACCCTCAATGATAACAAATAAATTTCATTGCTATCGCGATTCTTGTATTCTAAAATTCTACTATCCTAAAATTTTCGTGGAAGTAATAAAATTTATAAATTAAATAACAAAATTTTATTATTTTTTGGCTTTTTCTAGTAAATTAACCTTAGGCTTAAAAATTTTTAATCCGACTATGGAAGCATCTTCTAAACCAAAAAATGAAATTTAATACTTATACAATTTATTATTGATTAGCTGAAATACCCAGCATTGTCCGGGCTAGCTGTACCCGGCATTCGTTGCAATACCTCTTTCCAGAAGGTACATATATACAAAGCAGACCCCGCTTAGCGTTAATGCGCTTGATGGCGGTTCGCGTTGAGTTTATTGCAAATCTATAAATTTTATGAAAAAAGGTTTCAAACAAAAGTTGTTTTTTTTTTTAAAGAAAAAGTTGTCTTTCTTCTATCTCTTACAGTTTTAAAGTTAGCTATTTTCACAACCATTTTCCAGGATGAATTTACTTAGAAAATAACATAATTTATATTAGATACTAAAAATAATATCTATTCGTTCCAATTTTTTAGTTCTCCGAAGAAAATACTAGACGGGACAAAATAAAAAAATATCTCATCGATAGCGGCTTTTACATATCCAACACCGACTAGAGTCTACTCCTCCATGTCGTTTCAAAACATATTAACAAAAATTCATGTTAAATAATACCTACCAATTTTCTACGTAGAAACAGTAATTGACTTAGAAAATGTGTGTTGTATAATTATTATTTTCATGATTACCATCTGAAAAACAAATGCTTTTCTTTCAATTGAATTATGTTGTTTTTATGTTGTTGATATGATTACACAAAAATAAGGTGTATGATGTATTGATTTTGTTTGTCGAGTATGTAAAAGCATTGAATGATCTACGAATCTTAGCTGTTTCTGATCTTTATCCATACGTCTATATAAATATGAACGTAAGTCTGTTTGTTTGCTACCTTTTCACGACTAAACCACTAAACGGATCGTAATGAAATTTGGCAAGGAGTTAGATTATATCTTGGGGAAGGATATAGGCTATCATTTGTCACAAAAAACATTCTTGAAGAATATTTAAAAAAAATACATACAGTCGAACATAGAATCATTTTTTTTGGAGTCGGTTAAAATTTTTGTTGATTTTATCATTTTCACAGAAGTTATACCTCTAAAAAATAAAGCTATATAATTATTTTATTAAAATTTTGTTTCAATGTTAAAATGTCAACTTTGATTGTCGTTTCCATAGTAATTATAAACTATAATAGCACACTATAAAAAACTATAGGGTGCCGGATTAGTGAGATTCTATTGTATATATAGAAAAATAAATATAAATAAATAAATAAATATATATATATATATATATATATATATATATATATATACATATATATATATGTATATAGTAGCAGTATTTGAAAACTAGGAGGTTATGGGTTCGAATCCCAACATCGGCAATTTGTCAATTATAAAAAAAAAAGGGGGGCGGTTAATTGACTAAACTGTCGGCGTATGGACAAGAACGAAGTAACCGGCTATGCTTGAGAAGGTTTTCTGCAGTTTCCTTCACGAACTCCAGATGAATATTGGCATAGTTCCTATCATAGTCGGCTGCAGCGTAAATATTACCTAAATTTATCGTAAATTACAAAGAATATAATACCGTTATTTACGTATTTATTTACCGTAGATAACGATTTTAATTTTTTTCGCGTAGTTTATAAATTTATATGTTGTACATTATGATTTATTTGGATATACCAAAGAATATTTCGTAGCGAATTAACTGAGGTTATATTTTGACCTCCTTTACAGTCTAAGAACATGTGGTATTGACGATACCTAGTCCAGGTAACATGTAAATGTTATATGAACTAACGAAGTGCAATTTAAAATTAAACATGGATAGAATCAGGGTTAATTTAATTAAATGAGAATCATGCAAACAAATAAAATATGATAAGATTAAAAAATCTTCTGATGGTGAGTTCAGAAGATCGCGAAACGTTTGAAAGTAAAACTAAGATATATTTACGGATATTAATATTTAATTTTTAAAAGAAACACCTTGTAGTCAAAACATTTTTTCGATAACCTAATGGATATAAATGGTGTAAATTGGCTACAAAAATTTGAAAAAATAACTTCACTTATATGATGTTACATAGTCCATGTATTCCAATTCGGAGGCTTTTTTAATTCATATCCCCAAGGTACTATTCTATATACTTTGTACGGTAAGAATTTTTTCCTCATCTTAAACAAGATGTTATCAGTTTTGTATTATTTTTAATATTTTAAACAAACACAAAACTCTTATTAAAAATAGCCATCGTCAAGGATGTGATAAACCACAATAAAAATGGTTCTTATGAGTCATCATAAAAAGCAATAAACTGTATAAATAAATTTTATTATATATTTATATCTCTTAAAAAGATTATAATGGTTTTCCTTCAATTATCATTTTTATAGCCAAACTTTTATGAATCATTTTAGTGTTTACAAAGAAATCAGCTATTGATTACATATTTATCAATTTTTAACCGACTTCAAAGGCTTTGAAATCAAAATATTCTGGTGGTGTTTATCCGAAAATTGTTATGGGAACAAGTTTTCAAAATTTAGCTTTTTCTAATCAATTAATTTACGACCTTTTTTCGTTGAACATCTTCATGAACAAATATATTCTACGTTCATCACTATTTAAATATAAATGGACACTCTTATGGTCCATTTACATTTACATCTGTTACATGATAGTGACGTTAATGCCACTTCAATCATAGCTCAGGCGGGAAATTGGCTCTTTTTAGTGAATTTATTTGATGTCGACAATTTTTTTGAAGTAATGGCGTGTTTTATATTTAATGTAGATTGTCCATGGACCACAAAAGTTGATGTCATTTAAAAAAATTTTATAATTGATTTGTGCGTTATTGATTCGGTTTTCGAAAAATAGCTTCGAATAAAAGTTGTTCATTATAAGTATAGTAACAACTTTTATTCGAAAGTTTTTTCGAAAATTGAATGAATATGCCACAAATCAACTATTAAAGTATAAAAAGTAACATCTACTTTTGTGGCCAAATGTACACGACAATGAGTTACTTGAAATCACTTTTCGACAGATTTTGCTCATTTTTTTTTCACAGGATAAAAATAACTATTCTAATAAATCCTGAAGTTTCAGAATTTTTGACCGTTTAGAACGCGACATAATTAATAACAAATTTCTTATTAAAAGCATGTAAAACTTCATGCCCGCCCAATTATCTGTTGTGTTGAAAAAAAACAACTCGACATAGTTTAAAAAAACACAAGTGACGTAACAACTAACTGAGTTAATTGTTTGAATACCCAGTATATACTGAGTTGTATATCAATAATTGAATTGTTAACAATTCGCTTTCCGAGGAACATTTAATCACAAATTATGAGAAAACTGCTGGGTTTATGAAAAAATTTATGAAAAACTTGACAGTCAAGTCAGCGAAACAACTTTTTGTTTCTTAATAAAAATGTTTAAAACTAGGCTCATAATTTGCCGCTATTTTGTCGTGAATTGTGTTAAAAAAATTTTGTCGCTCTTCACCCAACAGAGAAATGCAGTGTAACTTAACAGTCAAGTTAATAAAAATTTTTCAAACTAGGCTCATAATTTTTAGACGTAATCAATAAAATGAATCAATACTTTAATACTGATAAAAATATATAATATCTTTGTATTTAAATGACGCTTCATACTCTATTTATAAATTCAAACAGTCATGCAGAAAATAATTTTAGATAATAAAGTGAATTTTTCTTTATTTCGTGTTGAGACCAAGGCCCGTATTCATAGTCCGGTCTTAAGCGTTACGTCACGTTAAGCATAATCTTAAGGCAGCGAGAACAGTTCTTTCTACACAATTCTACTTTTGTGACTACTTGTACCTAGAACTATATTTTATTTGCAATGTTGTAATGACTCTTTCAACTGTACATAAAATAAAGGCGCTAGCATCTGGGGTGCTGGTAAATTTTATACGGAGCAAATAACAATAAACAACAATGTACTAATTAATAAAACATGGTTTTTAATTCTTTTTTAAATTTTAAATTCATGTTCAATACACATATTTAATTAATATTATTTATCTATGTATTGTGTTTTTTTTTTGTGTATATCAATATTACATATTAAAATTCAAATAATAAAATGATTATTTATTAATATTTATGAATTTAATTTAATTTCTCTTTTATGTGAATATTTTATTTCTATATTTATTTAGATCAATAGAAGCATTAAATTTGTGTTATTAATGTTATAGATTGCTATGGATGAAACAAGCACCTTCATTTTCGTATAAGAATATTTTAGGAAGATAACCATTTCTTTCGTATTTTGTTACAATATATTACGATCAGAATATAGCAGCCCGTTTTACACGTGCAAGTTTTGATGAAAGTTTTCAATCACATTAAAAACAGTTGACATACCAAAAATTACATTGCTTTTCATACAATGAAATTCACATGAAAGTTATGCGCATTTTTTTAAACGCTATAATCCCCTTCTTGTTAAATATATCTTACTTTCGCGTCAACCGCGTCAGTCATATGGTTAAAGTATACCTACCGGTCACAAGAAAGGACATTTCACATATATACGTAATCATTGCACTTAAAGTTGCATATAAAAATACATGTAAAGATGCCTCAAATAGAATCCTTCTCTATTTTGATTTAACTAAAATAATACATCAAAAAAGAACACTGCGCAATCGATTGAAAACTTGCATCAAAACTTACACGTGTAAAAACATTTACAGATATAGGAGTCATATGCCATGTCTAATATTTGTATCCTGATTCGTTCTCATGGACTTGTGGTCGTTCTAATTTCAACAAGCTATCGTTTCGACGGTGTAATCCTTTGAAAATAAAAATAATGCAATAAGATTAGGACAGTTAAAAAAGAAAATGGATAGTGTTTTTCATTCTGTTATTTATAAGTTCGTTTTCCTCAGCGTGACCATCACGGTGATCGTTTCCATTTTGGTCAGAACGTCTGCGATTTGTTGATTTTTCACTAGGAGCATCTTTTTATTCGCATCCACGTCGTTCTAGAAAAAGGTGTTTAACAGAATCAGTTTAAAAGTGACTAGACGTGAAAGATTATAGATTAAGTACGCCTCTTCGAAAACGTACCTTAAGCCTGCCTTTTTAAAGTAATTCAATTGTTCTGATTTCACTACGCTTCCTTAACAACATAATTTTAATTTTTACTTTCACTTCTAATGAGAATAGCCAAGTTCTTTAGAACCACTTAAGATGTAGTTTTGTATAAACAATTGAATGTAAATTTTAAAGAAAGTGTAATTCAATTTTGAATATTTTTGCAAATTACATTACTTTATTGAAAAATGAAAACATTTCAAGTTTTTAATGTGTTTAATTCATTTAACACCTGGAAAGTCTTTTTGAAACATAGTAAAACTTATAGTACAGGGGATTAAGAAAGAAACCATATTGTCACCATAGTATCTATTTTACAGCTCCATCTTTATTTAAATTCATATGTTTGTATGCTTTTTTGTTGGGATCAAATCTTGCAATCAAATAGTTGGAATTCGAAAATATTCTCTGAAATATAAATGAAAGTGAAGATTAAAATAATTGGGAAGTAGTGGGAAAGTAAATTAAATTTTTTGTCTAGTTTAGTTTATATTATAACTAGCTGTTTCCCGCGTCTGCATTTATATGAAAGCTAAATATATATACAATATATATTGTATATATGTATATATATATATATACAAATTTTCACAAATTTTCCAAGGGGTACTCTTTAAAAAAATCGCTAAAATTGGAGGAAAATTTTATGTCCCCTATTTTGATAAAAACTTGGTTTTAAGCTAATTTGGACCTAGCGAAAATGATGGCGTTGGTTAAAATACGATACGATTAAGAGTTTTTTTAGGTATCAGACCCATAGTGCTAAAATTCCAAACTGTATGAATTGAGAAGGCAAAATTTTGAAATATGTTGGTCGGACGTTAAAATGAACCTGAATTTCGTACTGTTTGAGTCAAAATTAGCCTAGAAAAAGATTACTATTAAAATGTAGAAGAAAAATATTCTTCACTTTTTTCACATTTTTTCCAAGAGGTATCCCTTAAAAAAATCGCTAAAATTGGAGGAAAATTTTATGTCCCCGATTTTGATAAAAACTTGGTTTTAAAAATTAGCCTAAAAAATAATAAGTATTGGCAAAAAGTGATTCTTGTTGATCAGATATGTTTGTTGGTTGTTACAATTGCACAATCCGCATTCTGCGTAAATCAAGAAAATATCACAAAAATAATAATATCAAGAAAATCAGGATGGATAAAATTTTTCTCACAGGAATATCTTGAAGTGTGTATGGAATCTTATTCCTATCTTATTAAAACATGCCCAGATAAACGATGCCATCATGTTTATCAGTATGTTTAGAGTGCATGTGACTTTCTAAGAAAATTAATTAAAAAAATATCGAAAAATTTTCCGTTATATTGTTTATTCTAAATGTGTTTTTTTCCATTCATTAAGCACAGTAAACAATTATGTATGCATTTGTGCTTTATAGGTATATATTATTACGTATTATACTTAAACTGATGTAAAGATTTCTATAATCTCATAGAAGTTTTACTGTATAATGAAATAAGGAGGAAAAAGGGGGCTGTTGTTGTTGTTTACATCACGTTTATGACAGTTAATACCAAGAATATCATCAAGCACATTTTCAATCTTATTGTCGAACACATGTCCACAACATATTATACACCTATATAGGTATAAATACGTATTATATTTATTAAACAAACATGTGATCATCGAATTACCATTTTAAAGTTGTCAATATATTGTCATGAATATTGAAATATGGATTCAAACTAGGAATAAGTGGTAATAAGCTATGCAAATTTGCGTAAGCCTTTCTTTTGGCATTCTAAATGCAGTTGGTGGAGCTCTTGACCGGACACTGTCGATTGAACTATCACCTTCATAACTTGAGGATCTATGTTGATTCTACTTCTAGGACCTGTATGGAGGACGATTAGACCTCCATAAATGTTATATGCAACTGTAGAAGCCTGCAGGGTGTTAGTTATAGAATGTTTGGGTCCGAAATTTTGGATCCATTAATCCTGGGAGCAATACCGGCGGAGAAGTTGTGGGCCTTTGTGTGGCGTCTGCTTAAAATAGCACGTCTCACCCGGAGGCGTCACGCCTTCGGGTGACAGGTTGTTATCAAAGAGGGCACAGACGACCACTTGGTCTAGGTACTAGGACCCGTTTGCGGTACCCCTCTTTCTAATTATTATTGGCATTCTAAACACTGGCTCACAGGCATATATTATGACGTGCGCGCGCAAGTGCGGATAAGCACAATTAGCTGACGTTGGAAACTACAATATGGCCGTCCCTCCTTCTAAAGTACATTTTCATGCTGACATTCACGTAAATTGACTGCCACTCGAGCACACGAAATTTAAGATGAATTAGTTTGGAAAAATGAGATAATTTTAATGGCAAATTAGCTCGATTCTATTTGTTCGTCACCCAAAACAAGCGCTGACGTCAGAGCGTTGATGTCAAAAACAGCATCGACTGTTGGGCATCAAATAGATCAAATTGGCCGCGGTACAATAGCTCTTTATAAGACTTGCTCCTGATTCGAATCTAATCTAATCTGGGCATCAAATCGTATTACATGACTTGATTGATACAAAAACAAAACAGAGATTCTATAAGAAATAAACAAATTAAGTTCACTTTCAGTGATTCAAGAGTTTATCAGGCTATCAAATGAAAAATTCTATTTTTGATCACACAAGTAGCGTTATATCTAGTGCAAACGATCAAAATTTTCCGCCCATAAGCGGCCGCACTAAGTTGCTGTCTAACTTTTCTATGACTAATATATCCGCCACTGTGCACGCGTCTTAGATATTCAAGATTAAAGGTCTCGAAAATCGGTTTTTACAAATCGCTCGTTATTATGCAACTTAGCGAGCATACAATTTTGGACAATTAATATTGGAGATTTAGGAGAAAAATGCAATTCAAGTGGAGAACCGCCGCATCGTTCAACATTGATTATAGTTTAATTATGTTACAGTTTGATTAGAGTATATTTTCCTGGGTTCGGTACACGATTAACAAATCGATTTTGAAATCGAGAAAGCATGATTAAAACTTCTCTACATCGGTAATAGCTAGCTAATTCACTATAAAAACGGATATAATTTGTATATGATTCGCCAAAAACAAATTTCTTGAACTTGATGACGCCTTGATCAAGATCCGAAAAAATAGTTTTTGACCTAAGATTTTAATGTGAATTCGCTAGATGTTAAGATGCAGAAAGCATACCTTCTCGATTTCAAAATCTATCGGTAAATGGTGTTAAAACCTTCCATTATCTAAATATATTCCATTATCTGTAAAAGCTATCTGTAAATCCAAAAACATTTAATTTTTTTTCAGCTCTACTACAGTTGATCCAAGGAATCAATTTTTTATTTATTTCATACCATTACTATAGAAGCGTTTGTCTTTTATATTAGGTAGAATTTTTTACGATTTAACGATTTTCCATAATTATTTATTCAAGGTTAATATTCATGTTGTCGTATAATATTTGGACGTCCTTACAAAACCATAATTTAAAAAATTAAAAAATTATTGATTTCTCCAAATATAGAAGAGATATGATTTGATGATGTAAAAAAATTATTATAAATTTATTCCACCATTTTTCCTAGTTTAAATATACATATTATTATTATTAAAACCACACCTAAATCATTTTATTGAAACAACCTGTTTGCTTTAAAATATAAATATGATCCATGTTTTCATTATTATTATTTATTAATTTTAACTTCGGTAGTTTGTATGAATCGTGAATATCATCATCTGGTTACCAATTTGATAGACAAAACTCCAGGTACCAGCACATTTTAAATTAATTTGTAAAATATTAATAAGATATAAAACGTTTGATAAGGTTGAGTTTACATAAACAGTTGAAGTTACTATTGTCAGAAGATGTTGTCCACTATCTGACTACATCGGAATAATATTCTATTTCTTCGAAAATAGGTACAAAAAATTAATCGTAAATTTTCATATTGATTAATGAATAAAGAAATTATTTGATTTTTCGTCAGATCTTCGCTCCAGATTATCCAATTAGCCAATTAGCTGTTTTGAGACAAGAAGGCCGTATTCAAATAGTTTTTGCAGCATCGAGCATTGGGAAACCCTCAATTTCAGGGTCGTGTATGTTCGAAAAAACGTAATTTTTAACCGAGAAAATCGACGTTAGCCTTCTTTCTTCACCAGTATACATAAATTTAGCTTTTGCTTTTAAGAGTTGACCTTTTCAAGATTTTTCCAAAAATCCGGATATTTGATATCGAGTCCGGTCTCTATTAATAGGGATAATTAAATCTGTACTGTAATCAAAGTTTTAATTTAACAACAACAAAAAATTAGGCGTCTATCCAATGGTCATTTTGTTCCTTTCCATAGACCCACGGCCCCTAGGCACTTGCAATTTGGGGCCCCCCATCTCGAAGTCATTTTGGAAATTTAGCGAATTATATCCACTAGTACATAATATATAATTTTTAATCGACTTTAATAAACATCAGAATAATGCAGTCTTATGTCACTTTTGTTACGGCCGGCCTGTGTTCAGGTAGATGAAATATTTTCAATAAAGTTTTTGATAACGCAAGCCGCTTTTGAGCTTATATGAAGGTACCACCACTGGGGCCCCTAAGCTGGCTGAGCTCCTAGGCCGGGGCCTTGTAGACCTAGGCGGAAATCCGGCGTGACGTAGACTTGAAAATTAGTCTATATGTAGATTTTAGGACACAAATAAAGAAAACAAATCTAAAAATCCAGACTCGATTGTTTCATAGATAGGAATTTAATGCATGAATTATCATAAGCGTTAAATAATTCCACATGGATTAAGCTTGTTCTCGAAGGGAGGGAGAATGCTCAACTCTTGAGATTTACTTTAGTTACTTAACGCGTTTACATTAGTAATCATCATACTATATAATCAAGACGCTATATAGCATAAATATATAATAGACACTAAATTTCGTTGGGAAGTGTTGAAATAAAGATTGATTATAGATATTAACGTGAAATCGAAATCTTACAATACCAATTTTCTATATAGAACACATAGAATAAACATCAAACATCGATAGAATAAACATCATTCTATGTGAGATAAGTATATGAAAATCCATAGAATAATGATAATATTAAATCAGTCAAATTACCCTAATCTACCTCAAAGACCTATAAGATTAATTTCAAAATTATTATAAACTCGATTTTGTTGGTCCCTGTTCACAATGTTATTTTAAATTAAAACGAAAATTTAGTTCATATAAGCAGTACTTTACAAAATAAAGTACCGTTATGAAAAACAAATAAAGGAAATTTAGCTGCATGTTATTCTTTTTTTTTTTTTGAGAGTAAACTTTGATAATGCAAATTAATCATTGTTATTCAACTATATGACATGCCCTGTTTATATATATATATATATATATATATATATATATATATATATATATATATATATATATATATATATATATATATATATATATATATATAATAAAATAATTTGTTATTGTTTAATTCATTTGAATCGAATTTTTACTTCCATGTACAGACTAATACGTTATATTGTATGACGGCTTAGTCATAGAATAGAGTATCTAAATCTAAATAAAGTATCTAAAAATCTTTTATAAAGAATTATTACTCTCTGTACATATAAACAGTTGAGCCATGATTAAGTCGAACCTTGATATGTCAAGATCCTCCATAACTCGAAAAAAATCACCCCGTTTCTTTCCCTTAAATACTCAAAACTCGAAATATTTGTCCTCTCGAAACAACCAATATTTCCCGACTAGATATTTCAGTAGATACATTTTTTTCAAGCTTTATGAAATTCATGTTTGATCAGAAAACCATGTGGCATAGAATCTAAATCTCTGAATGCCGAACAAGTGTCTACAAAACCTCTGTACGTCAAAACCTCTATAACTAGAATTTTTGGTTTCTCTCTTGAAGTTCGATTTGTCATTGGAAATTAATGAGAAAAAATCACGACTAGTTCTTAAACCATAAGGCGCAAATCCAAAATGAGCGCTCCTTCTCTAAAAACAAAAGCTAATTTCTTGATACGACATTTTAAAACTTTTGTACCGAGGTCGTGTGAGTTTTTTACACCAGATTTTAAATGCAATAGAGTGTGCAACAAAAATTAAATAACTAATTTGTGATTGTGAAAAAAAAATATTAATAATTTTCTAATCACATTTTGATCTCGGTTCAGACAAGTGCGTCATGTGAACACGCGTTTTGTATGGCTATTTAAACAATTATTTTAAGTAGGTACCTAATTCAATTAGTCAATTTGATTTCGTAATATAATTTTTACGTAAAATCTACATTTTTATACCTGAATAACAAATTATGAATCACATATCTAATCGATTGTATACACCCTAGTAAGCGTCTATAAAATATAGTATTTGCTAAAAACCTAAGTTGGTTAGGTAAACGTCAGTGACTTTAAAACTACATAACTTATATACCGCTGTTTATATACCGAATGTCGCTGCTTAATACCGATCATGATCTATCTAGAAACATGCTTGTTGACACTAACAGAGAATATTGTTTTTGAAAACATATTTTCGTATAGATTCTTCTAGAACAAATTTATTTCTCAACAATCACGGACGTAATCAGAGGGGCCGATAATTTATAAAACTTATTAAAAATTGTATTTGTTCGTCTGGGATATGTACCAAGTATCGTCGTGATACCCCTCTGTTAGAATACTCATTTAGTACGCTCATATACAAAAATATTATATCTTAATTATTTTTCTTTTTAATTAGAATTGTGTGCTGAGGTCTTAAAAATTATTTCAATAATTTTCAACACAGCAATGCTTTAAAGCAAAGGAGTAAAATATAGGTTACGGATATTATAAGAAAAAATTATGGTAGCACAATAGACCACAGGTCTCCGAGAGAAAGGGGAACGTTTAGCGGACCCAATCCTTAAACTTTACCTAACCTATCTCTTTTCATTTTTGAGTGATCGTATTGACGGTGAGACGGCCACAGCTACAAACGAAGTGACTCAATAATAGTAGGTTTCAAGAAAATTTTCATACGTTTTGAAAAAATATAAGATATCTCTTGTATATTTCAAAAATACAGAGTTATCGGCCACGTATCGGAAAAAATGTTCAACTAAATCGAAATCATAGTATCAAAATAAGAATGCTTTAACCAAAAATAATAGGTTGTGAAAAATATTTTATTAAAATTGGACAAAATTTCGCTGATATATCAAAAAAAAAAACAACAAATATTTTAAACTTGACTTGTTTTAGTCACGAGCCACCAATCGGGAAAATGATCAAAGATATCGAGAGATTCATTTGAGCTCCGGATAAAACTTTGTTCGTTATATAGATAATATCTTTTTTAACGTTTTTCGAACACTGAATGGGAGAACACTAAAAAGATTTCAAATATGCGCTTCAAGGTAGCATTCAAAACAAACCTTACGTTATATATCAAATATCTGTGTTAATTAATATCAACAATATTTCATTGGTTTTTAAGAATTGTTTTATCATTTTTGACTAAGTAATCCAATATATCCTTAATAATGCAGTTTCACCAAAAATTACATCTATGTCGGCGGTAATTTATGAGCACGTGTTTCATTTGGTTGAAATCATTTTTAAAATATTATAATTACGTTACAGTTTTAACAGAAACAATGATGATGTTGATTTTTAAATAAATACAATGAAATTTTTACATTAATTTGTTTTTAATTAATATTTTTATAGAGGGTTAGAACAAATACAATAAGTAGCACACGTTTGATTTCATATAATATGTATATCAGAAAATTACATATGTTATATAAATGATTAATATACCTGTGTGTACTTGATTTTGTTTTACTTCTTTTGGCACGTTTTGAGAACCCGATCACAGTGTATTTTCAGCATGTAACGAATCGCTGATATAACACTCGACTGATGTAGCACTCACTCTATCGATGTTACACTCATTTCAATCCAATCCTGCTCTATTGCACAATTCTTATAGTTAAAGCAATGGCACGTCAAATTTGGACGGGAGGCAACCGGATGGCGAGTGGTAATCTGGGCCTTGAAATGATACTGAACATCCCCGTACCGTCCGAATGGACCCCAAATAGACGGGGTTAGCAATAGGGGGGGGGGGGGGTCAAAACCTAAAATTTTTTGAAGAGGCAACCGGAAGAAAATGCGGTTGCTTTGAAGTTTATACTCTATTTATATAATAACTAGTTGTTGCCATACGAAACATGCGGGCCATTTTCGCACTTGCGAATTTAGAAAAAAACAACCGCTCCAAAATTGGTGAGCTTATTTTTTGGTACCACAGATGGGCAACACTTCAAAGTCGTCAGAAAACCTTTTTTTCGAATTTTTTAAACAAAAATCGAAAAAAAACAGTTGAAATTGTTTAAATCGGATGACATTCGAAATTTAAGCTCTAATAAGTACAAGGAATTGAATGTATCAATGCCATCCGGTTTTGATAAAATTCACCCTCATTCTCGCTTAATCATCGGTAAGGAGTTTCAAGAATTATATGCAACGTATGACATTATTTCAATTACAACGATGTTTGGGGGTGGCGAAAATGAGGGTGAATTTTATCAAAACCGGATAATATGTTATAATATCTGAGCTTCCTTATTTTCTAAGCGGCATTCATCTCATTCAATTTGAAGTTTTTTGTAATATGTTATTATTCATTAGGTCACGAGGAAACTTTGTTATTAAGTTCATTAGGACGAGGGAGTTTGGACTTTCTTTAAAAAGATTAGTATTTGCGTATTTTTCATTACTTTCAATGAGATATGATTATTATTTTTCACATTTAAAAATATCTCCAGATTAGATAAATCAGAGACACGTTGTTTTTTTTTCTTGTTTGGTTTATTTATAAATTAAACAAAATTAAATTCCATTGCTGTTTTATTTCCGGCCTTTAAATAAATGTAATTAGTTTTAAGTACTTAGACATAATTACAATTACCACAAAACTTGTAAAAGAAATATGATACCAAATCCAAAAGACAAACATTTTCTTTTGATAATCATTATTTTTGTTAATTTATTTCACAAGTAAGGTCATTATAATTGGTTCTTACTGTACGCATTAATTACTTTAATTTTTACTTTAATTAGTATTTTTGAGGAAATTGGTTTGAAAGAAAAAAAAATACATATTTGACCATGGTTCAAGAATGATTGTTATAATGTAAAATTAATAATAATTAATACTATTTGTTGCAGAGTAAGGTTTTCGAATAATTCAGAACTACATAAAATTTTGAAATATTGTCAAATTAAAGGTAATTTATTTGTAAATTTATTTTTCTTAAGAAATTAGAAATACAGTACAATACCAATTCTGTTTTTGAAATGGGCACAGGTATGCTTCCCAAGATAGGGCCCTTGTGGTTGAGGCCCTGTGATAGGGCCTTGTGGTCGGAAGGAGAACCACCCGATCTCAAGAAAAGAATAGTCTGGTATACAGACGGATCCAAAGCTGAAGAAGGTACCGGGGTAGGAATCTATGGTGAGAGACCTATTGCAAACATAAGCCTCAACTTGGGGAAATATGCCACGGTCCTTCAAGCAGAAGTCTACGCTCTACTGGCTTGCGTCCATGAGAACCTACGTAGAGGCTACATAAACCAGAACGTATGTATTCTTTCGGACAGTCAAGCGGCTTTAAAAGCCTTGCCTGGAACTGAGGTCACCTCAAGGGTAGTCAAGGATTGTCTGGAGGAACTTTTGAAACTGGCAAAACGGAACAATGTTAAATTGATCTGGGTGCCGGGTTCCAGTGGTTTCGAAGGAAAAGAAAAAGCAGATACCTTAGCAAAGAAGGGAGTCTTAATACCACTGCTTCAGAGTGCAATAAAGAGGCTATCTCTCAATGCTTTGAGGCTGAACAGGATGCAACTGCGGAGGGTTAACGGATTCATTACCGGGCATTATACCCTGCGGAAGCATCTGCAGACAATGGGACTCCATAACGGGTCCATTGTGAACATTTATATGAACCTTCGGGAGGACCTGATAAGCAAGTTCCAGGCTATTGCCAACATATGGGAGAAGCGAATCTTGTCAGACTGTGGTAGAACGGGGAGCACAATGGACTATAAGGTCGAAGTGCAATAGTTTTTAGACCCCAATATTAATATAATCTAATCTAACAATACAAATTATCCGGAGGCGCTTGTCCAAGACAAGGGTCTTGGGTAAGCGCGGATATAAAGATGAGCGTGGTGGGGGTCACGACCCTTCAAACTAAATACAATATTTTTTAAAGAATAATTTTCCTTCTTTCTCAAGTCTTACATTGAGATGAAAGAATGGCGTGAAGGAAAATTAGGGTTCTAAGTAGTTTATTACTTCTGAAAAAATTATATCCAAACATTAAAGTGAAATTGAAAATACTCGCTACGCTTCCTGTATGTGCAGCAACATCACAACTCTATGACGTCTTAAAACATAGCTGCGTGTGCTAATACGGGTGAAGAGCGACTTGCCAGTTTCACGTGTCTAAATATCCATCGAGATATTATTGCCATTGATGTCGATGACATTATCACGTCAGTTGCAAAAACCAAGAATAGAAGATTAGTATTTGTCATTTAACATTAAATAAAGTTTATAATATATATATTTTTTAAGGTATATAATTGCCTTTAAATTTATTTAATCCTGCCAATACTTTTCAATTTTTATAGAAAATTCTATTTCTTCTTTTATATTTTATATGTTCAATGCGGAGTTTTTGAGAAACTTAAATATCTTTATTCTAGATCCGCGCATGGTCTTGACTTTGGCAAGTTGATGCAGTATCTGTGTAAACTTGGCTTATTTACCCCCTGAAATTAACCCCCAGTACCAAATTCAACTTTGTGTAAAAGACAGTTCTAGACAGTTGTAAGTTGCCACTCCCTCCTCTTAAGATGCTCTTTCAAGCGACGAAATGAGCCATGTGATCGGCTTCGTGACCAGCTTTGAGGCCATCGTCGGAAAAGCTAGAAGTTGGAATGAAATCAACCTCTTAGCTTGAATAAAACTAACTTCTTTGCTAGAATGAAACCAACTTCTCCACCAATCGTTATTCATTAGAATTGATTTATTGTAAATTCGCTATTTTCGTCCTACAATTATAAACTACAACTCGAGCACATGCAGTGCAAATTTAGAAAAATGTGATAATTTCACTGTTATATTGAATGGGAAAGTTACTTGACGAAAATCCATTATAATTATTAAATAAATTAAATATTTAAAATTTTCGTAAAATCATTTTATTTGACTAGTTTCGAAACACAGTTCGTTTTTCAGAAATAAAAAAATGAGACGAATTAATTTCACTTTTTATTTCTGAAGAAGGAACTGTGTTCCGAAACTAGTCAAATAAAGTGATTTTACGAAAATTTCAAATTTTTATAATTGATGAAATAATATATCCATAAAAACGTTTGAATAAAATTACTCAAGTAACAAAAAAAAAATAATAAAAAAATAAGTAAAATGCACGGTTTATTTACCGCATAACACGTGAATATTGACTTACAATTTATTAATTAAATTATTAGATGATGCGTGATCATTTGCTTGCCATGTTTTCAACATATTAGCTAACATCATACATGAGACAACGTTTATCATGTTAACATGCGCCAAATGAAGCCTAACAATTGTTAAATAATCATGTTTATTTTAGTTATTCACTTTTTTTTTTAATTTACAGGGTGTCTGTCGTTTAGTACTAACTAAAATTCAACCCTGGCAAAATTGCGAAAGATGTCTAAAGATTATTGTGGATGAAAATTGCCGTGATTCAACTATGACAGAAATCATGTATCTTGAATTATCGTTTGAAACACTGGCATTAAATCCATTATTTATATTAGAATCAGAGTTCGAGAAATTTATCAAGACCAGGTCAGATTTATAAACATGTTTAAACATGTAATAAACAAAGTTTACGATCCCATAAAAATAATAATAGTAATTCTAATATTCTTCTTTTATCAGAAACATGGAGTAATAATGACGAAGACATTCCTGTACCTAATTTCAACTGTATAGTCAAATTTAAATGTTGTATAATGTAAGAGCTGGTGTAGCTATGTAGCTATTTACTTGATCGTTCATTCTATAATATTTAACATTGTATTGTTTTTTAATATCCAAAAATCATATCCTACACAAACAAAATTACTGTCCACTGCAAAGTGTATTCACACTACTTATGTGTCAGACAGACTTCTGTCTGTTTCGCTTAAATATATAATGTATCTATATATAAACTTTGTCTATATACTATATGACACAAATTTTTTACTAAATTTCTCCCGAAAACTGTGCAATGAGTGAGGAGCAGAATAAAAATCGATCGAGCGAGTGCTACATCAATCGAGTGTTGTATCAGTGATTCGTTACATGCTGAAAATACACTCTGATCGGATTTTCATAAGGCGCTTAAAGAAGTATAACTTCAAAAATAATATATATAGTCTATAAAAGATATTATAAAAATAAACATACTATATATGTAGGGATTTAAAATATCGATTAGGTACAGTATGGAGCAAATCATATGACAAATGAGCGGGTTTATCATATAACGTGATAGAAAGAATCTGGAAATAATTTGTGTACTCATATCAGCTCGTATTGATTTAAGCTGAAACCTTTATTATTATTGGTTTAAATTTATACTAATAAAAACTTATTTTGACAAAATGGAAACCCGACTTAACAAAAGAAGCACTAAAAAGTAAAAAAATAATTGCATATTCTTGTGCCAATTTTAGTTCTCCAAAGCAAAAATTTTTAAATATATATGTACAATTATTGTTATTTTTGGAGGCGGTGTCAACATAGATAAATTCACATAACTTTTGGACACCGCCTCCAAAAATAACAATAATTGTACATATATATTTAAAAATTTTTGCTTTGGTGAACTAAAATTGGCACAAGAATATGCAATTATTTTTTTACTTTTTAGTGCTTCTTTTGTTAAGTCGGGTTTCCATTTTGTCAAAATAAGTTTTATTTCTCGCTTTTTAGTGACTTTGAAGTTCTATAACTAATTTTATTTGTCTTAATATGGGTATACCTACTAAACGACCAACTAATTTTTAGTGAATTTTTTTATAACATATTTTTTTTACCCGTTTTTTTTTTTTTTTTGTAATTTTTAGTGCATTTTTTTATAACAGATTTTCAGTTTTTTTTACAAGCATTTTGTTTTTTTTTTGTAAAAATTTTTTTTTTTGGGGTCGGTTTTTTTTTTTGTAAAAAAATTTTTGAAGTCGGTTTTTAAAAAAATTTTTTTAGTTTCCCATTATGAATGAGTATACCCTTTCAAAAAAAAAAAAAAATTTCGCAGAAATCGGTTATCACATATAAAATGAAGATTTTCCTCAATTTCCCGGAGATCCCCTCATCAGAATGCGATTTGGTGACAATGGGACCAATCGGGAATCAAACCCTTTAAAACAAAAAAAAAAAAATTCAAAATCGGTTCATAAATGACGGAGTTCTGAGGTAACAAACATAAAAAAAAAAAAAAAAAAAATACAGACGAATTGAGAACCATCCTCCTTTTTTGCAGTCGGGTTAAAAATGAAGAGCGTTCATTAATTTCGTAGTCCATTCGGATGACCTTACTAAAATATCTTTCATTGTTTGATTTTTAATGAAATAAATCATTCAAATATTTGAATTGCATCTAATTTGAATTAATGTGAATATAAAAAAAAGAATAAAAAAACCGGTTAATCGATTTAAGAAATAAATGTAACTAACATCTTGCGCGATTTATCAATTCAAATAGAATATTTAAGTTTCTTGTTATTGAAAACTTTTTCTTTATAAAAAATAAATACATCAAAATATATTAACTTTCTCTAATGTAAAGTTGTTTAGTCTCTAAAATAATTTATTTAAACATAACTAACATAATTATTATAAAATAGAGAGAATATTTCTCATAGTGGAGAATAGCTTAAATAATATATAGAACTCTTCTAAAACATAAATAACGCCGATTCAATAAGCTACGTTAAAATACTCATAGATGGCACATTGAAAAGAAGTTATAATATCAATTTTACTATATTTTTCATATAATTTAATTCTTTAAAAATATTTTATGTTCACTGTTTTAATTAAATTTCTCCAGATGAAATAACTTATCATTAATTTTGTAATTTTATCCTGTCTTAAATTCTAGAAAGTTGATAAAGTAGATATCAATATTGAAGTGTATCTAACTGTCACTTTAGGAAAATTGATTTTCATATGAAAATACCCTTATCAAATTGTTTAAATCAAATGTTTCAATTGTTTTTTCATAAATTAAATTTAGTTACGGTACGTTTTCATTGATTTTTTCATAATAAATAAAAAAAAAATTTGCTTTAGTAAACTTAACCTTAAAATACGGCGTGATATTGTCTAACCCACGTGGGTATTACGTTTTGTTTACATATTTGAAAATCAACTTTCTCTAAACGATTTTGGTATTTTCTCTCTGTAGCGTGGAAAGTTTGTGAACGTTATTCGATTAACAAATAATTACTTAGTTAAACAGAAAATTAAATTTTTTAAAATGAGTAATTTTGAAATGCGTACCATTCAATTACAATGTGGAAATTCATCGACTGTCGACGAGGAAAATATTATAGTGTTACAAAAGTGTTTATCACCGCAGCCGGAAGTGGACTTAATGTACTCTTTTGAAGTTATAGTGGATGAACCGGAATTAAAGGTGGAGAAATCCGATGATCCCGATTTGGACGATGATAAGTCTAAAATTGAGGTATGTAGAAATTGTTTTACTTATATTTGTATGTTTCTATGGTCATAAATTGTTAGGTTTTCCAAAATGTTTACAGTGCAGTCTTTTTAATTAATCTTCTCGAGAGATTAATTGTCATGGCGCTCTTATTGGTTTTGAAACTCCTGCTACAGATTTACTTAGTTAATTTTTACTCCGTTGAAGTGTTTTGATACAATTTTTCTGATTTTTTCCTTGGATACCACAACTTGTTTCCGTCAATTTTACCGCGAATATTGGTAAATTTGACGGAAACTTGTTCAATCGATTTTGTTTGAAATTAAAATATTGATTCATTAATTTTTTGGAAATTTTGATAAACTTGTCTAAGCGACAGAGAAAAATAGCGAATTGCAAAAGGAATTATCCTGAATAATAATTTAAAAATATCCGTGGATGAAAGACATGTTTATTCTCAGTTTCCTATCTATATTGTTGCAAATAAAAAATCAATTGTCTTAGGTTGTCCAATTCTACTTATTAATTAACATTAAATTAATTAAAAGCTGTCAATAAAAACGATTGCATTTTAAATTTGAATAAACTAGATTATTTATTACCATGTATGAAATTTACCAACAAAAATAACATGATTTGCCTTGAATAATATTTCACCTGCTGTGAAATTACGATAACATAATGCCGAATCCGCAAACGAAAAAATTTCAGCCAAACCATATTATATAACCTGGCTAAAGCCGCCATTTTGGAATATGACGTCATGAGTAGGTCGATAGATAGACTGTAGAGGCTGCCCTAGACGGGCTACACTTCGACCATAAGGTGCATTGTGATACATAAGGATGTGAGGATGTTAGTGGAGCGGAAGGAATTTTTGTGTATAGACTAGGAATTGGTAGGATATGCGGCGGCAGCCGACTATGATAGGAACTATACCGATATTCATCTGGAGCTCGTGAAGGAAACTGCAGAAAACCTTCTCAAGCATAGCCGGTAACTCCGTTCTTGTCCATACGCCAACAGTTTTGTAAATTAACCGCCCCTTTTTTTTCTTAAGAATTGACAAACTACCGATGTCGGGATTCGAACTCATAACCTCCCAGTTTCCAAGTTGGCATATTGCACAGACATGACGCCTTAGACCGCTCGGCCACTTGGACTGGTTACGTCATGAGTAACTTAACCATTAGCTCGTTCTGGATTCTAATGATTTAGTACTTTGTGCAGAATATTTTCGATAATAGCATTTAAATTTATTATACACAAATGATATTTAAATATTTGATTATATCTTTATTTGTGAATATATTATATTTACATTAGGCAAATGTTATTACATACTTGCAATGTTCAATTGCATATATGTACCCATGTTTGCATGGATTTATGTTTATTTGTATGTAAACTTAACATAAATATGTAGTATTTGTATATGGTTTGAATATATCTATATAAAGAGGTTTTTAGGTTAAACAAATTTTATCACAAATGAATTGTTATGACGGTAGAATCTTTGTGAACTTTAAACTTCTAAAGGGCTCCATATACTCAGAGTTATATCTGATTGTTCAGTTATTCGATATTTTTCGATTCGACCTGAATACTCTCTACGCCATACAAATATGCGGAAATGTTTTAAGGTATAATTTAAATGTAAGTATAAAAAATTAGGTAGATTATTTTATTTCGTTTATTAAGTGAAATTTTATTAGCATTTTTGCTCCTTTTTATCTTCTTCAATTTAACCCTACCATTCCAATTTATTCTAATCCTATGCTCTTATTGCTCACCGTCACACTTATCCTTGTCTTCGTGCTTATCTTTATCACACTTATCCCTGTTATTGATGTTATTTTCCACACTTATTCTTGCCTTTGTTCCTTTCATCATCACACTTATCCTTGCCTTTGTTCTTCTCACATAACACATATCCATGTCTTTGTTCCTATGTCCATTACACTTTTCCTTGTGTTTGTACTTATCTTCATCACACGCAATCCTTCTTTGTTCTTATCAGATTTTAATTTCCGACGCGCCAAATTGTTTGTCTTGTTAATACCTAAAAATGGTTCCTATAGTTTTTTTCTGTCAAAGTTCCAGTTTCGTCGCTATTGCTCAAAAACCTCTTTTTTTCCCGTTTCGCCAACTTTAAACGCGTTGCAAAAAAAAATGGGTGGTGAAACGGTGGTTGGAAAATAGTAGGTCTTCATCTGGGCTATCAGCCCTACAAGAATATGCAATTCGCAAATATTACGGACAAGTGTCATGCAAATCTACCCATTTCCTAGGCTAATGTACCTTTGCACAAGTGGAGCCATGGTCTTGCGTTTACCGACGCAATACTGAACATAACTACAGCTATGAAAAACTACAGTAATAGTTCAGTCAAGGAATGATTGTGCATGGAGGGGTGCATAGTTTTTGACTTCAGGGATGGGTTTGGCATCGTTAGGAGGTAAACATCCTAAAAGTGCCCGACTCTCGGAGGTGAGCCATGAGCAAAATACACGCCCCTAAAAAGTTACTGTTCGTTGATTGAAAATTGAAAAATTATTGACATGAGTAAACATTTTTTTTAAAATAATTTTTCATTTATTACTTCAAATATTGATTTTTATATCTTATTTGTCTTATTTCAATATTGATTTACAAATATCTATATAATAAAATATATAACAATAAACTCATTTAATTTTTAATTATTTAGAGTTGGTAATGGATGAGATATCAATGCATTTAGTATAGGACAAACTCACCACCCATACTTTCCCTCACCAGGTTGTTGTGAACCTTAAGGTTTTTGTTTGTTTGAATAAATTATTTACCTGAAATGATTACTTATTTGACTAAATTATGTACCTGAAATAATTATTTAAAATGAAATTTCATAACAGTAAAATAGATAATTTTATTTATTATATATATATTATATATTTTATGTACACAAGGTGTAACTGAGAAACCGTGTTTAATTATTGTATTTTTACATTATATTTTATTTATTCTTTTAATTTAAATACGACGTTTGACTCAAGTCTTTCAAAAGTTGATTTTTTATATTATTATATTACTTTTCCGCCAAAATCCTATTTAAACCTATGTAAGAGTGCTAAAAGTGCATAATAAAATCTGTAGAAACAATTTAAATCAAACTCCAGTCGTTATCAATAAAATATGAGAATAATGGTGTCATGCTTGGAGGTAACAGACGTTGACTAACCTAAATGTGAGCTACAAAACATCACATGTTCCATTTCTCTTAAAAAAAAGAAAAATATATTTTGTTCCATAAGCGGAAAGCATTGGTATGCTATTTTATGACCTTTAAAAGGTAACTGTTTATAAATTAATTTTAAATGTGTTATTGAACAGGCAAAATTTCTTGGTTATGAATTTGTTTATTTCGGCTCAATTTGTTTAATTAAGTTCGGGATTACTTACATTTTGGATTTGTTTTGGATCGAAATTAGTTTAAAATTCGTAAATTATATTAAAACATTTTATTTTAAACAATTTTTATTTTATTGGCTAACATAATAAATAGATAAATAAATAAATAAACTCGTAATTTTAAATATCGCTTACAAGGTCGTCGAAAACATCCAGCACGCTGACTTTATGATCACTACATTTACTTTTAGAATTATCTTCTGTCCCGCATATTGAATGGGGTTTTGCATCGATAGATACGGAATTGAGGAGAACTACAACTATTAAAACCATAGCAACCATAAACTGTTAAAGAAATAATTTATTAATTAAGATTTTTGCCTGGGATACTTTCATTTAGAATCGAATTAAGGTTCTGCCCAAAATTTTTATCGAATACTTTAAAAAGAAAACGTTATTTTGATAAAAGTAACGCTACCGAAAATGTGATGGATAGATTTTATTTTATGAGTGGCATTTTTTTTTTTAAATACACGACATTTTTTAAGATATTAGTTTGTAGCCATGGATTTACTTCTTTTTGAAAATCTCAAAATACATTTGTTTGAGTATTTTCTCATGAATAATTAATGGACTGTTTCGTTTGTTGTTTTTAACATGGTGCAATGAAATCCAATGAATCCTTTCACTTGTAGTTTGATGCGGACTCTGGCATCTGCAAATCAATTCGATGATGAGCTACGCAAATCATAAACGTTAACTTTCGTAACGCTTGTTCACGGAGCGACTTGTTGCCAGTTCCGAAGAAATTAATGATTAGTTTTAACCGTTCACACACTGTTTTAGAAATTTTCATCACATTATAACATGTTTTAAAAAATGAAACTTTTTCTGACATATTATTTCCTAACTGGTGAAAACTGTATAAATCTTGCAACTAAGGCGTTTTGGTGTAAATAGAGTTTGTGATAAGTAATCTACGTTTACAGAAACCTACAGTCATAATAGGTTCCGGTTTTGCCTCAGTATGTGAAAATATTCGAATTCTATAGTCGTCTTAATTTAATTGTGGTAGGCCATTAATATTTATTAATAGAAACAGTTTCGAATGCTTTCAATAAAAAATTAATTACAATTATTATTTGTGAATACTTACAATTGTCGATGCCTTCATTATTGGACAACTCTGTGATTATTATATTCGAAAATTGATGACAAATTTTTGGAATTAATAACAAATCAGATGGCAGACGTTTTTATACAAAAAAAATTATCATGTTTATTATTTGTGTCAAATATTAATTTTCTTTATTGTTATTGATTAATTATATTGATTTAAATAAAATTATTAATTAAATCAATTTATATGGCGAAAAATTGTATTTATTTAACATTTAATTATTTGAAGCGATTAACATACCATGTACTGGTCGGTTCTTTGTATCAGTCATGACGCAAACTTTTATTTTATTTTAATTAAATTAAATTATTGATAAAATTATATATATATATATATATATATATATATATATATATATATATATTTTTTTTTTTTTTTTTTTTTGTATAAAAACGTCTGCCATCTGATTTGTTATTAATTCCAAAAATTTGTCATCAATTTTCGAATATAATAATCACAGAGTTGTCCAATAATGAAGGCATCGACAATT
The DNA here is from genome assembly GCA_963920215.1 of Nineta flava. NCBI lineage: Eukaryota > Metazoa > Arthropoda > Insecta > Neuroptera > Chrysopidae > Nineta > Nineta flava. The sequence continues at coordinate 50,438,977 of OY986044.1, forward strand.
GTAAGTATTCACAAATAATAATTGTAATTAATTTTTTATTGAAAGCATTCGAAACTGTTTCTATTAATAAATATTAATGGCCTACCACAATTAATTTAAGACGACTATAGAATTCGAATATTTTCACATACTGAGGCAAAACCGGAACCTATTATGACTATAGGTTTCTGTAAACGTAGTTTACTTATCACAAACTCTATTTACACCAAAACGCCTTAGTTGCAAGATTTATACAGTTTTCACCAGTTAGGAAATAATATGTCAGAAAAAGTTTCATTTTTTAAAACATGTTATAATGTGATGAAAATTTCTAAAACAGTGTGTGAACGGTTAAAACTAATCATTAATTTCTTCGGAACTGGCAACAAGTCGCTCCGTGAACAAGCGTTACGAAAGTTAACGTTTATGATTTGCGTAGCTCATCATCGAATTGATTTGCAGATGCCAGAGTCCGCATCAAACTACAAGTGAAAGGATTCATTGGATTTCATTGCACCATGTTAAAAACAACAAACGAAACAGTCCATTAATTATTCATGAGAAAATACTCAAACAAATGTATTTTGAGATTTTCAAAAAGAAGTAAATCCATGGCTACAAACTAATATCTTAAAAAATGTCGTGTATTTAAAAAAAAAAATGCCACTCATAAAATAAAATCTATCCATCACATTTTCGGTAGCGTTACTTTTATCAAAATAACGTTTTCTTTTTAAAGTATTCGATAAAAATTTTGGGCAGAACCTTAATTCGATTCTAAATGAAAGTATCCCAGGCAAAAATCTTAATTAATAAATTATTTCTTTAACAGTTTATGGTTGCTATGGTTTTAATAGTTGTAGTTCTCCTCAATTCCGTATCTATCGATGCAAAACCCCATTCAATATGCGGGACAGAAGATAATTCTAAAAGTAAATGTAGTGATCATAAAGTCAGCGTGCTGGATGTTTTCGACGACCTTGTAAGCGATATTTAAAATTACGAGTTTATTTATTTATTTATCTATTTATTATGTTAGCCAATAAAATAAAAATTGTTTAAAATAAAATGTTTTAATATAATTTACGAATTTTAAACTAATTTCGATCCAAAACAAATCCAAAATGTAAGTAATCCCGAACTTAATTAAACAAATTGAGCCGAAATAAACAAATTCATAACCAAGAAATTTTGCCTGTTCAATAACACATTTAAAATTAATTTATAAACAGTTACCTTTTAAAGGTCATAAAATAGCATACCAATGCTTTCCGCTTATGGAACAAAATATATTTTTCTTTTTTTTAAGAGAAATGGAACATGTGATGTTTTGTAGCTCACATTTAGGTTAGTCAACGTCTGTTACCTCCAAGCATGACACCATTATTCTCATATTTTATTGATAACGACTGGAGTTTGATTTAAATTGTTTCTACAGATTTTATTATGCACTTTTAGCACTCTTACATAGGTTTAAATAGGATTTTGGCGGAAAAGTAATATAATAATATAAAAAATCAACTTTTGAAAGACTTGAGTCAAACGTCGTATTTAAATTAAAAGAATAAATAAAATATAATGTAAAAATACAATAATTAAACACGGTTTCTCAGTTACACCTTGTGTACATAAAATATATAATATATATATAATAAATAAAATTATCTATTTTACTGTTATGAAATTTCATTTTAAATAATTATTTCAGGTACATAATTTAGTCAAATAAGTAATCATTTCAGGTAAATAATTTATTCAAACAAACAAAAACCTTAAGGTTCACAACAACCTGGTGAGGGAAAGTATGGGTGGTGAGTTTGTCCTATACTAAATGCATTGATATCTCATCCATTACCAACTCTAAATAATTAAAAATTAAATGAGTTTATTGTTATATATTTTATTATATAGATATTTGTAAATCAATATTGAAATAAGACAAATAAGATATAAAAATCAATATTTGTAGTAATAAATGAAAAATTATTTTAAAAAAAATGTTTACTCATGTCAATAATTTTTCAATTTTCAATCAACGAACAGTAACTTTTTAGGGGCGTGTATTTTGCTCATGGCTCACCTCCGAGAGTCGGGCACTTTTAGGATGTTTACCTCCTAACGATGCCAAACCCATCCCTGAAGTCAAAAACTATGCACCCCTCCATGCACAATCATTCCTTGACTGAACTATTACTGTAGTTTTTCATAGCTGTAGTTATGTTCAGTATTGCGTCGGTAAACGCAAGACCATGGCTCCACTTGTGCAAAGGTACATTAGCCTAGGAAATGGGTAGATTTGCATGACACTTGTCCGTAATATTTGCGAATTGCATATTCTTGTAGGGCTGATAGCCCAGATGAAGACCTACTATTTTCCAACCACCGTTTCACCACCCATTTTTTTTTGCAACGCGTTTAAAGTTGGCGAAACTTTAAAAAATTATTGATAAAAATTATATATATATATATATATATATATATATATATATATATATATATATATATATATATATATATATATACATGTATATATAATTTTATCAATAGTGTTTTTGAACATTTAGTAGGTAGGATCGATGGACATTTGAAGAAATTTTTACGGAATTCCATCATCGGTACAAAAACAGTAGCTGTATTTCCTTTGGATGAAATTCACTAAAAGAGAACACAATTCAGCTATCAACATATATTTGCATTTTGGTATACAATTTAGCTGAATCATTACCAGAGACTTTATTTATTAGGATACAAACGTATGGTTTGCACTCTAAAAGACTTAGCAATTATAAATATTTTAATTCAAAAAACTTAGTTGATAAGATGAATAAAGTAATAAAATGAAACGTTTAGTTAAAATAATTTAATTTAATTAAAATAAAAGTTTGCGTCATGACTGATACAAAGAACCAAAGAAAAGATTCAAAGATATATATATATATATATATATATATATATATATATATATATATATATATATATATATATATATATATATATATTTATATATATATATATATATATTTATATATATATATATATATATATTTATATATATATATATGTATATATATATATATATTTATATTTATATATATATATATATATATATAAATATATATATATATATATATATTTATATATATATAAATATGTATATATATATATATATATATTTATAATATATATATAAATAAATATATATATATATATATAAACATATATATATATATATATATATATATATATATATATATATATATATATATATATATATATATATATATATATATATATATATATATACTGACCGTTTTCAAAATTCAAAAGCATTTCTAATAGAGAATCAATGTTTAATAAATAAATAAAATATTAACTATAAAACTATACAGTACACCTATACAATACACATACATACAAACATCTGGATAGTGTATAGGTATACTGTATGCGTATGGTTGTTTGTTTGTCATTTAAGAGTAGGGAATTTGTGATGCACATACTATAGTTAAGAGTTTAATGAACATATTTAACCCACTCTCATTAAATGTGTACTGACTGACTTATATGTGTCTGTAGACTCTCTAGCGGTCACAGTTTTATTTCCATTGGAATGAAATTTGAGGCGCTTTTGGTATTCAAAAGGTCAAGTTCGTGTTTTCTATTTACAATTAAAGTGGAAATACGAAATGAACTTCCAAACCAACGAAGTGTGTAAGCCATTACTAGTGTGGGTATTGTAAATCTCTCTTTCGTGATATTGCATATCACTTTTTCCTGATACACTTAATCTGTTTCTTTTCTAAGAACACTACCAGTATTTTCATTCAATGAAATTTGTCTACATAGTATACGCTAAAGTCTTCTACAGTTTGTCTTATGTAACCGAAATGAAATTTGGACAAACATCGTATTGTTGACGCTTAAGTATACACAAATAAATATATATGACTACCAATATTGAAAAACCTAAAAATGGAAAACGATAAACAAATACAAATTTTATAATTGCATATTTTAACGAAAATGCAATAGATGGATGGCGCGCACAAATTTAATCTTAAATATTTTTTTGCCGTGGTAGGCGATAGGGAATATGCATGAAAATTTTTTTTCACATTTATTTTCAGAATATGAAAATACTGTTAATACAGTAATAATATTTAAAAACGAAATTAAAATCCGACAAATATCAAGGAAGCTATAAGCTTTTAAAGATTATTATCTGTCTCTTTCTTGCAAAAATACTAAAAACGGAGTTTTACGTGTATTTTAAATGGTGAACGTGTAATATGACGTCACATAACATATTAAGAGGGCTATCACCCTCTTTGTCTAATCGGGAATTTCAATCATTCATATCTCGCTTATTTTTAAAGTTATTTAAAAAGTAATTTTACCTTGATATTTGTCTAGTAAACATGCTTCAATTCAAGTGAAAAAAAATTTTCATGCATATTCCCTATTGATTGTATCGTTTGTTTTATACTTTTGGGGTATGTGACCAAGTCAAATAGTACTTTTACCTCTTAAAAAATACCAGTGTAGATTTTCCAACGTAATTATCTTCGTCTTGGCACTATGCCAACTTAGCTAAAAGTCTATAGTGAAATGGCACGTGCTAAAAATTTATTGAGGCTCAAAGGTCCCGAAAAATTTTGTACGTGGCTTTTTTTGTGCAGAATTAGCTAAGAAATAAATTAAGTAATATGTTTTTTGCACGCGCGATTAATTACGTTAGGAAATCTCCGTGATAATTTTTTAAGTGGTAAAAGTACTATTTGACTTGGTCACATGTCTTAAATTTTGACTTTTTTATTGGGAGCTCTAGCTTTTTGATATGCTCTCTGTTGAGAAAATTATAAACTAGAGATAGTAGGTCGATGTTTCCAGCCCCAACCCTCGCGACATACTTTTCGGCCTATAAGTTTCATGGTTGCTCTCTGGTGAACAACTTATTAATTAGTGTTTGTAGGTTTAAATATTAAGCTCCGCCCCCTGGCAGAGATCCCAATATTATGATATTGTAATCCGAGTTTACGATGTTATATTAATCGTAGAAAAGGTTTATAATTTACTTCTCCGCCTAATTCCCCTTTAAGGCATTATGCTAAAACTGTTAAATTTGTACACTCCCGTTCAATAAAATTGAACAGATCTGAACCGATTCAGTCTCTCACAATTTTGATTATTCTTGTAGTAAATGATTTGTTTACATAAGTTGTTGACATAAATAAAAAATATAAAACTTCCATTTCTTTTTTCACATTTAAAAAATATACTACTTTGTTTATAAATAAATAATATACAGAGAGTTGCAAAAGTGAGGAGTTTTATGAAATGTAAGCAAATTAACATTTCAGGTTTGTTCATTTTTTTTTTTGAACGGAAGTGTACATAATCAAACCTGTAGACACAATTTTAATCAAACTTAGGTCGTTAATCAAAAAAATGTTTATGAGAATAATGGTGTCATGCTTAAAGGTAACAAACGGTGACTAACGTTAATGTCACCTACAAAACATCACATGTTTCAAAAGGTAACTGTTTATAAATTAATTTTAAATGTGTTATTGAACAGGCAAAATTTCTTGGTTATGAATTTGTTTATTTTGGCTCAATTTGTTTAATTAAGTTCGGGATTACTTACATTTTGGATTTTTTTTGGATCGAAATTAGTTTGAAATTCGTAAATTATATTAAAACATTTTATTTTAAACAATTTTTATTTTATTGGCTAACATAATAAATAGATAAATAAATAAATAAATAAATAAACTTGTAATTTTAATGTAAAGCATCGCAAAATTTACCCAATATGTCCTGCTTATCATCACTATCTTCCTCATGCGTATATTCACACACTTTACACAAATCGTCCAATCCTTTTTCTTCATGGTAATCCTTATCAACATGATCACACCATTTACCCAAATCGGGCAATCCCTTTTCTAAATCCTTACAATTACCTTCATCCGAATCGTGCGATCCGTGTTCTCCATGGTTACAATTTTGTTCATCCTTTTCGTTATGATCACACCAATTACCCGAATCGTGAGATCCGTGTTCTCCATGGTTACAATTATATTCATCTTTTTCGTTATGATCATGTCCATTACACGATTCTTTCGATCCGTATTCTCCATGGTCACAATCATGTTCATCCTTATGGTTATGATCATGCCCATTACCCGATTCTTTCGATCCGTGTTCTCCGTGGTTACAATTATGTTCATCCTTATGGTTATGATCATGCCCATTACCCGATTCTTTCGATCCGTGTTCTCCGTGGTTACAATTATGTTCATCCTTATGGTTATGATCATGCCCATTACCCGATTCTTTCGATCCGTGTTCTCCATGGTTACAATTATGTTCATCCTTATGGTTATGATCATGCCCATTACTCGATTCTTTCGACCCTTTTCCTTCATCGTTATCGCATTTTGAATGGGGTTTTGCACTAACTGATTTGGAATTAAGGATCACCACAGCTATTAAAACCATAGCAAACATAAACTGTGGAAGAAATAATTTGTTAATTAAGTTTATGTCTGGCACACTTTCATTTAGAACAGAACTAGAAGATTTCTGCCCATTTATGAGCTGAAAATTAGATTCAAATCTCTAAGGATGAGCGCTTATAAAGGCATCATTTATTTATTTTGCACTTTCGGGACTAAAATGACAACTTTACTCCCTCCAAAAAATAGGGTACTAAACTAGCGCTTTTTCTCCCATGGGAGAAAAAGTAGATTTTTATTTTCCCATGGGTGAAAAAATAAAAAATTTGTTAAATAGAAATGTCATTTTGATTTTGTTGCTAAGATACGTATTAAATTAACTTATTCTCCTATGGGAAAAAAATCTACTTTTTCTCCAATGGGACAAAAAGTACTACTTTAGTACCTATTTGGAGAGAGTTAAGTTACCATTTTAGTCCCGAAAGTGCAAAAAATAGTATATTTACCGTGGGACTAAAGTGCTTTTAATCCCTTGAGTGGTCGTTCCTTCTGGCGGAGCCCTTAGGACCAAACTCCACTCGCGGGATTAAAAGAGTCACTTTAGTTCCATGGTTAATTACGTTCAAAAAATAATACTTTTTACGTACAGATTAAAAAAAAAAATATCAAGTACTTCAATAAGAAAATTTTATATTGATGTCATAAAAAAGTAAGACCACCGAAAATGTGACGAATGATTTTTATTTTTGGAGTGGAATTTTTAAATTTTTAAATACACGCCATGGTACTTAATTAAATATGGCAATAGTTTATGAGATATTGAAATGTTTGTGGCCATGGATTTTTGTACTTCTTTTTGAAAATCTCAAAGAAACATTTTTGACTAATAAAATGTTTTAAAAAAATATTATTTTTCTGTCATATTATTTCTTAACTGCGAAAATGTATAAATCTTCCAAGTACAGGAAGTTTTGGCACAAATAAAGTTTGTGTTACGTAAACTATGTTGACAGAAAACTATAGTCAATAGGGAATATGCATGAAAATTTTTTCAGAATATGAAAATACTGTTAATACTGTAATAATATTTAAAAACGAAATTAAAATCCGACAAATATTAAGGAAGCTATATGCTTTTAAAGATTATTATCTGTCTCTTGCAAAAATACTAAAAACGGAGTTTTACGTGTATTTTAAATGATGAAAGTGTAATATGACGTCACATAACATATCAAGAGGGAAATCACCCTCTTTGTCTAATCGGGAATTTCAATCATTCATATCTCGCTTATTTTTAAAGTTATTTAAAAAGTAATTTTACCTTGATATTTGTCAAGTAAACATGCTTCAATTCAAGTGAAAAAAAATTTTCATGCATATTCCCTATAGGCTCCGGTTTTGCCTGAGTATGTGAAAATACTCTTAATTCTATAATCGCTATAAACTAATTGTGGTAGGCCGTTAATATAAAATTATTTTAAAAGAAAATGTTACGAATGCTCTAAGAAAAAAATTAATTACAATTATTATTTGTGAATACTTACAATTGTTGCTGCCCTCATTATTGCACTATGTGATTATGATACTCGAAAATTGATGAACAACTTTTGGAATTAATAACAAATATGCAGACGTTTTTATTTAAAAAAAATTATCATGATGATTATTTTCTTTCAAATATTAATTTTCTTTATTTATTTGTATTGATTAAATATGTATTTAAAAAAAAATTATCAATGAAATCAATTTGTATGTTTAATTTTGTTTGCATTGAATTTAAATTTAATTATCTTCAGTATGAGTTTAAGTATTTTAAGTGAAGCCATGTACTGGTTCTTTGATTTAATTAAATTAAATTATTTTAATTAAAAATTTTATTTTATTTATTTGTTTCAACTACAAAGTTTTGTATTAAAGTATTTATAATTTCTTAAGATTTTTAAAGTGCAAATCATATGTTTGCATCCTAATAAGGCATTCGAATCTCTGGTAATCATTCATAGTACATGAAATGGGTTCAAAAATTTTTATAACACTTGCATATTTAGGTAGGGCTGATAGTCCAGATGAAGACCTACTATTTTTCAACCACCGATTCATCACCCATTTTTTTTCCACGCGTTTAAAGTTGGCGAAACGAAAAAAAAAAGAGATTTTTGAGTGATAGCGACGAAACTGTGAATTTGACAGAAAATAAGTAAAAAAAAACATTTTTAGATATTAGCAAGACACACAATTTGGCGCATTGGAAATTAAAATCGATTAATTAGTTCAGTCGCAAAGTAATAAAAACTAGCTGGTCACTTCTGAAATAACTAATAATTAATTCATTTAGTAGATAGTGTTTGGGAATAATTACTAAACGTATTGACATATTCAGATGGTTTATTTATTACAAGAAAACGTTCTGAACAATACCCAAACGAAACATATCAACGTCAAAAAAGATTGACATTCGGACATTTTCGGTTTTTTTAAAATTTTTTTTTAAATTTTAATTTCCGACGCGCCAAAATGTTTGTCTTGTTAATAGTTAAAAAAGGTTCTTTTACTTTTTTCCTGTCAAATTCACTGTTTCGTCGCTATCGCTTAAAAACCTATTTTTTTTCCGTTTCGCCAACTTTGAACGCGTGGCAAAAAAATGGATTGCTGAATCGGTGGTTGGAAAATAGTAGGTCTTCATCTGGGCTATCAGCCCTCCAAGAATATGTAATTCGCAAATATTACGGAGAAGTGTCATGCAAATCTACCCATTTCCTGGCCTATCAGTCGAATATAACAAAATACATTTAAAATAATTTATAATATTGAATTGTGCTTGATAAAGTTGGTTCAATATAAAGTTTTATTCGAAATATTGTCCAAAAACCGAATGAATAGGTACAAATAAATAAATTATAAAATTGTGAATAAATTATAAGGTAAAATTTGTGTATATGACTGGGTCCGCACGTATCTTTGACCCGAAAGAATTAATAATTTATTATTATAATTTTTATAATATAAAATGTAACGCTAACAAATTTTCATATTTTTATACTCTATATATACTAGTCCGAGTGATCAAGCTGTTAAAGACGCTCTGCTCGGAACTTGGAGGTTGCTAATTAATGGGGAAGTGAATTGACCTAACTGTCTGCGTATGGACAAGAAGTAAAGTAACCGACTATGCTTGTGAAGGTTTTCTGAAGTTTAATTTTACATACTCTAGATGAATATTGGCATAGTTCATAAGTCAGCTGCAGTCTCACAAGCTACCAATTCCTAGTCTACATACAAATTCCTTGTCCCTCACCCACATATAGGTATTATAATAGGCCGTAGATTCCAGTCAGTGGTAGCCACTTTAATCCAATCTTACCAGGTTGTAGCGGCTGCCCCGGACAGGATACACGTAGACCATAAAGTCTATTGTGATAACGACACCTTAAAGGTAAGTGTCCATCTGAGATAAAACAGTCTCGAGAGTAGTCACGAGACTCGACTCACAAATGGATAGGGGGCTGAGAGCAGTATCGGAGATAAGTCCGAACAGATCTCCGAGAGAGCACCGATCACAGGTGGACATGTATATTAATGCTCTCGAGACTCAGTCTCCAGTCTTCCTTCCGTGTTGGAAGAGTTTGCGAGCTTTCGGAGACTTTACTGTTGTTCACCCACTACTATATTTTATCTATTGTTCATATCCATTGAGAAATACAGTTTGTTTATGTCCTAATATTTATACCCAGTATATTTGTAAATATACAAGATATATTAAGTTTAGTCCCAGTCTTTGTAACGCTTGAAAATATTAATACTTGACAAAAATGCTTCACAAAGGTATTTATAAAATGGCCTAATTTGTTCATTTCTGCATGTCCGTCCGTCTGTGAACACGATAACTCAAGAACGAAAAGAGATAGCAAGCTGAAAATTTGTGTGTGTGTTCTAGAGCAAAAAAGTAAGGCCAAGTTCGTTAATGGGCAAAATCGAAACGTGTTTCCCCCTTTATATCTTTGAAACCGTACGAGGTAGAAAAAAAATTTGTTAACAAAAAATCTTTTTCTCTTTAAAATAAACAACTTTTGTTTGAAATTTTTTCTCATAAACTTAATAGCTTTCTCATAATTTGTGCTCAAAGTTCCTCGGAAAGTAAAAAATGTGGCCATTTTTAAGGTCATGAGATATTTAAAAAAAATTGTGACACAACAAACATTTACAAATATTTCATATTTTATAAACATTGAATAGGCAGAAATATTAACAATTCAAACATTGATATACAACTCAGTATATACTGGGTATTTAAACAGTTTACTCAATTAGTCGTTACATTAATTGTTATTATTATTAACTTGTCACAGCTGTGAGTAGACTCTCAAGTGGAAACGAAATATCCTTGTCTCGAGACTGCAATGATTATCGAGTCTCAGAGAGTTGTCATGAGAGCAAAAGTGATCTCAAATGGACAATACCCTGAGACTGGTCTCGAGACTTTCTCTCGAGATTTTGTCTCAGGTGTACACTTAGCTCAAGGAATGATTCATTTGAAATACACAAGTTCACCTTCAAATAAGATTGAAGGAAAAGGTGGAAATTTAGATGACCGTAAGACTGACATCCCCCCCCCCCCCCGAACAGCTTTTATCGTGATCATTTTTCCAAAAACCCTTTTTTTTTTGTAGAAAATATTTTATTAAAAGTCCAAAAGAACATTACATTCGATTTTTATCGAATTGGATGCTTTGCATGAGAAATGGGACGAGGGGATTGTTCCATACTGAATGTATTAAGTAAGCCTTCCTGTAATTAAATAATAATAATGGGGTTTAACCTCCGTTTTTGCGACACGACGGTCTATAACAGAGGCCACCAACATCATTATTTTTCAACCTTTATTAATTTTTTACTTTACATTTTTCTGATGTGAGTGGAGGGTCAGGAATTCGTATGCAGGCTAGGAATTGGTAGGTGTGCGGCTGCAGCCGACTTTGAATGGAACTATGCCGATATTCATCTGGAGTTCGTGAAGGGAAACTGCAGAAAACCTTCACAAGCATAGCCGGTTACTTCGTTCTTGTCCATACGCCGACAGTTTAGTCAATCAACCGCCCCATTAATTTTTTTTAATTGACAAACTGCCGGTGTCGGGATTCGAACCCATAACCTCCCAGTTCCAAGTAGATGACACAACGCCTTAACAAGCGCGGCTACTTGGCTGGTAGCCGGCTACTTGGCGGCTACTTGGCTACCTTCCTGTAATTATGAATGTAATATAATTAGATTTATCTGATTTTATTTTATCATAAATATTGATAAAATAAAATAAAATGAAAAAAAAATTGATTTCTTCTCCACCTAAATAACATTGAAGCCCATGTTAAAAGTATTAAAAAGTCTTAAAGTTTTACGTGGTAACAACTGTAGACACAATTTTGTTTAAAATTTGGTCGTAAATCACAAAACACATTAATAGTAAGTGTCATGTTTGAATTAACACATTTTGATAAACATTTGTGACATCCAAAACTTTACCATATATTCCATATTGTTTAAAAAAGATTAAATTTTGTTCCACAAATGCTAACTGTAAGAAAACTTTAAATGTGTTTTTCTGGTCAGCAAAATTTTTTGGTTATGAATTTTATTATTAACCCGGATTTAAAAAGGAGGATGGTTTTCAATTCGTCTGTTTTTTTTTTTTAAATTTATTTAATAAATATTAATCTTTACGATCCTAGTTTTTTTTTTAAAATTCTGTCGAGTATCTTTTTTAATTCAACAGATAATAATTGGGCGGGCATGACGTTTTACATGCCTCTAAAGATAGAGCATGGAAAGAATGATTACTTTGTTATTAATTATCTCGCGTTCTAAGCTGTCAAAAATTCTGAAATTTCGAGATTTATTAGAAAACGCTATTTTTAGCCTGTGGAAAAAAATGAGCAAAATCTGTCGAAAAGTGATTTCATGGGAACTCCTTTAGGTTGTGGATTACTTGTTTTTTGGATTTTTCTGGTTTAAAAATTAGTTCAAATAATTTTCTTTGAGAAAATAGTGTTTTATTTGCTAACATAATAAATTAATAAATAAATTTGAAGATGTATCCCCGCCCATAATTTTAACATTTGTTCCAACATTTAGGTTTGTCTTTGGTTTTGTCATCACAGCAATTATCCCCACTTTTGGGCTTATCCTTGCCTTTTTCCACACCGCAATTATCCCCACCTTTTGGTAATAAATTAATAAATAAATTTGAAGATGTATCCCCGCCCATAATTTTAACATTTGTTCCAACATTTAGGTTTGTCTTTGGTTTTGTCATCACAGCAATTATCTCCACTTTTGGGCTTATCCTTGCCTTTTTCCACACCGCAATTATCCCCACCTTTTGGTTTATCATTGCGGTTATCATTACCGCAATTATTCCCATCTTTTGGTTTGTCCTTGCTTTTATCACCACCGCAATAAACCCAATCTTTCGGTTTGTCCTTGCCTTTATCATCACCACAATTATCCCCGTCTTTTAGCTTGTCCTTGCCTTTGTGATCGCCACAATTATTCCCGTCTTTTGATTTGTCTTTGCCCTTATCATCACCGCAATTATCGACATATTTCGGTTCGTTCTTGCCTTTATAATCACGGCAACTATCTCCACCTTTCGATTTGTCCTGACTTTTATCATCACCACAACTGTACCCGTCTTTCAGTTTGTTTTTACCTTTGTTATCACCGCAATTATCTCCACCTTCCGTTTTTTCCTTGCCTTTATCATCACAGCAATTATCCCCACCTTTGGGCTTATCCTTGCCTTTTTCCACACCGCAATTATCCCCACCTTTTGGTTTATCATTGCGGTTATCATTACCGCAATTATTCCCATCTTTTGGTTTGTCCTTGCCTTTATCACCACCGCAATAAACCCTATCTTTCGGTTTGTCCTTGCCTTTATCATCATCACAATTATCCCCGTCTTTTAGCTTGTCCTTGCCTTTGTCATCGCCACAATTATCCCCGTCTTTTGATTTGTCTTTGCCTTTATCATCACCGCAATTATCGACATATTTCGGTTTGTCCTTGCCTTCATAATCACCGCACCTATCTCCACCTTTCGATTTGTCCTTCCTTTTACCATCACAACAACTATACCCTTCTTTCAGTTTGTTTTTACCTTTATCATCACCGCAATTATCTCCACCTTCCGTTTTTTCCTTGCCTTTATCATCACAGCAATTATCCCCACCTTTGGGCTTATCCTTGCCTTTTTCCACACCGCAATTATCCCCATCTTTGGGCTTATCCTTGCCTATTTCCACACCGCAATTATCCCTACCTTTTGGTTTATCATTGCGGTTATCATTAGCGCAATAATTCCCATCTTTTAGTTTGTCTTTGCCGTTATCATAACCGCAATTATCCACACCGTTTGGTTTATCCTTTTCACCTTGGACACCCTCTAGAATACATGGTAAAATGGGTCTGGCATTGACTGACTCGGTATTGAGGTTAACTATTGCTATGAAAACCATAGCAAACATTAACTGTGGAAAAAATAATTTATTAATTATTTAATTATTATAATTATAAGATTACAGATTTTCTACCCATAAGTGAGCTGAAAATTAGTTTCAAATCTCTAAGAATGATCGCTTGTAAGGGCAACATTCATTTTTACACTGCAAAGCAATAATTTTACTGACTACAGGTTCAAAAAAAATCTAATTCTATTATAAGAAACAAAGTGCATAATGATGTCAAAAAACATAAAGCCGGATCATTTTTATTTGACGAATGGAATTTCAAAGATTTTATCTCAAAATACGCCATGGTATAAAAACGTGCTTTCAAAATACACTGTTTTGAGCCATTTCTTATGATACGGCAGTTTCATGTTTAGTTTTTAATGAACTTGATTGTGAGTGAAGTGCCAATCACATGAGAACCGAAATCTAATGAGTACTTTCATTCGTAGTCTGATCAAAAAAAATATTTTTCTTTACTGCGAAAATGTTTCAAGTATGGCGGGTTTTGTCGGCGTATGTAAAAGTATTCTAATTCTATAGTCACCTTAAATTATTTGTGGTAGGCCGTTTTATAATATTATTTTAAAATAGTTTCGAATGCTTTAAATAAAAAACTAATTACAATTATTATTTGTGATGACTTACAATTGTTGCTGCCTTCATTATTGCACTGTGATTATTATATTCGAAAATTGATGATAAACTTTTGGAATTAATAACAAATCAGATGGCAGACGTTTTTATTATAAAAAAATTATCTTGATGATTATTTTGTATCAAATATTTATTTTCTTTATTTGTATTGATTATGTATTTAATAAAAAAATTATCAAGTAAATCATTAAATACATGTCGATAAATGTTCTCTATAACCAGCATCTCCATCTATGGTGCAATAGTAGTAGTATAATGATTACATTAATTTGTTTTGGTATTTAATGATAGATGGCAACTAAGATTACATATAAATTTATTTTTTCTTGCCGTGAATGATATATTTATTTACTTTTGAGGCAACTTAAAATTGTCTACCCTGGCGGAATCGATGCGGATCCACTAATTAGTTACACATGTTTAATCTACGAAATTTATGCAACATGTAATAAAAACTAGGTAGTTAATTTGTTTTATTATTCACAAAAATACATGCAATAACATTATGGAAATTGGGATTAGTAGACAAATATGCTCAAAATGGCGGCCCCTCCCCCTCCGCCGCGCGCGATTCGTCACAGCCGCCACTCAACGTAAAGAATTCTTTGATCCTTTAGCTATCGATTGGTGTAATTAAATTTTGGATGTAAATAATAGATATGTAGCTGCAACTCCAAACTGTATTCCCCGATTTTGTCATTATCAGTTTTCTGAATTGCCTCCCACTATGGAAGCAAATTTAAAGACGTGTTCACGTCAAAAATTTTACATAACATAAAAACAAAAACCAGGTGAATAACTCTAATATTTATTTATTTCAAATAAAACGTATCAAAATTGTAAATAAATATAAATAATACAAAAAAAACAGTACATAAATTGAAAATTGTAGTTTTCAAAACTTAATTAAATAAGTGATATTTAGCAATCACCACAGTGATTCGTTTCTTCAGTCACTATGGTGATGGCAATTATTCTCGCCGCTGTGGCCATGATGATGATGGTGGTGGTGAGATTCACTGCTGCCACTATTTTCGCCACTATGGCCACCACTTTCTCCACTACCACTTCCATGTTCTCCACTTCTACCGTGGCTTCCACTGTTTTCTCCACTGCCACCACCGTTTCCTCCGCTGCCACCACCGTTTCCTCCACTGCCACCACCGTTTCCTCCACTGCCACCACCGTTTCCTCCACTGCCACTACCGTTTCCTCCATTGCCATTACCGTTTCTGCCACTGCAACTACCGTTTCCCCCACTACCACTACCGTTTCCTGCACTACCACCACCGGTTCCCCCATTTCCACCACTGTTACCTCCAGTACAGCCATTATTATTACAATGGCATCCACATCCTCCACTACCACCACCACTGTTCCCTCCATTTCCCCCATTATTTCCTCCACTGCCACTATTACCTCCACTGCCACCACTATTTCCTCCATTACCACCACTATTCCCTCCATTGCCACTTCCATTTCCTCCACTTCCGCTATTACCACCATTGGTTCCACAATTTCCACTACCACTACCTCCATTACTACCACCGTTTCCTCCATTGCTACCCCCATTTCCTCCACTGCCACCCCCGTTTCCTGCACTGCCGCTCCCGTTTCCTCCAGTACCGCCACTATTTCCTCCAGTACCACCATTATTTCCTCCACTACCACCACCGTTTCCTCCAGTACCGTTATTATTTCCACCGGTACCACCACCGTTTCCTCCATTACAGCCATTATTTCCTGCGGTACCTCCATTATTTCCTCCATTCCCACTATGGTTTCCTCCACTTCCACCACCGTTTCCACTACTGCCCCCACCATTTCCTCCAGTACCGCCATTATTTCCTCCTGTACCACCATTATTTCCTCCACTACTACCACCGTTTCCTCCAGTACCGTTATTATTTCCTCCACTACCACCACCGTTGCCTCCACTACCATCACCTCCATTGTGCCCATGACCACTGTCACAGCCATGACTGCCACCATTTTCACCACTACCACCGCCCCCGCTGCCTCCATTATTTCCTCCATTACCACCATTTCCAGTCCCATTATTTCCTCCACTACCACCACTTCCACTGCCCTCATGATTTCCTCCACTACCCCCATTATTTCCTCCATTACCACTACCTCCACTCCCTCCATCATTTCCTCCATTACCCCCACTTCCACTGCCTCCGTTACTTCCTCCACTGCCCCCGTTATTTCCTCCATTGCCCCCATTATTCCCTCCACTACCACCACCACTGTTTCCCCCATTGTGCCCCCCACTGCCACCGCCTGCACCTCCTAGGTTCAAGTCCAATCCAAGGCCACCGCCCCCTCCACCTCCACCTCCACCATTGTGGTCCCCACTGCCGCCACCGTTTCTTTCACCACTCCCACCATGTGGGCTCCCGTGCGTGTGTTGTATATTCAATGCTATGACTACTAATATAGCTGCAGCAAAAACTACCTGTAATTGGTAAACATTTAATTTATTTTCATAATTTATAATCCATATTATTTTATAACTGGAGCAGCATTGAAAGAGTGTTTCTAATTAGATATTTTGGCTTGCATATTCCCGTGTAATTTTCTACATCTAACTTGCAATTACAAGAGTTTTATTCAAACATAGCGTGAGTTGCTTATTATCACTTAGTCCTATCAAAATCGGTTCAACAGTTTCGATATACGTGCAAAAATGAATAGACAGTAATAATAAAATTTTAAAAGAGGGTTTTGTATATTTGATTAATCACAAATTCTCTCTAATGGGTCGATTTTTGACACTACAATAATGAGTCTATTTAGGGAAAAACTGGTAAAAATGAAATCACATCCAGTACTGAGATCTAATATTTTAAGGTCACTATTCATATTGATTTTAAAAGATATTAATCTCTTCTAAATGTAATAAATGATTTGCTGACTAATATCGTGTAAAATCAATGTTAGTGCATAATGAAGTTCAAAAATAATGATTCTGTTTTGGCAAAAATGACAATAGTGACCTTAAAATTAAGATTTTCATTAATTTTTATGATTTGCTGAAAGTAATTTCACATTGCCAGTTTCGATAAATTTAACATTTTCTGAACAGTGAAACACTTTGATCTATATTTATTCAAAATATCTAAGATATCACGGGAAACATTTTCATTGTATCCCGGTCAATCGTATTTCTAAACGAAATATTTACAATAATAAAAGCAATTACTTACAATTGTTTTTGTTTTCATTGTGATAGCAAACAAATTTTATTAATTTTCTAATGAAAATTAATTGCACTATAAAAACTAATAGCTAATTTCACATATGCTAACGCGATAACTAATGCGGAAATATGGAACAATTTGTGCTTTTTATATTGAAAAAGTAAGAAATATTATTATATCTTTATTAGTATATAAATATTTATTGAGAAAAAAATTACGTCGAATTATTGATTTTTAAAAATCAATATACGTAATTGATTTCATAAATCTTTGACGCAGGGGTACGGTTCGGCAAGATGGAAATGTTGGATGAAAATGAAAACGATTGGATGAAAGTGGCGAATTACATGCACAATTTCTTCAAGTTAGAACTGAACAAAAATGTAATTAGGGTTGTGATTTGACTGAACAAAAGTTGGGTTCGTTTTTCAAAATTTTATAGTGGTGCCTGATTTATTAGGTTTTCAAAATTTTGCAAAAATTTCTTCAAGTGTCCATCGATCCTACCTAATATATGTCGAAAACACCATCTTTAAAATTAATATATATATATGTCGGAATCGTACGTTTATCAAAGGGATAAATGTGTTTTTTTATTTATGGATACGCCTGTTCGAACATTTCTCTACATCTATAATATGTTTACAGTTTTACACTTTTATTTATAAGTACAAAGAAACTATTTTTTAAGAAAAGGTTTATTTTATTACAGTATGTCTGACATAAAGAATCCTCCAGACATAGAGGTCCGGAAATTAGATATTATCAATACTTATATATTCTTAGAATAAAATAAATTGTCTAAAAGTGCAATAAAGAATAATTGCTTTAAGATTTATCAATTAACATAGTAAGTAAGTGTTCAGCTGAAGGGGCATGTTTGACCTCTACTTAGACGCAAATTGTACGGTACAGATGTACGGTACAGAATAAACCAATTTTTTTTGATATACCTGAGATGGTACATAAATATGATGTAGTAATAGGATGACCCCTTTCCAATATTTTTACAAACATCAAGGAAGGGAGAGGAGTTTCAAAAAGGAAGCAGGACAGTCAGTTCTGAGAGGACAGCACCCGAGTACAGACCGTATCGTGCAGTTGCGTATTAGTATCAACTGAACTCTGCTGAAAGTTACATGAAAATAGCATCACATGGAAATAGTGTTTGGATTGTTGGTAGCCCTTTTGGACTAGTATAATTAATTATGTTTATTGATGAGATAACCGTGGTATGGCATTTGTTAGTATTATTCGTGTTGTATCTGTATTGTTAACTGGAGCTAACTTACTGTGTCGTAGGTTGAACTAATTGTAATTACTGATTGTGAAAGTGCGGGACACCGGGTATTATTGTAGACTAGTGCGTGTTTGTGAAAATGCATTTTTCAGTGTGCTATTGGAAAATTGGTAAGTGTTTGTATTTTATAAAAACAACAATGCCTGACAACATATATACTGGTTCAAACGACCATGCTCCCAATTATGCAACTCCGACATATATATATATATATATATATATATATATATATATATATATATATATATATATGGACATATATAAATATATATATATATATATATATATATATATGTTTCTAAATGTAATCGCTCTAGTGGTCACAATTTTAATCTGATTGGAATGAAATTTGGTATTTGAGGCGGTTTTGGTATTCAAAAGGTCAAGCTCGTTAATGGATAAAATCGGACAAAGGGAAAGGGAGGTTTAGAGGAAGAGGAAAGGGGGGTTTAGTGGAAGCGGGAAACCACAAAATTTGACATATCTCACTTAATATTCGAAAAATCGAATAATTTAAAAAAAGTGAAGTTGTAGGTAATTTTACTATAGTTTGTTTCTTCTCATTTTTTCTGTTACACTAATATTTACAGAAATATTGACAGTTTAAGATTGAAAATTAAATTCCTAAATCTCTGTACACATTAAAGTTAGAGCAAAAATAATAGGGTGATGAATTGTAGCAAACATGATTTTATACAACTTTATTCCTTACGCATTTTTCGATTGTTCTAATACGAAGAGAGATATTTTATATTTTCTGTTTTCTTCTTTTTTTATGCTCCTCTTTCCCCTTGACATACGGTCATTTATTAATAAAATTGGCCTTGCAAATTCTAAAATCATAAACGACATTCCATTTTGATCAGACTAAAATTGTGACCGCTAGAAAGTGATTTATGTATTCTAAGGAAATTCGCTAAGTTGAAGCAGCTTCTGCTTAATGAATTTTTTCGAAAACCGAATGAATACGGTACAAATCAACTGAAAAGTTTTGAAAACAGAATGCAATTATCGTGGACGATAATACAACACAAATAAAATTTTTGTTCGCATTAAGTCCACCATTATAAGATGTTGGGCTCAATTTATCATTTATTGATTTTCTTTTTATCCAATATTTCCGTCTTGCCGATCCGTACATCTATGTAAGAAAATCATGTCAATATTTTATATAATAAATTACTACGCATATTAAAAATACTACTATCGATAGTAAAAGTTATGTTTTTTTTTTTAAATTTTACAATTGATTTCGTATATAAAATTAATGTGAATATTTTGAGTAATGACAATAAATTTATTTATATTTCATTTATTAAAAAAATTTGCTCTTATTATTTTATTAAAAGAAAAATAACTAATATCTATAAGACCAAAAGTAACTAGAGAAAATAACAACTAGCTGACTTAATTGCTTAAATTCTCGGTATATAATGAGTTTATGGAAAAAAGTTCTGAAAAAAGTTAAAAAATAGATACAAAGATTGTTAAGATCATCACAGAGAGCTCTGGGTTTTTTGAAATTGAATTTCCAATTTTGCCCCAATTCCTCGAACAATTATTTGTATTTTATAAATACGTATTTCGACTACAAGTAGTCATCATACATATATACATATACATATACATTTATATATATATATATATATATATATATATATATATATATATTGATAATTGTCCATTTTGTAGTTATCTTAGTTTTCATAAAAACCTTGCGCTGAATGAAAATTTTAATTCGGGTGGTGGAATGGATTTGTCCCGCGGGCATACTTAAGTGACCGTTGGTTAAATGAAAAAAAATTAAGAATTAATTTTTTTTTCATATGCAATGAGCCCTTAATATTACGCAATCAATTATCGTTTGGCGAAGTAATCAATGCGTTATTTCTGTAATCATTAATTGAATTTACTTAATTGGAAATTAATCAAAGAACAATATTTGTTTCTTAGATATGAGTTGCAAAATTTTATTACAGATTATATTTTTCCACAAAATAACTGGGTACGTAAATTTTATGACGTCATATCAATGAGTGCATCAACTATGGTTAGGATAAAACCATAAAGATTATCAAATACGACATACTTCTTATCAATATTCATTATAATGTGTGACATAATTGTAAAATGTTTAAATGGAATTTATACAGCTTGTTCACTGGGAGAATTTTATTTATGGAATACACATACTCTGGAAAAATACTTTCTTGCTTATTAGAAGATCGTGTGCTTGTTTTAATTCATGGAAAAAGTTTTGGCCCTTAAAACACATACTCATGGGCGACAGTTCAATAAATCTAAAGAGGAAGGTGATGGATGCCTGTGTAATACCAGTGCTAGCGTATGGATCTCAAGTTTCTGCACTAACTAAAAAGACTACAAAAGACTTCATTCACGCCAGCGTGCGCAAGAACGGTGCATGCTTGATATTAAAAGAGCTCAAAAAATTCCCTCTTTGAATATAAGAGCTGTGAGCAAAATAATACCAGCATATATTAAGTTAAATTCCGTTTTTGTAACGGTTGAAAATAACGATGGCTTATTAAAGGAAAGAAATATGGCATAATCAAAAAATATGACATAATCAAAAACAAAATATTCAGATTTTTTTAAAGACAAAAATTATTCTTTATTTAAATATACATATTAATTTAATACTAAAAAATTAAAAAATTTCTTAAAAATCGTGACTATTATTATTATTATTACTAACTATTTTGAACCTGTATAAGTACTGCCATCTATCAGTATTTTTTTAAACTAATTTGTTATCTGTAATATCACCTATGAACAACTTATAGACGCGTGTTGAGAAAACGTCGGCGGCTCGTTGACATGGAACAAACGGTCTTACCTGCCGCAATTAATGTTTCACATAAAAAAAATTGGTATTGGTGTTAATAAAATGGCCTAATTAGTCTCTTTCCGTAAATATGTCTGTCCGCCCGTCAACACGATACCTCAAAAACAAAAAAGATACCGAGCTGAAGTTTTGTTTGTGTATTCTATAGCTAAAAAGTAAAGTCAAGTTCGTTATTGGGTTAATCGGACCATGTTTGGACAAAATGGGCTAAACTGCTGTCTATCTTTGAAACCGTAAGAGATAGAACAAAAGTTTAAAGACAAAAAAGTTCCTTTTTTAAAAGTAAACAATTTTTGTCAGAAAATTTTTGTCTTAAATTCAGTATATACCGTGTATTTAAGCAACTAACTCAGTTAGTTTTTATATTCGCTTTTCAAAAATCGTATAGTTTTTGATAGTTTTCAACTTGTTCAACTTTTTAATGATAATGCCTAAATTATTATAAGAATAAGCCTTTGGACTTATTTTTCTAATAATTTTTATACTTTTACAAATTTTGAAGTTAAACTTCTTTCGCGAGGTATCTGTTTGAAACTGTTTGTGACTTTTTTCATGCCATTCAATTGTACTTAACTTCTACAAGTTTGTGTCGTAAACGAAACTTATCCACGACATACAGTTCTCATTAAAAATGAAGAAACTCTTGAAAAAAGAAGCAAAATTTCGAAAAACCCATTTTTGAGGCCCGCAGCCTTCATTTCGTCGGAATGCATAAATTAATTGTTGTGCTAGATTGTACTAAGCTTTTTATATGTACGAGTATAACATATATTTGAATTTAATATGATTATATGTATAACATATTGAAAAATTTATTTTTCTGTACTTAGAATATTTTTGAAAAAGATTTATACCTATTAACATATCAAAAATATTAGTATCGAAATGCGGTTTGCTGCACAAGCTAGCACAAGCCTAGCACTATCGAGCAAAATAGTTTACACCTTAAATTAATAAAAATATTTAAGTTATAATGCATTATGAGTAAAATCAATATATTATTTCTATGCGTATTTATTAAAACGGTGTCCTTATAATATAATATAAACATAAATATATACAAATATAACATAAATTTCAGTAACTGCATTAATTTTGCCAATTTTTGTTTTTCATTTTATTTAATATGGAAAGGTATGGAAATATAAATGTCAATATTATTTTTCGATACTTAGTATGCATTAAAATATAACGTTTTCAATTTGGGAGTTTAAGATTGGTTAAGCAACTTGTGTTGTTAAACTGCTAATTTTCTTGACAGATGATTCAAAAACATTAAATTTAGAGGTTCTTATTATTTTTTTCGATATTTATCAGAATTCGTTAATGAACTAGATAATAAGAAATCAATAATTGTAAATATTGACTTTTCTACTAATCGTCAAAGTGGCGATTATCACAAAAATTAATGTCATCTAAATGTATTCTACCAAATGTTATCTCAATCAAAGCTTAGAATTTATAATTAAAAATTGATAATTTTTAAATTTCCAGGTGATATATCTCAAGCATCACAATCGTCTTCCCATGCCATTTCCACCACCTCCCAGGTTTAAGCCCAACCCAAGCCCACCGCCACCACCTCCACCGCCTCCATTGCCGCTACCGCTTCCTCCACTACCACCACCTCCATTGCCGCTACCGCTTCCTCCACTACCACTACCACCACCTCCACTACCACTACCACCACCTCCATTGCCGCCACCGTTTCCTCCACTGCCAACAGATCCACTGCCGCCACCGTTTCCTCCTCTACGACCACCACCACTACCTTCATTGCTCTCTCCACTACCTCCACTTCCATTGCTCTCATTACTTCTTCCTCCACTACCACCACCTCGGTGTCCCCCATTGTGTAGACCACGGCCATTTCCGCCACCTCCCAAGTTCAATAATAATGCAAGCCCACCGCCTCCTCCACCTTCACCACTGTGGCTGCCACTGCCGCCACCGTTTCTTTCACCACTCCCACCATGTGGGCTTCCGTGCGTGTGTTGCATATTCAATGCAATGACCACTAATATAGCTGCTGCAAAAACTACCTGTAATTGGTAAACATTCATAATTTTATAACTGGAGCAACATTGAAAGAGTGTTTCTAATTAGATATTTTAGCACGGTGTCTAGTTGTCTGGAAAATCTGGAAAACCTGGAAACATCAGGGAATTTTGTGTTTCTGGAAAAGTCATGGAATTGTCAGGGAATTTCGTAAAATTTCATGGAATTCAGGAAATTTCGCATAATCGTATTTAAAATAACTTATTTCTATATTACTAGACACCCTGTTTTGGCTTGTTTATTCCCGTGTAATTTTCTACAGAAAATTTTCAATTATACGAGTTCTAGTCAAACATAGCGTGAGTTGCTTTGTCACTTAGTCCTACCAAAATCGGTTTAACAGATATCATACGTATACTCCCGTTCAATACAATTGAACAGATCTGAACCGAATCAGTATCTCACAATTTTGATTATTCTTGTAATAAATGTTGTTTACTATACTTCTTCTCCATTCCTTGTTTCACACTTTAAATATATACTAGTTAACTTTGTTTATAAATGAATAATTATACAGAGAGTTACAAAAGTGAGGAATTTTATGAAATGTAAGAAAATTAACATTTCAGGTCTGTACAATTTTAGTGAACGGGAGTGTACAAAAATCACGTCAATATTTTATATAATAAGTTACTACGTATATTAAAATTACTACTATCGATAATAAAAGTTATGTTTTTTTTTTTTTAATTTTACAATTGATTTCGTATATAAAATTAATGTCAATATTTTGAGTAATGACAATAAATTTATTTATATTTCATTTAAAAAAATTTGCTCTTATTATTTTATTAAAAGAAAAATAACTAATATCTATAAGACCAAAAGTAACTAGAGAAAATAACAACTAGCTGACTTAATTGCTTAAATTCTCGGTATATAATGAGTTTATGGAAAAAAGTTCTGAAAAAAGTTAAAAAATAGATACAAAGATTATTAAGATCATCACAGAGAGCTCTGGGTTTTTTGAAATTAAATTTCCAATTTTGCCCCAATTCCTCGAACAATTATTTGTATTTTATAAATACGTATTTCGACTACAATATACAGTTGTCATCATACATATATACATATACATTTATATATATATATATATATATATATATATATATATATATATATATATATATATATATATATATATATATATATATATATATATATATATATATATATATATATATCTATATATATATATATATATATATATATCAATAAACAAGATATTAATATATATTAATCTCTTCTAAATGTAATAAATGATTTGCTAACTAATATCTCTTAAAATCAATGTTAAGTGCATAATCAAGTTCAAAAATAATGATTCTGTTTAGGTAAAAAATGACAATAGCCCTTAAAATTACGATTTTCATTAATTTTTATGATTTGCTGAAAGTAACTTCATATTGCCAGTTTCGATAAATTTAACATTTTCTGAACAGTGAAACACTTTGATCTATATTTATTCAAAATATCTAAGATATCACGGGAAACATTTTCATTCTATCCCGGTCAATCGTATTTCTAAACGAAATATTTACAATAATAAAAGCAATTACTTACAATTGTTTTTGTTTTCATTGTGAAAAATTAAGTGCACTGTAAAACTAATAGCTAATTTCATATATGAAAACGCGATAACTGTTACGGAAATATGGATCAAGTTGTGCTTTTTATATTGAATGAATTTAGAAAAAAATGACGTCAAATTATTATTGATTTTTTAAAATCAATATACGTAATAGATTTTATAAATTTAAATATTGTATGGTTTTGACGTGATTTTATGGCTTTGACGTGGTTTTGTGACGCAGAGGTACGGATCGGCAAGATTGTAATTTTGGATAAAAAGAAAAACGATAAGTGACGTCAAAGATCTATACTTAAGAAAATCACGTCAAAGTCTTAAACAAAATCAATTACGTTTATTGATAAAAATAATAATCATTTGACGTACTCAACTATACAATTTTGATAAAATAACGTTATGTCAAAACAATGTGCACATCTGCCGGGAATGGAATCACGTACTTCCAGGGGTGTCTCAAGGATGGTGCCGTGCAGCAGGGCCCCCGAATATGAAGGGTCCCCAGAGCTCAAGGCTAAAAAGCTTCACTTAAAAATTAAGATACTTTTTCGAGAAGAAAATTTGTTTATATGTAGAGTTTTGTAAAGCTTATTTTAGAACAGAGTGGCGATTTTCGACAACTCAAGCGCCACGCTTATCAAAAAAATCGTATACCGTGTGTTTTTTAAACTACATCCAATCTGGAAACAATATATGTATCTATCGCTGTCCATATACAGCGCACCATGATACGGTGCACTCTGTTACTCACCGAAATTTGTAAAATGTAGAATGCAGAATGTAGAATATGTATTCATTGATATGTATACAGACAGTGATATGTACAATTGTACATCACTGTCTGTGCACAGTGATCAATGATGTGGACAGCCTTGTTCCACCGAAACTGCACTCTACAAATGTCTGTGAATTTGGGTGTAAAAGAGTGCACGGTATCATGGTGTGCTGCATATGGACAGTGATAGATGCACTACACAATGTTCCTATTGGGTCTATGTTAATAGACATATTGTATAATTGTAATAAGTGGAAGGTTTTATACCAAGAGTCTATAACCAAATAAAAATTCATTTATTATTATTTATAGTTAAGTCTAGTATAAATCTGCGCATGAGTACCAGAAACTATTCTGCCAAAATTTATTTGTCCAATTCTGTTCAATATATGCTACTGATTATAAAGTTACATGTTACCAGAGGGTAAAATACTTTCATAAACGAAATTTTTGAATTTTTCAATTTATTTTAATGATGGTCGATTCAATTCAAATATATGAAATATCTCTTGAGGTTTTGTGATAAATTCTATATCTTTTGAGATATAATTATTTAAGTTCGAGGAATTATGATTTTGGTTTCTAATTATAAAACCTCAAGAGATTTTATGTTGATATTGAGTCAAAGAATATGAAACAAATTTATCCCATTCAAAAATTCAATTGGTGTGCAAATGAATCGATAATTTAATTTAAGAAATAATATGGCAGCACCAATTTGGCTCCTGGGAACATGCAATCTTATAATCAGTGAAATCTTGCATATAATGAAAAGGATAATTTATAATTTGTGATAATAGCTTTAATAAAAACTATGTAGATAATTTTGTGATGCCAAAAACAAAAATAATATCGGCTAAAAAAAGTATATATATGTACTTAATAAATATGTACCAGTCCAAGTGGCCGAGCGGTCTAAGGCGTTATGTCTGCGCAGTATGCCTACTTGGGAACTGGAAGGTTATGAGTTCGAATCCCGACATCGGCAGTTTGTAAATTTTTAAGGAAAAAAAAGGGGGCAGTTAATTGACTAATCTGTCGGCGTATGGACTAGAACGAAGTAACCGGCTATGCTTGAGAAGGTTTTCTGCAGTTTCCTTCACGAACTCCAGATGAATATCGGCATAGTTCCTATCATAGTCGGCTGCAGTCACATATCCTACCAATTCCTAGTTTATACACAATAATTCGTTCCACTCCACTAACATCCTCACATCTTTAGGCATCACAATGGACCTTATGGTCGAAGTGTAGCCTGTTCAGGGCAGCCACTACAATCTATCGGTATAAATTCGGACGTTTTTTGTTGAGCCGTCAATTATCTACAGGCGGATTCCCCTAGATTTTTTTGCACCTGGGCCCTTAAGAACGTCGAGACGCTATTCTTAATATGAACGTTAGGGCCCTTAGGAACGACCACATATGTTATAGTGGTCGTAGTTATCATAACAGTTTTGAGATCGTTGGTTTATAATAAAAAAATTAAAAATCAATTTTTTTTCATCTGCAGTGACTCCTTAATATTACGCAATTAATTAAATTTACGCAATCAATTACCGTTTTACGACGCAATTAAACAGATTATATTTTCAATCATTAATTGCATGTAATACCTAATTGGAAGTTTAATATAATATTTGTTTCTTTAATATTCGAATTGCAAAATCTTATTAGAGTTTATATTCACTAAATGTTAACTGGGTACGTTAATTTTATGACGTCATATCAATGAATGTAATAACGAATCAAATATGGTTATCAAACCATAAAAATTATCAAACACGGCATACTTTGTATCAATATTAATTATAATTTGTTATATAATTAATTATATAATGTTTAAATGGAATTTATACAGTTTGTTCACTGGGAGAATTTTATTTTGTGATAACACATATTGTATAAAAAGCGTTTTTGCTTTTTAGAAGGTACTATTATTGTTTACAACATGCTTTACGATAGACTAAAAACGATTTGGCTAAAAAAAATTAGCATTTTTTTAGCCAAACCTTTGGTGAGCATTTTATGGACGGCGGTAAACAATATTATAGTTGTACTTAACATTTTTTGTAGAAATAGTATTAACTAAAATGTTTCTGATTAAATACGTGATAAAGATAATGTAACCACTAGAACTCAAACCATAAACTTCCGTCTATCTGGGACGGCGTGGTAGTAGTAGTAGTAGAGGGGAAGCCGAAGCCTGACAAATAGGCTTTTCTAGGCCGTTTTGTCAGGCCTAGAAATCAATCTCCAATACACCTATCCCCTCAACAACCTCTATCCTTCACCACGCCTTGTTCGTTTCCTTTAGGCCTGTGTTCGTTGTCGAACTAACCCGTCTTCTTTGCGAATGTGGGGACAGCGCTCCACTTAAGTTGTTTTACCTCAGATTCCCCCATTTTAGTTGAGCTAGTTAGAGCCTCATTTCGTAAGGCTAGATACTTCATTCTGGCTCAGTAAGGACAATCTACCAGAAGGTGGAAGACCATATCATCCACCCGCAACCTCTATCCTTCACCACGCCTTGTTCGTTTCCTTTAGGCCTGTGTTCGTTGTCGAACTAACCCGTCTTCTTTGCGAATGTGAGGACAGAGCTCCACTTAAGTTGTTTTACCTCAGATTCCCCCATTTTAGTTGAGCTAGTTATAGCTCAAGGCTTCGTAAGGCTAGATACATATGGTGGAAGACCATATCATCCACCCGGCTAGTGGTAGTGGAGAAGTGGTCGAAGCCTATTAAGTAAGGCTCGCTAGGCTTTTTTATCGACCCTTAAAGGAGAGGTAATTTGTGTGTAGATTAGGAATTGGTAGGTTAGCGACTGCAGTCGGCTTTGATAGGAACTATGCCGATATTCAATTGGAGTTTGGGATAGGAAAGTCCAGAAAACCTTGAAAAGCATAGCTGGTTACTTTCGTTAATATCCATACGCCGACAGTTTAGTCAATTAACCACCCCATTTATTTTTTTAAATTTAATTAATTAAATTAAAAAACTGCCGCCGTTGGGAATAGAAACAGTAACCTCCCAATTACGAACAGAGCGCCTTTACAAGCTCGAACACTCGGACTGGTAGAAATCCGCTGCGTTTTAGTCCGGACAGATCGCACTGTCCTCTCATATCAGATAGACCCAACCAGAAGATTTACCTCTTCCCGGTCGATGCCAATAAACCATGTTGATCTCGCGGAATTGTACTCAGCTATCATTTGTTGTCTGCTATCAGTCTGCTGTGTCTTTCTATTTCCTGTTCATAGACATATCCACCCATTCGTTACGGATAGAAGTAGTCTGTCTCTTAGTTATTCCTAGATATGGTTCTAGTCCCTGGCATGGGAGTGTGGTTCTGGTCCCTGACATGGGCGTGTGGTTCTGATTCTTGACATGCAGACACTCTGTATATTAAAAATACATACGCAAATATATAAATTTTGTATTTGTTTTTGGAAGGGATGAACAGCTGAATGCATACATAATCTAGCGTACACATCTTTAAATAGAAAGATATACTCTATTCATCTTTTCAAATAATTTCTATAATGCATGCTTAATTAATT
Organism: Nineta flava; assembly: GCA_963920215.1. NCBI lineage: Eukaryota > Metazoa > Arthropoda > Insecta > Neuroptera > Chrysopidae > Nineta > Nineta flava. The sequence goes on from OY986044.1 coordinate 50,468,926, forward strand.
CGAGCTATCATATAAAATAGATTAAAGCAAATTATTTTGTGAATTTCTTTTGGAATTTGAATAATTTTATAAATGGAAATATTTGTTTATATTTTCGTAATTAAATTGAGAGATTATGTAATAAGATTATGTTAAGACTTCAAAAAAACTTGTGTCCTACAAAATGGGTGGTGTGACAGGCAGGTCCCCCACCCCAACATTTTCAAATAACGTTAATCGATTCGTATTTTAACCAATGCCCGTTTTTGCTAGGTCCAAATGAGTTTTTAACCAAGTTTTTATCAAAATCGGGGACATAAAATTTTCCTCCAATTTTAGATATTTTTTTAAGGGGTACGTACCCCTTGGAAAAAAAGTGAAGAAAATTTTTGTTCTCGATTTTAACAATAATCATTTTCTAGGCTAATTTTGACCCAAGCAGTACGAAAATCAGGCTCATTCTAAAGTCCGACCAACACATTTCAAAATTTTGTCTTCTCAATTCATACAGTTTTGAATTTTAGCACTATGGGTCTGATACCTTGAAAACCGTTAATTGTATCGTATTTTAAACAACGCCATCGCTAGGTCCAAATTAGCTTTAAACCAAGTTTTTATCAAAATAGGGGACATAAATTTTTTCTCCAATTTTTGCGATTTTTAAGGGGTTGGAAAAAATGTGAAAAAAGTTGACCCAAACAGTACAAAAATCAGGTTTATTTTGATGTCCAACGAACACATTTAGCTTTCTCAATTTATACAGTTTGGAATTTTAGCACTTTAGGTCTGATACCTTGAAAGCCTATAGTATAGTTATAGTTAATAGTATAGTAGTGATCTTAGTAGTGCTCCGCAAGCTCTACGCGTTTCCACGTTACATCAATTTATAACTTAACACAAAGCTAATTCGTAACCACTCACTCGCATATTCTAAACGCAGCGTTTGTCTCGAAGTTATTAGCGTTTGAAATCTTACAGTATTTCGTCACACAAGTATGTTCGACCGACCAAGAATGTAACAAGCGCATTGACGTCTTCACGTCAAAACAAAATTTGAATGAAACCTTCTTCAAATCAGTATGTATCCAAATTGAAAACCAGAGTCTATGAAGCGAAATTTGAATAAAAGAAAGAGATATATTGTAGAGACTGCGCTGAACGGGCTACACTTCGAACATAAGGTCCATTGTGATGCCTAAGGATGTGAGGATGTGAGTGGAGTGAAAGGAATTTTTGTGTATAAACTAGGAATTGGTGTGATATGCGGCTGCAGTCGACTCTGATAGGAACCATGCCGATATTCATCTGGAGTTCGTGAAGGAAACTGCAGAAAACCTTCTCAAGCATAGCCGGTTACTTCGTTCTTGGCATACTCCGACAGTTTAGTCAATTAACCGCCCCCTTTTTTTCTTCTTAATAATTGACAAACTGCCGATGTCGGGATTCGAACCCATAACCTCCCAGTTTTCAAGTAGGCATACTGCGCAGACATAACGCCTTAGACCGCTCGTCCACTTGGACAGGTTAGTAAAAGAAATACTAGATGTGTTTATATATATAGTGGCATCAACTAAATTCGAAATGCTATTATGGTCTAAGATCCGGCATTAGAAAAACCTTCCCTCATCTGTTAATTGAATGAAATAATTTTTAAAAGGCAGATAACAATATTATAAATGTAGGAGTGCAATGTCTGCCACCGTAGTCCTGCTGGCTATATCATATTAATTAATTAATATGATATAGTGTCTTTGTTTGTTGCTCGAACAAATATATTTGTCTCCTCTCTGCGTAGAACACATTTTTTGAAAATTTTATTACTTAAAAATTTTTGTATATAGGCTGCAAATAATTTAATTATATATTTATTATATAAAATATATTTTATAATATCACAGTAATAAAATTTTCAAAAAATATGTTCTACGCAGAGAGAGAGACAAATATATTTGTTCGAGCCACAACCAAAGATACTATATCATATTAATTAATTAATTAATATGATATAGCCAGCAGGACTACGGTGGCAGACATTGCACCTACATTTATAATAATGTTATCTGCTTTTTAAAAATTATTTCATTCAATTAACAGATGAGGGAAGGTTTTCACTAATGCCGGATCTTAGACCATAGACCATACTAATAAAAGAAATACTAGATGTGTTTATTTATATTGTGGCATGATATTAGTTAAATATATTCTCGTTTGATGGTGTGTAGTTGATGTTGCCAAAGTAAAAGCTACCCTGTTGAAGAGTGTTTTTTTTTTTGCTTATTATTTTAGACAAAAAACGGCTACAGTATTAAAGTTGTCCCATTTTCACTACATAAATAATTACAACACAAGTTCATTATGTTATATGAAAATGATGAAAACTAAAAGACCTATTTATTCTTTTTCCCATAATATAAATACTCACATAAAGAGAGGATATATGAGTAAAAATATTATCTTCATTCGACACTCTATATAATCAACAGCTCTTGGTTATAATACTAAAAATATTATGACAAACATATTCTTTGGGTCACTACTAGCGCCGGTATTCTAAAAAATTCTCAATTGCGTTGGTTGAGGAGTAAAAGTGTTTATAGATGTGAATTAATCTATACAAATAAATTGAAGTGTCTTTCTGTGATTTCGAAATAAAGGGCTTTTTCTTAAGCCCATGTGGTTATTTTCACAATACCAGAATCCAAACACGCGCTTTTTTAAATTTTCGTCTGTCTGTATGTTTGTCTCGACTGATCTCCGAAATGGCCGAACTGAGGTTGGAAGATCGAAAACTGTTTACAGTAGAGATTAAATCTTGGCTACCTTTTATCCGTGTAAGAAATTACGGGCAAAATTAGGGCCTATGCCAACGGAGGTGTTAGGCGGTGAAAGTTTGGTTGGGAGTTCCGTATTTTTTGAAGTTGGGCTTGAAAATTGATATCTAAGCTATTAATAACAACTAAAGAAATACTAGTTTCAGCGTTTTTAGAAAAAAACTAAATCGGTGAATCAAAGGCTGAGAGTTTGTATGGGGATTTAAAAAAAATGGCATACCTGGAACTTGCTATTTAGACTATTATTCGGGAAAAAAAGTGCTTAGCGATTTTAGAAAAGCGTGATTCAGAGGCTCCCATCTTTAAAAGTTTCAGATCTGTTCGAAAATAAAAAACCCAATGTTCGGTTTTTTTGGAACCGATTTTTTCGAAACCGTATATTTACAGAAAACCTTCACAAGCATAGCCGGTTACTTTCGTTCTTATCCAAACGCCGACAGTTTAGTCAATTAACCGCCCATTAATTGTTTTTTTTTTTTTGAAATTTAATCAATTTAATTGACAAACTGCCGCCGTTGGGAATCGAACCAACAATCTCCCAGTTCCGAGTAGAGTGCCAAACTCTTTCAAAAGCTTTTTTCTTGTCTGTGTGGTCACCTGCTACATAACTAAACAAAACTGGTATATGGAGAATGGTAAAAATAACCATTGTTTTGTGTGTTTGTTACATTGAAAACAAAACAACCTAACAAACTAATTGTTATAATGTCAAACAAAACCATAAAATATTGTTACCAAAGATGGAGCAAGCACAACAACATTGCCAACCATAGTTGTATATATAGAACCTCACCATCCTTTTACATATAGAAAACTTTTCGGATTATTTTCTATTTTGACTAAAATAAACTTACATCTCAAAGGTTTTTACTATATATACCATACAATCCGCCCGCACGATAATTCCTTTTAAGATGTTTATTTATTTTCTATTTTACAAAAGAAATAAAGAAATTCGAATCAGAGCTTACTTTAGAAAATATGGTACCGTAAAGTTTTAATCATAATCTGATTTTCGATATAATTTGGTTAGTTATGTTTTTAGTCTGTTTAGAAAATAATCTTTTTCTGAAAAAGATTTACTAGAAGAAAAATGATTAGGTCGAGTTATTTAATTGAAAGCAATTGACGACCACATAATCTGCAGTTATAACAAATTTTCTTGTCGATCTCTAGTTTGATGAACTTTATCGTGGAAAGAGATATACATGCGGTAAGGTACACTTTATGAAAGAGTTTTTTAAATTAAAGCTACTTGTTTTACGTTCTCAAATGTATAAAGGGTGTCCCAAAATTAGCTGGAATTTTAATTTTTAATAATACACATCTTTTAAAAGCTTTTATTTAACTTCACATACTTCGTTGAAGTCAAATCAAAATTTCGTTTATTTCTAACTGAGCTGGAGCTACGAAATTTTGTGTCAATCACTTGACATTACAGTATATCTAATATCGTTCTATACAGACGAAATTAGGAAATATTCCCTCAAATAGAAATTTGGTGGGAATTTTGATGAATATTGGAAAGTAGTGGAAGCGGTGGGGAATTAAATATTGGGCAGTTTTTTAGTCTTAAAATAAAAAGAAATAAATTAAAATACAACTTTTAATATAATAAATAGACTAATAAGTAGAAATTAATAGACATACAAATTGTTGCTTGCCCGTTTCTTATCTATCTTAGGTAAAAAATGACCATCCTTAAATCTGAAATAATTAAGATAGTACGGAACCTTCGGTGTGCGGTTCGAAGTCTGATTTGCACTTTACCGGTCTTCTTTTTTTTATAGGTTATATATTTTTCTTGTTTGTGAAGTCACTTTTTAGTTCTAGAACACGCTAATTAATTTCAGTTTAGATGGGCAGACCTAAATTAGAAAATGGAATAACTACAACAATTTTTTAAATTTAATATTTGTAACGTGGACCGTAAATGACGGTGTCCATTTAGAAACTTGCAGAAGAGATAGTACATAAAGTGACTTCAATCACTTCCCTAGGCTGCCCTGCTAGAACCTGATGTCACAGGGGATGGATCCACCCCCAAATCTTTTATCGCGCATATCTTTTTAAAAATACATTTATTTTCAATACTTTTTGTATGAAACCTTTTTTTCTATATATTTCTGATATCTACAATCTACATATATCTCTATATAAATTATGTTTATAAATTTCTCAGAAACTCCAATAGATATGAAAAAAGTTGTATAACAAAGATGTTGGAAATTAAATTTTATGAAAAAAGTATTCATGTGTTTTTTTTGTAATTATTGTAGAAAAAAAAGTTATGCGTGGAAACATTTTGGGGGAGGGTTATAACCTCCTGTAGGATCAAGGTAGCCTAGACAAGTGATTAAACTCACTGTATGTACTATCTATAGTTATAGTCTTTTATTTTTATTATTAAATATTAAATTGTTTCAACATCAAAATTTCAATTTTGTTTTTAGCATTGATTCTTGTTCTACGTCGCTTTTATAATTAAGCTCACCTTTAGTTAGAAATGAGTTTTTTTTTTTTACTTTTTAGTATTCTGTTTAATTAAGATATTATGATACAGAAAAAAAGATATTCCTATGGGTACAATATATCTTCTAACTTTTTATTTTATTTCGAAGATATATTCATTTTAATTATGCTTTGTTAGAAATGTTTTCTTATTAATTTCTAATTAAAATGGGAAACTTTCTGTATCACTGTGAAAAGTATAATTATTTAGAAATTTTTTTTTGTTTGGATAAAAAATTTTCTAGCATTCCGTACAATGGACATATTAAGCATGTTCAACATTTCTCGTTACAAATGATTTCCTCACAAATTTCAGCGATCATGATATCGGAAAACAATATAAGAAATTAGGAATCCATGAAATCGAGAAGTTTTTAAATTCAGGTGGTTTATTAAAACTTATTGACTACCAAAATTGTGTAATAGTTCCAGGTGGCGAGCGATTTTGGAAAAGACAAGGAATGGTCTAGGAATATCGGTCAGATCATCCTTCATCTCTAGAAAATAATTAAATTGAATAATTGAATTTGAGTCGTCGATTAAAAACCTGCGATTTCAATTCCGGAAAATTTATAAATGATTTTAGTTAAGGCTACTATTAGGAGTACGAGACCTCAAAAAGACTGAGATTGTACTGAGATTTGACTTGAATGTACACTCCCGTTCAATAAAATTGAACAGACCTGCACTGAATCAGTCTCTCAAAAAATATAAATTCAGTTTATACTTCCATTTCTTTTTTACAAACATAAAATATATACTACTTATCTTTGTTTATAAATAAATGAAATTATACATTATACAGAGAGTTACAAAAGTGACGAGTTTTATGAAATGTAAGATAATTAACATTTCAGGTCTGTTCAATTTTTTTGAACGGGAGTGTACCTCGTATTCTTTTGTTCGCTTGAATTATATAAAAATGTCAATCTTTTCGTTAATCTATTACAATAATTACACAGTCAATAATTTCTTTTTTTCAAAATATAAATATAACATTTTACATTCACCTACTTTTTTAGCCAAATCGTTCCACACCTTTTTTAAATAAAATTAAAAGTTTGGTGAAATTATGACTTTTGTGTATCTGTGTATCGTGCAATTTTTGTGAGCGATTTATCCCAAAACTAAGCGATAAATAATTTTGAAATACCTAAGTTATTTATAATATATGACACAGGATGGCATTCATTAAAGTGATTTCTCAGGAGGGATATCTTTCGTTCCGATAATCAAATAGGTACTGCTTTTGTATTTAGAAAGCGGCGTGTTTTTTCATTCGCAATGATTTTTACTAACAGGGTGAAAAGAAGAAAAAAAAACATAAATTGTACTCTTTATCTGGAAATAAATAACATCGTAATTACTAATCTAGGAAAATTGAATTATCTCCGATAATATGACAGAGTCAAACCTACATCATCATTAGATGAAACACAAAAACGATGGATCTTAAGGCCTGCTTACACGGTGCGAGCTACTGGCGTTGGCAGTAGATAGCTACTGTCATTTGTACTGGCATGACAGTAGCTCGACTCGCCTCACACGGTCACACGAGTACGAGCTGCTGGCGTGAAATAGCTACTGCGCCTCTGTATCTCTCACATGTATCATGTCCCATGCAATGCTGTCGCAAAATACACGACTGATCATAGTGCATACCACAATAAAAGCGGTTTCAAAAATACTTTGCGCTGAAATACTTCGATCTGTTCAAGCGACGCTTTACGCAGATCTCTGTTCTTATAATTAGGATCCAAACAATTCCATAAGTTGGTTTGCTCCTTGTATAGGTCCACAGACTTTAAATTTTGCTCGGAAGTCCTTTTATCCGCTGTCATTTTGTCTGTCGAAACAAGATAAACACGTGACGCAGCAGAGAATGCACCCGGAGTGTGCCTGAGCGAACGAGCTACTGTCATTTCGTTAAAAACGTGCGAGTAGACGTCCGAGTCGCATGCGAGTGGCGAGTAAAAACAAAAAACGTTGTAGTAACTCGGATGCTAGCTACTTACCGACTCGCAAATGACAGTAACTCGCCTCACCCGGTCACACGGTGCAAGTTGGTGCACTGCAGTAAGTCGCCTCGTCCGCTCACACGCTAGCCTACCCCGTGTAACCAGACCTTTATTCCATCGTTTGCCACACGAATCATTTTCTAATATGACGAGATTTTTTCCCCGTATATGCTTTCTTAACATTATATTTAATGTTCCGATTACAATCATTATTATATAGGTTATGTTCGAACTTTCTTTTATGATATTGGTCGATGATGGTGATACTATGATGATTTGAACATAGCATATCATGTGCGGTGATGGTATTTATACCCCGAGAGCTACTGATCAACCGCATAACATCATTTTGTAGTGTATCAAAGAAGACAGTATATGATGGTACTGAAGATAAAGGCGACCAAAGCGATTGCAATATGTAGCCATATAAACCTGTGAAATTTTTAGTTAGCCAATGGGAATTTTAACTTTACCAATGGGAGTATGTTGAACTTGTACATTTTTCTTACGGGACCCAGTCTGCACTTGTATAAAATCGTTCAAGAGATATCGTTCAACCCCCTTATTAAAATAGAACTTGGAGTTAATCGTTGTGCTCAGTAGCGAGAAACGGAAATATCTAGATGGGATGCTTGAAATGGCATTTACATTTTTTAGTTTTGACTAAAATCTACACCAGTCGGTTGGGAGATGTCAAAAGTCGATGGGGAATCATTTTAGAGAAGTTAAATAATATTGGGAATCATTTTAGTTATAAAATAACACTATTGTATTTTTTCAAGTTCTTAAAATACGAAAAACAATTGGAATGAAACGATTTGCGTTATTGGAATGCGGTTGTAGGAATATACGAAGATATTCTGATATATTCAATCTGAATCCGCAGCTATTAAATGTTATTTAAAAAGACAATTTTTGGACTTGAAACCAATCTTTATTTGTCTATTTAATAATGAATACAAAGCTTGTTGGGGGTTACAAAATGTAACCTAGCAACGGATGTATTGCACTAAAACGACTAGCTATTGAAATCTAACATCTAATGCGCGTAAACTACACGGATATCATTCAAAATGTGAAATCAATGTTACTCTTCAATATTTGTTCAGTATTTCACGCAGCCAAAACGAGAATTGCTTTTTGAGTGTTGCCTTGTGGCCACTCACACACTGGCCATATTTAAAAGGTATGCCAGTTTCAGTTCTACGAAAATCGAAGAACCGGGCCAGAAATATGATAAAACTAACTAATTACTCTATTCTAACGTTTTCAAAAAGGATGGGTAAATAAATTTTCACATAGAAAAAACAGATAGAGTTTGAATCGGGTCATCCAGAAAGGCTTACTGCTTAACTTCGACCTCCTCTTCACTGCTGTTTTCGCGTCAAGTTGTGACTCAATATTATGGGTATATTCATCACTGACTCCTGAACTATTTACAAGTTATCCTTTGTTACTGTTCGACTGGACGACCCACATGTCATGCCACCCACAGTTATGCGTGGGTATAGTAAGCGTTTATATTATTATCCATTTGACAAAATTTAATGGACTGAAACATTATCCTAATAATTCAATCGTTCATATTATATACGATATTAAAGGTAGGTTACCTACTGATTTTTATTCGTTCGATTTATTATTATACCGTGTGATTTATAAAAATCTATTTTGCATGTAGTGCAGTTTTGAATTTATTACTATGTTGTGTTAAAAATTGTGTTTAGAATAATTCTTGGGCCTAACACATTTTTCTAAGTTAAGGTTCTAAATATGAAAGAAATATATTTAAGAGAAAATATTTTTCTCCTTGAAGAAAGAAGTTTTTTTTTTATTGCAAAAAGAAAATAATAAGATCGCGTTTTGATTTAGTTTTTTCATCTTTAAAAGTTTTTTTTAATCTTTAAAGACATTTGTGGTTCTGTGTTTTTAGAAAATAAATTCATACAAACCCTCATTTTAGAGGGCCACCCTCATTTTAGAGACCCTCAAGCTAGAGACAAGAAAATGGAATGCAGGCTATCCGTTTGAACGTAGTCGCGGTTAACAGTTAGGAACATTGCGACAAAACTATTTGTTTCTAAATGAAACACTCGGTAAGGTGGATGGATATTTTTAGTTCTACAAAAATAGAAAACATCATGATTTGAATTCAAAATCTTATTATAGACATTTATATTCGTGTATACGTAGATTTTTCAAAATAAAAGGGTTACTAAAAAAAATCCTATTTGGGTGTTCATTTTTCCCATTTAAAAAATTCTGAAATCTATATATATATATATTATCAATTGGATTCGGATAATCGAACCGAACTTATTTGAATATATATTTTTATAGACAGGCATATCTTATATGGTTTAAACTAGATAATAGATCAGAGAGATACATAATATATTTCTAGAATTTCTTTATATATTTAAATCACAAATTGTGTTTCCATTTTATATTTCAATGCCATAATTGAAAAACTGAGTTAAAATATTTTGGGAATATGAAATAGTTTTTATGCGATACTAAATTTTTTTTTAAATTCTGAAATTGTTTATCGAAGATCAAGTTATTTTAGTACATTTTAAATTCTAAATTGCTCATGATGTATTTCATTACAAATGTCAATCTGAAAGGGTTGTCTACAATCGAAAACATATTTTGCGCAACAACAACAAATTAATTTTAATACAACAAATAATAGTTGGGCGGGCATGAAGTTTACATGCTTCTAATGAGAGAGAGAATGATTACTTTGCTATTAATTATCTCGCGTTCTAAACGGTCAAAAGTTCTGAAAATTCGGGATTTATTAGAATACGTTATTTTTAGCCTATGAAAAAAAATAAGCAAAATCTGTCGAAAAGTTGTTTCATGCTGGAACATCCTTAACTTAGTATTTCCCATATTATTATTATTTGTGTATACTTTAGACGTCACAGTACCATACCAATGTCAATTTCCATTTTCACATGACATATTTTTGTAAATAAAATCCTTTATACATCTGGAATTAGAGCATAAGGAAGTAAATCGAAATAGTGTAGTGATTCTTCCAGACATGACTGACTATTTACATTTTCTGTAAGACATGCAAGGAAGAAGACGCACATTATATAACTTGCAAATCCTCTCATATAAAAACACACTAACATGTCGTCTGTAGATGTATCTAAATGTACGATTGGTATTGTTATTGTTGTATAATGTAGTTGTTATTTAGTTATTAAGCGTGTACATAGCATAATATTTTTAAGATTTACTTCAGAATAAAGATAAGCTGCTTATCTTTTATACAACTAAACATTGAATTTAATACTTATACTATCTATTCTATATACAGACTGTGTTCCAATAGAAAATCAATGTTAAATATTATTTATTACTGGCAGGCCGTCTGGTTATTGTGCGGAGTCAGTCAGTACACATGTAATGAGTACACACTCACTCTTAAATAAGTCAGTACACACAGTGCACACAGTCAATGAGTCAGTACACACTCTTAAATGACAAATAAACTACCATACGCATATGAGATGATTACATGTGTACTGACTGACTCCGCACAGTAACCAGACGGCCTGCCAGGAATAAATAATATTTAACATTGATTCTGTATTGGAAAAGCATTCCAACACAGCCTGTATAGTAAAAATATTAAATGTACTACCTACCTATTTTGTTAAGTACCATTCATATTGTATAAGTAAATATACGAATGACATACATTTAAGGCAGTGTGGGCACGATAGGTAGTTATGAAATATTAAGGTTTGATTTTTTCTTTTGACGTAGAGTAAAATGAAAATAGCAATTAATTGAGTTTATCGGTTAAATATCATATATTTCAAACTGAGTGCATCATCAATGAACTGTTATATTGTAATGAATCATATTGTAACGAATGTACGTAAAGACCGCCACCGATCTTTGTAAATTATTCTGGTAATCTACAGCATGGTTGTTGCGGCTATTCGTATCCGCATCCACAATCGCGGAACTTCCACATTAATTTTAGTATCCGCATCCGCAAGAAACAATGCTTTTTACGGAGCGTTTGAGGTGCGGATAATGCTTGTTTTGTTAAACATTTCTGATTGTAGATAAATAACAACATGTTTAGACGTGTTATTATATGGATATTTTTTTTATGTATTTCAACAATTTACATAATCTGCTTGACAAGTGAACCAATAATTCCATTACCGACACAATGTGTGATCTAGTTTTATTTTAAACTAGATGAGCATGTCCGAGATAAATCTCAGTGTAATAATGCCATAAAAAATACTCTCGCAAGGGCCTTACGACCACGTCTTTGAGGAATTATCTTAAATCGATACACCCGAAGTAGTTTAGCCTGTTTAGTCCGGCATTAATCTATGAACCTCTGCGAAACAGGATGGAACCTGAAAAGGCAGCGACATTGCTTTTTATTAAATATAATGCATCAAATTTTAAAATTTCATACTAAAATTTGATTATAATGTAAAGAATATTAAAAATTATTTCCATTTTTTTCTTTTATAAATGCACCTAAATTAAGTATCACTTTAACAAATGCATGACATATAAATCCGCATCCAAATCCGCGGATATGACCTTTAAATATCCGCATCCGCGGATGTTAAAATTTTCGCATCCGCAACATCCCTGGTCTACAATGTATATTTGCTACATTCCAGAAACGGTTCTAGAATGATGATCTAGAAAGATCTATTGGATATATAAATGAATTGGTCGGCTGAGTGCTAACAAGTTGTATTCTACATGGCATACGATAAAAATAATAAGCTGCAAATGTTGTAGTTATATATATTGTTGTTTTATATACGCGAATATTGTGAAGTGATTTTGTTTATTATTGCAAATATTAATTGTTCCCATTATTTGATGGTTATCGTCATTGTTGTAATCCATTAAATTTTAATTATTAACTTTTTTACATACTTTATTATCACTTAAAATTTCTAGCGAACATATTTCAATTTATCTCCAATCAAATTTGTGTTTGTATATTGGTAGCATGACATTTGTATTGAATTGACTTATCCCCGCTAGGTAGCGTGCTCGTACCATCTTAAATTTATTTTGTATAATATACGTACAATGTATCAAAATTAAATTATATCATGATTTTAAAAGCTTATTACAAATAAATGAAAGCTGTTTATAGCTAGATAGACTTTGTATTACAAATGAGATAAGATTTGTATCAGAGTAAGGTAATTAAAAGCATTTTTAGTATTATCTAGATATATTTACTATATACGTCAACGTAATCGAAAGATTCATTGCGTTTATTTCGTGCTGATACAACAGTCATGGTGATGATCAATATAATTTGGCCATTGTGATTTACCCTAACTTTATCGCTAATAAAACCAGTAAAAATAACTACTAACTCAGTTAATTGTTTAATTATTCTATATACTCTATATTCTATATACTGAGTTCATTATCTAATATGTGAACTGTTTGTTTTAGTTTTTGAAATTTTTGCGAAATTATTCAGTTAATGTAAACATGTTTCAAACAAACGGTGGATTATAAAAAAATTTTATTCGAAATCAAAATTTGCTGGAAATGTTGATAAATAATGGAAAGTAGTGGAAGCGGTGGGAAATTAAATTGAGGGACTTTAGGTGACACGGTTGAAACCTGTTGTCAACTGAAACATGGTTGTTAAGTTTTTCTCATGACATCTATAAACAAATTTTCGAATTAGACTCGCACAAAATTTTTATTAACAATGAATTTGTTAATTACAAAAAAATTGTTTTTATGATTGAAAGCATTTTTAGCTAAAAATAACAAACTTTTATTTAAAAAACACGCTTTTATCAAATAAACTAAAAAATAGAAAATAAAACTGTTCACTGGTATGTGACAATGAAAAAAGTTTGAAGCTCTCTGGTTTTAAATGTGCGCTTCAAGCTTTTATTTATAGTCTCGAAGGGAAAATTTTATCTAAATTTTAGTTAATTTAAATTGACCCTGAACAAACCTTGAAATCTATGGTCGAGGTCAAAATCCTTATAATATGCTTCCCTTCGAACAAGACAACTTTTTTTGAGATCATATTTTCCAAAGTCGCTTCCTTGAAGAAATATTCAGATGAATGGATTAAATCGAGATTATCCTGTATTGAGAAAGTGTGTTGTACTAATAAACGGGAATGCATTTTGTTACCCTATTGGCATGCTATAATAAAAAGTGTTGACTGAATAGAAAAACTTCTATTTTATATTGCAAACTTAATTGAAAACCGTTTGATAGCTTTCAAATTATTTCCAAGTTTATGTTAAGAATGTAAAAATATATGTGTTTTCCATTTAATACTTTTCATCAGTTTAGTTTAGTATTACTTTGAAATCAACTAATAAGTTGCTTTTCTCTGATGTTCATTATAAGTTTGTTGGTTGTTGCACCACACTTTTCATTGCCGTTATTACACGTCACAGATATTTACTTTACTCCTTAATGCAAAAAAAAACCCAACACATTTGACTTAGATAGTTAATTATAGTTTTAAACACAGTTTTGATATTTCATATTTCCGGTGAATGTTTAGTAATGTTTAGTATCTCATATATATATATATATATATATATATATATACGTATACACTTAACCTAACCTACCTATAAAATTTAGTATGTGGTATGTTTTACGTAAAATAAACATGTAATATAATAGAAGTAGATACTCCATAAATGATTTTGGTATAGTCAAAATTCATAGGCATACTTGAAAATGATCATTTTGTCGCATTCATCATATTTTGAAGTTTAAGGATGTTGGCCAAATGCGAATCTCTCGGTTACAGTGGATACAAGATATTCGGTGTATCTCACCTCGAATATACGAACCTTCAGAAAAACCTTATTAGCAAGTCCTGAACTTTGCAATATCGTGGCTAACTCCAAGATATGGTAGAAGCGAATCTCGTCAGACTGAAGTCGAAGGGGGAGCAAACTTGGTCATAACGTAATACTTTTTATACCCCAAGATATCTCTATCTATCTATTTATCTAGGTTGCTCGTTACAATTATGTTCCCATATCAGTGCCAAATTTTTGCCAGATTATTTTTTTCAGAAATATCAATTCTCTACTCTTCATAAGATCACATAGAATTCGATGACAGAGAGAGAGAGATGAGAGATAAGATTGGTGCGTGTACAAGCCAAAGATTCCCGGCACTGCCACCTGAAAGATATATTGTGATCCTAAAGTTCATCAATACTTTTTTTCATAAATTTGTATTTCCAATAACTTTTGTCGGAAACTTTTGTTCATATTTATAACTCTCCATCTGTCACAGCTGCTTATTTCAGCATCTACTAACGCTATTGAGTTGGTAAAGCTGTATACCTTGTTTGGCCGCATCTATCTAAGGTAAAAAAGGTAAAAATGAGAATTATATTCAAGTTATTCGAAATGGGATCTAAAATACCCCCATCTAATATATCCCCATGAACTTAGACGTACACTTTTAGCGAGCCCTTTCCAAACCCAAATGCACCTCTAAGATCGCCTCCACGTTCATGCCACGGCGCTTATAACAATTGAAATGTAGTTCAACCAATTTAAAAAATGGCTCAACAAGTCTCAAGAAACATTTGTATATACTTTTTAGGTCGATTTTAAAATATGGCATATACTTAGCGGCGACTTCGGAAAAAGTTTTATAACTTTTGAATTAAAGTCCAACAAATTTTATAAATGGCCAAACAACAATGGCTCCAGGGACATTTTTGGATACTTTTTAGGTTGATTTTAAAAAATCGCACGGTTAACATTGGTATTCAATATTTTTTTAAGGCTACAGCCCACAATTGTAAGATTAATATTTTTTTTTCTGAGAAGTAGTAGTTTATAGATATTTTATAGATATTATAGATATTTTGTTTATTTAAACTAACATCAATCTCTTCATAATAAGTCTATATGAAATTTACATTGTACGGATTGCGATGAAAATCGCAAATAAATAGGAACAAAGTAAAATAATAATAAATAAACTAACATATCTCATAATAGTCATCATCTACTAAAATCTACCTTACATCCTCAGACTCTATTGTTATAACCCCCATCACCCTCATGCCCACCAAGTCTCATTCCACTTAACTGTTTTCTATGCATAAACAAAAATACACGAAATTCCACATGATTATTTTGTCCCAACTAGTACCAAGCACCTTACTGGGTATATATAACAAATATATACAGACTGTTTTGGCAAAATTTTCCAATAGAGAATCAATGTTATATATTATTTATTACTAGCTGTCCGTCCAAATTATTAATTTTAGTATGTGAATCACAAATCCCCACTCTTAAATGACAAACAAACAACCATTTGCATACATGTGTATGGTTGATGATTGTATATGTGATGACTCCTCTCATAACATGTGTACTGACTGACTTCATATAGTAACCAGAAGGACAGTCAGTAATAAATAACATTTAACATTGATTCCCTATTGGAAAAGCTTGCCAACACACACAGTATATATATATATATATATATATATATATATATATATATATATATATATATATATATATATATATATATAAATATATGTATATATATAATACAATTATTTATTCAAATAGTTTTTAACAATATTAATAAATAAATATATAGCTAGAGCTCTAGTATAACACATTTTGTATTTATTATGTCTTAAAATAATTTACTTAATAACTTTTGTAAAATAGATGGAACGAGAGCACACCAGGGTAGATTGGAGTCAGTTTAGTAAATTAATGGTAGATATATCTTATCTTTTGTGTGTTATTTATCACGAAATATATATGTAGTAAGGAAAAATTTGTTTTGTATTCGATTTTTTATATCCATTACATTTAGAAGCTATATTCTTCATAATCTCTTGTCCATCAAACAAACCTTCTTGCTTCTGGGTAACCCTACAATGGTCGCACGCGAATTCCTTAAAAACATTTTCCGCTCTACTATTTTAAATTTCGTCACCCTATCAACTAGTCGCTGTTAGTACCTTCATACAGTCACTTTTTCCATGTTCAGACGTGATCAATTAGTGCGACACAGACACCAAATTAGCAACAAGCAACATATCTCTGAATCCATATTCCAGAGATAGTTACGATTAGTTAATTCATACTGATGATGATTACATTGCAGTCGAAATACGTATTTATAAAATACAAACAAATGTTCTAGGAATAGGGGCAAAATTTGAAATATAATTTCAAAAAAACCTAGAGTTCTCTTTGATTATTTGGATAATCTTTATAAAAAATAACCCTGTACTGAGTTGGATTCCTTTCTATATATTATTTTTTATTATATTTCTTCATTCGTGTTTCTTAGTAATGCAGTATTTTTGGCTCAAATGTAATAAATATTATTGATTTAATTATAAATAATTTGAATATTTTTCATATTTCGAACACTTCACTCTGTGGAATTTCAGGCTTTTACAAATACATTTCGAGCGTTAGATGATTTATGAGGTATTGCAATTTTTCTATAAAATGATCACCTCAAATCAAAACAAATGTTTCTTGGATTGTCTAGTAATTTTGTCAAATGTTTCTTTTTGATAACAGAATTATACACTCCCGTTCAAAAAAAATTAACAGACCTTAAATGTAAATTTTTTTACATTTCATAAAACTTCTCACTGTTGTTACTCTCTGTATATTATTAAAAATTTAGTTAGCCAATTATTTCATACTACATCTTACGTAACCTTGGAAATTGACATAAGTATTGTGACGTCTGCCTATGTATACACAAATAATAATGTATGTGACCGCAAATTGGTCCGTACACACACTGGAGGCAGCAATTTTAGGTTGATGGGAATGCAATTTTTTATATGACGCGTATTCTGTGTTTGAAAGGCTTATAGTTATTTAATGGGACAAAATCGGACTAGAGGAAAGGGGGTTCTAGAGGGAGGGGGACACAAAATCTTGAATTTCTCTCTGAATATTAGTTAAATGAAAAAATTTATTTTAAGTAAAGTTATAGTAAATAAAATTTAATACAATTCATTCCCTAATATATGGAATACCAATAGCGATACATTTTCTTCGAATTACCTGATGAATGACAGATGTTTAGCTTAAACAAAACAGGTACCTATTTTGACGAAGTACGTGAAAAAATTGTAATATCGTTTATGACCGGCTGTTACGGTTGAAGCTTACAGAAAGTTCCATAAAATAAATAATCTTTTTTTTTTAAATGTTATAAAATATAAAAACGAAAAAGAATAATGCTATTAATTATATGACAGCGGATTAATAGATAACTTTGTTTTTTTACTGTTTAAATTGAGATAAATAATAAAATTTTTAATGATTTAATTAATTTTTTATTAACTTAACCACCACTCACACACGAACATACATACATTCATACATAGTGATGTAAGAAAAATAAATTTTAATATGAAATTTATATAAGAAGAAAAACGCACAATGTAGGTTACCATATAATTTTTTTTTCTTCATATTATTTTTATTATGAAAAGAAATCGAATGCGCAACACTCATATGACCTCTATACATATGTAGTATCTTTCGTCCTGATCTAGTGGTTCTCTAGATGACTCTTACAAGGTGATAAGATTCGTCGACATTTACATTCCATTTGGGAGTGCTCCGGAGATTGCTCGGCAGCAATAGCTCGAAAATTCCACTCTAGACATTAATTATATTAATTATAATAAATTAATAAGTTTGAATACTAAATTCAAATAAATAAAATTATATCAAGCTTTTATAAAGTAATTTAATATATATCCTCGTTGAAATTAGTAATAATCAGTCTAATAATCAGATCACTCAGATCGAAACCTCTGTTATAATTAGAACCTCACTTAAAAACGAAAATAACAATAGGAAATCGAAAAATAAAAAATATAAGTGTCCTTCAATTTTAATGATGTAATAGTAGTTTATTTCTTATTGGAGTTTATTGGTGTGCAAATAACGTCAAAAGTTATTATTAGAAAAATTTTTCCGAAAGTCGAATAAATAAGGCACAAATCAATTATAAAATTTTCAAATAATAGCGTGAATTTTGACGTTGCAGTATGATGGTGAATTTCAATTACTAAAAATTAGGAAAAGGAAAATTTCAATTAAATTTCAATTAAAAATAGGAATATTTATTTTCAATATTGAGTCTGTATAGAGGTGAAAAAGGTTATCTAATACGGCTCTCGTCGTGACATTAAACCATGAGAGGCCACTGTTGTGTTGCTACACACAACCATAATAATAATACACAACCGATATTAAATAATTTTATGTTGTTAAATCTTATCTTTTTATTATACAGTGTTGTATATATTACGGGTAATATTGTAAAAGGTATATTTTATTTTATAAAGCATCGTTTACAATCAATGTTTATTTATAATTTATTGTAAATAAATTGTGGATGGAAATAATCAAATTTTTGTACTCGGCAATGACATGGTAAGTATTTCATCGCAAGGTGAAAATTGTAATTATAATTTCTTTCGATAAGGTCGAAACGGCGACTCAGTGCTTGCGGTTATCATCAAAATCATACTGATTTGGAAAGCATTGCTTTTAAACAGAAATGGATAAGATCCCAGTATTCATACTATAAAGTTTGTCCCAAAATGAGCCGATATTTTAGCTAATTTTCGAAGTAATTAGTTTAGTATCGGTGAAGCGATTTCGAAAAAAATTGGTGCGAAATGCAATATGTCGGGGGGGGGGGGGTAGTATGCTATTATATGTTATATGATGTTACATAGGAGAGACTGAGTCCGTGATACGTAACACAGATAATATCTTAGAAAAATAATAAACAAACAGACAAAAAAAACTGACTAACGTGGTGGCAAGCCTGACGAAATTTGATTGATTGTTAAATATTTCTTGAACTGATTAGTAGCGCGTTGGTTAGTAACAAAAGGTAAGGAGAGAGGAAGGGGGAGTCGAGTGCTGAACTGCTTTTATTTCTTATTTATTTATTACTAAATACAAAAGGTTAAATAAATTGGATCAATAGAAACGCTTTAGTTATTATTTATCTTTTATCATAAAACATAAAACAGTATATGATAAAAGAATGTAGGATTTATGAACTGTCCTATAATTTTTTAAAAATCTCGTTTTAAAGATCAGCATATTTTTCGCTTCCCGGGTACTTTTAACACAAATTGTGAGAAAACTATTGAGTTATGGAAAAAATTTTCAAACAAAAATAGTTTATTTTAAAGAGAATAGATTTTTTGTTTTTAAACTTTTGTTATATCTCGTACGGTTTCAAAAATAGGCAGTGTTGCCTCTTTTGCTCAAACATGGACCGATTTTGCCCATTTACGAACTTGACCTTACTTTTTTGCTCTAGAACACAGAAAAACAATTTTCAGTTCGTTATCTCCTTTCGTTTTTGCGTTAGCGTGTTCATAGGCGGACAGACGGACATGCGGAAATAGACTAATTAGGTAATTTTATGAACACCTATGTAACAAGCGTTACAAAGTCGGAACTAAACTTAATATACCTTGTATATTTACGAATATACTGGGTATAAAATGTGCATTTCATTGTTGACGAGACTTTAAACAGCGACGAATTATTATAACGTTGTTTGATATCTTTCTTTTGCGCTACCAACTATATATAACTTTATACGCTTATTCATGAATTTTGTTTCTTAATGATGATAAAAGAAAAACTTCGTTTTTTCTTTTTTTTTTTTAAGATGGTCTTTATTAAATTTTTTGTTCTTTAATTTTAATTTTGTTTTCTAGATAAAAAATATTTATAAACTTCGTCTGGTTGGCTGATAATATCCAGTTAAAACATTTATATTTAAACAGTTATTAATTAAAAATTTTATTGGTATTATCTTTTGTTTTACTTTGATCCAATAAATTAATTATTTATAAAATTTATTACACACATAATTACGCGGTTTTTTTTTTAATAATATCGTTTCTCTCAACGCCGGACAGCTTACGGCAATACTTTCAGTTTGTTGACGTTGATGTGTAAGGTAGTTTTCATAAAGCTATCATCAGCAGTGTGAATAAGTTAGACGTAATTATTTTTCGAGATGTAACTCGTTGCTAATTTTATGTGTCGCGAAATTTCTACCCGAATGAACAGTTACAAAATTCGAAAGTATTAACATCTCCCGGGGTCTATAGACGACTAGCTATTTCATATTAATGATGTCTACTCTCTGGCTGAAATACTTATCACGCTTGAGTGCCAGGTCAAGTTTAAGCATAGACGCCTACCGTACTATGTTTTGCACGAAAAATTAGAGGCAGTTTTTATGCCTTTGTATCTCAGTTACCAAAACAGTTATGAAGCTAAAATGTCGGTAACGGTACGTACAAGATTGCAACATTACAGCTACACAACTGCTTTAATAGTTCCCAAGATGTTTTACCCTAAAAATCGACATTTCGGTCACTCTGAAAATGACACAAACGAAAAGATATGAAAAAAAGTTTAATACAAAAGTTGTTTGAAATAAAATTTTATGATAAACCGTATTGTGTTTTTCTCGTAATAATATTGAAGTCACTATATGTACTATCTTTTCTGGAAGTTTCATCCTCTAACTCGATGGGCATCGTTTTAAACGGTCAACGCTCCTACCATTTGTGTTTTCTTCTAATCCTCATATGCTACCTTATATTAGTGCCAAATTTAATTTTCAACATAATTTAATATAGTATATTGGTACGTGTCATCATCCTTAGAAGATATTGATAAGTTTTATTATGATTGAGTGGAAATGTATTACAAATACATTAGTTATTAAGGATTGAGAATGAAATAGCACATTTTTTAAAGGTTCATAGTTTCATATGCATAATTTTCATATGTATAAAGTAGGTAGAGTCATGTGTGGGGTAACTGAACCCAGTATGTAAACCAAATATCTGCATCATGTAATAAATTACTAGAGAAAATTTCTTATAATTTATGTAGTAACCTTTTTTTTGTAAAATAAATAGTTTCAGTGTACGGGCGCCACAAAACAATACACATCTATAAACCAACACACGTATTTCGTATATTAACGAAATACATTTCACTATGCGTTGAAAATCCGACCTACTATGGCCTATACGATCGATCCATCGTAGTCGGTGCCCAAAAGTTATGTGAATTTCTCTATGCTGACACCGACTCCAAAAATAACAATAATTGTACAAATATATTTAAAAATTTTTGCTTAGGTGAACTAAAATTGGCACAAGAATATGCAATAATTTTTTACTTTTTAGTGCATTTTTTGTTATAGAATATTTGATTTTTGAAGTCGGGTTTCCATTTTGTCAAAATAGGTTTTATTATTATTTAATACGTATATTATTATATGCTTGTGTAAAAATTAAAGTAAACAGTTCCGCATTGATAATGACCTCAGTATCTGTCTGATATTTAAGCAATTAAATCAGTTGTTATTATCACTTGTTTATTTCACTGATAATTAATATTAACTTTAATTGAATTGGTAGAAATGTAGATGCTCTAAGGAACTCAATGTCATTACAGATCTGGCAAGATTAGTATAACATTCAATGTCCCATTTAGTATTAAGCATGTGCTTGTCATTAAGCTAGTAAAAATATATTTTTGATACCATTTGAAACTATTAAGAAACAAGTTTTCAAAATAAATATGAACAATGTCTGAAATTAAGCAACAAGTATTCAAAATAAATGTTTTCATCCCATATTGGTAAATTCCTGTTTAAAATATATTTACTTTTTAGAACCGAAGGCATTCATTTTATTTATTAAATTTAATATAAAATCCCGTACCACGCACCCTGAAGGGTTTGTAGTATGGCAATAATTTTATTGATTTTTCACAAATATATTATGTTCCCTTGGGTATCGACTCTAAAAATAACATTCATTACACACATTATTTATGTATATGGTTCACCAATATTAAATCATACACAAAATATGTTTATAAATATATTGTGATGAAAAAGAGACATTTTTGAATCCCTGGAGGGTAGAATCGTTATCGTGGAGCTTGAACGTATCAGGTATCTATTATATACATCTCATCCCAAATGGTGATAATAACATTAAACATTGTTTTTTTTTTCATTTTTTATGGAAAAACAAAACAAAATCACAAATACATAAATAAATACCTGTGTATAACAAATTAAACCAGTATCAAACGGGGAAATTTATGATTTTCAGTATGTGGAAAATGTTGTAGAGATGTACAGTATAACACGAATTATCTGGGTCGATTTTGAGGTATTTTGAGGTAAGTTTCCAGTGGTTTTTGCAGCAGCTGCAAACGTTGGGAAACCTTCTTTCAGGGCTGTTTTTTAATGAAAAAATAAAACTTGACCCGAGAAAATCGACAGTTTGTCTTCATTCTTCATTAGTGAACACAAATTTACCTTTTTTTTTAAATTATACTTTCTTTGGCGGGTTAGAGAGAACCCAAATTCGAGTGTATTTTATATGCGTGTAGCGGAAGTTGCGTACGTTTATGTAACACAGGTTTCTATCCTGCTTTATTGCTGTACAATAGAGCATGCCATTTAAAATCGACAATTTTCAATATAGTATACAATTTTGTCCTTGGAATAATTCTATAAATTTAAATATCTCGAAAACTGCATGAGATATCGAGAAAATAATCGCAAACTTTTGCGGTTTAAGTCAAAAAAGACCATAGCATCTGTATAACTCATTGGTGAGCTCAAAATGTATAGGCCTGGTAAGTTAACGCTGAATTTTACAAGTATAGAAGGTGAAATATCTGGGAAACGGTGCATTTTTTCGACAAAATAAGCACACACAAAAATTTTAATGACTTGTTCAATTATGCGGATATTTGATTATCCGGATCGGGTTTGGTCCTAATTAATCCAGATAATTGAAGTTCTATTGTATTGCAATTCGTTTACGGGAAATCCGGCAGATAGAATAAACAAGTCATGTTTAATTATGTTGGATCTCGAAAATCGGACCTGTATCTCCGATACAAAGCGATATTTGAACAATACAAAAGAACGAAACTTCACTTAATGAGTCAGTAATTCCCTCTATTTGAAATTTTAGATTTCTTCCATATTTCCTATGATATTTCCTTGGATACTAATGAGATATGGTATCTCAGGGAAACAATTTAGGAATATACCAAGATATCGTCGTATAACCGATCTAAAACCTACACTATAAAATTTTAATAAAAAACAATGATTTGGGATTTCAACCAAACGTTTATTTTGCTTAAATATGTAATTATCAATATTCGTTTGTTGGTAATTACTCGGTAACTCAGGGAAACATGTACTGTACTGATAAGTATCCAAATATTGAAGAAATATAAGATTTAGATTTGAGTTCCCGGTGAAAATTACAAAAGGAACCAATATCAGATTTTGTGTTTGCTTCGCTTGCCGTTGCTGGACTTTTGTACAACTCTGTATAATTCTAGTTTTATCAGATAAAACGTACATGCACGTAGTGGTATGTGTACGTATTTATATATCATTCATTCTATATTATTATTTATAGATAAACGTATTGTTATTATTGATAATATTATGTGTACAATGTGTCTCATATATACAGGATGCTTCGTAATACTCAGTAGCATTTTAACGATGCGTTTTTAGAAAAAAAGACTCGAATGAAAGTGTTTTATTCGGAGGCGGTGATCTTATTACGATGAACTTCACTTTGACCTTGCCATTAGGTATTTGAAAGTATACTGTTGTTTTACAAATGATTTTATATATATATATATATATATATATATATATATATATATATATATATATATATAGTTTTTGGCCAGAATTGGATTCTAAATATAATTTAGGAACGAAGGATTTTAGATTGTGGAAATTTACTATTCATAATATCATATTGAACTCTACTTGAAGTAAACCAACCCATTTGATGTTTGGCCTAAACAAAATATATATAATTATTAATTATTAATTGCAATAAATCTTAATAGTATTTTTTAAATCCAGAATATCCCTTTTTCAAACCATCTCTCTTTGATGTTTGGGAACGAGCAGCTAATTATGAAAGGTAAACTTTTTAATACTTGAAGGGCAACAAAAATCGATTCATACGAATTAGTATAGGTGGTAAAGATCTAATTTCACCCGACTATGCGCTTCACTATTTCAATTGAAATATATGTATATTAAAAAAAACTGTTGTTATATTCTGTATTTTAAAGTGAGATATATAGATATAAAAATAGATAATGTTTTACATCGATAAAATTGTGTATATAATACATTTATATTAATAGTAATAGTTGGATTACAGTTGTCTTGTACAATAGCGAAGATGTAACATACAGTAAACCAAACATTACATTTGTATTATTGAAGTTACGAATCGTTCAATTACTACAGGATAGTGGAAAAGATAAGATATTGTCGAGAAAAGAGATATCATTCGTATAACGATTTTCTGCTGGGCAAAATCAACACTACAACTATACAATTTCACCAGTGAAATGGCCGTGCTATTAAATGCGCTCTGCTTGGAAGGTTGCGAGTTCGATTCCCAGTTGTGGCAGTTTGTCAATTATAATTAATAGGGCGGATAATTGACTAAACTGTCGTCTAATGAACAAAATGTATGTAACCGGTTATGCTTGTGAATGTATTCTGTAGTTTTCCTTTACGAACTCCAGATGAATATCGTATCAAAAGTCGGTTCAAGCCGCACAACTTACCAAATCCTAGGCTGCATACAAAGTCCTTGTCTTTGATCCACATCATTAATGTGTGGTTATAAATTAATAAAGGTTGAAAAATAATGATTTGGGTGGCCTATATTATAGACCGTGGAGACCACAGAAATGGAGGTAAAACCCGATTATTATTATTAAATTCAATAGGTACACCGCTTATTAGCATAATCGATTATTCGACTCCAAAATTATCTTTCTATCTAAATGAAATTATAATGAATAAAAAAATCTTAACACACTTAACTCTACCCACAAAAATGAGGGGTTTTGTTTTCAAATTGTAGATCAAAAAGCAAAATTGAATAAACTAGATTTGAAAAAGTAGGGGACACGTAGCATCGAATTTTTCTATAGGAACAGAAAATATTGTCAAAAATGGTTTTTGTTTTACGAATACTTAGAAAGATATTTTGTCGCACGCCAATTTCATTTCGATCGGGCTAAACTTGGAACCACTAGTGCCCGTACAGATGAATATATATATATATATATATATATATATATATATACACACACACATATATATATATATATATATATATATATATATATATATATTTATATTGTAAACTCGCGTCTATTCATCTATTTCTTGTTAGTATGGTTTCCTTTCGGTTATATTATACCAACGGAAGTGACTAGCATTTACCTAATTTGACATTTAAGTAATGTGTCTCAAAATTGAGAACATTCTTTTTAGGATGAGAATCGAATCCACGACATGCGTGCGATTGAGATTACAGACCAATGGTTTTGCCTGAGGTACATAATATGTTATGGTAGTGGAATACATATGATTTCTCACTATCTTGATGCCAATGAAGTATTAATTTGTTAATTGATAATTAATATTTTTCAATAAAAAAATATCTAAATAGTAAATAAACAAATTAATAATACATTAACATCAAGGTAATGAGAAATCATATGCATTCTACAACCATTATATCTCAAATAGCTCAAAGGCAGAGCATTGATCTGAAAGGCCAGAGGTAGTAAGCTCGATTCCCATCCTAAATGTATATGATTTTTCATATCAAACATTTGATGTTATATATATTGAATATATATTTAAAAAATGCATATAAAAGTGGTAATTTATCAAATGGACACGCGGTATATAGGAACAAATTGAATCACATATACAAATGTTCTAAAAAAATTTGCATTAAATAATTTGAACTATTGTTGCTGTTTATTCAATACCAATCACTTTTCAATGGATTTTCAAATATAAATTTGCCCAGTTTGAAAATGAAATAAACACAATTTTATTTAATACCCAATATATAATAATACATATATATATCGTATGTATGCATGATATGCATGCAATGATATCAATAGTAGAATATTACTTTACTAGTAGAGGTATGATTTGGTTTAGTTTGGGTATGTATGGTTTGTGTTGTCGACTACTAGTTTCGATAACAACATGAGAATGCTTTTATTCAATACATGTTCAATAAGTAAATATATATTCTATTTCATCGTCTCTTATTTATACGATATATACACTTTAATAACAATACTCTAAAAGGATAGTAGTCTATATGGGTAAACGAAGAAGGATGAGTAATGGGGATAAGGCGGAAATGTTAGTCTTATTATTATTTAGATATATATTGATAATATTATTATAATAAACACTAATGTTATCTCATTTATTCATTGTTTAGTGGCATCATTTGAAAGATGTATGGGTTTTAATGTGATTTTTTAAACAAGACAAAAATGTTTTAAAAATAAAAGATTGATATGATTTTAATGTATTTTATTTTCATATATATGAGGCTCAGTGTATTGGGTTGTTGCTTAAAGAAAATCCATTATAACTAATGAAACCATTATTAAAGACATTACTATTTATTTATACATAAGCGTCACAATACAATACTAATCTCAATTTTCCATTGAGGTTACGAAGACATAGTATGAAGGAACTAGCGTATACAATATAGACAAACAAGTAATTAAATTTTGAATAATTAAATATTGAAATGAAAAAACCGGGTATCAAACACTGGATATCTGGAATTTTAACCCAACGTTACACCACGGATAATACTGATGAATGAGCAACTGGTCTGGAATGCCAGAGTTCTTGGGTTCAATGCACAGGCAAGATGTGCTAGAATTTTCATATTAAATAACATTGATGTCAAAATAATGTTACAATTGTTTAATGATTATCATTATCAAACGTTTTTAAGAACAAATATAATTGACTAAACTGTCAGCGTATGGACACGAACAGAAGTAACCGACTATGCTTATGAAGGTTTTTGCACAACCTACCAATTCTTAGTCTGCATACAAATTCCTTATCCTCCACTCACATCCTTAATGTATAGGTCACCAAATCGACCTTATGGGCTATGTGTGTCCCGCCCGGGACAACATCTACAACCTAACCTAACCTCACCTAGGAACAAATAAGCATACAAACTATAATATACATAAGAAATACGTAAGAGGGTATTGTTGACGTAGAGTGTTTTATGAATATTTCATTTCTACGGAGTTTCGCTTCATGATCTGCCCTGGTGACGGCGATTCTATTCACCAAATTAATACACAACATGTAAGGCATGTTCATGTAAGAGATATCCACTGGAAAGTGCAACAATATGTATATCAAATTAACCTAAATAAACATTATCATTATTATTTAAATTACATTTTAAAGTCTTGTTAGTCAATTAAAATGGAATTCGGTTTTTGAAATAAATTAATTCGAAAATCATCTGGATTAAATTACAAATTTATTATACATAAATTATTAGTTTTTTTATATAATAAATAAACTAACGTATTCTGAAAATAATTCATATAGGTGATTTGTTTCCACATTTTCGTAAAATGATTCTAGATCATCTAAAATACCCACCGTATTAAAATAGATATGAATGAACTTGAAAGACTGATTTCGGGAATGATAAATGCATCATTCCAGAAATCATTTAATGTATCTGCATATTTCTTCGCCTTGGCAGTTCGGTCAAGTATTTTTTTCAAAATAAAACTGAAAACCTAAACTTTATAACTTTAACTTTATGACTCAAAAACTACTGAAATATGAATTATTTTTATTGAATGAAAAATATCTCTATAGGAAATACACTACAGCCCGTGTGGTCCTGTTGTTAAAGACGCTCTACTTGGAACTGGCAGTTTATCAATTAAACTAATTTAAAAATAAATATATTGGGCTGGTTAGTTGACTAAACTGTCGCCGTATGAACAAGAACGAAAGTAGTCGGCTATGCTTGTGAAGAATTTCTGCAGTTTCGTATCACAAACTCAAGATTAATATCGGCATAGTTCCAATAAAAGTCGACTACAGTTGCAAAACCTACCAATTCCTAGTCTACATACAAAGCTTTTTGCCCTTTGTGGGTCGGTAAAAAAGACCTAGAAAGGCCAACTTGCCAGTCTTCGTACTCCCTTCCACTATTGCTACTACATGGCCAATCCATAGTTCAGTATCATTATTCTTAAAGATACATATTGTCATGAAATTGTTTGATGAAGAAATTTTGACCTGAGGCATATGTACATACACACACACAAGTTGCATGTCTCAGTTCTTCTTAGTGTATGTTTGTTTTGTATTTCACGTGTCATGTAAAATATGCTGAACAGATTCATTGTGATTTTTCCTGGAAAGTCGATAATTCTATTGGATAATATTCAGTCTAAACACTTGCGATTCCTTGCAGCTAGTTCTAAATCGATTCTAAAAAGTTCAAGAAACCAGAAAACTCTAATTGTCTTTTTAATAAAGTTCTTGGCAAATGCCTGCCCACACCAATTGGTTAAAAAAATCTTTGCCTGCACGAAATTTTTAACTGTATGGCGCTTCACCCACATCTCGAAAGCCAGCAAACTATTTACCATTCTTTTTGAAATTGTTCAACTTTTCCTCTAGTAGCAGTACAGACAAAATGTATCACTTAACTGCACGCTTTTTTAATGTTTAGAGATACACACACACACACAAACAGTTGTGGACGATATAGTTGTGGCTCTTACGAGCGAGTTGCTCCAAGAAGGTTTGCAACTAGCTATTGCGATAATTTACTTGTAGAATTGTGTTTACTCAATCTTAGCTTCTGTACTACTTTTAAGTACAATTGGCGTTAAAAGTCGAGCTATCATTTCATAAGTTTATAATTGAATTGTGCCTTATATTTTCGGATTTCGAATAAATGCATTGTATAAAAGTTATTCATTCAACTATACAACTTTAAGTCGAATCATTTTTTCGAAATTCGAATAAATAAATCAACTATACAATTTTGAAATGTTAGCTCGACTTTTGATGCTATTTGTACCTTTCTAATAGAAATAATAAAACTTGCAAGCTCACGTGTGTAGGATCTGACGGTGCCTACATTCGTCTCTGCGTGTTATATGATTCATGACAAGCAAACATCTTTACGTGTTTATTTCTTTGTATGTCTCAGTTCTTCTTAGTGTATGTTTGTTTTGTATTTCACGTGTCATGTAAAATATGCTGAACAGATTCATTGTGATTTTTCCTGGAAAGTCGATAATTCTATTGGATAATATTCAGTCTAAACACTTGCGATTCCTTGCAGCTAGTTCTAAATCGATTCTAAAAAGTTCAAGAAACCAGAAAACTCTAATTGTCTTTTTCATAAAGTTCTTGACAAATTCCTGCCCACACCAATTGGTTAAAAAAATCTTTGCCTGCACGAAATTTTTAACTGTATGGCGCTTCACCCACATCTCGAAAGCCAGCAAACTATTTACCATTCTTTTTGAAATTGTTCAACTTTTCCTCTAGTAGCAGTACAGACAAAATGTATCACTTAACTGCACGCTTTTTTAATGTAGAATATATTAGTTAGATTAGTTATTAGTTAGAAATGGTTTTAAAGTTTGGAAGATCTGCTTAGTTTATGCTATGTGTTTTTTGTATCGATCGATATTCTTTTTTACCGTCTAAGCTTATCAAATTTTCCAGATACCTGTATATAGGTAACTTAACCCCCCCCCAGATATAGGTGTACACTGTTGTTTTGTGGAACGGATAGGATAGTTGTTTATGGTTAGAGATATCAGTAGGTGAGCTTTCTCGTTAGACCAGCCGTATTGGCCGGTAAAATGCGCTTTGCTTGAAACTGGCAATTTAAATTAATGATTAAACTGTCGGCGTACAGTAAGAACGAAGTAACCGGCTATACTTATATAGATGTTCTGAAGTTTCCTTTCACGAACTTCAGAATATCGGCATAGTTCCTATCAAAGTCGGCTGCACCCGCACAACCAATTTCAAGTCATACAAGCCCTTGTTCTCCATTAATAGCACCTTAAGAATTAATATGGTTAGATTGTCAGTCTCAGAAACGGAGATAAAACCCCATTATATCGTTTGATACTAATATGTATGCCGATTTTTATATTTTTATATTGGCCTTTCAATATTGAATATTGATACTTTTGATATTGATACACATTGTAGATCACAAATATAATGTTAAATAAATGCGAAATATTTTCCCAAGATAATTTCTATTAGATAATTCAATTTATATACATCAACGTATCACTTCAAACAAAAAAGTAAAAAAAAAAATACAGAAAACCACGTCTTTTTTCCACATTAATAAATTTATTTGAACGGGTGCATACTACTGTTAAATGGACAGGGACATAGACAGAGATAAAAACAATCATAGGGAAGTATACAAACCCGTTTCTTAAGCATGGACTTTAAGATGTGTGAGTAACTTCGTTAAAAATTGTTTAAATAAATTTCAAAGCAATAAGTTGTTGTTGGATATTAACATAACGTTAGAAAGTTCATTTGAGGAGAAAAATCCATTTTCCTGATGTAACCAAATTATATAAATAAATATCTATAGGGAAGGCCATTTTAATCGATACACAGTAATACCTCCTCAAACCAGTTCGAGTGGTCCAGTTGGTTAAGGCACTTGCAACTGGTGGTAGAGTGCCTTGCGGATCGATTCCCAACGGTGGAAGCTTGTTTGTTGAAAGAACAAAAAAACAATTAATGGGGCAGTTATTTGACTAACCTGTCGGCGTATGGACAAGAACCAAAGTAACCGGCTATGCTTGCGAAGGTTTTCTGCCGTTTCCACAAACTCCGGATGAATATCGGCCTAATTCCTATCAAAGTCGGCTGCTGTTACAAACCTACCAATTCCTAATCTACATACAAATTCTTTGTCCTTTTGGGGTCGATCAAAAAGACCTAGGAAGACCTACTTGCCAGGCTTCAACTTCCCCTCCGCTACTACTACTACTAAAATTTCCTCAGGAAGAGGTAATGGTGAAAACAATTTTAGACAAAAGTTGATAGGTTTTATAGGGGTTTGAAATCAATTTTCAAGGTCAAATACAGGTCAATTTCCATTTTTTAAATAGAAACCTTTATTTGTTATTGTCGATTCGTATTCGAAAAAATACGTGATTTTTCTTGAAAATGGTTTGTTCTCTCGCTTGATGGACGAGATGACGATGGCGTTACCTTTTCTGCTCCATTAACAATTTTCAATGAACATGACTGTACCCACCGAAAATGTTTTAGCATTTATTGAAGAATCTTTGCTTAAGATTCGACTATGAATGCCACCCACAGAATCAGGCAAACACACAGACCGTAAGAGATGTATATGATTCAATTTACTTCAATCTAGTCAGTTATATTTTTACTATTCACTGAAATTCACATTTTCGGCTCCCAATCCATGTGGATGGAGGATATCAATAGATGGATGAACGATTTAATTTTTGTAATAGTTTGCCGCTCGTGTTTTATGCTTTTTATTTAGTAACTTTTCAATTTTCAACACAAAGAAAATGTTTATAACTATATATAATATTAAATGGACTGTTTTTCTTTCTGATCGTGTTCAATTGAAAAATAATATAACGGGAAAACTATTTTATATATCAGTCTCATGTACATTTTTGGTTTTAATTTAATTCATTTTCTTAAGAATTCCGAAGACTGTTTTTCGTTTTGCATTTCATTTTTATTGGTGAATGTAATAACATTATCGTATTTTCCTCAGATATAATAACATTATCTAATTTTCCGCAAAGCACGGTAGTGCGATAGGTTAGATAGGTTAGGTTAGATAGAAGTTTTCATCTACATATTAATGTATGTAGATGAAAAATTCACCTTTCGCACTAATATTACACTAACTTGATACAATAGGGAATATGCATGAAAATTTTTTTTCACATTTATTTTCAGAATATGAAAATACTGTTAATACTGTAATAATATTAAAAAACGAAATTAAAATCCGACAAATATCAAGGAAGCTATAAGCTTTAAAAAATTATTATCTGTCTCTTTCTTGCAAAAATACTAAAAACGGAGTTTTACGTGTATTTTAAATGGTGAAAGTGTAATATGACGTCACATAACGTATCAAGAGGGCTATCACTCTCTTTGTCTAATCGGGAATTTCAATTATTCATATCTCGCTTATTCTTAAAGTTATTTAAAAAGTAATTTTACTTTGATATTTGCCAAGTAAACATGCTTCAATTCAAGTGAAAAAAAATTGTCATGCATATTCCCTATTGGCGTCAATAGTTGAGCTTTCATTACATAATTTTATAATTGATTTCAGCCTTATTTATTCGGTTTTCGAAAAAATGTTTCGGATAAAAATTGTTTATTTTATTTATGCTAACAACTGTTGATCGAAACATTTATTCGAAACCTAAATAAATGAGGCACAAATCAACGATAAAATTTTAAAATGATGGCTCGACTTTTGACGCTAAATATTCATATACTATTATTTTTTACTATAATTATTATGCGGTTATATCTCGAACTCTTATGTATCAAGTTCAGATTGGACTCGCAGTTTGATTCCCCTAACACGAAATTCTCGACGAATTGTATACAAACTAGTAACTGATTCACTCAAAACGTCTAGGTCACTTCAGAATAGCTAGAATTTGGTAGAACTATGGGTCTTAAGGCATGAATCCCCAATCTGAGAGCACATTCTAGAATATCTCCTTTAGATTACGAATCGAGATATGGATTCGGCGTCACGATGTCGGTAATAATTTGATTAAAACAGTTAGCCAGGCAGTACACAATGGACTTTATGGTCGAAGTGTAGCCCGTCCAGGGCAGCCTTTACAATCTACCTACAAAAATTAAATCCTCAAAAAGGTAGTTTTAAAAAACAATTTTGAAAGTTTACATTCCTATAACGTATGACGTAATCGACATCCACAAACCTTTTTGACCTGTCATAACTAACTTTTAACCGAATTCGATTAAATGTTTTATGAAAAGTGATCTAAGAAATATTGTTTCATTAAAATATTCAAAGAAAACCTCGTGCATTTGTAAAATAAAATTTCCAATTCGATTTTTTTGCATTTTTACGATCGGGACATATCCATGGATAAGGATCAAGATTTCGTCTTACAATAGTCAATTTTTTAAAACTAAAATATCTTTTGTTTGCCAACTCGAATGACCAATGAATATTTTGATCCGAATGGAATTTTTCTAGGTATTTGGGTTCATTTTTGACCGTTTGATCGTTTCCGAGTTATAAACAATTTAATGTTTAAAATATTTACCACAAATCGTTACTTTTGGAAAACCTTGCAATTGGTTATACATAAATAGATATCACCAAATTGTTTTGTAAAATATGCAAGAACTTGATCCTTTTTTACATTTATGTTTTTGATGCGATGTATTTTAGTTTATAGAGGTGTGACGCTATTGCTATATTTTTAATTAATTAATTAATTGATTTACAAACAAAATTAATTGAATTAAAGTTTTTATATCCCATAAGAAAAGTTATATTGATTTAATTTGTTGCAATACAAAACAGTAAAAAAACCCATCCTCTCTAATAAATGTATTCCCTAATCAGCATCCACCCACCCTCTATCATTATTGTTTCCATGTTGTGTTTTTAATAATACCGCCCGCCTGCACAGTGTAGTAATACTTCTCTTATTGAGTTACAAAACTATTGTTCGTAATAAATAAGCAATATTCACGGTTCAATGTAATGTCGATAGAAAAGGTCTATTAAGGTTGTTCGATCATGGCTTTGTTTAGTCATTACTTTGATCACTATAAAACCATTTTTGAGAAAAAGCCTGGCAAATACGCCTTTCTCGGTCTTTTTTACGGATCGCTAAGGAACCCACCCCCTCAACATATATCCTCTACCACATCGGGTTCGTTTCCTCTAACCCTGTGTTCGTTTTCGAACCTACCCGTCAGTTGTTCCTCAGTCACCCCCCCCCCCCCCCCATTTGAGTTGTGAAGAAGTGTAGGTACATGTTTCTAACTGTGTAAAGACATTCTGTCAGAAGGTGGAAGGACGTATCATCAATCCCGTTACTACTTGGATAGATCGGACTGTCCTCCAACTTCACGAGTGATAGATTGACCTTGTGCCATTTTACCTAGCTATCATTTGTTTAGCTTGTCTGTATTTTATCATTATCTATTCATGGACTTATCCGCCCATTCGTTAAGAGGAGACCGAGACAGTAAAAATATTTAAACAAGTAATTTTGGATTCACTCTGAAATTAAAGATTACCAACTATCCAGTTTTAGACCCGAGACTCCGGAGAAAATTAAGATTGCTCCGGACTCCAAATTAAAAACATAAAATATCCGGATTTTTTTATTCTTATGAAACGAAATAATTCTTTATGAATAATTAGTTAATTTATTATCGCGAGAAATTTTTTTTGTATTTATAATGTTCTTACTATTGAAAGTTGCTCATAATATAATTACAATACTAACTTTTTACACAGAGTGAGCTACTGAGCGTTATTTTAAATGTTTACGCTTGCGCATACGTACATAAATAGCTAGTTAGTTTGTCTGATTTTTGTAAATATTTTTTTATAGTAATTACGTACGTCAGTAAATATCTCCGGACTGATGAGATCAATCTTCGGATTTTCAAAAATTTTGAGTTGGTAACTCTACTGAAATTGCAGTTTTTTTTCCATTTGTTCACACTTTCATAAAGAATCTAAGTTTACTCACTTCTAAAATTATTAGCACAAACCGTTAATACAGGCAGTACTGTAGTCAACGTGACAATATTAGCGAAAGGTATCATAGTTTTTGAGTTATTGAACATGTATATCAAGTTGCATCGCTTAATCAGGTTCTGTAAGCTAAAAACCATAACTTTCCGTACTACTTTCATCATG
This sequence comes from Nineta flava, assembly GCA_963920215.1. NCBI lineage: Eukaryota > Metazoa > Arthropoda > Insecta > Neuroptera > Chrysopidae > Nineta > Nineta flava. The sequence goes on from OY986044.1 coordinate 50,504,274, forward strand.
AAATCCAACAATGATATATACCAGAGTAGTTTTTGCTTTCATAATGGTGGAGGTTTTGGGAAAAAGTGATTTGATTGAAGATCTGACAAACTTCAGTTTATTAGAAAATTTCAAAGTCCTGAAATTTGGGTAATTGGAATTGTTATTAGACTGCTCTTCGTTTTGCAGGCAAATTACTATCAGTGATCATCGCCTATCAGTGAAGTCCATTGTTAACTTCATAGACGTATTTACAAATATATTTACAATAAACAGTCATTATTGTTTCGTTGTATATTATACAACAGTCAGTAACTATACAATATAATATTAACACTAAAAAGTATGGTATTTGTTTTGTATCGGCACATCGAAGAATAAACAAGAGAATTAAACAGTAATTATAGCCTCAGTATACGACGGTGCCGACCTATCAAAAATTATTTCGATATAGTTATTTAATTATTTATAAAGAATTCGTTAAGTCTACTTTTCAGTTAATTACATTCTGTCCTTAACCGATAAACAACCCAGATATTTTTTATATGTTAAGAAAAATTTATTGATATTCGTCTTAGATATAACTCCTCTAAAATCCTAGTAAAATCCTCTCTCATACCCAAGTAGCCAGGAACGCAAGCTTAGCGAAATTATCGCTTTTAAGTCGAATTATAAATATAATATTTATAGATATATTTCCAATTTTAATGTGCTGTGAAAATGGATGTATTCAAAACGAAAAATAGGGGAAGTTCATAATTAAATAATACATTTGACGTTTACAAAAATATATGCATTTCAAAATCTTACAAACAGATGCTTTTGAGATAAATAGCCTTAACAAGAGAGAGGAGACTTCACTGAAATAATTTTACCATTATTTTTCAAATTTTCTTGAAAACTAACCCTATGATTTTCTTAAACTTTGGTCTATCGATTTGACAATTGAATGTTTAGTTTTTTGTGATTGCAGTTTAAAAAAAAACAACTAAACAAACCTATAATAATGTTGAAATTTGACCGGTTTGACGATTTGGTTAAAAGCTTAATTTTGCTTCATCTTTTATAATCCATTAATATAATAGTTAATATCATATTTCAATATAGAACTTCTTTTTATTTTTTCAAGTTTACACAAAATCAAGAAGTTTCGTATGATATCTAATGAGTAGATTCGATTCCCAGGCGTTTCAAATCTCGAAATGTAGAAGCAATTTTAATGTGTTATGGAAATATATTATACATAATTATTGTTTCCACAAGATTCACCTTTTATTAGAGGATTTTAATAAGTTCTTCCGGAACCGCGCTCTTTTTCTGTACATTCTACAGTAATTCAATAGAGTTAGATCGGAAGACCTTCTAGACCAGTGCTTCTCAACCACTGTGCCGCTAAATTCTTAAAGTACGTGCCGTCAAATTTTATAAATGTATATAGTAAAGTATAAAGTAGTAAAATAGATTAGCGGGGGGTTATTTTATTGGAGGGTATTGGGTTGGAGTAGTTTAGCGGTTGGTTTACAATTTAATATTGTAAAAAAAAAATTTTTTTGTAAAACCCTTAAAAATAAATAAAAATATTTTTGATTTTCAAGGATTTCAAGGATGAAAAGAACTTTTTCCTCCTTAGAATCACTTCCTATGGTCCTAACAAACCATTTTCACCCATTTTTAATCATTTTTACTGGGGGGGGGGGTGTTAAAACAGAAAGCAATAGATAATATTTCATCGAAATAATTCTCGATACGCGTACGTTGATATAATACTAGACTAATAGAACTATCGAACTAAATGAATATAATAAATTTAAGTATTACTTAAAATATACTGTATTGATGCTATTAACCAAACACATTACTCCCCATACTCTTGGTATGTTCTTATTGGTTTTGTTGTTATTTAATAAACTTAAACTGCATGTGTGTGTATTTTCACTTACTGTGTTCGCACATTATTAATTATTAGTATTTTATAAAGTTACGAACACACCATGTGTTCTTCTACTATTTAGACTTATTGGAATTGTATTTAACTATCTATATATGACGTATACATGGTGCTTCAAGAAGTAAGCTAAATATTATTCCCTTATAACATGGCCAAATGGCTGGATGAAATTTAATAAATGAGTTTTTTGTATACTCTCCTAAGTATCAAATACCTATAATAATAATTAGTATGTTTAAGTTACTATTCTATTTATAATTTAAACAATCTTGTAATAAAATTAGAATAATAAAAAAACAAAAATCAATAATTGTTTTTGGGAACTTATTATGTCAGAATACTAACTACAAGTCAAACTTAATACGATTATTAAGAATTGTATTTGAAACAATAAAATGTCCACTAAGTTGATTAATCAATTTATGTTATACTGGCAACTGACTTTGCAAGAAGAATGTGAAACCTGTAATAATAAAGGGACTAAAAACGTGCAACCTGTGCAGGAACATTTTAAGGACAAATGAATTATCGGTAGAATTACATGTCCTTGATCTAGTTGCTGTAAAAATCAAAATCATTTGATATTTTGTGGGTGGAGTTAAATGTTTCTGTTCAAGTTAGCGAGTGTAGCTATATTTGCAACATATTATCTAAAATTTTATGTTTTCCTAATATTTTTTTACATAGATTGTCAAAAAATGTCACACAACAAACTTGAAAAAACTGTAGAGATACATACATACAAATAAACTAGTAGATAAATAAACTACAAATTAAATGAGATAGATAGAGACAATATGACATGGGATTGAATTTTTAAGATACAGTAATCAAGTAATCATTTTATGTTCCCAATTTTGCACTTCTGTAGACAAAATATTTTGTAGGCGGAGTGCAATGTTGCTGCACAATGTTCCGCGTTTGTAGCCCTATTTAAGACGATTCGATGAGATAACAGTTACAATTAATTAACTGGTTGTAAGGTTTCATTTATTTATAATATTTAAGCACCTGTATCTACCCAATTATTGAAAATTGGTGACATGTTTAACTAAATCTTTAAAATCAAAATTGTTCATTATAGTTCATTCTTAATTACTTACAATTCTTCATGAAACACACTGTATAATACGTATGCATAGACTACTCAATTCTTAATACATTAATTGAATTATACAGGCATAGACATATGAATATTTTCAATTTAAAATGTGTTTGGTCTGTACTTATTGGGAGATCAAAAATTGAAAAAATTTCAACGGTCCATAATGTTTAATAGGAATAATATTTTCACAAGACCATTGTTTTTACTGCAAAGCGCATTATTGTGTCCTAGACATTAAATAATAAAATTCAAGCCATATGCCCATTTTGTATCGTTTCGTATTGTCACTGTTTCAATTTGACTTTTGATCCTGAATATTATACTAAACAGAGAGTTGAACCGTTCTCAAATGGTTCCGAGATTTAATTTTAAAAAACAAGACAGGTCTGGTTGTTGGAATGGATTTTTTGGAAATAACTTATTTCTAAAAAATTATTGCTAATAATTATCTGTTTTGAGGTTTTTGAAAAAATTTTATGTATGTTACTGATGAAAACGAATGTATAGGTTTTATCACATCATCCATAAAAAATGAATATAAATGAACAAATCTATACTTTGTTTGCTATCAATAACAAAATATTATATGAAAAAATGGTCTGGAAAAATTCGAATTCAAGTCTGGAAACCCTGGAAAAGTCAAGGAATTTTTTGCCAAAATATTACCAGACCCTGATTGAGTTATCATATCATATGAATAATAAAATTAGGAATATTTGTACGTTTGTGATAAGTTTTGAAATTACTATTTAAAATGGCTTATTTTGGTATGAGAGATGATGCTTTACTTTCAACGAAACACAATGCCACTGACTATAAGTTTAAATTTGTCTTTTAAATTATTATTTATTTCTTAAGTTTGGTGTTTTCATTTAAAATTATTACATTTAACACTTTTGTAATGTCAATATGCGATAAACACGCCATTCAATATATTTGAACCAGTAAGTCACATTCTAAGCGTTTATATTACTGAATAAATGTATAATAATACATACAGTAACACTTAGAATGTTTCATTTTTTTTTTGGAACGGGATTGTACAAGACAATACAATGACGTAAGCTAGTTTAGTAAAAGTTGTAGCCTGAAAAGATAGCTTATGATTTCTTTAATTTATATTTTCACACAATTTGTGTGAAAATAATTTTTTGGAACGGGATTGTACAAGACAATACAATGACGTAAGCTAGTTTAGTAAAAGTTGTAGCCGGAAAAGATAGCTTGCGATTTCTTTAATTTATATTTTCACACAATTTGGAATGATATTTTCAACTTTTACTAAATAAAGGTCGCGGTTAAAAAGAAGAAATAAGAACTTTATTCTAGAAGGTACACTTTTTTCCGTAATTTACTATTCTGAGGAATCGACTACTGATTATTTGATGTACGTTCAAATTGAATTGAACGTGACAAATGAAAAATGCAACTTTCAAATTATATATACTGATTGAAAATTCTCATCGTTGTATTTGCATTTACAACCCCTAACTCGACATCTTAACTAACTCTATAATTTTATAAGAGAAAATTTTTCTTCACAGAATAATTGAACTATATAAAATCTCAATTGGTATGCTCAAAAAAATAGGTCGAGTGCGAATTTGATTACCACTTCGAGAACTCCGTACCATGTGACAATTTTTATTTTACATAGTATGTACATAGCATATACTGTAGTATGTGATAAGGCAATGTGGTCGGGAGGAGAACCACCCTACCTCAAGAAAGGAATCGTCTGGTATACTGACGGATCCAAAACTGAAGAAGGGACCGGGGCGGGAATCTACGGCGAGAGTCCTAATGCAAACATAAGCCTCAACTTGGCGAAATATGCCACGATCTTCCAAGCAGAAGTCTACGCCATACTGGCTTGTGTCCGTGAGAACCTACGTAGAGGCTACATAAACCAGAACGTATGTATTCTTTCTTCATAAGGGAACAATGTTAAATTGATCTGGGTGCCGGGTCACAGTGGTTTCGAAGGAAAGAAGCAGATAACTAGAAGTAAAGAAGGGAGTCGGAATGCCCTTCGTAGACCCAGAGCCTATTTTAGGAAGGACTGCATGTAAACAGGTGATCAACGAGTGGTCAAATGCTAAACACCGTGATCACTGGGCAAAAGTACCGCGGCAAGAGCTCGGGAAGGTACTGCTTCAGAGTTCAACCAAGAAGCTACCTCTCACTGCACTGAGTCTGAACAGGATGCAACTGCGGGGGGTTACCGGATTCATTACCAGGCATTATCGCCTGCGGAAGCATCTGCACACAATGGGACACCATAACGGGTCCATTTTGTACAGATTGTGTGGCGAGGATGAAGAAACACCCAGCCACATAATCTTTGACTTTCATAAGCAAGATCCAGGCTTTTGCCAACATATGGGAGAAGCGAGTCTCGTCAAACTGAGGTAGAAGAGGGAGCACAATGGACCATAAGGTCGAAGTGCAATAGATTTTACCCCGGGGCATTAATCAATCAATCATGAAATATGTAATAAGTACACTGGTAGAAGGGAATTTCTTTAACGAAGAAAATATGTTTTCTTCAATATATTTACTATGAGAAAATAATCAAATCGTTGTTTTCATTCAAGAATGCGTTTAGTTCAGGAAAATGAAATTAGATAGATTTTAGATCAAAGTTAAAATTTTTAACATACATGGGGTACGTAAACGGTTTGCGCATATTCCATTGTTCTGTTAAACAGGAAAAATTTTCTATACATTTCTTTCGAAAACAAATAATTAATAAAATTAAATTTAACAAACAAGTTAAAAAAGCACATAGTGCACATTTTTAAAAAATCAATTGATATTTAATAGTAATAATTTGCAACTGCGACCCCAAAAATATTGAATAATTACTGTCCACACTAGTCTTGTATAGTACAACATTTAGGTTATTGTATCATAAGTGTTAAAACACCATATATGTTCAACTAGATATGTTCAATTGGCATAGCCAATATTATTTTCAATATAAATTTTGGATACCTCTACGGCTCTATATTTCCGATACAAACAATTTTATTTTACATGAAAAATTTTAAGGGTGCTTAAATTTGATTTACGGACTTGTTAAAAGAAAAAAAAATGAAGTTTTAAATTTTGTTTTAATTTTACGATAATACACAATTTATTTAATATTGCTTCAGTGAATACGTCGAATCTTTTATGTATTATTATTAAACTTTTCTTGTACAGTACATTGATTATATTGGTAGATAATTTATTGATGGCAACATCTAACGAGAGTTTAAATCAATAAACTATATTTTTCATTGTTTAATTTTTATCAGGCTCGCATATAATTTATTATCTTCTTTAAAAGTTTAATTACATTGATGTCTTACTGTGAAACAATTACAAGGTTCACAAAATAAGTTTAGAACCATAATTCAGGGAATATTCGACGAAATTATTGTACCTCGGGAAATAATTTCGACTAGCTAATTAATACTAATAATAAACACTGTGTATATATAATTCAAATAATTGATTTAAGAATTCCATTGGATTTTATTTGATATTATAAGCATAAAAAAATGGACTTTTAGATGAGGGCTAAATATATATATATATATATATATATATATATATATATATATATATATATATATATGAGTTTTCCAGAATAGGAATACATTATGTTATCGAATGATAATTAGTGAGAACTCTAGGTTTTTGAAATAAAATTTCAAATTCGCAGCCTTTACCTAGATCAGTTTTTTGTATTATAAATACGTATTTCGACTACAATGTAGTCATCATCAGTATAAATTAGCTAGTCGTACTTTACTCTTTGACATTTAGAAATAGATATAAAGTCGAGATCAATAGACAAAAATAAAAATAAATAGAAAATTAACTAAATTAAAATATACTGGATTTAAAATATAATAAATTTTAAATTATATTGAAATTACTCTTGTTAAAATTTCCTTTGTTCATATTTATTCCTGTAAATTTTTCTCTTATTAAAATTACTCTTATATTGTCGCAGGATATGTTACTTGTTACTAATTTGGTGACAATTTCACACCAAATTAGTGAAATTGTTGCTTAGGAGGAATTTGGTGACAATTTCACAATTTCACTAATTTGGTGTGAAATTATGCAAAATTCATTCTAGACCCACTGGTTTAGGCAGTGCGTCGTCTCTGTCAGTCATTAAGTAGATTGTTAGCAATTAGAACGGACCGTTAGAAAATTGTTAAAACATCAAATGGCTATTTACTTAGTAAATATTTGTTTTCCAGAATAAGAGTACTCTATCGGGAATCAATTTAACTCATTTCTATTTTTCACGATATTTAAAATTATCAAGTTCCGTTCAGACATAATTAATTCTAAATCGTTCTTTGAATAGTTCTTCCACAATCTTTAAATCAGACTTTGCTATTTTATATTAAGAATATTGAATCAAGGACGAGTGGCTTAAGTTGTGTAAGTCGTTCTGCCCGGAACAGGGAAGTTGCTGGTTCGATTCCCAACGGCAACAGTTTGTCAATTAAATTAATTTAAAAAATAAAATAAACGTTTTGTCGTCGTATGGACATAAGTAACTATGCATGTGAAGGTTTTCTGCAGTTTCCTTTCACAAACTCCAGATAAATATTTACATAGTTCCTACCAAAGTCAGCTGCAGTCGCACAACCTACCAATTTATAGTCCACATATAAATTCCTTGCCCTTTAAAGGACGATAAAAAAAGGTCTAGAAAGACCTACTCGCCAGACTTCGATCTCCTCTTCACTACTACTACTAAGAATATTAAAAATATTAAGAATGCTATAATATTAAGAACATAATCTTATTTAAATTCAAATTGAATGATTGAGTTTATTGAACCCGTCAAAATTGGATGACAAATCCAATTAATAAGATCTTTCGTATGTGTAATGAAATTTTCGTTAATAATCAGTGAGGTGACAAAAAAATTAATTCTAAATTATCATAACCATTGGACTGTATTCAACTGTGATATCATAAATTTTATTTATAGAAAAATAGCAAGGGAGTTTTCGTCATATATATACGTATAGATAATTAATACTTAATCGTGTATGAAGAAAATACGGAACATATTATTTTAATTAGTACTAAATATTTAATGTTTTTTGTCTGATGATTTAAATGACAATGACCTCTGAAGATGATGTACTATAAATTATTATGGAGACTACACGTTCACTTCATATATAATCTAAACACCTACATAATAAATTTTAAACATTTTCAGATACACAATTCTCACAAGTGTTTTATCTGGTCAAGGTTCTTCTTAATTTCTAAATGTATCGTGTGGGTTGATAAAAATACTATAGTATTACTTGGTAGACATAAAATATATGAAACGAGCTTTTCTTTTTAAAATATAAATTTTTATATATATTGGTCCCCAATGGAAGTATTTTTCATGGTTAAAATTAAATTCAATAAAATTGTTTTTTGTAGATAGAGGTGATTTTAAAATAAATATGATAATAACGTTTAGTTTATTGATTCAAAAAACGATTTGATTTCTATTTCCGTTATATCTCCAGAAATAAGGACGACTTTCTGGTCAGTATAGAGGATGTAGCAAAATTGTGCTTCATAACATTAGGGATTGATATATGTTTTTGAGGTCACAAAATTCAAATTTGACGGGTATTTTGTACATTAAAATAACTATAAAATAATGCCTCCGTGTCCAATTGTTAACTGTGCCCAACACATGCCTCATGAAAGGCGGGAGAACTAAAAAATCTTTAACTCCAAAAAATGTTTATCTAATAAAAATAACTTTTATTTGAAATATTATCTTGTCTTACAGACAACAGTTTAGACATAATTTGAGCCCGAAGCCGCATCTTATCATCCTTTTTCCATATTTCATGAATTGGGACGAATTTGGGCAAATGTTATTTTCTATTTCTAATAAAAGTATCACTATTTAATAATTAATTTTTAGTTCTAATCATTTCTCTAAAATAAAACATATATTCCAATTCCAAGTTAAGAACAGATTACGCGCGTGGCGAAAAATCTCTCTCTCTCTCTCTCTCTTATTAGTGAGAGAGAGAGAGAGAGATTTGTCGCCACGTGCGTATATATACATATATATGTGGGTAAATCTTTGTCCAAATTGTTTGAAGACAACTATAGGAGATAGAAAATGACCCAAGGTAAATTTTCTTTGCTACTACAGAAAAACTATCAGAAGTTCAAAATTCCAGACCGTTATACACGTTTTCTAACGGCTACTTCTCTACTTATAGTTTATAGTTTCTATAGATATTCCTGTATTAACAAAATTATTTGTCAATAAATGTAAAATATAAAAAAAATGATGTTTTGAATTGTCAAAATTTAGAAAAAAATTATTATTTGATTTAAATTTCCTATGCGCTCTCTTCAAGAATTGGAAACCAGGCAAGGCCGTCTATTTCAGCTAATATTTTATAATATTTAATAAATTTTGCACTTTCATCATTCCTTTAATCACGTTGTATCGATTGTTCTTCAATTCAAATACATACAATTATCGAATAAAATGTTTGTTCCAAAATTTTGATTTTGCCATGCTTAACATTCTTTTCAGGCCACTGTGTACGGCAGTGGAAAGTCATCAAAATTGAAGTACCTAGTGAAATTTAATCAAAAACGATCGATGTATAATTGTTGAATCTACAGTCTTTAGTTATTCGATTTTTATAATGATAAAATTGGCATCGACATCAAAAGGAAACTGGCCATAAAGACTTTGTTTATTTCAATAATAAAGTAACCAACCATTTACGTTTGTTAGATTTATTACGTCTGAAAGTAATAACCTTGTATTATATAAACGTTCAACAAACTATAAACGATATTTTCTAAAAACTGTATTCTTGATCTTATTATATTTCTTTAATATCACCTGTGTGCTTATTTATGTCTTGTCATACACATAGATATTTCCACAAAAATATTATGATGTATTGCACATATTTAAAACGAATAAAATAAGTAATTTTAAAATTTGTATACAAATTATCATAAAATATTAAAATGTAATATGTTTATATACCACCTCATAATATTACTTATGTGAAGAAAGATGACATCTAGAAGTTATTCTACAAAATTTATGACCATTGCTTATGTTGTATTATGTGTCGTCATTAGGAAAATGTATTATTATGTTCAATAAAATTGAAACTAAACTGGACAGATAGATAGATAGATACATCTTTGGGTCTAAAAAGTATAGCACTTCGACCTTATGATCCATTGTACTCCCTCTTCTACTTCAGTTCGACGAGATTCGCTTCTTCCATATGCTGGCAGTAGCCTGGAGCTTGTTTATCAGGTCTTCCTGAAGATTCATATATTCGGGGTGAGATACACCGAATATCCTGTATCAGCTGTAACCTAGAGGTCAGTCAAAGGCTATGTGACTGGATACACTCGTTAATCACCCGTTTACATGCAGTCCTTGAAATCCCTAAAATAGGATCTGAGCCAATGAAGGGTATTCCGACTCCCTTCTTTGCTAAGGTATCTGCTTTTTCGTTTCCTTCGAAACCAGTGTGACCCGGCACCCAGATCAATTTAACATATGTAAATTGTTTAACAAATGTTATTGTTCCGTTTTGCCTGTTCCAGCAGTTCCTCCAGACAATCCTTGAGGTGACCTCAGTTCCAGGCAAGGCTTTTAAAGCAACTTGACTGTCCGAGAGAATACATACGTTCTGGTTTATGTAGCCTCTACGTAGGTTCTCACGGACGCAAGCCAGTACTGCGTAGACTTCTGCTTGATAGACCGTGGCATATTTCCTCAAGACATTTTTGGGTCTTCGACATGCCTTCTAATCTTCGCCACGCTAGTAGTGGTAGTAGTAGTAGTATTATTAGCGGAGGGGAGATCAAAGCCCGACAAGTTTTTAAAAGGTCTTTCTAGGTCTTTTTTCCCACCCGTAAAAGGAAGCAATTTGTTTGTAGATTAGGAATTTGGTAGGTTGTGCGCCTGCAACCGGCTTTGATAGAATATTCCGATTCTATGCCGATATTCATCTGAAGTTCGTGAAAAAGAACTTCAGAACAGCAGAAAACACAATAACAAGATATTATTGTGTTTTCGAGAGATTAACAAGCATGGACGGTTTCTTGTGTTCATGTCCATACGCGGCCAGTTAGGTCAATTAACCGCCCCATTTTTTTTCAATTGACATACTGCCAGCGTTGGGAATTGTACTTGCAACTGGAAGGTTGCGCTATGTCTAGTTATCCCTCCCCCCGTTCCAAGTGCTTATCTAGTTAACCTATATGGTCGAGACTGCTGGCTCTGGCTAAGTTTTTTCGCTGCTTAAAAGATTTTAGGCTCTTGTTCATAATGCACATGAGGATTGAATCATATTTTCTTCAGTTTGAATGTACTGTAAACTTTGATCTCTGTACACCACCATGTTGCTTCTTCTGACTTGTCTCTCTGTCATACTAAGCAAACAACGTAGAATGTTCTTTCTTACATACATATAGTGTTTGTTGTTGTATTATGATTATTATTAAATACATATCATCATCATCATCAGAGTTAATAAATAATATATTATGACTTCATCATAATAACACATAACTTATTACTATATGACGATACTATAGACTTGCTGTTGCTACTGTGTGTTATATTTATTAATAAAGTGGGTGGGGGCCTCAATATCTGTTAAGTACGGAAAGGTACTTTATACATTATATGTATGTATTTTATGTGATGATGTGAAGTCTGTCTATGGGATGTTACCAGAGGTTAATGATATTAATTAATACTATGTTGAAAGCTTTTTTAATTATTTATCGGAAATTATGATGGAAAATGTGTATATATATATATATATATATATATATATATATATATATATATATATATATATATATATATATATATATGTATATATATATATATATATATATATATATATATATATATATATATATATATATATAATTTTAATAAGATGAACTTTTGTTGACTTTGAAGTGAGATAAAGTCATTTAAAAAATAAAATCCGTAACACAATACTCAAATAAGTAAAATATGTATTGATCGGCATCAAACAACGAATTTGAACTAAGCGTAATATCTTTATTAGAGCAATTTCAAGGTAAAATGAATATTTAGTATAATGTAAAAGATTATCTATATACATTCAAATTAATGTTTTCCAAATTTTTTGACGTATAGTTTTTGAATAAAATATTATTTTATTCTTTCATTTTAACTCGCGATGAATTGGCAATTATTGCATTGCATTAAATACTGATATGAAAAAATTAACTGTCAACCAGGAATCGAACCTCGGGCCTCTGGATATCTAGTCTAGCGTGCTCACCGCCACACCAAAGACGACTGTGACGTAACAGCCATCTTCTTCATATCATTCTTTTTTTTTGACAGTATTACTTCTGTTGAAGTTATTATTCATATATATTTATTTGTTTATACTTAAGCGTCAACAATACAATGTTTGTCCAAATTCCATTTCGGTTACGTAAGACAAATTGTAGAAAACTAGTGTATACTTTATACATTGGTATATAAAGTATAGTGATTGCACTTTTTTCACTTGGCATAAAAAAGACGAGATGGAAGCATAAAAAAACTTACAAACTTTCGTTCAAATTCAATTTTGATAGTAAACAAATACTATTGTGTATATATATTATACTTCCATTGTTGAATTCAATATTGTATGTTAAACTCTGCATATAGGGGTAGTGTGAGTTTTCCTCACCAGGTTTTTTAATTTGAATTGATTTATATTCAAACAAAATATTCAGATCAATTGCTATAAATTACTGTTAGATGATTTCATTTCTAATTAAATTATTCTTTGTTACAGGTAAGCTATCCAGAATTAAATAGAAACATTTCTGAGAATTGAGTAAGTACATATTTAATTGTAGTACAATAAGGTTGGTGTCAGAATAATTAGAAACGTTATAAAAAAGTTAATTAAAATTGTAAATTAAAAACACCCACACATTAATGGTGTTATAACCACTGCACTATGACAAAAAAAAATTCATCTTGTTTTCACATATATAAACAAGACTTTAGCTAAAATTTTGTTTATTACTTGATAGTCGGAGAGCTGGACGCCTAGCGGCGGCGCGCTTTGTCTTATGTAAAATTACAACATGCTCTACAAGTGTTTTGTAATAATTGAAAATTGGAAGTAATATATAAAGAAAGAAGAAAACATAAAATATAAAATATCTCTCTTAATATTAGAACAATCGAAAAATGTGTAAGGAATAGACTTCTAGAAAATCAAATTTGCTACAATTCATCACCTTATCATTTTTTGCTCAAACTCTAATGTGTACAGTGATATTAAGGAATTTAATTTTCAATCTTAAACCGTCAATATTTCTGTAAATATTAGTGTAACAGAAAAAATGATAAGAAACAAAATTACAGTAAACCTTAGTACCTACAACTTTACTTCTTATAAATTTTTCGATTTTTCAAATATTAAGGAATATTTGTAAAATTTTATGTTTAAAAATGCAGTAAATGCATTTTCAGCCATTACAAAACTCTTGCACCGACATCGTTATGGCGTGCTGGACCGCCGCATTCCACAACAATGCGGTTTGACCACTTTCTCAACGTTTTTTTGTACTATAAAATATTTTACTGCCAATTTTCAATTATTACAAAACATTTGTAGAGCTTGTTGTAATTTTACATATATCAAAGCGCCCTGCCGCTAGGTGTTCCACTACCTGACCTTGCGAGTGTGTGCTAACTCATGTACACCCTCATTACTAAATCATATTAAATTATGGGCCATTAAACAACTTTTGTCGATTTTTGTCGCCAGTTCTTGGACTATGAGTTGCAACTATAGTTTATGTGTACAAGCACAGCGGACTCTCACTGTTGCTTCAGAGTTTTATATAAGAGATTAATTTATACTGACTAAACTTCATTGACTAACTGACTGACATACATGTACCTACTTGCAAACGCTTTGGTATTTGCCCATTGTAGAAGAAGTTGACTGAAGCATAATGGTCTAGTATTACGACCACAGTGGCATAGTACTTGGAGTTTGATGGTTGTATAATGTTCGGATAGAGTAGGGTAGAGCATATGTGGGCAAACTTTGACTGCACTCAGCTCTGAGTGAGAGGTAGGAAGAGAGATAGAGTAAATACAGGGTTTCCTACCAATTATTATTATTATTATTTTTTAATTAAAACATTTTCTGAAAAAAATATAATAATACCAACTTTATTTTATGGTCACTATTATTCAAAGTATACAATACATACAATACATTGAATACATACTCTGGAATTTTGGGCTGGTAATTTCCGGCATAAAATGTACCTTTTTAATATATTTGGGTATGAATAAAATATAAATGTTATATAAATAATAAAATATAAATCTTTTGATCTTTTACATTTACCGCTTGACAATTGTAAACCGTTTGTAATTTTATTGATGATTTAGCTTTAGTTTAGATTTTATAATTAGATTTATGGAAATTCCGAATAATTTGCCTAAACTATTCATATCGGAGAACTAATAAAAAATTATTTACTTGATTTAATTATTTGTTCTTAGTAGGGCGTATAGTGTCATGGAAATTTTTGATGACACTGGATACAATAAAGATGCCAAAGATAAAGCTGGGTGGGGGGGATGGGTTGGTAATTTGTTACTAATTTCTAAATGGTTAAATTTTACATAATGTGTGAATACATATAGTTGTTGTTGTTGTTGTAATTATTGTTATTGCTATCATCATTATTGTTGTTATTATTATTATTACTGTTATTATTATTATTATGTTTTGTGGTGTATCTCTCCATATTGTAAAAGATATTTCTTAAACAATAAATATTTTATAAAACTATTTCTAAATTAATTTAATAAATTATTGGGCAATAATCGGTAGTCAACCTGTATTGAAACATCGTTCCGTCTTACTTCAAAACATACCGTTTTTACTTACTCTCACACAGCTTATGGAGAGCCGTCCGGCTTCGGAGAGCCGTCTGTGCCCACGCGGTATTATATGTATCGTATATCTATTTCCAACTAACATAAAAGCTATTTGATCTTTTAGCATCATAGCTTCTTGTACTATCACCCATCTCACTTTAACTTTTCTCGTATATCATTTTAATAATAACAGCGTTCGTTGACCATCAGAAAATGCTATTTACCCTGTCCATCATTTTAGTAAAATTAAATTTTTATTTTACTTTTAGATACTAGAAGCGGAAAATAGAAGAAAAAAAATGCATTTATGAAAGTATTAAAATTAAAACTATTCAGATGCCTCCAGTCAAGGTCACAAAACTAGCGCTCTTTTTTCAAAATTTTTAATTGATTTATCTTATTATTCATTCGGTTTTTGGAAAAAATGTTTTGAATAAAAGTTGTTAATATATTTATAATGAACAACTTTTATCCCAAGAATTTTCTCGAAAAACGAATAAATAAAGTACTAATCAATTATAAAATTTTGAAATGATAGCGCGATTTTTATCGCCTAAGTATACATATAAAATCTACTAACTTGGTCTTTTTTTGATCACTGCTAGCAACCATATTTTCTACAATTTTTGGATAAATTTTATTGGAAACTATCAGAACAATTGATACGACATAATAAACCATGATCGAAGCTTTAGTTAGATAGATTGTAGAGGCTGTTTTGGATGGGATACACTTCGTCCATAAGGTCCATTGTGATGCCTAAAGATGTGAGGCTATGAGTGGAGGACAAGGAATTTTGTGTGTAGACTAGGAATTGGTAGGATGCGCGGCCGCAGCCGACTTTGATAGCAACTATGCTGGTACTCATCTGGAGTTCGTGAATGAAACTGCTGAAAACCTTCACAAGCATAGCCGGTTACTTCGTTTTTGTCCATACGCCGACAGTTTAGTGAATTCAAACCCATAATCTCCCAGTTCCAAGTACACACAATACCTTCACAAGCGTGGCTACTAGGCTGGTTACGAAGCTTTAACTTGTACTAAATACGTGTTCTTGCCAATAAAATCGTAAATAACAGTCAAAATAACATATCAACTGTAAATCATCTTACCACTGAGGTTTTTTTTTTGAGTACAATGAACTGAAACTTTTTCTATTCTTGAACAGAAAAAATAACGTTTTTAAACGTTTGCAATCTTCTACACTTCATTAATGATTGTAAATTAATGAAAATTGTCATTCTGTTTTATGAGTACACATTATTAAGGTAGTTGGTGTAATAATATTAACACAAACTTATTTATCATGTATAATTCTATGTAAAAGACATTTATTTCATTTTTTGTTGTAAATTAATATTATAAGTGAAAATAACAACTAACTGAATTGCTTACCCGGTATGTACTGAGTTCATCATCAATGTGTGAACTGTTTATTTTATTTTTAACATATACACAAATGTATTGAATTATGATTTTTGTAAATTGTTTGATGAACTGTCTTATAAATGTCTGAGGAAGTTAAGTCTAACGAAACGTCGCATAATTGAATCGTCGTTAATAGCTGGTTTTTTTACCCTGATTGTTTTTTATGAAGTAAAAATTCACAATTTTAAATAATTATAATTATTTAATTATTAATGTTAGTTAATTAATATAATTGAATTATTAAAACTCATTATTTTATTCAATAATTACATTTAGCCCAGTAAATAAGCCGAAAAATACTGTACAATCTGGTGTACAAGTGTGGTGGAACAGCACCGATTCTAAAAATTCTTTTTTTTCTGGAGATCTTAGACCTTCAGAAACATTCATCAGCACTAACCCCTGCATTACCTACCTCGAAAAATGTTTTCCTAATTTTCCGAACTTTCTCACATTTCGAGGTAATGCAGGGGTTAGTGTTGATGAATGTTCCTGAAGGTCTAAGGAATCCAGGAAAAAAAGAATTTTTTAAATCCGTGTTGTTCCACCGATTTTCCGGCTTATTTACTGGACTAATGGGGAAAGTATACTTGCAAATTAATAACCGAAATAATTTTTTATGACTTAACAAAATGTTATGTTCCGATTTTGTAACGATTGAAAATATTGATCGCAGAAAAAAAATTATGCTATAAGTGTTTATAAAACGATCTAATTATTCCATTTTGGCATGTCCGTCCGTCCACGGTAACTCAAAAACGAAAAGAGATAGCGAGCTGAATAGATGTCCAAAACTTATTAATAAATCTTTACAATTGGTCTATTGCACCAACCACCTTAATGTAATAAAGCTACTCCATGTTTTTGTGAAATGGTTCTGTCAATTTAACTCTCTGTAATTTTGATTTGATTCTGTTTTTATGTTTAAATGTCTAGAATACAGAATTAAGTATAAAAATTAAATGAAGAGAAAAAAAAGTAAATTTGTCAAAGATATGAAAATAATTAAAGTTGATTAAAACTTTTGCATACTTTAAACAAAGACAAATTGATGAAATAATAATCAAGTAAGAATAAGCCAAGCTGAAGGAGGGTTCAGCACTGTCTTATATAAAAAGGACAAATAATCAGTTTTCTTTTATTATAGAACAAATACATGTACAAACACACACTCACACACACGCAAACACATTCACGCACGCTCGCATACACACACACACACACACACACACACACACACACACACACACACACACACACACACACACACACACACACACACATAGATAGATAGATATATAGGGTATGTTCCAAAATTTGCGGCGAGCGCTGACAGCGCTTCATCGCGCGTTTCAGAATCCACGACAGCACGCTGAAGCAGTACTGTGAAAAAAATGACGTCATGAATTTTGACGTAATTTCCTGCTGTGACTGCTGCCGCTGAAAAGGAGAAGCATTGAAAGCAATGACATGGCGGCGTGCTGTAAGTGCTGTGAACCGCGTTCCATTTTACACGGCTGCAGTAGCAGTGCCAGCGCGCTTTTAATTTTGGAACGCTGTTCGCGGCGTGCTTCATGGCGTTAACACTCACAGCGCTGGCAGCACATTTTGGAACATACCCATAGATTGTTGAGGATGCCCTGGACGGGCTACGCTTCAACCATAAGGCCCATTGTGATGCCTAAGAATGTGAGGATGTGAGTGGAATGGATAGAATTTTTGTGTATAGACTAGGAATTGGTAGAATGTGCGACTGCAGTCGACCCTGATAGGAACTATGCCGATATTCATCTGGAGTTCGTGAAGGAAACTGCAGAAAACCTTCTCAAGCATAGCCGGTTACTTCGTAGAGCCTTAGACGCCTTAGACCGCTCGGCCACTTGGCCTGGTGACTGGACGCATATGCTTGTGTAGAAGTAAAATATTTGTACACGCATTGCTAAATAACTATTACAAAATAATTAAACTAATGACTTAGCGATTAATTTTGTTATAGTTTTCAGGTTTTTCAGTTCAGTGTAGTTTTTTTAAATATGTTAAATACATAATAAAATAAATATTTTTATGTGTATTAAAATTTTTTATGAAACATATTTATTTACAACCATCCGTTCGTAATACATATAAATAAACAAAATTATTTTGGACAGGTGTCCATTGTTTATAATTTTTATGTATTTAACATTTTTCTGGTGACATTTTGTCATAAATTTTAACAAAAATAATACTATAAATTTGTTATTATTATGAAATGTTCTGCCAATAAACATTTTTTTTTTAAATTATAAATTATTATATTAGATACGCCAAACACATGAAAATATTAGATACCATAAATATGTTTTTATTCCTTGCTATATCCGGTACATATAGATAGTAAACTTGCTCTGCTCTTGACCCCCGGTGCGACCTTCGGCCTTAGCTCCGCGTCCTATAAAGAAGAAGTTTTGGGTTTGTTCCATTTTCGTGAGGTGGGAGGGGGTAGTCTGTCGTTCGGAAAATTAAAGTTAGAAGTTATTCCGCGATAATTGCAAGAAACCGTGTCCTAGGATTTTTAGAAGTGGGTTAGATTTTGTAAAGATGAGCCAGTCAATTAATTACACAAACGAATATATCCATACTACTATATAAATGGAAAATAACTCAGCTTGTTTGCTACCTCTTCACGACTAAACGCCTAAACGGATCGTTATGAAGTTTGGCACGGAGATAGATTATATACTAAGGAAGGACATAGGCTATCTTTTGTCTCAAAAAATAATCTTGAAAGGGGTGAACATTCATTAAAAACAAATACATACAGTCGAACATAGAATCTCCTCATTTTTTTCGGAGTCGGTTAAAAATTTTGTTGATTTTATCATTTCCACAGAAACTATACTTCTAAAAAATAACTATAAAATTGTTTTATTAATATTTTGTTTCAATTTTGAAATGTCAACTTTGATTGTCGTTTCCATAATAACTATATACTATAATAGCAAACTATAAATCATTGTGTATCGATATAAATATACAGTAGTCTCATTAATCCGGCACTATAAAAAAGGGGTGTCGGATTATTGGAAGTGCCGAACTATTGAAGTGTGGATTAGTGAGATTTTTGTATATATATATATATATATATATATATATATATAATGAATAATAAACCCCTTGGAAAAAATGTGAAAAAAGTGAAGAAAATTTTTATTCTCGATTTTCATAATAATCATTTTCTAGGATAATTTTGACCCAAACAGTATGAAAATCAGGTTCATTTTAACGTCCGACCAACACATTTCAAAATTTTGCCTTCTCAATTCATACAGTTTGGAATTTTAGCACTATGGGTCTGATATCTTAAAAACCGTTAATCGTATCGTATTTTAACATTCGCCACCATTTTCGCTAGGTCCAAATTAGCTTAAAACGAAGTTTTTATAAAAATCGGGGACATAAAATTTTCCTCCTATTTTTTTAAGGGGTACCCCTTGGAAAAAATGTGAAAAAAGTGAAGAAAATTTTTATTCTCGATTTTCATAATAATCATTTTCTAGGATAATTTTGACCAAAACAGTATGAAAATCAGGTTCATTTTAACGTCCGACCAACACATTTCAAAATTTTGCCTTCTCAATTCATACAGTTTGGAATTTTAGCACTATGGGTCTGATATCTTGAAAACCGTTAATCGTATCGTATTTTAACATTCGCCACCATTTGCACTAGGTCCAAATTAGCTTAAAACGAAGTTTTTATCAAAATCGGGGACATAAAATTTTCCTCCAATTTTTGCTATTTTTTAAGGGATACATACCCCTTGGAAAAAATGTAAAAAAAAGCGAAGAAAATTTTTGTTCTCGATTTTAATAATAATCATTTTCAAGGCTAATTTTGACCTAAATAGTTCGAAAATTCGGTTCATTTTAACGTCCAACCAACATATTTCAAAATTTTGCCTTCTCAATTCATACAGTTTGCAATTTTAGAACTATGAGTCTGATATTTTCAAAACCGTTAATTTGACGAAAACATATTTACTTGGTTCAAATCTCTATTTTTACCGCATTTTAAGTGATCAAAAGAGACACATTGATAACCCTTTTTGATATGGGAGAATATTTGTTCCCTTTCCAAAAAAACATATACATTAATTTGAAGAAAACACATTTACTGGTTCAAGGAATTCCTTCTATCAGTGTAGGTTCTATACGCCAGGTTCTAATTTTCATATTTTGTTAATATAATTGTCGAAAAATATCATCATTTTGCTTCCTTTTTTTGGTTTCCATACAGAGCCCAAAAAAGGCTTTCCGTTGCTTTAATTCTAGGATCTTATTTAGTACAGAATCGACAATTGTAATTTTGATTCAAGAACGGAAAATCATTTTATTGCAAAGTTCGTTCAACTAAAAATTTATTATAATAAAGAAACCCCATTTGATTTTTCTCTCTCTCTGTGGTTTTAAACATATGCGTTGTGTGTATGTATTTACCGATGGTTAAATGATAAATATATTCATTTTTTTTTTCATCTTTCGAACGAAGAAATATTTATATTTATCTTTCGCCATTCAAATAGAAAAATGATAACATGCTCGTAGAATATAAAATGTGTTATTATTATTATATTTTTTACCTCTGTATAGAGTTATTGTTTTCGATTCGGAACAAATTGATATTGAGATTTTATCGAATCTTTACATTTTGAGGTACCCTCATACTAAAATAAACAACTTTTTTTTTTAGGGGAAGGGGGGTTCATGTGTGTAGTCAAGTATGTATGTGTGGTGGCTGTGAATAAGATATCTTACGAACGGAGGTAACAAGAGGTATGAAACATTCTTAGACACCAAATGCTTGGTATGAAAAATCAAACACATCTAGGATGGGAATCTAAGTCACGACCTCTGGCATTCTAAACCAACCCTGACTCTGAGCTACCAGATGTTATGCTAGTGGTATGCATTAAATGTCATTTTCATATCAAGCATTTAATGCCAAAGAATGTTATCAATGTTCAGACATATTAGCCCACTTAATAACCCGGGAAATCTGCAAAAGTGGTGGAACAACACCGATTTTAAGTATTGGGATAAATTCTTAAAAGAAAATTACGAATGATTACGAAGCACTCCAACTTCTACCCCACTATTACTATTTGGGGTGCACTAGGGGGGGGGGTAGGAAATTACCCTAATCTTATCATTTTTCGAGGCAATGCAGGGGTTAGGGGTTAGTTAGTACTGATGAATGTTCCTGAAGGTCTCAGGAATCCAGAAAAAAAAATCGGTGCTGTTCTACCACTTTTCTAAATTGTACAGTATTTTCCGGTTATTTACTGAACTACGTTATTTAAATATCAAATTAAGTAAACTCTAGTCACCTCCGTTGGTATAATATAACCGAATGGCAACCATAATAACAATGGATAGACGTTCGTTAACACACACAAAATAAAAACAATTAAAACTCGTATACTTAAGTTTAATATTGTCGTCTCATGCGATTTCTTTGGTGGAAATAGCTAGACCGAAAATGACCTTTCATTCTTAATGTGTTTTACGATCATGCCACGGTCATGCCACTCTAGTTTTGTTAGGAAGAGGAGTTTACTGGTGACCGAAGTAAAATAAATTTTAAGCTAAAAGTACAAAATCTGAAACTTAGATATTAAAGCACTAAAGAATGTACAAAATCCATATTTTGCTCCACAACCCGGAACTGACATTTTCCTCTGTAAGGTCTTTTATGGGTTTCAAAATTTTTTCAATAACACTACGACATAGAGTAACAATTTAAATTACAAAATTATTCTTGACAGAAATATAAACAACTTTTGTATCAACTTTCTTTCAAATTCAATTTTCATAGTATATGAATACCATTTTTTGTGTGTATGTGTGTGTGTGTGCGTGTAAATTCTACTCCGATATTGGATATAATGATATACTCTGTATATTGAGGTCGTGTGAGTCTTTTACATTAAATTTTTTTAAAAAGAAAATACCATTTCCTGCCTATATATTCTTTTTGTGCGCGTATGAAAACATATGAATATCATTTTAATGGCAATATCAGTTACGATTTTTCCTTTCGTTCATTCTTTTTTCGTGTGTGGTACTATAGACCACAAAAGTAGCGCGTATGTTACAAAATTTGATACGTGATTTGTTTTGTATTCATTTAGTTTTCGAAATAATGCTTCAGATATAAGTTCATTTATACTTCTATAACTTAAATATAAAAAGATGCGTGAAACCCAGCCCAAGTAGCCAAGCGGTCTAATGCGCTCTACTTGGAACTGGGAGGTTACGGATTTGAATCTTGGCAAACCTACCAATTTCTAAACTGCATACAAATTGCTTGTTCTCCACTCACATCTATAATGTATCGTTAAAAAAATTAATAAAAATGATGTGGGTGGTCTCTGTTAGAGACTATGGAGTCTCAGAAACGGAGGTAAACCCCCATTTAATTATTATTATTATATAAAGAGATTATTATTAGACATAGAGAGACATTTTTTGTTTGTTTGTTTGTTGCGGGTAAGCTCTGAAACGACTGAACCGATTAAAAAAAGTATTTCACTGATAGAAAGTTTCATTATTCAAGAGTGGTATAGGCTATAAGAAATTCTCGTTTTATGCATCCGTGTGACACGCTAATAACCTAACTTTTAAACGATGCAAGTTTGGGAAAATCTTTAAATATAAAAATGATTATCTTATAAAAACAAACAACTTTTGTAAGAAATATTTTTTTATACAATCAATAGTTTAGACACAGTTTCAGCACGAAGCCTGTGCGGGTCAGCTGTAATAAATAAAGAAATAAACGTTTCATCAATTTTCGAAAATCAACCCTTAAGGGGGTAAAATATATTAAGGGGGTCAGATTTTCGGTTTTTTTGAAGTTAGAGACATGAAAATTTCTATTTCAGTTCATAAAATACGTGTTTGCGAAATGGGCCCTCAAAAGGGTAAAACACGGGGTGAGCGTTTTTATGGAAGTTCAGTCTTTTAAAATTACAGACATGAAATTGATACTTAGCCTATAAATTATAAATAAATGAATACGTGTAACAGCGTTTTAATACTATCATTCCTTGAAGAAATATTATGTTATTCAGCTATAAGAACTCTAAGGACTCTATAAAGCTGTTGCGGTCGAAGCCGCAACGAGTATTGCTAATTATAAATATACTGACTTATAAATATAATAACTTGTATTCCCAAAAATCCAATAAATAAAGTACAAATCAACTTGAAAATGTTGAAAAATGTACGCTACTTCTGTGTCCCATAGTATCCAAATGTTAAAAGGTGTATAATATTTTTCTTGTTGTTTCATTTTTCTGCTGATGCCTTTAAATTAGATTTTTTTTCTTTTAAACTTTGCTTTTTCCTTAATAATTTTTTGTTATCTCCTTGGATTGTATTGTGAATATTGAATGTAAATAATAAGCTTATTAAAGAAATCATGATTTTATCTTTTAAATAAAAAAAAGAAGCAATTTTCGATTACGACGTTTTACGATTTCATTTAATACCGATTACATGTAAGGAAGTAAATTTTGATTAAAAAAATTTTATGTATATTAATTTAAGGTGCTACTAAGTGTCACGACTCGGAGACGTGACAAAAATAGAAATTTTCAAGAATAGTTTTTGGACTATTGTTTAATGTTTCTTTTATTTAATTCATAATACTTTTAAACTAGATAGATAGATATATCTTGTGTCATAAAAGCTATTGCACTTTATGGTCCATTGTACTCTTCCTTCCTCTTCAGTCTGGCGAGATTCACTTCTGCCAATGACCAGGAGCTGACTCATAAAGTTTTTCTGAAGGTTCACATATTCGGAGTGAGATGCACCGAATATCTTTTATCTGCTGTAACCGAATGATTCACAGTTAAAGATAATGTGGCTGGTTGTGTCCTTTTCCTCGCTGCAGTGATCTGCATATAATAGACCCATTGTAAAGTCCTATTGTGTGCAGATGCTTTCGTAGGTGATAATGTCCGGTAGCCTTCGAAGTTATATCCTGCTCCGGTTGAGTGTGTAAGATGATAAATGATTATATTTGAATCATTAATAATTATAATACCTTTAATAAATTTGAAGACAAGTTGTAAGATATAAATTATCTTTATTGAAAATATTCATTAATGTCAAATAATATTTGTTGATAGTTACCAGGGCAATTTACAATAACAATTACCGTGGTAACTTGGGGAGGATATAGTTGAGGAGCAATGATTTCTAAAAGAAATAAGTTCTTAGGTGCGTTACTACTACAAGTGCATCGAGAGACGGTCACTTTTTCCCAGTGATCACGGTGCTTAACTTCAATCTACTCGTTGATCACTGATTTTAAAACTATATTTGAAGTAACTTGCTCGATAATTTCCAAGAATAATTTTAATTCTGTACCAAGTTATCAATTATTTGTATTTTAAAACTACGAATTTCGCCTACAAAGTAGCCATCATCAATATGAATGAGCTGACGTAACTATCTCCGGGATATGGAATCGAAGATATGTTAATTGTTGCTAATTTGGTGCGTTCCTCACAATGATTTTAACAAGTTTTGTCTTTCTTATCGATCGGACTGGATTAACGGATTCAGTGGTGTGATGGGACAATCAGCTGCGTCGATTCGGCTTCGACAATCAGTGTTGACCATGTGGTCGGTCTTGTTTGGGTCAATTGCGTTATAGTGTTATATCAGCTGATTTTGACATATAGGTTTTATTTTTGGAATTGACTTAATTTTATTAAATTATCCATTATCCAAATTCATGATTTGTTTTCTGAATTTGTGTATATAAATGCTAATTTGTATGTATCTAATTCTGTGGGATTTTGTACCGATTTCAGCAGTTTTAAAGTCGATTTGTCAATTTTGTGGCTGTTCTCAATAACTTGAGCTGCTATACATGATTTTCTGTTCTCCCAAATTTTACGTGAGTCAAATATTCTATTGATTCGGATTCCGATTTTACATTTTTGCTCACAATTTTAAAGGGCTTAATGGTTATGATGATAATTTTACTTGTATTATTGAGGTCATGTGAATGTTTCACACCAACTTTTTAATTTTCATTAAAGTAATTATAAAAAAAACTAATATTTAAAAAAAAAGGTTTTTGTTACTTAATAACTTTAATAACCTTTTTTTTTTCTTCTGTCGTAAATCGTCTTTACCATAATCATAATAAGTTCGTTAAGCTTTATTAGATAATTAATGCCACACACATATTTACATGGTAACGCATACGATCTAGAACATTTTCATAATGTATTCATTAAATTGAACACACATGCTTTCTTGTTTTATATGCATATAGTCAAAGTACAATAAAAATGTATATTTTCACGTAATATGAATATTCTATGGTGGAGAATTGCGTGTTTTAATTCTCCTTAATATACACTCCCGTTCAATAAAATTGAACAGATCTGAACCGAATCAGTCTTTCACAATTTTGATGATTCTTGTAGTAGCCAATGCAACATTTTATTTAATTTTTTCATGTAAGAGTAAGATATAACACTTAACATGTATTAGCATTACATATATTATTAAATTCTCTGTCACTGACACCGTATATACAAAGTGTGGAGTTAAAAAAGTGTGGAGTTTTATGAAATGTAAGAAAACTGTAAATAATGTAAATAAAAGAAATTTCTGTAAATGTAAATAAAAGAAATTTCAGGTCTGTTCATTTTTTTTGAACGGGAGTGTGTCTTTTTATGTAATATAGTATATGTATTGTAGAAAACTGTATTGTACACTTGGCCACAAAAAATGATGTTAATTTTTAAAATTTTATGGTTAAATTGTTCATTATTCTTACTATATTTCTAATTAACAACTTTAATCCGAAGCATTTTTTCGAAAACGGAATCAATAAGTGAACAATTTTAAAGGGCTTATATTCAACATGGCGCCTACTGGACGTCTACGTAGTGAGACTGCTAATGTTGATAGTACGGAATTTGTATCATACATAACTAGTGCTTTGTTAAGTGATGAATTCTCAAAGGTGCTAAGTGATATTATAAAAAATAGTGTTGAAGTTCATACAGAAGTTTTAAAAAATGAAATTTTGGAGTTGAAAAAAATTAACCTTCAATTGTTAAATGACATGGAAACATTGAAGAAACAAACCAAAGTGGGTGAAACAAGCTCTCAAAAGATGTCGCCTCAAGAACCTCAAAATGAATCTTTGAAAAATGAAATTTTTGAACTAAAAAAATTAAATCAAAAATTACTAACTGGCATGGACTTATTGAAGAAACAAACCATAAATGACAGCTATGCACACAAGGTGGCGCAATCCAGCTCTCGAAATCAAAAAGTCAACAATAATGCTTGCAATAATCACTGCTTGCTAATTATCGTCCAATATCATTAGTTTCAAGTATCTCGAAAGTAGTCGAAAAAGCTATATTATCTCGGCTAATGAGTTTTTTAGAGAAGCACAATCTAATGTGCGATGCACAACATGGTTTTACACAGGGCAAGTCAACCGAAACTGCAATCATGACATTTCTAAATAAAATTATAAAATCAATTGATAATCACGAAATGTGTGTCGGAATATTTTGTGACTTAAGTAAAGCTTTTGACTGTGTAAACCATAATAAACTACTCAACAAACTAGAGTGCATGGGAATACGTGGAACTGCATTAAATCTATTTCGTTCCTACTTGATCGACAGAACATCTAGTGTAATTTTACGAGAAAATCACCTGACATTTATATCCAATACGACTTCACCATCTTTAGGCGTACCACAAGGAAGCATCCTAGGCCCAATTCTATTCCTTGTGTATATAAATGATCTAATTAACTACGTAAATAAAGATTACAATATTGTTGCTGTCATGTACGCCGACGATATTTCATTCATGATACAATCACAAAACATACAAGATTTACAAGCGAAAACTAAAATGGTAATCGAGAAAATGACAAATTGGTTTAATGCAAATGGATTATTCTTAAACGTCGATAAAACAAAATATATCCATTTCAGGACCCCAAATAATAGGAATGAACTAGATTTAATTTTACAAGTCAATGGTACAAATATACTAAAGCAAACCTATATTAAGTTCTTAGGTATAGTTCTAGAAGAGAAACTAACTTGGGCTAAGCACTGTAATGATCTATGCAGTAAGCTAAGATCATCTTGTTACGCTATTCGAAATCTGAGGAACTCATTACGCCCAGACTCTTTAATAGTTATTTATTACGCCTACGTCTACTCGAGAATCAAGTATGGTATAATATTTTGGGGAAGTTCCCATTGTGCACAAGACGTGTTTATTATGCAGAAAAGGATTGTGCGACTAATTGCAAACATGACACAAGGTACATCTTGCAAGAATCTGTATAAAAATTTCAAAATACTACCGCTGCCCTGTATATACATACTGGAGTGCTTACTTGTAACTCGGAAAAATTACAACTATCTCGAATTGAACAGTGCTAATCACGATTACAATACTCGCCACTGTAATGATATCAGAACGCCAATTCACAACTTAGCTCTTTATGAACAAAATCCACTTTACTGGGGACATAAATTCTATAATAGATTGCCTGAAAGAATTAGGGGTATAAAAGATCATAAAAGGTTCAAGTCTGCATGTAAGGAAATTCTTCTGGAAAATTGTTATTATAATTTTAAGGATTTTTTGTTGACATGACTTATTGTTATTGTTATCATTGTTGTTGTTGTTGTTATTATTGTTATATTACATTTATTGTTATTATTGTTATTATCATACTTGTTATCATTTTTATGAATATTATTGTTGTTGTTATTGTTGATTTTAAAAATTTTAACCTGTATTTATTTATGAAAGTTTTAATTGTATTGCTTTTGTTTTGATGAAACCTGACACTATTTATACTGCAGCAGCAGTCATACAAATAAAGAATTATTATTATTATTATTATTATTACAAATCAATTATAAATTTTTAAAAACTGACATCAACTTTTGTGGTCTATTGTACAGTTAAAAGAATATAAATATACACAATATAATTAATATAAATCAAGTTTTTCTGATCAAGTTTTTCTGTTTGTGGCAAATTGATCTATTTTTTTGAAAATTTTGGTACAAATAACAATAATAAATTCGGGAACCACTACAAGTATTGCTGAATTAGTTACCAATTACATGCTATTTTACAAATAAATTAAAACTCAAATTATCCGGATCGCCTTGAATGTTGAACCGTAGTATCAACATTAAATAAAAAGTATTAACAATAGGTCTAGTTTCGGGAGTCGACATTTTTTTTCGAAAAATTTCCTCCTCTTTAAAAATCTGTTTGTAAAATTTCTCTAGAACCAATAGTTTTTGAGTAATTTAAAAAAAAGTAGACCCCTTTTCTTTGGAATCTTTAATTGTTTATAACTTTTGCCATTGTTTGTTGATTGATTGATTTAATATTGGGGTCTAAAACTATTGCACTTCGACCTTATGGTCTATTGCACTCCTGCTTCTGCTTCAGTTCGACAACATTCGCTTCTCCCATATATTGGCGATAGGCAGGAGCTTGCTTATCAGGGTTTCCTGAAGGTTCATATATTCGGGGTGAACACGTATTTTAATTCGTAGTAGCAAGAATTAACACGTTTTTAAACTTGTTAACTAGACTATGAGGATACTGGGGCTGGGCTATTTAATTATTTAACTTTTGTATAAATACTTGACTTGAAATTATTCAAGTTTTTAGAGCGTTTAGCAGCGGGGGATTAGAAAATAGACCACAAGCTAATTCAGAAAAATAAAACGAAATTTTCAAATATAATTTCACCAAGATAATTGGTAAGCTCTTGTAACAATATTTATTTCTACTACTTTTAAAACAATTTGGATGACTAATTTAGTTTTCATTCATTACATTTATTCATATAAATGTTCATGCAAATTGTACCCTTGTTAATTAGTAAAGGTAATATAATTTTATACGGTATTTCATCATTATATTATGTAGTGATATTTTATTCAACTCAAACCTGGTGGCCAAGATTGTGAATTCTGTAATACTTAAAATGGTCTGGACGATTTATTGCAGTGGCAGATTTAAAGTTTTGTTATTGTATTGTTGTCCTTTTGTAAAGTATTGTTAAATATTCGATTTAGAAATAATCAATCGTATTTTAAATAAAATTTTTCAATGATAAACATTGAATGTTTGCCTCTGAGTTTTATCTGAGTGTTTTTTTTTTGAATCTATTGCAACTATTTGGTTTTTACCTATTTGGACTGTAGTTTTCAGTAGCTATTTGGTGATATAACGTCACGACTCGTTCTTTGTCTATTAACACAATGTCATTTTCTATCTGATATTAATATTCGTTTTCTCTGTCATATGGATTTCATAAAACTTATATTGAACCAATTTTACTAGCCTATGTACAAGGGTAGTAGTATCTGGGTGACGGAGCTGTGCTCAGGACAGATGTGAAACGCTCACCTAGATCTATTTTTTAACCAACAAATTTATTCCTTACCCGATTGCCCCATAAGGAAGGTAATGTTTTTCGAGTGTATGTATGTATAATGACTTCTTAAGCACGCTCTGTAGCTTAAACGGCTTGATGGATTTTAACATATGAGGCGTCTACAAAGAGAGGGACAAAAAAATGATTTTTATTATAACAATATGGGTATCTAATAAAAAAATTATGTAATTTTTAATTTAATTAAAGTTAAACATAAACTTGGTCTACCAATTAAAAATAATGTAAAAGTTGTGTAAACTCTCATTCACAATCTTGAAACATTTAATTGTTGATCGTTTAATCGTAATGGATACAAAACTCAGTATATAGCTACTCTTTGTCGAGCTTACACAATATCAGCTCACTAATACCTTAAAATTTGTTTATTTTCAAAAAAGTGTCACGCAATTTCTTTGCTTGTGATCTAGCTAGAGTGACTTTTCGCCTGGTCTTGAAAATTTTTCAAATCTCTATTCTGAAAATTCTTCTAAATCATCGTTAAGGGGTTGAAAACCAGCCAAAACTAGTCTGCGCAGTATGCAGTACTTGGAAACTGGGAGGTTATGGGTTCGAATCCCGACATTGGCAGTTATAAAAATTTAAAAAAACGGGGCGGTTGATTGAGTAAACTGTCGGCGTATGGACAAGAACGAAGTAACTGGCTATGTTTGATAAGGTTTTTCTGCAGTTTCCTTCACGAACTCCAGATGAATATCGGCATAGTTCCTATCATAGTCAGCTGCAGCCGCATATCCTACCAATCCCTAGTCTATACACAAAATTCCTTCCAATCCACTCACATCCTCACATCCTAAGGCGTCACAATGGACCTTATGGTCGAAGTGTGGCCTGTCCAGGGCAGCCTTTACAATCTACCTCTAAGATGCTGATACGGCTAGTATGTAGTACTACAATAGGCAGATTTTTTTAGATTATGCGACTGTACTCTAAAGATTTAATATACTAAATTTCAATATATTTCAATAGACATTCGAAGGATTGCCGAATTTCACTTCGACCAACATCATACAGAATTACATTATTAAAGAAATTAAATTAGAAAATTTTGTGAAAATTAAGTTGTCTATGTAAATAATGTAATTTAAAATATGTTTTTTTGAAAGTGCAATAGACAAGTTGTACCATACCACTTGTGTATGTAGGCTAAACAAAGATGTAATATATAATACAGGATGTTTTTTAATAGGCATTATATACTATTATATAAAATGGAAATTGTAGTACAATAGTTCACCTGAACAAGAGTCCGAAAATTATTATCTTGTTTGGTTGAAAAATTTGCGAATAGATGATCTGTGTTTTCGAAAACCCCACAAAAAAAGTCGTTAGGAGGTAGATCTGGCGATCTGAAGACGTTCCAGGAACAGCCTTACTATCATGGCATTGTGTGCAGAGCAACCATCTTGTTGGTCTCACAGTGGTTTCGAACGAAACGTAAAAGCAGATACTTTAGCAAAGAAAGAAGTCGGCATACCCTTCATAGGCCCAGAGCCTATTTTAGGAATTCCAAAGAATTATATTTTTCCATCACTGGGAAAATATACCGCAGCAAAAGCTCGGGATATTACTGCTTCGGAATGCATCCAAGAGGCTGTCTCTCAATGCACTGAGGCTGAACAAGATGCCACTGCGGAAGGTTACCGGATTCATGACCGGGCATTTTCCCCTGCGGAAGCATCTACATACAATGGGACTGCATAATGGGTCCATTATGTGCAGATTGTGTGGCCAGGAGACGGAAATATCCAGACACATAATCTTTAACTGCGAATCTCTAGGTTACAGCAGATACAAAATATTCGGTGCATCTCACCCCGAATATCTGAGCCTTCAGTAAGACCTGATCAGCATGCTCCAGTAAGCCCATTGCTAAGATATGGGAGAAGCGAATCTCGTTCTGACTGAAGTAGAAGGGGTAGCATAATGGACCATAAGGTCAAAGTGCAGTACTTTTTACACCCCAGGATATATCTATCTATCTATATATCTATCTATCTATCTATATAATAGACTAAAAAGTAGAAAATAATAAACTAATAATTTTTTTTTCTAAATAATCCGGTCACAATACGTGTGTCATAAACAAAATCTTGAAACGCTCTGGTTTTAAATGTTTAAGAAATCAAAAATTACGTTTCATATTAGTTGTCAATACTTATGATCTGAACGGTCCAAATTTTTATTTATAGTCAAATATTGGTAAATAAAATTTTATTTTCTACTTTTTAGATCATCAAACATGGTTCAAAATGTTATGCTACAAATTTTTTTACAAAATTCAAATCTTTGTTTTTGTAGTCGACTAATAACTTGGGGCTGAAACTCCTTTGTTCCCAAGATACGACATTTGTAAGAGATGGTATAAAAATTATATTTTCCTGAATAAATAAATAAATAAACTTTCAAGCTCTACTATGTTCTACACTTAGTTTTTTCTTTCTTATTATATTTTATAAATATAAATGTCATCACTATATTATAATTTGTTACGTTACTACCACTGCTATACTGACTCTCTCACATTGAAGTTAGTAACAATATTCAAAATCAACTCATATATGAATAAAGTGAAGTGAGGTGAGATGTTTTTGTTATATTACCAACTTTATGTAGGTAGCAGTATATACAGTACATATACAGTACGTGTTGGAAAGCATTGCTAATAGAGAATCAATGTTAAATATTATTTACTATAATAACTATACACAATGCTTAATAAAAATAGTAGGGGTACTCTGTGGTGTGTGTTGTGTATGCTTGTGGATGCTGATTTGTCTGAGACCAATATCGCATGCCAGATGGATTATGATTTCCATGTAATGGAAAAGATGATTCTTCAGTAAATAAAATATTTCTGATGAAATCATTTTCTCGATTCGCTTTTTCCATTACAGCTTCACAAAACTCCATTCTGCGATAAGGATCCTCAGCCAAAATCTCTTGGGTTTTTCCATATTTAAAACATTTGAAATTGTTCCGCTTCCATATGTTTGCAACTGTAGAGTTGCTTAGGCTCAGTTCTTCACCAACTTCTTTTATCGATTTTTATCGTCAATAAATAATAAACTACAAACTGCTATATCTCTCTCTTTATTTTTTTGTGGGGCTTCATCATCTTTATCCTTGTGGCAGTCTTTGCAACTAGATATACAACCCCATTTTTCAAAAAATCTAATCATATGAGTAACTGTTCGAATGATTGGCGATTGCCTATCCTCAAATGTCATAATAAACAAATTGACACATTCCTGTGCCGAATATCCCCCAAAGTACCATTTAATAATTTGCCTTTTTTCTATTATTGTGTAATAACCCATTGTTGAAATACGGTAATACCATGAAAACACACAACCAAATATTTCCCACGCATTCACATACGTAATGATTAATATTATCAATTATAATGTGAATCACAACGTCCCCGCTCTTAAATGACATCAAACAAACACCATACACCACAACCCTATAGCCAGATGTATTAGCCTATAGCCAGATTATATTATTTATTTATTTAACATTGATTCTGTATTAGCAATGCTTTCCAACACATACTGTATATATATATATATATGTATATATATGTATATATATACATATATATATACATATATATATATATATACATATATATATATATATATATATATATATATATATATATATATATATATATATATATATATATATATATACACAGACCACACAAGGGAATTTACTTAATTTCTAATTTAAATTGTTTCTCATTAATACAATATGGCGTTTTACTTACAAGATGGATACTTGTATTTCGGTTTCATTCTTTCATTATACAGTGTGGCACATTCACACATAACAAAGCTGCTGATCTGACAAATTGAATTTAATTGATACTTTATTAGAGCTTATTGAGAATAATTAACAAAAGAAAGCACTAGTGATGCCGCGAGATGAGACGAGATATTAATAATAATAATAATAAAGGCCTTTATTATAATATTTCATAAATTAACACAAATTTCACAATTTTTTCTTTTTGCAGACATATTCTATGGTCATTTTAGACCGTCGGAAGGGTTGTCTTCATATAAAAATATAAATTTTAATTTAGTTACAACTATAATTAGACCAATTTTTCTTAAATAAATGTTAACTATTAACTCTTTCTTAAACAAATATTCGAAAATTCTACTTTACAAACAAAAACAATTTACTAAGTGTTTATAAAATATATGCATAAACATGAATTGATAACCACAAACATAAAATATAGCAACTCTAACAGAAAAATTTTCAGTAGTTAAATGAGACGAGATATTCACCCGTTCAAATACTATCCCGTTAGGATTGATTTCAGAGTCCTTTGATCCTTGTTGCAACCTTGATGGTTTTTCTATCCGTGTACACAGTCACTATTTATTGAAACGTTTTGCAGCGATTTAATAATTGAGTTGCTATTCTAACTGAAAATCAAAACAGTAATGCAATCGGGGACCGTTTTTCTCCATAAATTGTTGCACTCGATACAAATTAGCATCCTATAATATCGTGCTACAAGTCACTTGCATTAATGTTTACTGATGAGGAACGCATTACTAGAATAATTCTATGCATTGAATTTTATTGTGAAGAGAATATTCTGTACCTCTGTGTGGAAGAAAAGGTGTATACCGATCTCATTTTATCTGTATAGACAGGGACGGACTGGTAGGAAACGGCCCACCGGGAACCAATACAAGGTTCGGCCCAAAGTGCAAAAAAATGTAAACGAATTCGTCTAGCAAAGAATTGAGCGGCCACGTACTTCAATCTTTATCAGACGTATTCGTTAACCTTTTTTTGACTCTGAACAGCCTGCCTCTGAAATGAGCTTTTATACGCAATTCTACTTGAATTGGCTACCTTTTCTGCTCATAGGACAAGTTTCAATTATTTAACTCGAAATGCTTTTGTTTCTCATATCTTGCATTTTTTTGATTAATGTCAACTAAATTCATCAAGAAATCTAGATTAACACGATTATAATGTAAAATATTTTCACGAAAATGTAGAAAACCCACTGAAAACCGTAAAAAATCTCCTTGACATGAATTTTTCAGCAGCTATTTCAAATGTGAAAAAAGCTTGAGAATATTTGAAAAAGAACCCAATCAATTCAAGAACAAGTATTTCTAATGTTATTAGTTTCATTGGTTTTAGGTATATAAATTATAAATAAATGCACAATACAGAACAATGGATAATCCACGCATGCAGAATGAAATTTGAATTGGAAAATCAATATTCGATTACTTAAATTACTTGGATCTTCTAAAAGTGTAAAACATATTTATAATTGAAAATTCAATAATCGGACATTTTGAACCGACCCATTGAGAACCCATTTTCTCGTTTTTTGACCGTCGGCCCACCGAGAATTCTCTCAAACTCCCATCTGGTCAGTCCGCTCCTGTGTATAGACATTAAGTTCATGCCAATAATTTTCAAAACAATTTTCGGGATATGTTGACATAGATTTTGAATAATGTATTGTCAGATCGTGCTGTTGCCTTAGCAATATTATAATGATCCATCAATTATAAATTTCTTAGAATTTGTTTTTCTAGATTTTTCTCCGACACAAATAATTTTATTCATATAACTGTGAATATTTGATTCATGGAATTTGAATGTTATTTAAAATTGCTTTCTTCCATAGAACATTTTTGTGTGAAACAGTTTTTTTAAATGAGATAAAGTCTAGACCAGTGATTCTCAACCTTTTTTTTGACACACAAACAAAAAGATAAGTTTAAAAGTTGTTTACTTGTCTATAATACACTGTGTAAAACAGTTTATGATAATAATTTTGAATGTAAAATAAAATAATATGTACTACAAAAACAACAGTACGTTTATACTGAACAAAAAAACGCCATATTGCTGCATTGTAAAAAAGTATCTTTTTTTAAATGCAACCATCTCATGTTTACTATGGTCAATCGTCTCCAACTTCTTCTATTGGATCTATCGTATATGCATATTTCAATCCAATGTTCAATATTTGTAAATTGAAAAGCAACTACTTTAAACCTACAATGCTACAGTTTTCCAGTTTTGTAAAAGTACCAAGATAATACCGCGGGTGCATGTCTGACCTCAAGTCATTACTAATGTTTCACAAAAAAGCTCAACAACCTGTTGTGCTAAAATTTCAAATTCGCCCCAATACCTAGATCTGTTTTTGTATTATAAATACAAAATATCGACTACAAAGTAGTCATCATCAGTATAAATTAGCTAGTCGTAATTTACTCTTTGAAAATTAGAAATAGATAGAAAATTGAAATTCAATAGACAAAACAAAAAATAAAAAATAAAAAATTAAGCAAAATGAATTAAAATAAATTTTATTGAAATTAGTCTTGTTAAAATTTTTTTCATTCAAGTTTACTCTTGTTAACCTCACTCTTATTAAAATTACTCTTATATTGTCTCAGGATATGTTATTCGTTGCTAATTTGGTGACAATTTAACCTGTTGTTTGTGTATTATGATGTTATTAAAAATCAACAAAGCCTTCAAAAACAATCATATCATTGATTGTTTTTCTTAATAGCCAATAGATATCCGTAGCAACAGTAATGTAACATAGAATATTACTGGAAACGTTTTCTATCATCTTCCCTTGAGTATTCCAATGGGTATATAATGATTTATGATAGATGAAAATATTAAATATATTTAAAACTGACAGTTTATTCGTTTGTTGCGTTTGTTCGACTATATCGTCTCTTGATATTTAAAGACTATAAAATTTATTAAATGTGTTTTCGATAGACATTTTGACATATAAAGGCAAGTATATTATGAAGAATTATTATGAAGTAAGTACACTCGTGAAAATATAACATTTAAACTAAGTTAATTATGTAAAATATCCTGTATATACTGAGATAATTATCAGCACTGCTTGAACTGTTTACTTTAATTTTTACACACGAACACATGTTAAAAATATGATTGGTGCTTATACCCCAGGTACATTATACACATGCAGTAAGTAAACACGTGATTATGCAATCTTCAGTAATTATATATATATATATATAACTTTTATTTGACATAAATCAAAAAAAATACAAACAATCATTCGAGATACATAATAAAAAATAATAATTCTGGATATAAAAAAAAATAATAATAATAATTTAGAAATTCATATAATATAGATGAACAAAGACATTGAGCAACTGAAGAATCGTGAACTGGCTTAATCTAAACGAGACATTCTGCTGTTATTAATAAAACTCAGATATTCAATGAGTGGCTTGATAAAATGTGGTTGATAAACACTAAGCATTGCGACAGAATCCATTAAATTTAACTGTATAAGTGTATCGCGTTGAGGTCCGCAAGTCCCTGGACAATCTTCCAACAAATGCTTTATACTCTCTGCCCCATCACATAGCACACAAACTCTGATTCCATCAACTCTTTTACTTGCCCATTTAAACCCATATATTCGAAAATTGGCTATCAAATATCTTTCACTCCGATTACATATACTTAAATATTTGGCACCATCCCTAAAATGAGCAAGACTTCCAAAAAAACTTAGGCTTGACTTAGTATTAATATCTCTTAAGTTCGCAGCTATTGCGCACTCCACGATTTTAGTCTTTACAGTTGATTTACTAAGAGAATCCCCAAGTTCACCCAATCCCTTTTTCTGAGCAGTTGTTAGAAGCTTATCCGCAAAACCCGCCCTCAGACATAACAGTTGCACATGTTTAGTAGATTCCAGTAATCTGTAATAATAATTGATGGCTTTTTGTAAGAAGTGGTAATCTACACTCCTTGTCCCAAGTTCAATATTTATGGCTGAGTTGGGAATGGATTTCGGTACACCTAATACTTCCTTGAGAAAGTTATGGACAATTGTGCTTAAATATTTAAATTTATCATTGGTTTCGTTTACATCAACTATCCATATTTCACAACCATATGACAAGATAGGTAAAACCAAGGCGTTTACCATTTTTATAATGACATGTACGGGGAAATTCTCAAGTCTATATATATAGCGTCTTATGCTCATTAGTACACGTTTGGCTTTTTCACCTATGAGCTCTAAATGCTCACTCCACCTACCATTACTTGACACATTTACACCCAAATACTGAAAGTTTTTAACGATTTCAATTATACAATCCTTGTACCACCATACTTCATTTGATCTAGTCTTGCACCCATTGCTCGCGATCAAAATTTTTGTTTTCTTAACATTCAAGAAAAGTTTCCACTTATCACAATAACACTCCATTGCAGACAGAGATCTTCGCATACCACCAACATTATCACCACATCATCTGCATACAATAAAACCTTGATTTCCCTTCCTAAAATACAAGGTGATATAGTATTAATGGTCTCCATCCAATCATATAAATCATTGATATAAAGAAGAAAGAGAAGCGACGATAGGTGACAACCCTGTCTTAATCCATACTTGAGTTTGAAAGCTTAAACCTACAACACTTGTATCAGACCGAATGCAGCAAGAAGTGGATTGATATATAGACTTTAGAATATCGATTAATTTTATTGGCAAACCAATATTTCGCAGTTTAGTCCATAGTAGATTTCTGTCAACCTTATCAAAAGCTTTCTCAAAATCAATGAAACACATATAAGACTTGGATCTTTTTACTTTTAAAGTATTGTCTATAATAGTTTTTAATACCAAAATATTATCTACTGTTTCATATCCTCTACGAAATCCCGATTGGCCTTCATTCAGTATATTCATATCATCCATCCACCGCAACAATCGTTCCGACAACAGTTTAGTGTAAATCTTGCTAATATTGGGCATAAGTGTTAAGCCACGATAATTGTTTGGATCACAGGTGCTGCCCTTACCCTTATATAAATTTACAATTACCCCTGTTGTCCAGAGTTTTGGATATTTCTTATTACTTAACATGGAATTAAAAAGCTTTCGTAAAATACTTCCAAAATTTCCACTATGACTATATGCAACCTTAATAGTTTCATTTAGTGTTCCGTCCAATCCCGAAGCCTTACCATTCTTAGCAATATTTACAGCATACGCAATATCTGATTCTTCTATTATTAAGTCGAAGTCACCATCATCACCAATCGCAGCATTCTCCTCCTCCATCTCAAAATAATCATTTGTTAGTTCATTCCCGCCACCATACAATCGTCTGTAATGGTCTATCCATTGACTGTGATCTATACAATCTTTTAATCGAGTCTTATTGCCATTGCGTAATATTTTCCATAAATTTTTATTATCATTATTTTTAACTGCCTCATTCACTCTCTCCACATACGCACCTTCATAACTAATTCTCTTGCGTTGGCACATATCTTTGAACTCATTTTTTCATTCTAGATACAGTTGTGTTGCCCTATCCGTCTTAACTCTTCTCATTTTTCTCAACTTGTTCTTTTTTTCTTTCATTTTTTTGACACATTCGGTGTCATACCAAGGATATTTCCCTATCATTGTATTTTTATCACAGCTTTTGACTATTATATCTTCACTTATATAGCGCATCCATCTTTGCAAGATTTCCACAGCCTCGTCTATTCTGTCATGTTCCACCATACTGTCCACGCCAATTAAGTACAGTTGAGATTCGGTACTTTCAATTCGTCTAATAATATCAACTTCGCGTTTTGAATCCCATCTATATCTTATTAATTTTACGCAAGGGTCCGATTGCGCTCTACATTTGTCAATATACTCTACTTCTAGAGGAAAATGTGAAGATTCATCAAGCTCACTTATTTTCATATCTATGCCATTTCTCCACACATTCTTTGACACACAAACGTAATCAATTACACTTTTACTCATTTGTGAGACATAAGTCCATTCTCCATTTATGTCACTTATCGCCCTTCCATTTAAAATCACCAGCTCATTCTGTCTAACCAAACGTAAAAGCCTTTTACCATAATCATTTACACATGCATCTTCACTACGCCTTGGTATTATTAAATCATCTTCCATGTCTATATGATCACACTCCATTCCTATCCTAGCATTTGTGTCACCTTCTATAATTAATTCAGCATCCGGGTAACGTTGCATTAATTCAATCAATTCCTCGGAAAACAGCTCAAAGAAATTATTATTAGAGTACCTGGAGCTTTGGGGTTGCAGATAAACAACACCAACCAATATTTTCTTATGCATATAATCTATTAGAAGCCAAATAATTTCCTTCAATTTACTCTTTACCTCATTCACTCTACCTTTCAAACTGCTTCGATAAAATATTGCCAAGCCACCCGGGTAACGTCCCCTATTTGTATTTCGAATGCCACTTTTAATTATTTTCTCAAAGCCATGCAATTCAATGGTTTCACTTGCGCCAGTCCACGTCTCCCCCAAACCTATAACATCAAAATTATGTAGATATTCCGTAACATATGCATTTTGGAGTTTCCCTCTTAGCCCCTCTATATTCCAAAAGACGAAATTTAGTTTTTTTTACTAATGTTAATTGAAACCGTTCTTCCCATTCTTGTGTTATTCGTGTAGTTGCTCCTTTTGCTATCTTGTGTAACTCTTACTTCTTGATCTTCGGTTTCACTTGATAACTGTGCCATCGGCCTTTTGTGGTTCCGTTTCTGATTCATTTCCCACCTTGATCTTCGTTGCTCGGCTTCTCTTAATCTTAACTCCCTCGGCAAATCCTCGTTAATGTACTTCTTAGTGCCATATAATTTCTTCCTTTCCATGAATATCTTTGATCTGACTTTATAATTTATGAGCTTTAATTTGATAGGTCTTATTTTATTATCTTCAGCCCTACCAATTCGATAAACTTGTTGTATCTCCTCATTTTTAAAATCCATATTCAGGTTGGTATTTAAAAATTCCACTACATTATCTTCTAAATTAGATTGATCGCCGTTTTCTTCCATACCATGTATTATCAAATTATTAGCATTAATCTTCTTCTCCATCTGCAACATCATATTATTCTGCCTCTGAATTTGTTCTTCCATTGCCTCACATCTAGTTTCTAGATTTTTATTTATTTCCTTCAAGCAATTTATTTCTTCCCTAAACTTTCTTTCATTTTCATCAAAACGTTGGAAAATAGCATCCAACATGGCTTGATTTTCTTTACTTAAAGCCATAGTAAAACTCAGGTCTAAGTTCCAAGTAGATGAATAAACAAAATCAAATAAATCAAAATTTAAAAAAAAAAAAAAAAAAGAATTTTGAGATAGCAAGAATCGAACACAGTCACTGTAATATACTCTGTTTCAAAATCGGTAACTAAACCACTAAGCCAAACTACCTATTTATAGTTAATATATCAAATTATGATTTATCACACTCAGATAAACTTAATGTAACGTAAAACAGGGTTGTGCAAGTTTTTAGGTTAAAAACTATATATTTTATTTTCAAAATGTATTTAAAATTATTATTCACTTTTTCTTAAGAATCAAAAACACAATTTAAAAAAAGTACATTTACGATTCAACTACTTTTACACACATTTATTAATTATAATACACTTTATCACAAAACTGTTTAAATCTGGGAGACAGTAAAAAAACACGTCTTATCTCGATCATCAATCATATCACTCATATCTTCAGTAATTACAGGTACGTGAGTTGACAAAACCTTTTTTTTTAAACAATTTTTTTTTCATTTAACCTTTTTTTCTACGTCTTACGGTTTTAAAGGTTGATATATCCTCGGCCATATAAACCCTCTACCGTTGGGTTTTTAGCTCTAGTATACCCGCATGCACAATTTTAGGTTGCTATTTCTTTTGGTTTTTGAGTTATCGTGAACATTTTATGTTCTAATACTACAGTTGTTTTCTATGCTCCATATTTTTAGTCGTTACAGAATAGCGGCTTGGTGTGCTTCTGGTATTTGAAATGCCAAAATTATTTTAATAGGCAGAATCGGTCACGGGGAAACAGGATTTAGAACGGAGGGCTCAAAATTGAGTATATCTTTTTTTTTTAAATTGTTATTGTTTGGAATTTTAAAATTTTACATTTTAGTAATAAAGTAATGTCTGAACATTGATAACATCCTTTGACATCAAATGCCTCATATGAAAAATCATACACATCTATGGATAGGGATCGAACTCACGATTTTTGGCACTACAGACCAATGCTCTACCATATAATAAAACGACAAAGAGATAGTGAAAGATCATATGCATTGCACTAGCATAACATCTAAGGTAGCTCATTTGGTAGAGCATTGGCCTGGAGTGCCAGGGGTCGTGAGTTCGATACCCATCCCTAGGTGTGTATCATTTTTCATATCAAGCATTTGATGCCAAAGAATATTGTATCTTTTTTACCTTGATGCATCTCCTGACCATTTTTTTTCTGTAACTCTATAATTTTAATGTAATGATAATGAATTTTAAAATTGTTGCCAAGGTAATTTTATTTCATATAACTAGCGACCCGGGACCCGGCTTCGCACGGTTAATACACTTTGATCTGAGCTCATTGATAGGAGAATAGATAACATACAACCGCAAAATATATGGTTATATCCACACTATTACAACACTTCACATGCGAGAGTTTAAAAAAAATTGTATAATATGTAACTAAGGTGATATGTAACTTTGGCGTATTGACTTAATTAATTAAATACGTAAGCCATGAAAGTAAATTTTTTTTCGAAAGATCTTTATTATTTACACATACGAAATTTTAATTAGAATGTACTATACATATAAACCTTCCGGAAAAAAGAATCTACATGATGGTGAAAACCGTTTTAAAATCCATTAGAAGGAGTTAGCGGATAAACATACAGGCAGACGCGGAAGGAGACTTCCTACTATGTATATAGAATAAATAATTCTTTCCTCTGAGAAAATTCGTTTAATCTACGTTACTAATACGTGTCGAATTTTTATTAAATAGAGTCAATCGCATATTATTGTACATTGGTTAATATAAACAAACTAATTGAACGTCAATTCAAAGAACATATTCATTTGTTTCGAACGTGATATTATAATTGGGGGTAGGTAGTAGGTAGATACCTACTACATACAAGTTCTACTAACGTTCGTATATACTTAGAATTCACTCAGTCAATTCATCAAATCAATGAATATTCTAGAATGATTCGATTATGTATGTGCTATCATGTGTCGTAAAATGCAGGAGTCAGTGGTCGCTTATATGAATAATGTTTGGTATGGAGAGATTCACTCAGGGATGGATTCAGTGTGGAAATTTAAACTTATCTTCATTATATACAGTGAAATCTGGATGCGTAGGTAAACAAATCTCTCTATCAAGGATGCATTTGGAAGCTTCGACACTTATGATCCGCATTACTTGCATTAGTGGAACTAAACAACTTTATATGACATTTTTTGTTGTAATTATTGTTTGGTTCTTAGAAATTTGGTTGTGGTAACATTATTTTTCTAAGAACTTTTTGGGATACATATGTGTTTAGCGATTTTTCGAAGAAAATGCTGCTTTTAAGGGTGAAACGATTTACATTTATTACTGAAACTTAATGAATGAGACCACTATAATTCAAGTTCTGTTCCAAACCTTATTTGAAATCAAACCAAAAGTTTGTTGGTAGTTACAAGGTTACTCAGGGAACATGTACTGCACTCATAAGTATCTATTGAAAAAACTAAGATTTATAATCATTCTCAGACTCGTTCTGTAAATGTGACATTTTTTCTTTTAAGTGAGAAAAAACTACGGATTCCTTGAGATTTCAACTAACCAGGTTTCACTGTATTTCACTATATTCACTAAAGATGTTACTGATGTTATACATGGCTTGTATCGACGTGGCTTCGTAAAATATACGTGAGTGTGTAGAATACACTAGCCACGTTTCCTAGGAGTATATGATTTTCTTGCCTTATCCTGTATACAAGTCCATGCTATTATTACCGTCGTCATGGATTGTTAAATGGATCAATGATTATGCGCAATTATCTGCAGATTATCTGGCTTTGATATGGAAATCGGCACAGTGAACATATAATGCTTATTTGGCTCTTTTTAAGTCCGAAGCAATATGACTACATGGTTTCACTTATAGTCTAAAATTAAAGAAATGTGTCTGTTCGTTAATCTACCATACATATCCAACTTAAAGTTCAAATCTAAAAGCTTCAAAACATTCTATAGACATGCCTTTCTCGTCTTTCAAATTTCGAAAAATTAAGACTGAGTATATGGAATGTCTCGATTAGGTTTTTGAATGTGCTATATATATTGAAAACGTCGTTTGTCATCGTTAAACTCTCTATGATCACCATAGTTTATATTCCAATCCAATATGCTCATCTGACTATGATAAAGGCTTTTAATAATCCTTAACGGACCATTGTCTTATAACTATTAATTATTATTAATTTGTGGACATTCAATTTACATGTAATCCAATCCTGTTTATAATATCATAAGAAAAAAAAACTTGTTGAAGACACCTAGGCACTATATTGGATAACCCGGATGAAATCCGTATAGCTACCAACTAACTTTGATATTATTGCTTGTCTATCACATGGTAGCCTAGTGCGTAAAAATTATGCATATATACGTAATGTAAAGCCTGATGAATACAGTACTATACACGAATGATTGAAGATGGTTTTGGCCTGTGTATCTCAGGAACAAACAAAATTAAGCTGAAATTAAAACCGTAGTGTGAGACCCACCATCTGTCGTTTTCTCGCTTAGATATAGTCACAAAAACGACAATCTGGATAGTTTCGAATATTACAAATGCTGTAGTTGGTACAAATTTATTGTGTTGGTTTCTCAGGTGCAGGGTATTTCATATTTTACTTGAAACGCCCTGAAACTAATATTTCTGTTTTTGTCAAGTGTGAGTGCATGCCAACGTTTGATATTAGAATACCATGAT
This sequence comes from Nineta flava, assembly GCA_963920215.1. NCBI lineage: Eukaryota > Metazoa > Arthropoda > Insecta > Neuroptera > Chrysopidae > Nineta > Nineta flava. The sequence continues at coordinate 50,549,179 of OY986044.1, forward strand.
TTATGGAGGAATCACGTTTGTAAATCTTTTATAAAGTTTCTAACGATAATATGTCAAAGAACATGAACGACAAAATCGAATGTGATATGATTGCGATGAATTATTTTAAAATCCCTATAATTTTGGACGGGAAATTTCTAAAATTGTAAATTTGTGAAAGAAACTTTTATGCTACTTTTATATAACGATACTTTTGAACAACAATGGCTTCTCAAAGCAAATTCCCAGTGTTCACTTCGAAATCAGCAGTCACATAATTACTTGAAAATATATTACTCTAAACTATTTGATGTTTATTAAACATATTTCAAGTATCAAGAAAATTGCATCTCTTAATAAAAAAATTCACAGAAAACTATTTTTCAGTTTGTAAACTAACCATTTTCTATTTTAAACATATTCCCATAAACAATGTGTTCATTTCGTGTTTAAAATGTATTTCAAAGAGCATTTAACTATTCTAAATATATACAAAAGGACATATTACCCATTTCTGGACATCGTACAGAGGACTGAGAATATTGAGTTTTCACGAAAATTATAGCATGGTAATGTACACTCCCGTTCAATAAAATTGAACCAATCTGAAATGTTAATTTTCTTATATTTCATAAAATTCCTCACTTTTGTAACTCTCTGTATATTATTTATTTATAAACAAAGATAAGTAGTATATTTTTTAAATGTGAAAAAAGAAATGGAATTTCTATATTTTTTACTTATGTAAACAAGTCAGTGATACAGTAAGAATATGTAATGTAAATACATGTTACGTGTTATATCTCCCTTTTACGTATAAAAATAAAATAAAATGTTGTATCTGTCAAAAACATTTACTACAAGAATAATCAAAATTGTGAAAGACTGTGTCGGTTCAGGTCGGTTCAATTTTATTGAACGGGAGTGTATATTGTATATGATTACTTTAATTAACAATCAAAAGGTTATATGCACTGATACACATGTTTGGTTCCAACAATATACTAGTAGATATGTCTCTTTGTTTGTTTAATTGATTTACATAATTAATCATTGAACTACATCATTATGATAGACCACCATACACATAATATTTACAACAATATAATATAACAGGTACGGTAACTTCTATACATATTTCCAAAATAGTACTTAAGTAAAATTCTAAGAGACCGGATTTTGGAAAAGTTAAAGCGTGATGCGAAACAGTACAGCTTAAAATAATTGAAGGAATACGAAAATAAAGTTTTTTGTCCGTCTTTCAATGAAACCTTTTACAATTAGCGGAACATCCTATATCGGTTTAAAGCCTATTAATTTATCCAGTTTTCCAAGCATTAAAAACAATTCATTGATTCAGCGAATTAAAATGGTCCCTTGAAAATTTGACTAAAGTTTTTTGCAAAAGATTTTGACACCCAATATTATTCGGCACTTAACCTTTCTGACAAACCAGATAGTCCGTCTTATTGAAAATTTTTTGATTTTTCGAATGTTGGAAACTTAATCTTATTTCAAACACTATAAGACAATTTGCAGAAGAAAAAAATGGGAGAGAGATAGACTATGTCTTTATAGAAACATTTTGGTTGAAAATTCTATATAGAATTACTGGTATTATTTTGTCTGTACTTTTACGGAACACCCTGTATGTCTTTATAGGTATAATGTATGTATATGCGTGTGTTCTGGAGTCCATAGCGTTAGTCTGATGACAATGAAATTTGGTTGGAAAGCCATGAGCTTTCTGTATTTGAAAGACAATCAATTCCCTAAAATTAAAACTTATTGTTCTCAATAAATTTTGTGTAAGGACCTTGTTCTCAAAAAATGTATACTTTGAAAACGTTCATTTTTAATCAAATAGACTTAATTACTCAGTTTTCATCTCTTTTTTTTTTCTTCGGCATTCCAACTGTGAATAAATGGCTTACTATTTGATAAACACAAGTTGACCTTCAAATGATCTTCAATGCCAGGGTTATGGTCAAAATCAATGTCACCATGAGTGTTCCTCTTCCGAACACAACAACTTTTACAATGGCCATGAAGAAATATTCAAGTGCATTGGAATAAGATGCTTTATGTTACAGCAGATATGCTCAATTTCTGAAATAAGTCAATGTTTAGCTGTAATAAGTCTTCTATAGCTGTTGCCCTGATTGTCAGGAGCATACTCCTTAAATATATAAAATGTTTTTCTCAAAAAGATAAATCACTTTTCTTTATAATAACATTTAATTGATAACATGTTAAAGTGTATGATAAACATTTTATTCATACACTCCATAATTTCAGCTTAAGTATAAAGCTGCCATTTTTATTATACGTGCATATAACTGTTATTCTTCTTCTTGACGTCACACTAGTTACTCTATTATTAATGAAGGTTATATAGAATTAATTAAATGTCAATTCTTATAACGGCTTGAAATGTTTCTACATCAAAATTAATAAACATTTAATCTTAACGTGTTACTTTACTGACGTAGCAATTGTAAAACAAAATGTGATGTTATTTTTCCAATAAATTTAAAATATGTTTTTTATTTCTATTATACGAATATCATAAATTCGATTTAGTGAGCGCATAAAATAATGCTTGATCGAAACGATTAAAACGTGACGTAAGAGAATATATCCCGGGGAAAACAAAAGTTTACAAAACATATATTTATCTATTTATTTAAAATGTAGTACGGTTTTAATGCACGAATAGATGATGCGAGATCACTCAATTAGTCGAATTGAACGCAGTCAGTTAGAATTAGAATGGATTTATATAAATAGTAATGAGTTTTTCAGAAATATTGAAGATGTCAGTATGTATAATTTTTAAGCATTTCAGAATGTCAATGAAAATTCTTTAAAATCAAAGAAATACTCAATAAATTCGTTGAGGAAAAATAAGGCTGTAAATCCGATCTCGATACGCTCTAGGCGAGATCTAATCCTCATATATTCACACTATTAATTCGCTTCCATTCCATACGCTCTTGGTTTGCGCTCTTAACTATATTTATAAAATAATACGATATTAAGTATCACAGTTAATTAATGGTAAATAACAGATAATTAATAATGGGCAATTAGGAGTAGATTAATCAATTTCATAATAAATAATTACCTCTTTCAAAAGTCCAAGTTTTTATGGTTGCTTGTTTTTATATTATTATTTTTTATAATAAATTTTATCATTTATAATTATACTTTTATTTAATAAATAAATATAATTATTATTATTGTAATAAATAAATATGATTTATATAATTAATATATTTTCAAACATTACACATTACCAATACAACTGATCCATAGTGTGAATTGATTGTTTCTCCTGTGAACATATTTTATCGAATCGAGAGCATATCGAGAGTGGACCTATTGGTTTTTGTTCCTATGACATCTGGTGGCAAGAATAAGAAATAGAGTAATCAGGCTCAACTGCGTTAGTTTCATAATCGTTAAGAGGGTTTTGTTATTAAAATAAGACAATTATTATTGTGTTAATGAAATTCATCTTTTTTTATGAAAAATAATAATTATGGTATGAGGTTTTTTCCAAGAGAAACGAAAGACATAGCACATTGTAGTGTGTATGGAGGCTCAATTTTTATAATCGAGTGTAATTCCACCTTCAATAGTTTCCAAACAATATGTATTCTTTGTATACATTGTTTATCCTATTGTTTGTTGTAGAATCAATTGACAAAAAAAATGAAGTAAAAACAAAAATATATTTAAAAACTTCAAAGGAATTCGAATGGGAATTCGAATAGAAAAAATATAAAAAGTTAAATAAATATATAAACACACATCTGTCTGTCGACTTTGATTCAATAATAATATATTACGTAACGCTAAAGTCGACCATACACGTATGGTATTTAAAATAAATATTTTTTATAGCGAATTTCCTCCAAAAATACAGCTATTGTTTTTGTAACAATGATGGAATTTCATAAAAATTTCTTCAAATGTCCATCGATCTTTCTTCAAATTTCTCAAAATTTCTTCAAATGACCTTCTAGATATTAAAAATAATTACCGCTAAAATTTATATATATATATATATATATATATATATATATATATATATATATATATATGTATATATATATATATATATATATATATATATATATATATATATATATATTATACAATATACATATATAAGTTTATGTGCCTGTGGATTTTCTAGCGGTCACAGTTTCCATCTGATTGGAATACAATTTGGTATTCGATGCGCTTTTGGTATTCAAATGGTCAAGTTCGTTAATGGGTAAAATCGGACAAGGGGAAAGAGAGGTTTAGAGGAAGGCAGAAACACAAAATTTGGCATATCTCCCTTAATATTTGAAAAATCGAAGAAACGAAGTTGTAGGTAATTTGTTTTACTATAATTTTATTTCTAACAATTTCTTCTGTTATAATATTTATAATATTTTGCTCTAATATTTACAGAAACATTTACAATTTAAGATTGAAAGTTAAAATTATAAATATCTCTGTATACATTAGAGTTTGAGAAAAAGGATAAGGTAATGAATTGTAGCAAACTGGATTTTCTACAAACTTATTCTTCATTCATTTTTCTATTGTTCTAATATTAAAAGAGATATTTTATATTTTGTGTTTTCTTCTTTCTCTATCCCCTTTTTTTCCCCTCGACCTATGCCATTTAGTAATAAAATTAGCCTTGCAAATAAACGTAGGGGATAATTTATGTATTGTAAGGAGAATTCGCTTAGTTGAGACAGCTCCTGCGTAACGAATTTATTTTTTACATATATTTTCCTAACTGAACAGTATTTAAACATTGGTGATGGTAGATGGAACTGATTTGAGTTGTTTTATTGAATACAATTTATGTTTCATTTGTGCCAGTTTTTTAACTACATACGAAATAAATGCTTCAGATGGCTACTTGGCGTCGAGTAGTATATTGCGTCGTTTTTCATTTGTAAATGCTAGTCTCGGCCATATAAAATGTACCTCCACTATACATAAAAAGTTAAGTTAAATTGACAGATAGTTTCCGAGATATGCTATATTAAGATATTACCTTGTAAACCGCTCACCAAATTGTTACAGAATCATTGTCGGATTTTTCGTTTCAATTGCACGGAATTGTCGTTTCCTAAATAGGCTTTTGTTACACGATTTTGGTATGTCTTGAAAATCAGTGAATGGATTCGGTTTGCGATCTTTCAGCATAATTATTAGCCTACAAACCTACAATAACCCATTAATTTTAGTCATGAACATTACAAATTGCCACAGTATAATTCCAATTATCTGGGTCGCTTTGAGGAACAAGTTTTCAAGTCGTTTTTGCAACAGCGAGCATTGGGTAACCCTCTTGTAGGGTTGAGTATTTGTGACAAAAAAAAAAACGACGAAAAACGAGAAAATCAAAAGTTTACCTTCAATCTTCGTCAGTATACACAAATTCTTTGTTGGAATGACCATTTTTTCTTCTTTATTCAATTGTTCGTATTTTTGATTATCCGGATCGGATCCGGCTCGAATATACGTAATTAATTTTTTCATACATTTTTTGTGAATTTATCGTTTTTTGTATGATTTGTTGCCATACATCCCATATATATAGGCTGTCTTTACCGTAAGATACGCTTTATTAAACTTTATTATTTATTTTCATTTCGGATATTTATAGAAAAATCTAAAAAATATATATTTATATTTCCGTTTGATGGTGACAGACAACATCATCATCGGCTTATTATTCATCTTAGATAATAAACCGAATAGACATGATGTAAAGAAAAACATTTATGTTTTAGCGCCTATTAAGAGAGTATATTTAAAGAGATTGTTAATTGAAGAGGGTGAATAATGGATGCCAATTTGATATACTCTTACCAATCTGTACCATACTTTTAGAGTACTCACTCGTATGTACTATAAGATGATGGGCTCCATAATTTCATTTCGGTGGCCTGCATTGCTTCATACCTATGTAAAAAGATTGTATGAGGTTAAACTTAAAATTAAAATCAAAGAAAATAAGTGAAAATAACAACTCACGAATTAATTGCTTAAATACCCTGAATATACAGAGTTTATGAAAAAAGTTTCAAACGAATATTGTTTTTTTTTAAAAAGGGAAATTTTTATTTTCATTTTTTTCTATCTGTTACTGTTTTAAAGATGGGTATTTCCCTCCACCCTGGACGGGGGGAAGCACAGTCCACTTTATTTTGACCATTCATGAACTTGACGTTATTTTTTAGCTTTAAAACCCCTACAATTTCAGCTTGTTATCTCTTTTCATTTTTGAGTTATCATGTCTACAGACGGGTTTACGAACTTACGAAAATGAATTAATTGATCAATATTTTCAACTAGTACAAAGTTGTTACTCAATATACCCGTGTATATATTAAAAATATCGGGTTTACAAATTAATAGCGTCTGGAAAAAGTTTTGATTAGTCGATTTACACTCGATTAGTATAGAATCCATTTTAAAGGAATCCGGATGCTTAGTTGGTCGAGCGATCTTATTGCATTCGTCAACTCACTGGACAACCACTTGAAAATCTGCCTCAGACCTCAAAATATTGCTTCGGCAATCAAAATATCGCTTGCAATCTGACTGCTTAGCGCACTGACTATATTGGAGAACTTTCATCGGCACCAACTGGGTTGCCCCAATATCGCCTAGTGAATGGGTTCTTTTAGCTAGTAATTACGATTACACACCTGAGATAACTTGAATTCGTATATGTGCCAAATATAAAAGAAATTAGAAATCGAGGAGCATTTTTCACTATAGAGATAGATTCATATTTTGTGATTAAGAATGTACATTAAGCCTGAGCAATACATTTTTGTTTTTATAAACGCAGGTCACTATACTTACTGTGCAAAAAATAAATAATTAAATCAACAATTAAACGTACAAAACAACGATGGTAGGTTTTCCACCAGATAGATAAACCCATCAAACATGTACCTGCCTGCCTCATTTTAAACTTCGTTGATTCAGCAATTAAGAGCGACGGCTACGGCCGCAACATGCTTTTTATTACTAGATAGATAGTAATAATAATAATCATACAGTTTTACAGCGGAAAAAAAGTTTGAAAAAGTTCAAAATAAACAACATAAATAAACATTAAAAATTCATAAAATGTATTTAGTGCAGGGATGTACAAATGGTGTCAAAAGTCGAGTTATTTCAAAATTTTATAATTGATTTTTTGCCTTATTTACGCGGTTTTCAAAAAAATGCTTCTGATTAAAGTGATTATTCCAAAATACGAATAAATAAGGCACAAATAAATTATAAAATATTGGAATGATAGCTCGACTTGTGACGCCATGTTGTACAACGTAAAAAGTGTTGAACTGATTTAAAATTTGTATTTCTTCGATAAGAAGAGATCCAATCGAAACAATGTTTTAAGAGCATGGGACTTCGCAGTTTTTACTGGGAAAATGATATTCGGTCAAATATTCTGAAACTTTTGAAATCATTCTGATAAGAAGTTATAATAGGCACAATTTCCAAAAAAGAGGGATCACGATGGGGGGTGGGGGTTTAAGATAAGAGAGATAATTAAAAAATTGCTTTTATTTGGTTCATTTAAATATTAATTCCTTAAAAAATCGGGTTAATGGATAAAGGAGATCGTTTTGAAATCTTTCATAAATTGGGATACCAAATGATGGAAAGATCCTTACGTCCGAGCCCCTGATTGCATATTTAATAGCCTTGCGTAGATCCATTATTATTTTATTATTTTGTTCTATTAGTTTTTCGGAAAAACACGCTTAAAATCTGCTGGTCCTCCTCTTTGCCACTCAAAAGACCGTCCAAAAAAATTTGAAAATGTTATAATGTACATTGAAAAATGGGTGTGGTTTGAACCAAAATTATCAGATTTTAAAATTCTAGCGCGATCTAATGTTATAAAAAAATTAAATGTTTTTTACTACATATTTCGTAGTTTTTACACATATAACAAAACTTTAGTGTTCTGTGGGTTGCCTATTTAAACAAGAGGTTCAAAGATCATATTATACTAAACATAAATAATTTTATATTAATTGTGAAGGTAACTTGACCGTGTTTTTGAATGAACATCGCAATACCGATTCAACGTTTTTAAAGGAATTAATTCAATTTGTAGAACTTAAGGTAGTTGTTGCCTCACGCTCGCTCAAATTTACGAAGAAATTATAAATTGAACAATAATTAATTAAATACATAATGCATGTGATGTTAAAATTTGAAGACAATTTACCACAGCAAACGTGAGATAATTGCAATTAAAAATGATACTTTTTGGTATATACAGTATGGGAGAAACGTTGGAAAATGACAAATTTTATTCTTGTTAGTATTGATGAGAAAATTTCCACATTTATGAAAACCTAATATCTATTAGAATTATATATATATAGTAACTATAGAAAAAATCTTAATGCCTTACCATACAGTTTTGCTGATCAATTAGAAACAATAACATACTTACTGAATACCAGTCCAAGTGGCCGAGCGGTTTAAGGCGTTATGCCTGCGCAGTATGCACACTTGGAAAATGGGAGGTTATGGGTTCGAATCCCGACATCGGCCGTTTGTCAATTATTCAGAGAAAAGAAACGAGCGGATAATTGACTAAACTGTCGGCGTATGGACAAGAACGAAGTAACCGCCTATGCTTGAGAAGGTTTTCTGCAGTTTCCTTCACCAACTCCAGGTGAATATCGGCATAGTTCCAATCATAGTCGGCTGCAGCCGCATATCTTACTCATTCCTAGTCTATACACAAAAATTCCTTCCACTCCACTCACATCCTCACATCCTCATCCTCACAAGCATCACAAAGGACCTTTTGGTTGAAGTGTAGCCCTTCCAGGGCAGCCTCTACAATCTATCTATCTATTTACTGAATTATTTTCAGTGTTGGCATAATAGGGAATATGCATAAAAATTTTTTTCACTTGAATTGAAGCATGTTTACTTGACAAATGTCAAGGTAAAATTACTTTTTAAATAACTTTAAAAATAAGCGAGATATGAATGATTGAAAATCCCGATTATACAAAGAGGGTGATAGCCCTCTTGATATGTTATGTGACGTCATATTACACTTTCACCATTGAAAATACACGTAAAACTCCGTTTTTAGTATTTTTGCAAGAAAGAGACAGATAATTATCTTTAAAGGCTTCTAGCTTCCTTGATATTTGTCGGGTTTTAAATATTATTACAGTATTAATATTATTTTCATATTCTGAAATTAAATGTGAAAAAAAATTTTTATGCGTATATCCTATTGTCGGGGACTTAAGCTAATATTTTTGAATTGGATTGTTGGGAGTACTGACCTCCACATAACTGGACAGAGTATACTTTTGAGTATATACGTGAAATAACGGACCCAATGCAGAGCTGTTTAACCGCCTCAACTAGCCAAGGTACTAAAATCATATGTGTGTAGTGGAAACACATGTGACAGCCATACATACATTAACACACATTCTTATCACACATATATGTCGAGCTGAATCAAATATTAGTGACCTTGGCTAGTTGAGGAGCGCTACAATTGGGTGTAACATGAAATAATCTTTTATATAGACGTCAGTGTTTGAGAGGCAACTACCTTAATGAAATGAATCGATTTTTCAGTTCGATATGTGTTCCGTTCATCACTACTCGTAAATATAAGTCGCGACTATATTACATATCAATGGGGTCAGGGGTGAATAAAATAATAAAAATGAATACAATATTTTTGTTTTGTTATTTTATAATAATTGTTCATAAAAAAATTATTCGATGATAAAATTTTTTTATGATACTTCAATTCTATCTATATACTACTGTTTGGTTCGCTTAAAGTACGTATGATATAGCTTTATTAACATCACAGTCGTTAAAAAGCTTTTGGCTTTAATTATTTTCTGGTTGCATTATTGTATGTGTTGTAGGGGTCGGGGAATGGGGGGAGGTTAGTATATTGTATATTATAATGTTTTTAGTTTAATAATCGTGAGTTTTATTAAAAATATTTTTGTTAAAATGTTTTTATATTTATTGAAATATGTTTTGTTACTAAATTTTATACTTTCTGTACAATGCAATTTTATTTGTTAGATGATTCGGGATGAATTGCTTTAATTTCAGTAGTACTAATAATAGGCGGAATTTATATCACCTGGGGGTATTGTCTGCCATCATCTGGTAGAAAATACGATTCATACGAACTCTGACTTTCCGGGATATTGATGTAGCCACATATATGCTATGCGGAGAGTTTATAATTTAACACTATCTTGATGTATATAATATTACTTTATTTTTTACTATTTATATTGTTTTTGTAAATATATTTATTTATTTTTTATTGTTTTTGTAAATATAGCGTCTATCCATTCATTACTAGTATGGTTGCTTATTAGATTATACTAACAAAGATGACTAGCGTTTACTTAATTTGACATTAAAGTAATATGTACATAGGTAACTTTGTGATACCGATATGGTAAATTCGGTATCATTCACATCTTGATGGGAATTGTCTCCGAAATTTTGACATATTTTTTAGAAACACATATACTTATTCAACCATTACCAGTCAAAGTGAGCATATGGTCAAATGCGCTCTGCTTTGAACTGGAAGGTTGCGGGTTCAAATTCCGGCGTTGGCAGTTTGTCAATTAACATAGAAGGACTAAACTGCCGCCGTATGAGCAAGATCAAAGTAACCGGTAATGATTGTGAAGTTCCCATCCAAAGGATTTGATAGTACCCATCAAAATTCGCTGCAGTCACACAATCGATTAATATCTTGTTTGTATATAATTTCTGGCCCGCTACCCACATCATTAATGTATCGTGATTGAGATAAATAAAGGTTTCAAATAAAAATGATGATATGGGTGGCCACAGTCATACTTTCTTCTTCTTATTATTATTATTGATAAATTTAACGTATTTATGTCTGTTAAAGGGGGGGGGAGTGGATACCAGATACTCACCCCATATACCCCAAAGGTCAACCACCTCTTCGACTAATTTAAATCTTCACTAGGTAGCTACGTCCTTGTAAGAAGGTTGACTGCCCTATGGTCTTGTAGTATGTACGTTCGTCAGGCAACACGATGTCCGGAGGGTCCGCCTGTCTTCCGAGTAAGGGATCAGTTCATCTTTCATGTAGTATCCTGGTCATGTAGAGCTCCGTACCTGCACCGCACGGATGTACAACCTGCTAAATAAATTATACACTAACTTCAAGGGATGTTACTTGAAAACATTCTGATGCGATCTCAATGTACGAAGGGTGCCGATGATGACAGGAGGTGATATGGTGTCTAAGATGAGACCTGCAAACCGGAATGGTGGAAAGATATGACTGTGGGGCGTTTATAATTATTACTATTATTATTATACATCCCCACCAATTGATGTAACATATAGAAAATATAAGTAAAGTTTTATAAATAGTACATGGAGGTGAAGAGCTACGACAACAAAAATGTAAATTGATATAGAATTTAATTTATTCTGTATATGTATTCAATAAAGAAAACTGTATGTTTTTACAAATAAATGACGTTAAAGTGATCATAACCAATGAATATTTATGTAATATCTGTGTATTCACAGTTTATAAATGAGTCATAATAATAATAATTCGTAATAATAAGTAATCATAAAAACTCGAAGGTAGCTTACAGTAGGTAGTATATACTATATAGATATACTATAAGTATATACTACTAACTACGTAGGTCGTAGGTGGTATAAAACGTAGTTTGAAGAGAACGATTTTTTTTCCTGCGAATATTATAGAAACTTTTTTATGAATTAATAATTTATATGATCAATTCATTTTCTGAATATTCTCTTCATATTCATCTATGCTGATACAAGGTGTTCAAAAATTGAATTTAATTATTAGACTATTTTGTAGAAAAATGTTTATTTTATACCTCTCCGATTTTCAAAAAACTTTTTGTTTGTTTCATATTTGTAACGCTTAAAAATATTGATCGAAGAAAAATAAAGCTATAAACTGACTTCAAGTTCGTGAATGTGCAAAATTGGTCACTGTCTTCCACACAAAATCGCCAAACTCAATAGTTTTACATCAAGTTTAGCTCAAACGTCTGCAATTATTTATTGCTGTATATACATAAAATTAGATATATTAAATATGGCCATGATGCTACAGCCAATGAGCAGTCAGTAAGGTATGTCCATATTTCAAATAATTGAAATTCATATATATAATTTATATTTGTTGAGTTTAAATTATTTTAAACATGGTCACACTTTACTGAGCACTTATTGGCTGCAGCAACCCAGGTAACTTTCACAGTCACTCAGTACACTCACAATACACAATACACAGTACACTCATTGTTCTAGAACTCAACTCATTGCTGAAAGTGTATACAGAGTAAATGAACAAATAAATTTTCCCGAATTGTTGCATATTTTGGCTGTTATGTCACTAATCGCGACATTTATGTACAATTCCAATAGTTGAATTCTTAAGAATGGTTTTAACTTTTAGTTAGATTGCTGTAATAAGTGCTAAAACATTTGTTCTCAACTGTTTTCGATACATTCTATATCTTTGAAAGGTTAAAATAATTCAACACCTTTTTGGAATTATATTAAAAATGTTTTGGTGTATCTAGTTTTATTTTTCCGTTCGTTCGTTGTTCGTGCTACAACGATTTGTTTGGCTTTGTACTGTATAACACATACAGTAAAAGTTTGGTTGTGAAAATAGTAGCTTGGTACTTTAGTAAAATACATTCGGGTTTCAATTTATCAAAATATATATTTTAAAAAAAGTACATACTCATGAGTTTTTTTTGTTCGGCAACTAACTAAAATACGTGGGTAAGCCAAATAAGTAGAATGTGGGTAGGTTGATGTGTTGTTGTAGTCAATCCTGGTACTCGTGTATTCAGCAACAACCTTATATACTACGCTATGTATTATTATGTCTGCTTTTTTTTATCTTTTAGCTTTTTTTGTGTGTTTTTGTGAGTCTCATAGATGGATTATTTAATATTCAACAGAGAACTGTCTAATAGTATAATCAAAATAAATAGGAATTAACTTCGGAGTTATTTCTAAGAGACTACAAAATCTATTATGTTTTATAAAGGTATTGTTTGCCGATTTTTCGACATTGAATTTTGATCATATCGTTACGTTTTGCAGTTCCCTGATGGAAAATCAGTCGATATACACTCCCGTTCATAATATTTGTACCAGTTGCACCATGCTAAGTGTTACTGTGTGTTAATTACATTTATTTAGTGATATGTACACTTAAAATGTAACCTACTGGTTTCATTTTTATGAACGAGAGAGTACATATAGATTAAACTAAGAAGACTAATTATGATAACTCTGAAGCCTACACTGTGAAGTATAAGATACAGGAAAATCTCTCAGATACCTTTGAAAATAAAAGAGGTCGAATACTGGGTGACACTCTTTTAATAAGTTTATTTAACCTCTAATAACAATACGCAACCAGGAAACTAAGAATAAATCTGAGGGGAAATATTTTAAACAAGACAGTACAGTTTGTTGCTTTCGCCGATGATGTTACACTTATTTGTAGAAAACATAAGGTAATTTTAGAAATTTTTTCGGAATTACAAAAAGCGTCGAAAAAAGTTGGACTACTTATAAATTTTGACAAAACCAAAATTTTAATATTCAAGGGGAATCATAACAGAAAATTATGAGATGACTAAGCACATAAAGTGACAAATTTCGCCTGGAAACTGATGATTTTCTGCAATACAAAAGCTACTCTGAACTAAAAAAGCTACTCCACTTTGGCTTCAAAAAGTGATCCTTTTTGAAGCCAAAACGTGGGCACTAGTTAAAAAAGACATTTTAAGGATTTGGGAAATAAAGTATTTAAATATCACAGGAAATTAGTGCAGTGCAGAATTATGAATTAACTCATAAATTAAATGAATTAACTCAAATTAAATGAAATTAGAAACATGAAATTTGGAGGATATATTCCTTAGACAGTGGATGTTTAGAAAATTTGAAAGGTCAGTTTGTTTATCTTTTGACAAATAATTTATTTTTAAAATTTTGTAAATGCAATTGCAATTTTTGCAGGGCGAAGCTGCAACGGGCATTGCTAGTACATTTATAAAGCGATAATACATTTAACTTCAATGTATTATTACAATGCTACGATAATTTGTATGCTCTATTTAGAGCTGTATGTAAGAGTGATACAGAAGAGAACAGCGCCTTAGCTAACTAAACTGACAAGCCAGTCAATTTATCTCATATACTGTTTACTATCGATAAACTGAGCGAGAGAGTGAATATAACATGCTGTAACTAACATCCCGTAAATTACCCTGTAAATACGATCCATCAAAAATGTGTTGGTATATTTAATGATTAGATATAATGTCGATTAGGTTGCGCGTGATGATCATGTATCCATGCGAGGGGCACATAGCAGTAGCACAAGTGATGATGGTGTTTTGAGATAAAATTTTACACAATGAAAATTGATATCTGATGTGTGTATGTATTTTCTGGAAAATTTATGTACTTTCCGCCTGTCCATCGATTTATCCATTCTATATATATTAGTATACGTACACATATATACATAATACTCAACAATATACACGTATATTTACAAGGTGTCTCAGAATAACGAAAACAGATGACTACCTGACATTTTCTCGGTGTCTAAATAAAGCTTAAAATGAATTCAAGTTTGTGATTTTGACAATATAAGATCTTTTATCTCCTCAGGGGATCAAATATCCATCTTTAAAACCGAAAGAGATTAAAAAAATAATTTAAAGACAAAAAAGTATCCTTTCAAAAGTTTTTCGTAAACTGAGTATATACCGGGTATTTAATCAATTATAATCAATATCTCATCGAGAAAAAAAATTTTTTCGTTAGCAATATTTTGTGTTATGAAAACTCCAAAGAAGATTGGGAAATTGGCTGATACCGTCATTGACTCTCGTTTTTCACACTGCAGTGTGAAAAATGCCCTAAAACAAACACCTCCCTTAATAAGGAAGATGCTCGCTTCATGCCAACCGTCATTCTTGGTCTACTAATTAAATGAATCCTAGAGAAGATACAAAACACTCTCATCATATAAGAATAATTTTTCCGGAATGAATTAAACATCGTTACCGCAACTGCTAGTATATAGGGGAAATGGATCTAATACTGCACTATGGCCAAACCCGACATCTCTCTGATTACGAGAGACATTCTACAGAATATCCTAAAATAGTCTTCAAAAAGGGATCATTACGATGTATCCTTAATTACGATACAAACAAAATTATATTCTCGTCCTAGTAATAACCCTCCTCTCCATTCAAATCTAGTAGACAGCAAAAACGAAGTAGGTCCGGTTGGATAATTTTAGCTTTAACTTGTTTATTTTCAATCCTCTTCTGTTCCAATACAAATCATTCAATAAAAGATCTCTTTGATAAACGAATAGATAAATAAGCTTGAGATAAATTCTCATTTCTTCAATATAAATTAAAGCGAATTGCATTCAAATGTAATAGATTACAAAGCTGAACTAGATTCAGTTTCACAATCATTTTCTGACATCAAATATCAAGTATTGAAAATTGTTTATTTTATTGCAATAAAACTTTAAAAGTTATTCTGGAACATTATGTATGTTAGGATCGTTATCATCATTATCATTATTATTGCTGACGAATACGTTAAACTCGAATTCGTGTATTCGCAAACTCGGCTCATTTATACATATATTTATCTATATCTATATATATATATATATATATATATATATATATATATATATATATATATATATATATATATACATATATATTATACAATACACACATATATCTGTTTTATTCGTTTAAAATCTAAAATGCAAACATTTATCAGAGAATTATTCAACAATAAATAATATTTCCCAACCATTAGTAATAGTAGGTAGTACTAGAGAAATATTTTAAACTTATACACATACAATATATAGTAGTACTATGATCATATAACGTTTAAAAACATTTCCATATACAGTATGTTTCATGGGAAATCAGTCCTAATGATATACTAACATTATTATCCATACTAATATTATAAATGCAAAAGCAAATCTGTTTGCCTGGCTAAGAACCCTGGGTAACGATATATGCCACATTAAAAAAAAATCAATCCTGAAGTATGAGTTGTACTATGGACTACAAAAGTTGATGTTATTTTTTTAAATTTTATAGTTGATTTGTGCCTTATTTGTTCGGTTTTTAGTAGAAATTTTTTTTCGAAAACCAAATGAATCAGGAACAAATTAAGTATAAAATTAAAAATTATCAACTTTTGTGGCCAAGTGTACATTAGATCTAATTGATGTGTTATTATTGTTTCTATAGGCGTATATTTCTTAGGACTATGACATCTGGTGGCAAGAATTAGAAACAGAGTAGTCAGGCTCAACTGTGATCTTTACATATGAAACTTATTTTTTGCTATGAAAAATATAACTAATTGTTTGAATGTAGCCTGACTAAAGCCGCCATATTGTAATATGACGTCATAAGTATTTTTACCAATAGAAATGCCTGCCTGCATTAACAAAATTTTGAAAATAAGTTGCCTAAAATTAAAAAATTGATGTCACGAACTGACAAAATTGTTGACGAATTTGATAGAAGTTAATAATATGCTTGTGTATGACATAGATAGATGTATATAACAAGACAAAAATGTATCAAAAAATCTTCATCCATTGTAAATGCGAAAGTAATTTTGTCTGTTTGCCATAACTCCATAACGATAATTCCAAAACAAGATAACAAACTGAAGTGTGGGTGTGTGTGTGTGTCTGTGTACTAAAGTTAAAGAGTAAGTTCAAGTTCGTGAATGGGCAAAATCGGACTGTGCTTTCCCCCGCTAGGGGAGAAATCATCCATCTTTGAAACCGTATGTTATCAATAACTTAATAAAAATTATGAGAAAACTCATTCAAAATTTTGAATTCACTAATTTTTCAGTTGAATTAACCTTATTAATTTGGTTTTTGGGAAACTGTGTCGAATAAAACTTGTTAGTATATTTATAATTAGCTGATACCCGGCCGCTTCGCTCGGCACGGCCCGGCTTCGCATGGCTAATTACTACACTGTGATCTGAGCGCATTGATCGGAGAATCGATAACATACAACAGCCAAATATACGGTTATATCCACACAATCCCTCACATGTGAGAGTTTCAAAAAAAATTGTATAATATGTAACTAAGGTGATATGTAACTTTGGTGTATTATAATTAAATACGTAAGCTATGAATACTATATATAATACTATTTTAATAAATACTATACATATGTACCTTCCGGAAAAATTTCCTACATGATGGTGAAAACCTTTTCAAAATCCGATACGTAGTTTAGAAGTAGCTAGTGGATAAATATACAGACAGACGCGGAAGGCTACTTTTTGTTATACTATGTACAGATGAACAGCCTTTATTGGCATCATTTTGACGAAAACCGACTGAACAATGCACAAATCAATTATTATAAATTTTTTTGAAACGAACGCTACTTTTGTGGCCCATAATACTATTGTTATTGAATCATATAGTATTTGATTGTAATTGATCATTTTAATTCACAAAACATTGTGTCGATTTATTCTCCACATCCTTATGTGTCTTGTTTTTGAACATTGAATGTTATAAAATCCATTATTTATATGAATAAATACTTTCAAATACGGAATAATAATTTATCCATACGAGTGAGTAGAGATTCTTTCTCTCTATAACATGTATCTATCTGTGTTCAAATATTTTACATATCATATTTTCTATACAATGATTTTATTACCATAGAGAATACAAAATAAATTTAGAATAATTATTCAAATATATATAATAAGCTCATAACATATTACATAAAACGACAGAATCTCTAATAAATACAAGTAAAATTAATAATTTAAAAAGCACCCCCCTTCCCCCCAAATAATATGAAACATAATAAGAACTTCCCGTTACCTTTACCAAATTTATATGTAAAATGATAATGTTAATAATATGCATATACATCATCTTGAAAAGCAGATGATAATCTTCAAATGACTGAACATATTTTTATTAAACAACTAGCGATCCGGTTAAAAACTGGCTTCGCACGGTTAAATACTTTGATCTGGGCTCAATGATCGGAGAATCGATAACATACAACAGTCAAATATATGGTTATATCCACACTATTACAACACCTAACATGTGAAAGTTTAAAAAAAATGTATAATATGTAACTAAGGTGATATGTAACTTTGGTGTATTAACTTAAAATTAAATACGTAGCCATGAAAGTAAATTTTTTTCAAAATATATTTATTATTTACACATACGAAGCATTAACATATGACGAAATTTATTTTTATACCGGATATATAATATATACCAGGGTATATTACGTTTAGTTCCGTTTTTATAAGGGTTGAAAGTATTCATCACAGAAAAAAATTTTTGGTATATATATATGTTCATAAAAGGACCTAAATAGTCCATTTCCGCAAATGTGTATGTCAGTCTGTCCGCCCGTCCGTACGTCAACACGATAGAGCAAAAATTTAAAGACAAATTTTGTTAGAAACTTTAAGCAATATATTTAAGCAATTATATTAGCAAGCAATATTATTTAAGTTCTTGGCCTTTTTTTTACTTTAATAGCTTATTTATAGTTAGGTAGAGCCGTTTTTTAAACTCTGTATATAGAGGTCTCGTGAGTGTTTCACAATAGATATATATATTTAAAAAAAAAAGGGACTGTCAAATACCCCTATTATATTTATACGTTGTTAATCTATATTCATTTTTCTTCATCTATGGTTTTTTTTATTTATCCGACATTTTTTCAACCGTATTAATTTATATACGGTAAATTGTTATTTTTAAAAGTTTGTACAATTAAATAATTGCATTACTGAAATTATCTCTGAAAATAAAAAAATACACCTAAAATTTTATGATCATTTTCGTCCATACTTTCGTCCATTATTATTATTCATTAGTACCCGGACTTGCGCTTTGTAAACTTCCAGATTGTTATTAGATTATAAAGGGTGGTGCATAAGTAACTTTATGATTTATTTAATGATTGCGTATTTGTGTATTATTTGGTTTTAACACGTGAACCAATTGAATCATGTATGGGAAAAGACGTAACGTATGTAAATTCTTTGCAAAGACCACCTAGACATCACCAACTGCTGAGAACGACGCCTGGTAGAAGTTTCGGGGTTTTCCTCAACACTTGCTTGCTCCCAAGCAATGTTCACATCATTTCGAACTGCACGAGATTTTCCAGCACGCGGAAAATCACAGACAGCCCCATGTTGCTGAAAACGCTGAACCAATCGGTAAATTGTCGGAACATGAAAGAAATTTCGATATGATCTTTGTGTCTGAATAATCGAATGCTGACTTTCAAAATAAAATTAAACAAATTTGGTTCTTTGTTCTGTGCTGAGTCTTTCCGTCGTAAATTTCCCAAGTTTTTCTAAGTTAATTCTGAAAATAAAAGAAAAAAAAAACGTAAACAAAAAATTTATTCACTAATTTAATCATAACGTTACTTATGCGCCACCCTATAGTTTTATAATAAACCATTGTAATCTAATCAGAAAAAAAATGTTTTGCGTCTAGGACTAGAGCAAAACTAGTATATACAATAGCAATAAATATTCATATCTAGAGCACGGTAGTGCGCAAGGCCGAGTTACAATGTTAAATTCCCATTTAAAATAAGAATACCAATGATTGCCGATTCTCACATAACCGATCGTTACATAAAAAACGTGATAGTCTAATCTGAAATTTCATTTCACTCCCCATATAAAACAATGTTTGTTTAGTCTCGCGATAAATGTTTTCACATCAAAAACCGGACCCAATTTATTTTAAAGTGATGGGAAAGGTGGTCACATAAATTTAAAGTGTATAGTTCGGATTTATGGATGTAGATAGATAGATTGTAGAGGCTGCCCTGGACGGGCTACACTTCGACCATAAGGTCCATTGATTTAAGGATGTAAGGAAGAAATGATAAATAGTAGAATGTTCTTCACTTATTGCAAAAGCTACTATGAAAATTTCAAAACGATTCACTAAGCCGTTTAAAAATTATTGCAATTAAAAAAATAATTTTATAATTTTTTACATGTGCTCTTATGGAGATTAGTTCACTCAATAAATGCAATTCATTTCAATTACAATTAAAAAAGCTGCAAAACGTCCCAAATTTTCAAAACTTGAACTTTATACAGAGTGGCGCAAAAGTACCTTCACGATTTGTAATTTCCATAATTCTTTCTGGAATTAATATTTATTGAGATTCTCTTTTTTAGATTATAATAAATACTTGGTCGTTTCGATATGGAGTGATACCAGCCTGCAGAAAAGATAAATATCGTAACTTTATATTTGGAAAACGAAAGAAGCTTTATTCAGATTTGGTCCTTCTAACCATACGATATTGCAGATTACTTTCTTTAGGGTTATCTGAAAGAAAGTCTTTATGTAAACAAGTCACAATGCTTGGAACAATATAGAATATTAGACGAGAGATTTTGGGGATATCTCAAGAAAGGTCATGAAAGATGTGCTGTGAAAAGACCTCATAGTTTTCAGCACGAAAGGGGACATTTCATTTTTTAAACATCGTTTTACGTTAACAGTTGGAAAAAAACTTCAAGAAACACACTTTATATTATGAGTTTCAAAATATAAATTTACTTAACTTCTCATATACTTTTTTTAATTTAGAATCGTGAAGGTACTTTTGCGCCACCTTGCAGAATTAATTTTGCATAATTTTATTAACATTCACTGAACGGTTGTTGAGAAAAAAACTATAAACAGAAATTTAAAAAAAAATCTGTCTTTGTCACTTATAGGTATATGGTATAAAAAGAAAGAGGGCATATGTTTATCTTGATATAAATTAAAGGTATATTCACTGCCAAAAGTCAGTCAAAATATTTTTCGTATTTGTTATTTCTTATTTAATTCAACATTATCTTATTAAATTACGTATATTTCTTTTAGTATTAACACTATTTATTATGCTACCAAACGTAAATATTCACGAATTTCTAATTTTCAGTTCTTTTGTCTCCGATTGTATCTCTCCAACATCCATAAAGGCATGAATAATAAACTCTTGTGTAGGTCATATGCAACGTTTTGAATTTTTTAAATTGATGATGATGAAGATAATGATAATGTTGTTTTCAGTGAAGATGTTTGTTAAAAGCATTTGAAATTGTTTTCTAAGTATAATTTCGATGCCGAGAATAAGAGACATGATGTGGATAATTGTATTTTATTGTTTTCAATTTTTTTTCTGTTATGTGAACGCTTTTGTCTTTTCAGTGTTTCAAAAAATTTTTTGTTTAAAAGATTTGTATCTTTTTGTTTCAGTCTCTTTCGTGGTCTTGATTCCAATGTACAGATACATATTAGAACAATGACTTGACTATAAAGAGGAACTCTTTGTGATTTCTGAATTTTCCTGGACGATATTACTTAACTTTAATTTTAAGTTGCAGAAAAACAAAAGAGAAAACCAAATGAGAAATCACATAGAATCGTAGTGCCACGTTTAAACTTAGAAGCTTACCGTACTACGTTTTACACTAAGGTTTAGAGACGGTTTTAGGTCTCAGTATCTCAGGAACCAAAAAAACTTTGAAGCTCAAATATAAAATGTAGCCCCACCATCTGACAATTAACAGGACATTTAATCTTCAAGTGGCTGTGCTGTCAAAGGCGTTCTGTTTGAAACTGGGAGATTGCGAATTCGATTACCAACGGTGACAGTTTGTTAATTAAATTTTAAAAAAATGGGGCGGTTAATTGACTCAACTGTCGGCGTATGGACAAGGACGAAAGAAATCGGCTATGCTTTTAAAGGTTTTCTTTTTTAAGATTTTTTAAGGAAAGTTGAAATTTTTAACATTAATCCAGACGAATATCGGCATAGTTTCTATCAATGTCTATCAAATTCCTAGCTTGCATACAAATTCCTTGTTTTATGGGTCAGTACTTTCAAGGCTTCGACCTCCTCCCCTCCCTGCTGCTACTACTAGTAATACATTCGTGCAATATATGAATTTTATCTACTTATTGTTCGGGATAATATTCGGATGAAATAGGAATAATACCACAAAAACCCTCAGCGGTAACTGAATACGGGAATAGCCACAGTGAAAATATTTTGACCGATGAGTTATGTGAAGATTTTTCGTATTTCCTGGAATATTTAGGATTCTCTAGAGAGTTTCCTTTCACTTATTTTCATAACATTGGTTCTGCTTCAAACCATTAAGTTAGTTTTTAAAACAACAATAAATGTTTCGAACAAAAGTTTTAAAATCATGTAGAGAATACACATAAACTTTTTGCAAATCACTTCTTAAAACATAAAAAAACAATGACTGTAATTGTTATTACATAAAGTTTGGTTTTACTTTTTTTTTTTAAAGTAGCCATGTTTCTTTTTTCATTTCATTAATGTTTTGAATAAATATAGAGTAAAAATCATTTATAGGAAGAATGTGAATGTGCCGAGGCAATATCCTTGAAAGACAAAAAAATGTAAAGTATATTCCGAACATAAGCGATATTCGTTATAATCGTGTAAATCGTATACATCTCGTAAATATCGTATACATCGCGTAAGATAATCGTATAAATCGCGTAAGTCGGGGTACAGTTTTGCATATAAATACAACATATTATGTTTAATTCGGACCAGAGACTAATGAAAATATAGTATAAGGAAAATGTATAATAATATTGAGTGTGTGCAGAGTAGTCCAGTCTATGTGATAAACACAACACTACGGGACGGTTCAAAAACTAGGCTGTAGATTGTCATGTGGAAAGGCTTTTATAAAAGATCGATTTTATATAAAAATTGAATATTTATAAACCGAAGTTATTTTAACGTAAAAGCCTTCATAAAATCTAACAAAGTCGGCTGACGGGTCATAATTGGGTCAAAAATGTTATTTTCTTTCTTGTAACAGAAATGCGCTCTTCGTTGGAGTTAATGTTTTCCAAAATTTTTAACCATTTTTCGATTCAACGAATTAGGTATTTCAATGTTTTACTCTTGCTCACGTATTTCTACGAGCTCATCAATTGCCATCAGCTCCAGATTAGTTCTTAAACGTCATCACTATCGAGTGGGGAATCGAGATTTGCACCGTTTGTTTTGTGAAACACCATCACGACTATCCTACTTGTTAAGTTTAAACAAACAAAAATTAATAGTAATAAATTATTATTTATATTCAAAAATCGTAGCTCCGGATTTGCCTAAGACGTGAGTCGATGGTATTACTGTATAATGACTATTATAATGACTGTTGTCTATATCGTATATTGGCATTCCTATCGTTATCACTATAAACGATTTTCACTGTATTTGTTGGGTACATTTACTAACGGTCTACTACACACAGTCTATCATGTAATTAATTTTCAATAATCGTAAACAGCCATTACAATTTGCAAATGAGCTCATTACATTTAATGAATACTTAAAAAAGCTCTGAGTTATAAAAAAAAAATCTTTTTTTATTTTTTTAATGATATTTGTTATTTCCCCTGTTAGCGGAAATGTTTTCACATTTTTATTTACTTATTATAAAGTTAAGTAATTTTTCCTTTCAACAATAATAATGGCATCAATTCTAAGAGAAAATTTCAAATAGTTTTCAATAAAGAACCTACATTTGGTACTTGAAAAAATCGATTTCCTTTAATATTATGTATGTTTATTTGAGCCATTTAATTATGAAAATGAATACTTATATTGGTTGATATAAGCGAGATTCTTCTTCTGTTGTACATCGATCACCGATTTCACAAGAATTGCATCAAATTGTCACTTTCTTTGTTTGCCAAAAATCGTGTAATCGAAATTTTAATATGGGTATCAAATTATTTGGCTTTACGCGTTGAATGCGATGAGCTATGTGACGGGATTATTAACTCAATATGGCGAACATCTCAAGATAGCGGACTCCACTGTCCCCTTGATATGAATATCAAATGAAATGGTTGGACGAGTAGTATATTAGACGATATTTGACTGAAGTCAAAAATAATATAGGCGTACAATTTTTTTTAATGAACAACAAAGAAAAGAAAATTCTTGAGTCACCAAATTGTTGCTATAAATAAAAGCTTGGGTGTGTATGTTTTAAATGTTTTGGTTGTTTTGTCAATGATACAATCAGTGGAAATTTATATAAAACTGAGCGCCGAAAGCTTTTGTTTATGGCTACATAGTGGTAGTGAATCGGGCAAAAAATTGTATTTTCAACTTTTTATTTCCTGAAATAAAAGCTTGTTTTTATGTTACATGGTGACAGGATCAACTCCGTGTTACGTCAACACAGATAATATCTAAGAAAACTTAATAAAGAAACGAACAATAAAACTGACGTGATTTAAAGCCTGACGAAATGTGATTGATTGTTAATTACTGAATAAAATGTTAATAAATTTAATCAATAGAAAAGATTATTGCTGTTACTATTTATTAATTTTATTAATCAATCATTAAGCGTTTTTAAAAGATTTATTGCTTTACAAAATTACGTAACACATGTGGTGAAGGGTTGTGGGCGCGGTATATGTCTGCATAATGTAACATGGTATGGATAGCTCCTTAATAAAAAACTGCTAGGAAAGATCGACGTACACATCAGATTTTTAACCCGACTTCAAAAAGGAGGATGGTTCTCAATTCGTATGTATTTTTTTTAACTTCCCAGTATATGAAAGTTACAGTAATGGATCCAAAACTTGAAATAAAATGTTTCGGATCTTATACGTTTAATCACTTTAATCACTTCCTGTGGTCTTTCCCCCAACATTTCCACCCATTTTCAACGATTTTTACTGAAGGGGGGGGGGGTGAAAAACGAATAAGATCCATTTTTCACCAAATCACCTCGTTTTGAGGTCTCTATTAACACCATTTTTGGAAAGATGTCTCTTGTGTGTATGTTCGTAAGCCGTATACATTCTTTTCGTGCAAGAAATCTCAAGGACCAAAAATGATATCGCCTTCATTGATATATCAATCGAAGCGTATTAACGTCAATATAATCTGGCAAGCATTTTATTCAGTCTAGGGTAAAGTGGATTTTAGAGGGAGAGGAAACAAAGTTTGAAATACTCTCTTAATACTAATTAATAGGATAAATTAATCATAAGTAAAGTTGTAGGAAATAAAATTTACAACAATTTATCTACTGACTTTTTTTTTGTAACTCATTTATAAAAATATTGCCGATATTACTAAATATTTTTACTAATAGTTATCTTATAATAATAATTTTTTTCTTACAGTCATTATAATTTTTCAGCAATCAGCTATGTTTGAGTGAAACAATTTCGCAAATATGTTTTGTAAAAAACGTTAAAAATTTACGAAAATTATTCCGATTATAAAAACAACTAGGTACTGGAAATTATTAAATACAACAAATATTTGTTTTATTTTGATAATTATAATGCATTTTCGTCAAATAGCGACCCATACCATGGGTCGCAATTAGACATGAAACACTCCGTGTTCCGTGAAGATGTTTCTCGATAATGCAAGACATATTCGCGTTTTAACTGTTCATTTTGTTGAAAGAGGCAGTTTATGAATACACACACACGGAATGATATATAATAAATATATGTTATTAATAATATCGATATGATATGGAAAATTCTAAAAATATATATCACTGACACAAAATAATCTGACAAGCATTTGTCGGTTTGTCGTCTGTCATATATACGTATTACATTGATGTGTGATGGGATGTGGTATTTTGTTTGTCGTGTTGTGTTCACGTTACATTACGACAAAATCATTTGCACAAGCTGACGTGTTGTTTTATAATAACGTCGCGATGGTATAGCGCCTAGCTAGTAGCTAGCGACGCGCAATGTTGTCATATTATATTATATTCACTGTGAATATAATAATACTATATTGGAGTATCATTTTGAATTTTAACCCATTAGCATATTATAATAATATGATTTTGGTCTTTTATATTTTCTATGTAGAATATTCCATGTATAGGAGGTTGGTGAATTATTGTATGGGTTTGTGCGTCCACTTGGCGATGTATTTAATGTGGTGATTGGTGCACTGTCATAAATAAAATAGTGGCCCTATCACGCATGTCAGTCTCTCAGTCTCTCACAATTTTGATTATTCTTGTAGTAAATGTTTTTGTTTTCGTAAATTGTTTACATAAATAAAAAATATAAAACTTCCATTTCTTTTTTCACATTTAAAAAATATACTATTTATCTTTTTGTATAAATAAATAATATACAGAGAGTTACAAAAGTGAGGAGTTTACGGCCTATACTACCTATAGGCAAATGAATAACACTTAGACTTAAGCTAAATACTTAAACTTTGAAGTAATGAAACTGATTTTGTTTAACCATAGGTGACGTAGTTGAAATTGTACACTTCCGCTCATAAAAATTGAACCAGTTGACACATTCTAAGTGTTACTGTACATGACATTATGCATATATATCAAAACAAATAAATTTGGCTAAATTATGTGTTTATACTCAAAGAAATAAATTTTTGTTACTTTTCGCCTTTTTAGTACGTCACCTACTAATTAAAGAATATATTTCAGATTTTTTAGTAAATATTTTTTTTTTTTAATATTTGTTTATTTGTGTATACTTTCGCGTCAACATAACGATGTTTGTCCAAATTCCTTTCGGTTTCGTATGAATACTTTAGCGTATACTCCGACAAATTTCATTGTCATTGAAAATTTTAATCAAATTAAATACTGATATGAAAAAATTAACTCGTTAACCAGGAATCGAACCTCGGGCCTCTGGATAACTAGCCCAGTATGCTTCCGCTACACCAAAGACGTCTTTATACTGGACTAGTTATCCAGAGGCCCGAGGTTCGATTTCTGGTTGACGAGTTAATTTTTTCATATCAGTATTTAATTTAATTAAGTAAATATTTTGTTTAAAAAAAATTAAATTCGTACTTGACTACAGTTCGATCAGCAAAAATCTTTTTGCTTGTTCAAACGAGAATAAATATTTAAGCAGGTGACGATTTTGTTTTATTTATTGTCAATATGATAGAGGAAGAAACGAACATTTCGAATCCACGAAAGAAATTAATAAAGATATATTTTAGTTATTTCCACTATTTCCATGTATATCCCTTGTAGGAGGTCTCTAAAATTGGTGATGGGTAAAATAAGATTCACATTAAAACTCCATATTAAAACTCCCAACACTTCTGATCGATGATCCCCAAACCACGGTATAAATGATTTCGGTGTTACTGAATATGCATAAAGATAAATATCTACGCGTGCCTCTAATCGTCAGATTATTTTATTATATTCGATCCCAAGGATACCTTTATATGAAATTCTGAAGCTTATGCCCGGAATACATGAGGCTATTTTTTCAAGCTAGGATAGCAAGCTAGATATTCCCAGCTACCTTGCTAGCTTTCTATCCTAGCTTGGTACAAGCTAGAATTTTGTACATGATACTAGGAAATTTTGAGCCAGTATCATTACTATCGCTAAAAAAATTCGCGTGACCACTGTACACTTGCTTATCATGTACGAGCTTTGCCGTCCACACGAAGATAGTAAGCAAGCCAAGATAGTAAATGCAGTGGTGGGAGTGCTACTAGTGCTAGTAGCTGAAAAAATAGGATGCCGTCCTACTTAACTTTCTTGGCTTCTCAAGCTAGCTAGCTTACTAGCTTCTTCACGAGCTTGCTAGCTTAAAAACGAAGATAGTTCTGTCTACACGAACTTAAAATTACTAGCTTACTAGCACTGGCTTGCGATCCTCGCTTGAAAAACTAGCCTCGTGTATTCCGGGCATTATGTTGATAATGCCGGGTACAAAAAAATTTTTTTACCTAATAACATCGCCAATATTTCACGAATTCTGCCTATAAAATTCCTTCTTTTTTTTCATATTTGTAATACAATAATAACGTGTCTGTCTGACGTGCACTATTCTTTTTCTTTATGTTAGTTTGTACTGCGTACGTGAATATCATATTATGTGAAAATTTAAATCCTTAATTTATTGGATTCTTGTATTAAGTGAAGACGCACGTAATATTTACGTGTGTGCTGGAGTATTTTCATGACGGTCCGTAGGTAAATATAGGTAGGCGTAATCTTATTTTTGTGTGTCTCTTTTCGAAATTTTCATTTATTTAATATCCATTCGAGATAAATCATGAAAATAGTACTACCATTGGAGGTGATTCTCAGTTCTGTATATAAGGTGAAATTTCATCGGTTAAAACATGACCGTTAGTATGCTAAATGATACTTTTAAGACCTTTTATACGCAATGTAATCAAATTAGTTGTTTCACACCTACTCAGGTCTGGAATTCTTCTTGGGCTGGCATTCGGGACTAGAAAACTATTTGGAGTCGGATGTCGATCTAGCTGGAGGAGATTTTGATTTCAACAATGTAACATTATTTTATGAATATTACATTATTGTTTTCATTATTTCTTTATTTCGAATATGAGTAAGTCTAGTTGGCTCAGAGCCTATCTTAGAAATTCCAAGAACTGCATGTAAACAGGTGATCAACGAGTGGTCAAATGCTAACCACCGTGATCACTGGGAAAAAGTACCGCGGCAAGAGCTCGGGAAGGTACTGCTTCAGAGTGCAACAAAGAGGCTATCTCTCGATGCACTGAGGCTGAACAGGATGCAACTGCGGAGGGTTACCGGATTCATTACCGCACATTATCCCGTGCGGAAGCATCTGTACACAATGAGACTCCATAACGGATCCATTATGTGCAGATTGTGTGGCGAGGAGGAAGAAACATCCAGCCACATTATCTTCGAGTGCAAACCTCTAGGTTACAGCAGATACAGGATATTCGGTGCATCTCCTGTAGGAAGACTTGATAAGCAAGTTCTTGGCTATTGCTAACATATGAAAGAAGCGAGTCTCGTCGGACTGACGTAGAAGGGGGAGCACAATGGACCATAGGGTCGAAGTGCAATACTTTTTAGAACCCAACACAAATCAATCAATCAAGTCTAGTCTAGTCTCGAATATGAGACTGTACTGCATGGGACACACTTAGACCGTGAGGTCCATGGTGATACCGATATGGTGCTGACCCATCATTGCCACTACTCCTTAAACAGGACAGTAATAAGGCTTTGACGCCGCTAGAATTTAGCTCGGAGAGATCTTCAAACCATGTTCGAAGTAAACTACATGTTTGCGAATAGAATGAACAATGTTTGATCGATGCATGTGAAAATACTTTTTGGCTGCCGACAGCATTATCTTTAGGTTTTCCGCTATTCGTGAAAATATACCGTGACCGGCACTGGAATTGGCAACGGATCGACTTCGGTTTGCATGATTGGTGTGTGAATAATGCGTTCTAAAACTGCATACTATGTTATATCGTTACATATTTTCGAAAACCGGATGGATTACGGCTAGTATTATCAGCAGTCATGCTGATGACAGTTGCTGAGAAATGTAAATATTAGGTATATTCGTACACATATTTCTACAGAGTTTGGTATGAGCTCATTCTCTTTCGAATATTCATGAAAGCAATATTTCACTGATTTATGAAAATTATTCTCATTAAAAAAAAACGACTGTATTATGTGTAGTTCCCAGACAAAGAGCAATTTGTAGAAAATTCTCAATAAATATATTTTGTGGGTATAATATTCTGATTTATGATTTAATTTTCTTTAAAAATAAAATGTTGTCTGGGTCTTTAAAGGCGTCCTGTGTTTACAGTGTTTAAACGCACGGCGTCATATGGTCTTAAACTGTTTTAAATTATTAATATTTATATACAGACAATGTTTTAAGAGAGTGTTGTTTCTTTTTATCAAATATTATCGCAACATAATTATGAGAACTTTGTGAGACGGACACAGACGAATAGATACTTGGTCGACTGATGTAATATTTCTCATACCATTCCTTTTAAATGTGCAAATTTATTAAAAAACTTTTTATATACTATTTAATATTTAAATAGTTTTCAATTTTTCATAATAATGTGACGTCAATAAACTACTTAAATTTGCATTGTTTTCTTTTCTAAATGAAATTAAATTTGCATATAGTTAAGTCTCGTTCTCTTTCATTTTACTTCCAAAAATTGACTGGTACTAGACTTTCGCTTTTTTGCAAAATAATGTACCAAAATATTATTCTCTGACTGGAAGTAGAGTTTTGCTTTTTTTAAAACAATGTGCCAGCATTATTTTCTGGAGTTTAAAATCTATAAACTTTGTGATGGCTTCGGTAATAGTGGTAATAGTTTCGAAATAATAGTTTCAAGTTGGTTCAAAACAATTTGAATTTACATTTGAGCTAAACAATACACTCAAAGTTTTGACCATAATATCTTGCTTTATCGTAACCTTCTGGAGAGTCCTAATCGGTGCATGTTTTGGTAGATAATTTTGTGTATGTTATTCGTCACGTGACGTCAAGCAGACTATATAACATATATCCAAGTACGTGACTAGCTAATTTCTCAACAATTAAGTCGTGTGGTAGGTTCAACAAAAATAGTTTCATTATTTCAATTTTTATGTATTTAGCTTAATAGTCTAGTCAACAAGTTGAAAAACGTGTTAATTCTTGCTACTACGATTTAAAATACGTGCGATAGCTCATTGAACTCGTTCTGACGTCTAGAAAAATGTGCAAAAACTTCAAACCCGCACATAAAAAATTGCAAAAGTTATAAGCAATTAAAGATTCCAAAGAAAAAGGGTCTACTTTTTTGAAAATTTCTCAAAAACTATTGGTGTTAGAGGAATTTTACAAACAGATTCTTAAAGAGGAGGAAATTTCCGGGGAAAAATGTCAACTCCCGGAAATTGACTACAGTATTGTTAATACTGTCTATTTAATGGTGAAAATAGGATTCCGCGTGTTCCAAATATAGTTTGTTGAGGAAGATTATGATTTAAAAAAGATTAATGGCTGGCTGTTCTTGGGTTCACTATTTAATTTTTTACGGTGTGGTCAGAAAGTCTCAGATGGCCGTTTCTGGTCTATGCAAACAATATCAACATAATCCAATTTCAACATCAAAATAAAAATAAAAATAGCTTTACTATGTTGTATCAGATCATTTATTTAAAGTTTATCAAATACGTCAGTCATATAACACAAACAATACAGCCGAACACACCAAACAGTACCAAGAATTATCAACACTGCACAAAAATAAAACAAACAACAAAAACAACACAAAATAACATTTTTATAATATTTATAAAAACAACAACAACAAAAACACAATATTCATTCAATGTGATAAATAATAAAATACAAAATTTTTTTATTATCGTCATCATGATCAGAACACAAATCTCTGAATGATATTCGTCATATTATTGTGTGTGATATAATGGACTTGTCCACAAAAATTGAAATTCATCAAAAATTTATTAAACATTGCATTTAGGGTCGCAATCTTGCCAGATTTCGTCTAGAGACTCGCAATCTTGCCAGATTTCGTCTAGAGACTCCCAAACTCTTCAAGAGACTCCTAAACTCGCTCAGTTTCTACAGACTCCATAATTCAAAACAAAATCTCCAGACTTCAATGAAAAAACTAATCATAATTAATTATTTTTTCTTCATTGTGTCTCATGACGTAAGCTAGTCAACGTCAATCTTGAAAGCAGCTTCAGTTTTATTTGACATTTAGCGCTAGCAGTCCACCTTTTGAATTCTCTTGAAATCAACGAATGCGCACTTTTATCTACTGTTGGCGGTATACTCGCATGACATAAACAAAACCCAGTCATTCAATTTTTAGAAACTGTTAATACTTGAGCATTTATTT
Source organism: Nineta flava (assembly GCA_963920215.1). Lineage (NCBI taxonomy): Eukaryota > Metazoa > Arthropoda > Insecta > Neuroptera > Chrysopidae > Nineta > Nineta flava. The sequence goes on from OY986044.1 coordinate 50,581,170, forward strand.
ATTTGAATTATAGCCCATATTACTGAATAATGTATTGCCCGATATCTCCAGACGAAATCGACATAATATATGTTGATCACGATATTTTCAGGTGCCAAGGATTTACAGTTAAAAATAATTTTTATCTAATAGAGAAAACCTAATTTATTTAATATTTTTAAGTCAAATTTATGAACATCCTTGTTTCTTGAAAATAACGTTATTTTATTTGAAAAAAAATGCTGAAGGATAGCACAAAAGATTGTTAGAACATGAAAAAAATATGTATTATAAAATGGAAAATTGACATTCTGACACAACTGAAAAGAAATAATGTTTCTTGTTGTATAAGCTTATGTCATTAATCGGACTGAGATTTTAAACTGGAGCTATAAAAATATCGTGAACGAGTTCATTTATAAAAAAAACAACAGACAAAATCATGTTCACTGTGTGATTTCGAAACCATGTGTATAGTTTACAAACCCATCACCCATCACAAAAATTTATTCTTTTAAAGTGAACATCACCACTTGAAATATGACGAGATCTTCTTTACCCACATCCTAATGATATTCCCCCTTCCCAACCTTCTGCCACTCAAATAATGTTCATAATCTAGAGCACGGTAGTGCGCAAGGCCGAGTTTAAGTACTATTATATATTATTTTATGTATGTGTATATACTTTTTAACGTTTGTTAGTATCACCCAGAATTGAGTATGAGGTCAGATTACCTCCGGTTGAACAACTTCGGTAGTTTTTATCTGTAATTAAAAAAAAAATAACAATAAAAAATAATACAGAACATTTTAGAGGTGGTTAAATTTTAGTTTTTTACCTCCATATCGTGTATATACTATTAGCTAGGCACGTTTTTACGTCGATAGAGACTCAAAGCTGCACTAAAGTTCAAAGCATTTTGATCTATTAAACATGATTTTTGAATTAAGATTTCAAATTCGCCCCCTTTACCTAGATCAGTTTTTTGTATTATAAATACGTATTTCGACTACAATGTAGTCATCATCAGTATAAATTAGCTAGTTGTAATTTACTCTTTGACAATTAGAAATAGATAGAAAGTCGAGACAAAAATAAAAATAAATAGATAAAGAAGATAGAATAAAAATATTAATCAAAATAACTCTCTCGTATGGAAAGCTGAACAAAAATTTATCCGTGCATTGAATACACTTATTATCAAATCCCTGAAATTCTCCCTGGACATTTCGTACAGAACATTTTCCATAGAGATTATGAACGAACGAAAACGTACACTATCTATAAACTATGTACCACTAAATAAAATGCACAGTTTGTTTGTTTGTTTTGCATAACAAAACAAAAAATAGGGTGTGAAACTCTCATACGACCTCTATATTCTGTAGGAACTTGAATAGGGAATATGCATGAAAATTTTTTTTCACTTGAATTGAAGCATGTTTACTTGACAAATATCAAGGTAAAATTACTTTTTAATTAACTTTAAAAATAAGCGAGATATGAATGATTAAAATTCCCGATTAGACAAAGAGGGTGATAGCCCTCTTGATATGTTATGTGACGTCATATTACACTTTCACCATTTAAAATACACGTAAAACTCCGTTTTTAGTATTTTTGCAAGAAAGAGACAGATAATAATTTTTAAAAGCTTATTGCTTCCTTGATATTTGTCGGATTTTAATTTCGTTTTTAAATATTATTACAGTATTAACAGTATTTTCATATTCTGAAAATAAATGTGAAAAAAAATTTTTATGCATATTCCCTATTGTTCTTACAGAATGTTACAGAAATATGATTTAAGGCTCTTAGAGGTGTAACAAACCCAAATTTAAATCAAAATTTGAGACAAACAGTTCAATTGAACATTTGTTCGGGACCGTTTTTTTGGGAAATGTAGTCTCTATATAGAAATAGTAAGCAAAATTATTATAAAAAACAATGTGAAAAAGTCAAAATTACTTCGTTCAATGAAACGTTCTAGATATTTTTTAGACGAAATTGAGGAAATAGTCAGAATAGATTCTACCTTGGCCAAATTGTAATATTTTTCTCATGAGCGTATATATGAGTTTGCTACTAAAAAAGTGTTTTTGTTTCGATAAACTTCACCCTGCACGAGCTATTCGGAAAAAAAATTTTTATTGTAATGAAAATTAGCGAAAATATATGCTACTCTATATTGGCATATTTCGTAGTTAATTCGAGGTCCAAATTAAGGTTCAAAACTGAACGAAAGTTTCTTCGATGTATTTTGACCTACAGAACATGATTTTCGAAGGTGGCTTGGGTGAAAAATAGAAGGATTAATTGGTATAAACAAGAGAGTAAATGAAATGTTTATCTAATTTTATCAAAAAAAAGTAAAAAGTAATTTTTTCGTAAAATCCATGGTTTTCTTTTAAAAAAAATCATAAAATACTTTTTTTGCTTAGAGCGAAACAAAGTATCAGCAAAAATTTTCTTATTTGATTATAAAAATTGTTTATGGCAATTTATCGCTACATTTTACATCCAAACACCGTCAAAAATCATAAACTTTATATTATCGAATGATAATTAGTGAAAACTCTAGGTTTTTGAAATAAAATTTAAAATCTAGAACGTTTCATTGAACGAAGTAATTTTGACTTTTTCACATTGTTTTTTATAATAATTTTGCTTACTATTTCTATATAGAGACTACATTTCCCAAAAAAACGGTCCCGAACAAATGTTCAATTGAACTGTTTGTCTCAAATTTTGATTTAAATTTGGGTTTGTTACACCTCTAAGAGCCTTAAATCATATTTCTGTAACATTCTGTAAGAACAATAGGGAATATGCATAAAAATTTTTTTTCACATTTATTTTCAGAATATGAAAATACTGTTAATACTGTAATAATATTTAAAAACGAAATTAAAATCCGACAAATATCAAGGAAGCAATAAGCTTTTAAAAATTATTATCTGTCTCTTTCTTGCAAAAATACTAAAAACGGAGTTTTACGTGTATTTTAAATGGTGAAAGTGTAATATGACGTCACATAACATATCAAGAGGGCTATCACCCTCTTTGTCTAATCGGGAATTTTAATCATTCATATCTCGCTTATTTTTAAAGTTAATTAAAAAGTAATTTTACCTTGATATTTGTCAAGTAAACATGCTTCAATTCAAGTGAAAAAAAATTTTCATGCATATTCCCTATTCAAGTTCCTACAGAATATAGAGGTCGTATGAGAGTTTCACACCCTATTTTTTGTTTTGTTATGCAAAACAAACAAACAAACTGTGCATTTTATTTAGTGGTACATAGTTTATAGATAGTGTACGTTTTCGTTCGTTCATAATCTCTATGGAAAATGTTCTGTACGAAATGTCCAGGGAGAATTTCAGGGATTTGATAATAAGTGTATTCAATGCACGGATAAATTTTTGTTCAGCTTTCCATACGAGAGAGTTATTTTGATTAATATGTTATTCTTCGTTTCCATGAAAAGCTACAAATAATTAGAGAAACGTTTATAATGTTTGTTTATGAATAATTTCCGGTTCATCTTATCAATCCATTACAATATAATTTAAGCTTTGATTTGAATTGATGCATTATATGTAGAAAATTGAAATGTAAGTAGAAGCCTATGTTTTGCTTGGGCTCTAAAAATTTTGTATACTAAAAAACGAATAGTCTAAAACTCGTTTTGAGAGCTTCTTACCTAAAAATATTTCACGCTGCAATCGCCTCAGTGATGTTACAGTATCTTTATTCATAGTACCCAATTCATTTACTAATTGATTATTCGCTGAAACATTGTAAGGCTGTTTAAACAGGAAAATTTATGAACAAAAAAAAAACTTACAATGTGGGAGATATTCAGGAGCTATAGGTGGCATTTGTTCTAAATTCGCAAATAGTGGACCAGATTCTACAAATTTAACATTCGTTGCGTAACGATCTTTTAATAATCGAAATAGTTCAATGCCGTGCTCTTCGTCACGTACTTCGCAATGCAATTCAAGCTGAAAATAATGTTTAAAATATGAAATCTTAAATGCCAATACGCAATCCCTTCGTTGTGACATTGAATGTGAGACTTGGCACAGTCTGAACAGAAAAATGTTGAAACTACGTCACCAACTATTTTGATGCCGTTGATTCAGTGATTTTAGGGTTGTGTTGCTGCGTCTCAACACAGCAGGATGTGTCCCTGCGATTGTTTAAAAAGATTGCCATTGATACTGATAGTAGGCGACGAAAATATTATAAAGTGAATTTTGCATACGAAAGGTATATCGTTATTAAGTTATAGAATATCTGTAAAATGAATTACCTCAACATTGTAAACATCTTCGGAATATATGTTACGATGTGGAATAATATTTCGTATCGACACACCAATTGTTGCCAACTGTCGAAATAATTCCGCTGAGCTTCCTGGTCGATCTTGAATGGTTACCAACAACGGTATAATACGATTTTCCACAATTAAACCCAATTGCAAACATCGAGTAAACATAATTGCATCAATATTCCCACCAGTTAATATAACCACAACTCGTTTATGACGTAAATGACTGCCCAATTGGCCAGACATTAATGCTGCTATGGGAGTAGCTGCGGCACCCTCGACAACACATTTGTCAGCTTCAAATATCCGTAACATTGCTGCAGCAATTGCTTCTTCACTGACAATTACCTAAATAATACAGAGGTTTAAAAAAATTAATATTATAGGGGGAAGTTATTTACCATTTTATCCACTAGAGAGTGTACTGTTGCAAATGCATTCTTTCCAGGCATATCTGTCACCATACACTGTGCAATACTTAATTCAGGCTTGACAGGAATCCTTTGACCCTTTTCTTTGGATAGTGTGAAGCTAATACTTTTTTCTGTTTGTATACCCTGCAAGCAGTGAATCCGGTATCATTTATAAAGTTGTCTATCCACTTACGCGTCTCGACATTTCGTAATTTTTGCCGGAATATACAGGGTGTCCTCCTATTTTAATCTCTCACCCCTGTTATCTTTTTTGGGATCGATCTTAACAAACAAATATATCGAATTTTCTGGTGGTGATCTTCGAATGACGTTGAACTTACTTTTGATGGTCATTTCAAGATCAACTTGAAATAAGTATTGAAATACGCAATTATTTGGGAGTCACAATATAATTTTTGGACCTAAAATGTTCCGTTTTTTTGATTAGTAACATCAAAAATTGGTGTTTCTATTTGAAAAATTAATATTGACCTTGAAATGATCTTCAAAAGTAAGTTCTTGGTCGTTAAAAGATCTTCCCTTCAAAACCAAATAAACCGAATAGACCGATCCCAAAATAGATAACAGGGGTGAAAATATAAGATGGGACACCCTGTATAATCTATTTATAATATTCTCTTATATATAAGACTACACCTAAGATAACAATTTGACGAAGTTTTGTATTGCATCATCATTTATTACTCTCCATATAAGCAAAATCAAAAGCGTAGCACATCTGCCCGTCCTAAATTTGTAATGAATGCATCTTTTCTTTGGAAAAAAATTATTTCAAATACTTACACTTTTTCAAAAGTTTAAAATACAGGCGGAAAGATAAATCACAAAAAATACCTCAAGAGTGACCCGATGGCATTTGAGCGTGCAACTTACAGGACTTAACACAACATCAACCGATCTCGAGTATTGGACACAATGGATGAGCAGAGAATTATTCCCAAACACTTAGACGTACATTTAGAATACCTTCGTTACTTACAATTATCTGCACATTTGAATTTAAACCTTTAATAGCTGTTGCAACACCAGCAATTAAACTGCCAGTTCCCACTGGTACAATTACAGCATCAATATCACCAACTTGATCATATATTTCTAAACCCACTGTACCATTTGCTGCTATAGCATGATAATCATCCGAATTTAAATATATTGTTTCAGCATCACGTGCCAAACTTTTTGCAATTAATTTAGCTTCATTTAAATCATTGCCTTGTACAATAACATTTGCATTATATTTACGGCATTTTTGTATATGTATTAATGGTACACTTAATGGCATAATTATTGTCGTTAATATATTTAATTGTGATGCGCAATAGCTGATAGCTTCACCAAAATTACCACATGTTGCGGCGAATATACCTTTTTGTTTATAAACATCCGGTAATGTCATTAGCATGTAACGTGCACTTCGTTCTTTAAAACTAAAAACAATTTTTTAAGAAATGTAACAAACCAATATAGTAACTAACCCTAAATGTAACAAACCCTGTATATACTAAGGTAATAATAACTGTTGCACAAAGATTATAGACTTTCATTTTTAATAAAAAATTTTGTTTAGTAATGTGTTTGCAAATGATGACCAATCTTGATCGTCACTTGATCTTGTCTAAGCCAATCGTGTTTGGATCCAAATCAACTGGTCACAACGGGGATTGGCTCAACGGTGTTTGCCCTTAATTACTCTCTTTATCGGATAATAGTTAGAATTAGCTAATTCATACTGATAATGATTATTTTGTAGTGGAAATGCGTATTTAAATAATAAAAATAATAAATTTAAGAATTTGGGAGAATTATTGACATTTTATTCCATGTAACTTCTTTAAATCTTGTTTACACATCGATATTTCAAAGCAACACTGTGACATGCCAAACTTGAAAGCATTTCCTCTGAAAATTTATTACAGTTTAATAGTTATAATGAGGGGTAGCCTCACTTAGGTCGACTGACAAAACTATATATTTCAATATTATGGTTTATATCTAGGTCTACCTAATAAAAAAATTGTCTTTTGTTGAGATGCTTTGATGTATCGAAATTACAAGTGAAAACATGACAAATTTTTTGAGCTCATAAAAAAAGTTTTTATCAAAAGTTGTTTAACATTTTAATTGTTTTCTATTTTTTTTGGTTTAATACATAGATTTTCGATGCAGAAGTTGACTGATTTTGTTTTTTGTTTAAAGTTATCGTGTTGATGAACAGAGTAACAACCAAGTAGAAATTATGCGAACACGTAAAGTTTTTTTTCTACGATCAATATTTCTAATGATTTGTTTTAGATGGAAAAAGTACGTAATAGTTATACCTTCCTGTAACTTGGTTGCATTCTTTTTTTAGCCAAATATCTATCGATAAATCTCTTGATAAGTGTGATCTCTAAAAAATAAAAGCAAAAAGTCAAACTCTAATATATTTCAATATCCCTTCCACTGAAAATATCCGTCTGAACATGAATAGGATAAGAAGCTTAGGAGCTACACGAGAAAAGATGAACATACTTACAAACATAAAATCATAAAACTTCTTTTGCAGTGGGGGGAAAAAAAGCAATATTTATTTCAATTGGATACGTGCACAGTTTTCGAGACTAACGACAATGTGATAAAAAAGAACATGCACATTGTCGCGACAACTGTGCTGCATAAAGCTAATAGTTAATTACCTCGCATGGTGTATGGTAAATTTTATTCTTGATTTTAAATGCTGCCGCACTGATTTCCTCAAATTTGACAATATGTAGTTTATCTGAAGATTGATTTGGATACTCGCTAACAGAATCACTGTTTGATGTATTTTCCTTATTAAATGTAAAACAATTTATTTATTTTAAAATTCTAATTTTTTTTGTGTCTACAAACTATCATTTCCTGGTGTTAAAAATTAACAAATGAATTTTTAAAATTGAAAAAAAATCTATCAACACAGATATTGAATCACATTCCTATTTAATAATCTTTGTTTTTAATTTTAAAACTTAATTTTTTTGGTGACTTAATGATAAATTTAGTATTTTTGAAATTTCCTATCACTTTTGTACACATGGCCAAAAAAGTAGTGTTTTTTTCAAAATTTAATGTGTGTCCTTATTCATTCGGTTTTCGAAAACATACTTCGTATAAAAGTTATTCATTGTACATATGCTAACAACTTTTATTCAAAACATTTTCCCCATTAATAGTATTAATGAGGCAGAAAAATAAATTATAAAATTTTTGATAAATTATATTTTATGGAAAATTTGTAAATTTTTTGATTAAACAATGCTTAGTACTTACCATATTTAAAATTTTGAGAGTAAAATTTCATATAAAATCATTCATTTTGAATGGACCCTTTTGTTTCTATCCCCTAAAATTTATTTTGAATTTTTCAATTTTTGAGGCATTTTCTGAAGTTTCTAAATTTTTGATATACAAATATAATTTCTAAGGTAAATTGATCGTTTTAATATCAGGTAAATGTAAAAAAATCAAGGATCTTTTATTTCCAAGAAATTATTTAGGTCAAAATTAGTTCAATCATTATTATTATTCATTATAAAAATATAACAAAATTTTTGTTTATTACAATAACAAAAAAAGAGAATTGGCAAAACTGTCGGCAGATGTACAAGAATGAAGTAACCGGCTATGCTTGTGAAGGTTTTCGGCAGTTTCCCTTCACGAACTCCAGATTAATATCGGAAGAGTTCCTATTAAAGGCAGCCGTTCAACCTATCAATTCCTAGTGTGCATACAAATTCCTTGACTTCCTTAACATTGATTAACCTTAACATAAATTCAACTTGTTGTTGAAAAAAGTATTTACGGTCGGTCGATATGACCCCATGGGCAAGGATAGTTACAAATATCTAGTCTGGTAATGAATGTTCTTCTCCTTCCTGATGAGAAGAATGAATCCCTCCCCCCTTTCCTTTTAATCAGCAAAATGGACGTAAGATATATAAACAGAGCAGAACATTCATAAAAGTTATATATATATCAGGGTAATTTTCTGAAATTATTTTTAAAGGATCTCATCGTTTGACTACAGAACCTTTTAAATACCAGTCAATAATAAATGAAATTCTTATATTAAGAACGCACCCCACGTAACACTTAATAAAAATAAAATGTTTTTCCTAAAAAGAATAATAAATTCAATATTTTATTTACTTATTTATTTATTAAATATCGAATGAAAAAAAATATCAAATATCATATTATTATATATCATGTTTCAAAATTGCCTTATCTGACACCAAATAGACATTGAGTGGTATCATCTTTATTCGTAAAAACAAAAACAAACGAACATTATTGGTGTGATCAATAAAAAAACAATGGAAATAATATTCAAGTCAAAATAAATGTTATTTTATATTTATATCGTTGTGTTTTGATGTCCTCTCTTAGTTAGAAGTCAGTGTTTAAATTCTTTATTAAGGGTAGTAAATAAAAAAATTATCAAGATTGAATAGTACTTGTAGACTTGTAGAGTACTCGCTACTAAATCTCAATTTACTTTTATATTTAGATACCTTTGCGAACACACTACATTGAGATTTAGTAACGAGTAAAAACTAATAAATATTCTCAAGAATCCGGGAATCGTTGAGGGTGTAGTGTAAGTACTCTACATGCGTATGTAGTGTACCTGGACTAGATCTTAAACTTTAATATCTAGTCGCCTTAGTGCTGCAATACATGTACAGCCATGGTTCACTTTATAAACATCAACTTACTCTTAATATTGAAAAGTTAAAAATCAAGATTGGTTTCGTTGACGTTCTAGCGCAGCATCTTGGTAGCTCAGTTGGCAGAGAAGTAGTCTAGAATGCCAGAGGTATGGGATTCAATCCCCAGTCAAGACGTGTAAGATTTTTCATATCAAAACATTGATGTCAAAATTTAGTCAAGGAATTTTGATACAAAAACCAAGATCTTTATTAGTTTATGAGGTGATCTTTACATAGGTATTGTATCTCCAAATCCATAAACTAGATACAATAGCTTATTGTAATAAAAATACACCCCTACAATAATGAGGTTCAAAATTTATTAAAATCAGTCAAAATTTAGCTGAGTTAGTAAAAAAATATTAATTTTTTGAATCTGGTGAAACCGTCACTATGATAATTCTTTTACTAACAAAATTTGCCTTATATACGCAGCTCCTACGTGATGCATTTTTTTAAACTTATACAGAGTGGTGCTAAAGTACCTTCATTATTTTAAATTAAAAAAAGTATATGAAAAGTTAAGAAAATTTATATTTCGAAACTCATAATACAAAGTGTGTTTCTTGAAGTTTTTTTTTCAACTATTTACGAAAAATGATGTTTAACAAATGATGACCCTTTTCGCGATGACAAATATGAGATCTTTTTAGTACATCTTCTCTCGCCTCATAATCATTCTAAGCTGTTCCATGTATTGTGGCTTGCTTACTATACTCCTTGCATCTCCTACTGATCCTGTCTCTTTAAATTTGGATACAAGTTGCAATTTCGTATGGTTAGAAGTAGTATATCTGACATTAAAATATCGTCGAAATTTCTCTGAGTAGAAATAATGGTTCTTCCGTTTTATAAATAAAAATTTACGATCTTTATCCTTTCTGTAGGCGTGTATGGCTCTATATTCGCTCCATATCAAAACTACCAAGTATTTACTTTAATCTAAAAAACAGCAACTCAATAAATATTAATTCGAGAACTAATTATTGAAATTACTTTAGCCAGCTTGTATAATACTTTTTCGCCAATAACAGTAACGAGAGTTAATAGCCATATATTGTTGTGTTTCAGAAACACATTTAGCATCCGTACTGAATTTTCAAATACTTTTTACAACTTTTAATTATCAAATAAAGTAAGAAAATTTATTTATTAAATACGATAAATAGACAAATAAAATTTAATAATAATATTTAATGTGTTAAAATGAAATACCAAAAATAGTTGTGTTATTCCAATTCTACTGTATAGACTTTGTGTTTGAAAATAAAATAACTAATAAAATTTCAAACAAAAGTTTTGTCGAGAAAACGATTCTGGTGAAAAACATTTAACATTGAATGATAATAATTGACTTAATTTGTGAATATCACGGCATATTATTTTACATTATACATTCAAAACGGAATAAAACTCATGACCAGTTCAAATTACTATACTTTTTGTGAAAACTAGTAATAATATCATAATAATTGTAACCATTATTTTATTTTATAAACAAGAAAATTTTCAAATCATATCAGAATACAAGTAATTTTAGGTTATACTATAATATGGTTATATGGTTATGGTTTATATGGTTATAAACTTTTGTAATCGAGTAATGGAACAAATCTTATCTCCTGTCCTATATATTTGGTTTTTTTTTAAAAACTATATTCGTCCGATTTTCATAAAAATTGTTCGTAGTTTAAAATAGTCTGCCCACGGTTAGATGATAGTAGATTTTAAGATAATCAAAATGTAGAACATTTTTATTGACGATGGTGAGAAAATGATATTTGACGGTAAAGTTAAAGATGTACAAGCGCTGCTTTATATAGTCCATTTATATAATTCTTGAAAATTTAATATAGTCCATTCATAAAAGTCCACAATAATGTTTATTATTTTTTGACGTAAGTTGAAATTAAAATTAAATTTAGACTCGTCATACCGGAATTTTATTGGATCAATCTCTTGATTAATATTTCCATTTTCTATTGCGTAGTTTTTTTTATTCGTCTTATTTTATCTCAAGTGAAAATTATCAAAATATGTGTAAAAATATGAGTTTCTCCAAAGAGCAATGCATTAAAACTCGAACTTTAACATTAAGTAATTAATTAAAGACCCGATCTAAGTTATTCTGCAGTGTGGGGAAAAACGGCAAGCCATTTTCAAGTGGGGAGTTCGTAGATTCCTGAGATGTCTGAATATAATAATAAACTCGTGTGTATGCGATTTGGTGGATTTTTATTCTTTGTTTTAAATAATCATTATATTCCTACTAAAATCTGCAATAAAAACTTATTGGTTGAATTCTCTTGAGGCTTCTGAACATGTATAAACAGATTACTATATGGTTGTATTTGTTCGAATTTTTGTAACAAACTACTCTGTAGCTTAATGTTTTGCTTTACGTCTTACCATTTTCGAATAAAAACCCTACCCCTAATTAAAGATAGTGGTGGATTGTAATGGTTAGATTCACTAGTTCATTTGGTTCATACATGTTCATACATGCACTAGTTCGTACATGTTAACGCTTAAAATTTGTTTTTAAGGTACTTCGCATATTCCATCGTGTCAGGTTATCGTTGAATAGGTAAAAAATATTGGGGTATATCATGAACACTACTTCCAAAAAAGTTACAGATATTTCAGCGGTATACCCTAGTACTACGTAACCTTAAATTGCTCGTGGTTCAACACGGTTGACGGATTTTATTGGTATCACCTTTTAAAGACATGCATCATAATTTTGTTACATCCTGTAGGAGCATTCAAATACTTAATACTAACCCGACTAGAAATTTTTACCTGAAACTGACAAGGCCCGGATCTGGTCAACTGATCCGTACCTGATCCGTCATGTAACGCAGACGATTAATCTGGGCCCTATCTGGCATGCCCGACCTGGAACATATCGGGCTGCTTGGCTCGAATCGGATCTGGCATGTCTAATAGGCTCCAGATCAGGCATGCGAGCTTAGAAACGGATCTGGCATACCTGATAAGATCCAGATCAGGCATGCCAGCTTGGAAACGGATCTGGCATGCCTGATAAGATCCAGATCAGGCTTGCCAGCTGGGAAACGGATCTGGCATGCCTGATAAGATCCAGATCAGGCATGCCAGTTTGGAAACGGCTCTGTATCTTAAGTTGTTCTATAGATTTAAAAACAAAACAAGTTCAATTCAATTAAATTTAAATCTTTTATTGATTAATTACAAAATTTAGTTTACAATAATATAAATTTTTTGCACTTTCTTCTAAGCGTAATAATCGATGATCGTCCCAATTTCCGTCGTTTTAATTGCTGATGTTATACCTTTATTTTTTAAGCCGAATTTCAGCTTGCTCGTAAGAACCTATAAAAATTTGCGTTAATTAATAATTTTAATGTAAAGTCATCATACTATACTTTATTCATAAATATAATTCTAAAAAAACTAAAATAAATCATTTACAAGCGCTTCCATGAATTTCAACATGATATTGTGACAATTTTTTACCATTTCATGACGTTTTTGGCACTTTATTTTATTTGTAAACGGCTCTGACATATATGTCCAAGACATATGATTCAATTTTTCATTCCAAACTATCCATGACGTTGGAACAATAATTTCCTTTTGAGGTATTATCGATATAATCCCATTCGATATTTGTTTCAATATATTATCTGACCCGACAGACGTTGTCCTGACTTAACGTGACTATGGAAACGACAATCAAAATTGACATTTCAAAATTAAAACAAAACTTAAATAAAATAATTTTATAGTTATCTGATTGAAGTAGAGTTTCCGTAGAAATGAGAAAATCAACACAAATTTTAACCAACTACAAAAAAAAAGAAATATCCAAATCCGTTCCTAGTCTGGTCCATGTCAGGCAAACCGTATATAATATGAATACTTTATAATTGGGCTTGCCAGGTGGATACCTGTTCAGGAACTGATCGGGTACCAGTCCGGCATGATTTAAAATCTTTTGAAATAATTTTACTATTTTGTTAAAGAAATATAATAATTAAAATTTATTTAATATTAATAAAGTTGAAAAAATTTCATTTTACAAAGTTAAAAAAAATCCTACAATTGTGAGCAAAGGTTAACCTCATCCGTTCGTAGTCTGGCCCATGTCAGGCAAAACCCAATATAATATGAACACTTTATAATTGGGCTTGCCAGGTGGATACCTGTTCAGGAACTGATCGGGTACCAGTCCGGCATGATTTAAAATCTTTTGAAATAATTTTATTATTTTGTTAAAAAAATATAATAATTAAAATTTATTTAATATTAATAAAGTTGAAAAAATTTCATTTTACAAAGTTTTAAAATATCCTACAATTGTGAGCTAAGGTTAACCTAATCCGTTCCTAGTCTGGTCCATGTCAGGCAAACCCTATATAATATGAATACTTTAACATTGGGCTTGCCAGGTGGATACCTGTTCAGGAACTGATCGGGTACCAGTCCGGCATGATTTAATATGTTTTGAAATAATTTTACTATTTTGTTAAAGAAATATAATAATTAAAATTTATTTAATATTAATAAAGTTGAAAAAATTTCATTTTACAAAGTTTAAAAAAATCCTACAATTGTGAGCTAACGTTAACCTAATCCGTTCCTAGTCTGGCCCATGTCAGGCAAACCCAATATATTGCAAACACTTTAACATTGGGCTTGCCATATGGATAGCTGTTCAGGAACTGATCGGGTACCAGTCCGGCATGCCCGATCTGGCATGCCATACTCGTAACTGATGCGGACCAGATATAGTGTCCGGCAAACATCTGGCATTTTCTGCTCGGGAACAGGATTGTTAAATAATTAACTAAAGTCAATCGTTATCAGCAATTTTGATCATTTTAATTTACATTAATATTTATTTGAAATAAAAACCACGATAAAAATGTTTTCCATGGAAAAAACCTCTAGAGATATACTAATTATTATTATTATTTTAAAACTTATGCCTAATACTGGTACCTTTTTATTAATAATCTTATCATGTAATCATTTGATGTTAAATTGTTTCGTGAAAAATAAAAAAAATATTGTATGGAAAATTTTTTAGTAAAAATTCATTTTTCATTTTAATATGAAACATTTAAAAACATTTAACAAATATTCTTGCTACACGCACACACATAAATATTCGAATACGACATTTATATATGAATTTTATAGGGTAGTTAACAAATTATTAATTTTAATTGTTTTTTTTTTTTAAGAATTACTTTCCTTCGTATTTCATCTGTTTAATAACAATGTAGGTGTGTGTTTCATTTATCGTATTTTATTTATCATTAAAAAAAAATGCTTGTAAATCGTTACATAAGGGTTTCCACACCCTCGGTATTTGTAATATGTGTGTGTTGATTTGAAAAGTTACCACTTAAAAGGGACAAACATAATGCAATAATTATATTCTTGTTCCAATTTGTTCCTCGTGGTATAATCTATCCTGTAAACGCTGCAAGGTAGGGAAAATATTTTATTACAAAAAATATTTATCTCATAAAAACAAACAACGCGGGTCGTAAACGTGGTATGAATCCATATACTAGACTCACGAACTGACTGACTCACTAATGCTAATTATGAGGCACTTCCCGTAGTTCCATCGGGCTGAGGTTTTTTCCATTTCGATACGAAAGTTTCGCAAACATTCGGAAAAAAATTGTAAAAAATGCAAAAACAGGGGTGGATCCTGGTTAAAACTTAAAAAGGGGGGTTTACTTTTGAACGGAGTTCTATATCAAAAAAACGTTCAAACAAAAGTTGTATAGCTTGGCGACGAGGACTTTATCCACACTTTTTGTGTACCCGAACAATTTTTTATTTTTGAAGTATTTAGAATAAAAACGGTCGCAAAACAATTTCCAATGTACAGTTAAAAAAAAGAAAGCACGTAGTGTGGGCAAAGAGTTTGCGCCAGAAATATTAAACAACTGCCTTGACTCATTAGTTCCGATCATAACCGCCTGACCAACCAATTCATTTATTGTAACGTTTACAGAACTATCATTAGTTCCTAAATTATTTGGTGTTGGCGTCACGGCTTTATTAGACTTTTTATACCTAATGAGTCTAAAATTTTGAAAAATTTATTTTCAGTTTCTGAAATTATAGATCCTTAAAAATGTATCCCTAACAGAAATTTTTAAAAATTTACGACGGTAATATCAGACTACTTTTTCGACATGATATCTCGAGTTTCGTATATTGCGAAATTTTAATTTCTACTATTTCTTTAAAATATAAAGCTTTGATGAAGCAGTTTCTAATTTTAGATTTTACAATAATTTTTTCTGTTGAACACAAACCCCAAAATCATGTACGCCAGCACATCAATACAATTTTTTTCAATGTTTTAAAATATCAATAAATAAATAAAAATAGGTGTATTTAACCTTAAAAAAAGCCGGAATTATCGCTCGCTAGACTAGAAGACTCATAGTTTAAGTTTTTCTACTTGTTTAGGAAACACCCAATACAAGTATTTAACACATTAGATAATGTTATTTTCATAATGTTTTATTAGAAAGTAAATTAAAATAACAAAGTAATAAAACTGCATTTAATAACAAAAACACACACACACACACATTTATATACACATTTAATAACCTTAAAAGCATAAGTCATTAATAATAAAGCTAACATATAATTAAACTAGAAAAAAAAACTGTAGATAGTTAATTTCAGTGAAAATAAAATAAAATAACATTGAAATTCCCTAACGTAGAGAAAAAAAATTACGTGAACTAGGTGATAATAACGCAAATTCTCTTATACAGAATGTTCTGAAATTAATTCTGGAAAACTATACCACGGTGTAGAGCTGCAAAAAACAAACCAAAAAGGTGGATAAAGTTTTTCGATTTGACGCTTAGTTTTTGAGATACATGATTAAATTAATTTGAGATATAAATAATAATTCAACCAATCACAGAGCGTATAGTGTAAGGAGGGGTCGCTCGGCAGTAAATCGGGGCGTTGTTTGTAAATTGATGATCGGATACTGGCATCACTCTTAACCACTCTAAACCACCTAGGTTTTGTATGTTAAGTATGTAAGAGTTTGTTAAGTATGTAAGAGTATTGTATCAGATCATCAATAATTTTTAAACAACTTCTCGCTCTTCTACTGAGGCGACGCCTCCTTACACTTTGCGCTCTGTGATTGGTTGAATTATTTATTATTTATATCTCAAATTAATTTAATTATATATCTCAAAAACTAAGCGTCAAATCGTAAAACTTTATTGAACTTTTATGTTTTTTTTTGCAGCTCTATACCATGGTATAGTTTCCCTGAATGATTTTCAGAACACCCTTTATAAGAGAATTTGCGTTATTATTACCTAGTTCACGTAATTTTTTTTCTCTACGTTACGGAATTACAATATTTTTTAATTTTATTTTCACCCTGTATAACGCTAATATACACGACTACATGATATGCATACAATGCCACAAAAATAGTGTCCTTTTTTCAATATTTTACAGTTGATTTGTGCCTTTTTCATACGGTTTTTGAGAAAATTCGAATAAAATTTGTTAGTATGTTTATAATACCCAAACTTTTATCTGAAGCATTTTTTCAAAAACCGAATGAATCAGGCACAAATCAATTTTGAAAAAAAAAGCTACTTTTGTGGCCATGTGTATACTACACGTATCATACCATACCATACATCATCACCTCTACTAATACTACTATAACATAATAATAACAAAGTTCCCGTAGGATTTTCATATTAGAATTGTTAGTTATCGAGATAAAATTAGTAGAGTATGAGGTTGACAAGTGTATATCAACCTATACATTATTTTAATTGCTATTTTGTATGTGGATATATTATCATGTTTATGTGTAGACTGGAGTTATGTGTAGATAATATTGGCGCAGTCATTCCTGAATTTTCCTTGATTAAGAACACTTGTTTGATAGCCAAGCATACATTTTGAAAATTAGATAAATATGAAATGAAATAAATATTTAGCAAAATATAGAATTTTTTTCATTTTGATTAGATAGGCAACTTGTGAAACATGTATGATGATCGTCATGAAACTTAGTAAATGTGTTTCTTGGTCAATTATAGAAGTCATAGGGAATTCGTTTTGCCAATTTTTTTCAATAAAACCCACCGTTTCCGATATATTTCACACGTAGCCTTATTCTCGTATCCCATTCAACCCTCGTTAAGGAGGAAAATATATATCTTCAAAAGCGTAAGATATAGACCAAAAATTTAAATACAAAAATGTTAAATACAACTTTTGTTTGAAATCTTTGACTATCGTTTTTTTTTTTGTGAAATATTACTGACAATCTTTTGAATTGCCCGGCCATTACACGATAACTTTAACAATATAAGTTAGCGATTTAGGTATAGTGTAGATATTTCTGTGGTTATAATAATATACTACAACAGTAGGACATAAACAATATAAATACATAAAATATAACCTCATATACAATCTACGCGCCATTTTCTATATGAAAATTAACAACCATTTTGCATGTAATACAAACATATCAATTACTGTGTAAATATATGTCTCTTTATATTAGTGTTGAAAAAACATAAAATAAAAACATTGTTGTAGCATTAATTATGTATTAATTGGATATACTACGTAACCTCTATACAGGGTGGCCCCATTTTAAACAATGAACAGGAATATTTCTTCCAACAAACGTTTATGAAAAAATTGTCCCGTATAATATATCTGGATTTTCACCTTTACATAGTGTGCTAACCGTTACATCACGGATGACTTTTGTGAAAATTCATTACAATGTTTATTTTGATACAATCGATTCCTATTCATTGAACAAAAACATATAACACTTTTTAATTGTGAGAATTTTTTTCTAAAGACCTTATTTTTCTCAAAATTTCAATCTTATCTTTTTTAAAACGGCTTTAAAATAAGTGAAAAACTAACTGAGTTAATTGCTTAACACTCGGTGAATTTATGGAACATAGTGAATTTATGGAAAAAAAAGTTTCAAACAAATGTTTATTTTTAAAAAAGGAACTTTTTTTGTCTGTACATTTTTGTTTTATCTCTTCGGGTTTCAAAGATGGGCAGTTTTTCCCATTTTGCATAAACATGGTTCGATTTTACCCAATCACGAACTTGACCTTAATTTTTAGCTCTGGAACACATATACAACATTTCAGATCCCTATCTCTTTTTGTTTTTGAGTTATCGTGTTGTCGGACGAACGGACGGACAAACACATTTTCGAAAATGGACTATTAGATCATTTTATCACTATACCAAATTTTTTTTTCTGTGATCAATATTTTTCCTCTTTACAAAAACGGAACTTAACTAAATATATCCTGGTATATATTATATATCAGGTATAAGAATTAATTATTTACTAAAATATACTTAAAAAATTATTCGGGTGCATTATTTAAAACGAGACAACCCGTAATAAATACCACAATTGTGGGCCACAAAAGGCCATACATATACATACCTACATAGTAACATAACACTTTGTTGTTTGTTTTTATTAGTTATATAAGTTATTATACTCTGAGGTACATTTTTTTTATTGAATAATAGAATTAACATATAGGTATGAGACTATGAGTACTATTGCGGACAAAAGTAAATTATTAAATTTTTATAGTCGATATATGTTAATTCAATTTGCATTTAAAAAAAAAAGTTTAGAATAAAAATTGTTGGTATTTCACAGATTGTCCCAGTTCGGGCCCCATAAATGTAGGAAGATGGATGAATATAGATGATGAATCCCACAAATAAATGAAAAGATAACAGAAAAAGATAAAAATTATCTTTATTAAAATCAATTCGTAGAATGAATGTCAGAATGTATTTGTTGTTAGTTACCAAGGTAATGAACATAAATATTACCGTGGTATCAGAGGGTGTATGTAGTTGAATATGCAAAGGTGTCTAATAAACTAAAGTATATTTTAGTTGCAACTCCGCTACAAGAGATTACAATTTGTAATCAACATTAACTTATTATTCCACATATTATTATTTGTGTATACTTAGGTTAAGGTCGCATTATTTAAATAAATTGTTGGTATTGTTTATTAGTAGGCAAAAAAACTTTTGTTCAAAACATTTTTTTCTTTCGGAAATTGATTATAATCAATATAAATCGATTGTAAAATGTTGTACACCGCACTTTTGTCTACGATAGTACATTTATTTTATTATACAACATATATTAATTGATAAATAAAACGCACCTAGTAACTGTATAGTTAGTTTTTTTTATTGAATGATAATTCAAAAGGCCAAAGAATGAACCGTTTATTAATGGTCCATTGTACTACTCTGGACAATTCAATAATTGTAAGTTATAAACTGATTGTTGGGGCCAGATTTCATTGATTCAAGTTCAAATTAAAAACAAAAAAGGCAATAAAATAGATAGATATAGAGAGAGAGAGAGAGAGAGAGAGGCGAAACAATTAAAATAAAAGCAAATCTATAAAACTTAAAAACTAGTTTAAAAATCTAAAAAACTAATATTAAAAACCTAGGAACTATGTTAAATTAAGAATAAAAAAATAAATAAATAAATAAAAAGGGACAAAAAAAAAAAAGAAGTTAAAACTGTATAACTGACTTAACGGCTACACTCCAAAATTAATAAATTTCATGATCCGTAAAATTAAATTTAAAATTCTTAAAAGAAACACTACGACACTAACACCAGAACGGACCGACAACGAACAAAATAAATGGTGCAAGCTAACGTACTTCCCGCCTTGTACGAACAAAATTAAAAAAGAAATGGAAGATCATAATATAAAAATAGCTCTCGTGAGCAACTGTAAACTTAAACAGATCCTCGGAAACCCAAAAGAAAAAATAATAGACGAACAAAAATCGGGAATCTATAGCATAGAGTGTCCTTCGTGTTCACAAACATACATTGGCCAAAGCCGTAGACAAATAGGAACCCGATTCAAAGAACATATGGCTCATACGAAATACGGCAGATTAGAAAAATCCTGTGTAGCTGCACACATTATAGAGAATGACCATAAAATCGACAAATCTAATTTAAAACTTGTTAAGGCCGTTCAAAATCCCTCAGAGCTGGATGCATACGAAAGCATATACATTCAGAAATTCAAAAGAAATATTATGAATCTAGACAATGGACCGGTACCAAATTCAGATTTAATCAAAATCTTATGGTAAAATCAAGTGCCAATATATCCATCTCTCTCTAAAGATGTCGAAATACAAAAAACGTGTTCACTGCGCAAGGCATAACTCAGCACCAATCAGGTGCGGTCTTAGAATAGCATCTAAAGTCGGCCGAACATATATAAGTAGCGTAAAACCAAAATAGTTTGTGATACTGTCACCAAATTAGTAACAAGTAACATATCCTGCGACAATATAAGAGTAATTTTAATAAGAGTAAAATTAACAGACTAGAAATAACAGTACAATTACTAGAAATAACAGTACAAAAAACGTTTTGGAATGCTAGTATTTAGCAAAATTTTATTTATAACTATTTAGATTTTATTATTAAATAAAACAAATATATGTGATTTTCGTTGCAAAATAACGACCCATTCAATTCAAAATATTTAAATCTATAATTTTATTGAGAATTTCAATTAATAACAATTTTATTATCTTATCATAAAAATATTAATTTTTGGCTAGTGAAATTTGGCACTATTATTTATTAAAAAAAATTAAATTACTTAACCTTTATGCATTAGATTTTTTCTGATTTTCAATTTAAATAATCGAAAAAGTTAAATTATCTTGACACATTTTATTAACGTTTAACCTTTGGCAGAATGTGTTATCCCTGTTGGTTTCATGATGAAAAATACATTTGCGCATTGTTCTATTAAGGTAATTCATACGTGACCGTAAAAACAAAAAGTATAAAATTTAGTATCATAAACTTTGTCAATACATTTATGCCAATTTAACATATATCGTGTTTTAACCTTTACGATACAACCTACTATATGTTGTACTATGCAAGCCTTGTGTTGACAGTGATTATTCATTATTATTGGAATTCTAGCTACAAATTGTCTTAAATAAATATTTTTTTTGACATCAGCAGTATGGTTTTTTTTTAAAATTAATTTGTTCAGTTCATACATCAGTGATTCTCAACCTTTTTTTGTCGCGGCACACTTTTAACGATTTCAAAATTTTACGGCACACAAAGAAAAGAATAAGTTTAAAAGTTGTTTACTTACCTATATAATACACTGTATAAAATAGTTTATGATAATAATTTTGAATGTAAAATAAAATAATATGTACTACAAAAACAACAGTACGTTTATTAAGGGATTAATTACAAGTTAATAATAAGAATACTTTTAATGAGAAATTTGAGCTTGATGTTTTTTGATAATTTCATTTATATTTGGTTGTATAAACGACAATGGTACTCTCATATCGTCTTCTACATTTAACAGTCTCGATCTTTTTTTCGTTTTTATGTTGGTTAATACTTTACTATATATACTTTTCTAAAATTTGACGGCACATATTAATACAAATTTGTTTTCTAAAAAAATGTTTATAAAAGCTTTCGTGTTTCATAAGAAAATAGGTATGCGCAAACCGTTTAAGTATACCGTGTTTGTTAAAACTCTCTATGATTAAAAAAACACAATAAATCTACTACCTAGTAATAAGTCACTAACAACCCTTCATCTCGCTTTTGCGTACGCATTTTATGGACGGCGCCTAATGTGATATTTCATTTTCATCTAAATCTCAAGAAAAATGAGATTACAAGTGAACTATACCTTTAACTATCCAGGGCCTTCATTTCGGATCATCAACATTCAATATCTTCAGCTAATACATTTTTCGATTGAAAATATTTATATATAATTAAAATAGAATTTCAATTATAATAAGATTCAACTACAAAATGTCACAACATCTTAAAAAAAAATTATTTAAACTGTTAAAATACAAAGTTTTTTTGAACAGTAAATTTTTAAAATATTTTTAATTGTTCCAAATAAAAATGCTGTGATTTTTTGTGCATCTTGATCCAATGCCAAAATAATTTAGAAAAATTTAATTTATTTTATGTCACAGATACTCGTACTATATAATATAATAAAATCTATGCAAACAAAGCTATTGTAATCTAGATATTAGAATTAGATTATTATATTTGATAAAAATTAAATTTATTATAGAATATATCTTTGTTACTATATATACAGGATGTTCTGAAATTAATTCAGGAAAACTATACCACGGTTTATAGCTGCAAAAACCTAACAAGAAAGTTTTATAAAATTTTTTTTTTTTAAGATTTGACGCTTAGTTTTTGAGATATATAATTAATTAAACATTAATAAATTCATTCTGATTGTCGCTACTCTAGCATGCTCTACTGTGGCCGATCTACTCCACTACTGTGGCCCCACCTCCTTACACTATGCGCTCTGTGATTGGAGGAGTATGGCGGCCACAGTAGAGCATGCTAGAGTAGCGACAATCAGAGTTCTGAATAAGTGTAGCGACACCCGCAAAATTTCAAAAATGCAAATGTGATTGGTTGAATTTATTAACAATGTTTAATTAATTATAAACTTTATGAAACTTTTTGTTTGTTTTTTTGCAGCTTTACACCGTAGTATAGTTTTCCTGAATGAATTTAAGAACACTCTGTATATTCAATTATTTATATCGGACGAACTAACTAAGATGATGGTGGCTAAGATATTTTTATTGTGTGCTCAAAACAAAATATTTAACTAACTTGACAACTTTTATGTATAATAATAATGAGTAACACATATGTTACTTATTTTATTTACTAGTTTTTGATTACTAATTAATAGTGTTTTACTGTTAATGATATTGTACTGGCAAAATATTCGCTCACAAGAATTGTGTATCATATTTAATGTCGTTAAAATAAATTTGAAATGTCGTCTTAAGCGATTTGTTTATTTATTGAAAATAATTATTATTGCATTTTGCTTGTAAAAATGTTTTTGTAAAGTTTATTGAAAAATTACTTACGTTTAAGAAAGAATAATATTGTGTTTGCGGAAATATACAAACAAAAAGTTACATAATTTGGCAAACGATTTAAAATAGTCAACAAAAATGTTATTATTTGGATGAAATGTTTCGCCTAGTCGATAAAATATTCGCAAGTAATATTTGTATTTAGTAACATTTTATTTAGTTTCTCTTGGAAATTTACATTATGACGCGTCATATGCAAAAATAAAATGTATTTTTCGAATTTGACTATGAAAACTATCATATCAAATGACCACAAATGCGAACACGCGTTATTTGATTGTAAGTGATTGCCTTGAGACATTAGAATCCATGGTGGCCACAAACCGGAAAAAACCCGAGAATAATCAGGTAATTTTATGCAACAGAGAAATTTTGAAATATCGAAATGTATTAGGAAATTTAAATAGGACAACTTGAAATTTCAAAATTTTTTAATAATATTTTAACTTTATTATAATCATGAAACTTCACATTAATGGTGGATCCACCCTATAATGCCGATCACGGTTCGTTCTTGGTTCGATCTCGGATGATAACAGTTTTAGAAATTCTTCCCTTTTTCTAACTAAACAACAATTCCATGAACTTTGATTATTACAAAAACGTTTTACTAGTTTTCAATATACGGGGATATGTTTTAGTAATTTGAACATCTCATCTATTCTAATTTTAAAAATTGCTTACAGCAAAACTATATGAAATCGATAGCATAGCACATATTGTTATTAGTTTGAACAAAATACCCGCTAGCTATTAGCTCTAACAACCATACTACTAAAGCTCTTGTAACGTAAAACTATCGAAATTGAGAAGAAGTATTTACAGAAAATTATTTAAAATTTTTAATCTTGCAATGAAAAATATTGTGTTACAGTGCTTAAAAATAAGCACTATAATCGGATCGTGACCCGGCGGGGGAAAATATCCATCTCTGAAAGGGATATATATATATATATATATATATATATTTTCCCCGGCGGGGAAAATTCTGAAATATCGAAATGTATTTAAATAGGACAACTTGAAATTTCAAAATTTTCATATATATATATATATATATATATATATATATATATATGTATATATGTATGTATATACAGGGTCTCAGATTTTAATCGGGATAGCTGAATTGGCGATAGAACTCTTAAGAATCAAAAGAAAGTTCATATGAACTTGGATGTTTTCAAGATTCGTTTTCGAGGTTTAAAAGTTAATAAAAAACACTTTTTGTTTTAAAATTTCTCAAAAACTACTTGACTGGTTTTAATTACTTGGCATATATAAGCATACAACAGACAGCAGTCTTATGACCTTTTTAAAGTAAAAAACGATTATTAAAAGTCCTCCGCCTTTCGATAGATGGTAGTAAGCAACCAATGTTTTAAATATGCTTTGCATAATGCATACAACAAATGCGTTTAAAAAATTTGCCTATAGATGGCTGTATACACAACATGAGTACTTCAAAATTTTCCCAATAGGTGGCAGTGCATACAACAAATGTATTTCAAAAATTAAACGCAATGACGGGAGAAAATAGTATGTTACTTGGTTATAAGGACGTTACAAAATTTTTGCTGGCGAAGTCGCGACGGGTAATGCTATTATGTATAACGAGGAATTATGCTATTATGTACAACCAATTTTACCGAAAGCTACATCTCCTCGGAGTAACATAGGCTGTTTTATATTTTCTGTAAAGAACCCGTGCGAAGCCGTGGCGGGTCAGCTAGTTATATATACTTTAAAAAAGAAACAATATATTAACAACAATATATTATAAACTTTATTTTATGTTAAACTATCGACCCGGCCCGACTTCGCAAGGTTATTTACTCATACAAAATTTTAATCAGGATGTACTCTATATTTAAACCTTCCGGAAAAAATTATCTACATGATGGCGAAAACTGTTTCAAAATCCATTGCGTGATTTAGAAGGAGTTAGCTGATAAACAGATAGACAGGCGCGGAGGGCGACTTCCTTTTATACTATGCATAGATGACAAAATCTAATGTTCTATTCTTTGTTTTTCAACTGGCGTGATTATCGACATCAATGGCAATATTTCGTTGGATATTTATTAACGAGAGTCCGGAAAGTCGTTCTTCATCCATATAAGAAGGCAGACATGTTTTAAGACATGTCGTAGGGTGGGAAATGATCGTTCTGCTGTTGCTGCACTTACAAGAAGTGTAGCGAGTATTTGTAACATGACTTTAATTTTTTCAGAAGTAAAAACTACTAAAAACCTTGGTTTCCATTCACGCCATTCTTTCATCACACGTAAGATTTGAGAAAGAAGAAAAATTAAAGTTTAAAAAAATTGTATTTAGTTTGGGGGGGGGGGGGATCATGATCCCGCAATTCTCCACCTAGATCCGCGCTTGGTGACATAACCCCTAATAAATAATTTTTGATATTTTTACATAGTTATACAATTTTGTTATGGGGATCGCTTATATTTTAATGGGACTCTGCCATATATTGTTTGATTACCACTGTTTTGTTTTGCATTGAATATGTAATCAACATGTATATTGTGTGTATTGAGAGCAACATCACTAGACTAGAGGCTGACTGGCTCTACGTACGATTATTGGCTGGTTGTGTACGGTAAATGTTTGTTTCGTTATTGTGCAGTTGTAATAGAATGAGTTGAGAAGAACTCTCTCTAACCATCACAATTGATTGATGATAGATTAAAAATAGCAATGTCTAGATTTGCATGTGTTTTGTAAATTCATAACATAACACGAGTCAAGTAAATATATATCGATTCACGTTTTGTTTTAGTTAGTTATTATCATCGTATGTGTGAGTTTGAGTGTGTGTTTGTACGTTGAATCGTTTTTGATGCCAAAGAATGTCTATTTGAAAGAAAGTCAGAGAATACGATCGCCATTATTGTGATTTAATTATTATTATTTGAATTGTACTTTTATTTTAACTTATTCAAATAAACTTAATATAATAGAGATGCACTGTTTAATTGAAATTATGTAATTTTCTTTATGGATGTATAATTTTGCCTACAATTATAGCCAACAATTTTGGTTTGAGAAAAAAGAGATGATTTCGTTTATTGCTCGAACAATATTTTCTCGATCTTACATTTTTATTTTCATGCACTTAAAACCGTAGGATAAATTTTCGAACAATAGTTTTCAATCAGCTTCTTAGGGGCGGAGGTAGGTTGGTAAATCGATCTGTTGGTAAAAAGGGTCTCGCCAAGGGTCGTTTTTGTGAAATATAGGTTAAATTCATTTTTCATAACTTTTTAGTTTTCGATAAATTATATTGGACTATACCTACGTAGACTAAATAGACTATACCTACATTGCTAGATGGTAGAGGCTGCCCTGAACGGGATACACTTCGACTATAAGGTCCATTGTGATGCCTAAGGATGTGAGTGGAGTGGAAGGAATTTTTGTGTATACACTAAGAATTGGTAGGATATACGGCTGCTGCTATTCATCGGGAGTTCGTGAAGGAAACTGCAGGAAACCTTCTCAAGCATAGCCGGTTACTTCGTTCTTGTCCATAAGCCGACAGTTTAGTCAATTAACCCCCCTTTTTTTTTCTTAATAATTGACAAACTGTCGATGTCGGGATTCGAACCCATAACCTCCCAGTTTCCCAGTAGGCATACTACGCAGACATAACGCCCTAGACCGTTCGGCCACTTGCACTGGTTCTACATTATATAGACAACATGGTCATTGAATTATATTAATTTTGATATGAAAAAATTAAATCATCCATCAGGTATCGATCCCTGGACCTTTGGATATTTTGTGCAATGTGCTATCCGCTACACCACGATATAGCTTCATATAGTACGATATAGCTTCATTTTAGAAGTTTTTAATGAAGTTAAAAAGCTGTCTATAGAGTAAATGTTTTGAAAAATTTAAGAAAAAAAACCTGGTTTTTCTTTAATAATTGTAATTTGGAGATTGTACCGTAATAATATGACTTGCATAATATTGTAAATGTTCTATGGACCACAAAAGTTAATGTTATTTTTTAAATTTTATAAATGATTTGTGCCTTTATAGATTCGGTTTTCGAAAAAATGCTTGGGATAAAAGTTGTTCATTATAAATATAGTAACATCTTTTATTTGAAAATTTTTTTCGAAACCGGAATGGATAAGGCACAAAACAACTGTAAAATTAAAAAAAAAATGACATCAACTTTTGCGGCCAGGTGTACATTTTATCATAATACTCATCAAAATAGTTTTACATAAGAACGATGATGATAATCGTTTAAACTTATAAAATGTATAGTAATAGATTAGTGATGCCGCGAGACGAAACGCGAAACGAGTGTAGCGTGTCTTTTATATTGTATTGGCTTGTAAAAGTTCTCTAACAAATGAAACTTTTTAAACAAGTAATGATATATACTTCAAATAAATATATTTCAGTTAAATATATATACTTCAGTTAAAGAAGCTACATAAACTTTCTCTTTCTAAACTTTCTCTTTTTTATTTAATTTTTTTATAAGAAAAATACTTTTTTTTACAAGAATTTCCTTATCTTGACGAAAGAAACACAAGAGTATTTGGCCAAGAAAGACTCTACTAAGGCCAAGTGTAACGAACTCTACTTTAAAAAATTTTCAAACACCCTTCAATAATTTTACTTTTTTCGCTCAACTAAACATATGTTTTTGGTTCGACTGACGTAGTCTTGAATGAAAACAAAGGTTTCTTTATTGAAGCAAATATTTTGAAGAAAGTATATTTTCTTGAGGAAAGAATTTCCTTCTGTGTACCCAAAATGATTTACTGTTGTATGATTAGTACATTTTTACAGATAAAAAATCTATTGAGATTGGAATATTCTACTCGTCTTTGGCTGTCTTATCGTCTTATCTCGTTTCTCTTGTCTCTCGCGGCATCAGTTTAATATATGTATAATAATGGATCCATGATGGACATTCTGTTTATATGGATGAGTAAATGCATATAGTAAACATATAGTATAATATATATGGAATTTAAGTAGTGGTTTACCAACACTTAGTAGTAATTTGACCAGAATAATCCTGGATTTACAACAATAATGTTTCAGTAATAAGATAGATACTATGCCATATATTGAATATGTTGAATATCATTTATTATAGATGGATAGATGAGATATTTTACATTTATATATTTTAAACTTTATTTAATTTTTATCGTTTTTTTTTTCGAAAAAAATCGGTCAGGTACAAACTGTACTTGCAATATTAGTCTTGCAAATTAGTTAAATCGAGTTGACTAACTTTTCGTGTCGCCTAACGGCTCGCCTTGACCAACGCTTTGCGTTAACAGGAGCTTTGCGTTGACTAACTAAAAAATCTTAATATTTAAAATTAAGGAAATCGCAAGAACATTAATATACATTTTTTTAAACACCAGAACATTTTTACTGTTTCAATATTATTAACACAAAACAATCATTTACAATTAATTCATATTTTATAAACATTGAATAGGCAGAAATATTAACAATTCAAACATTGATATACAACTCAGTATATACTGGGTATTCAAACAATTAACTCAGTTAGTTGTTACATTAGATAGATAGAGATAGATTGTAGGGGCTGTCCTGGTCGAGTTACACTTCGACCATATGGTCCATTGGGATGCCTAAGGATGTGAGGATGTGAATGGAGTGGAAGGAATTTTTGTGTATAGACTAGGAGTTGGTAGGATATGCGTCAACCAGGAATCGAACCTCAGGCCTCTGGATATCTAGTCCAGTGTGCTGGACTAGATATACTGGACTAGATATCCAGAGGCCCGGGGTTCGATTCCTGGTTGACGAGTTAATTATTTCATATCAGTATTTAATTAAAGTTCATTCAATGAAATTTGCCTATATATTATATGCTAAAGTATTCTACAGTTTGTCTTACGTAACCGAAATGGAATTTGGACATACATCGTATTGTTGACGCTTAAGTATACACAAATAAATATTCGTTCTTGTCCATACACCGACAATTTCGTCAATTAACCGCCCCTTTTTTCCCTTAATAATTGACAAACTGCCGATGTCGGGATTCGAACCCATAACCTCCCAGTTTCCAAGTCGCTCGGTCACTTGGACTGGGTTAGTTGTTACATTACTTGTTTTTTATAAATCGGGAAAAATTTTCTATACATTTCTTTCAAAAACAAATTTATTATAAAATTGAACTTATAAGTTGAAACAAAAAAATTAAATAAATGGATAGAAAATTTTTCCAGTTTTATAAAAAAATGGAGTATGCGCGAATCGTTAACGTGTAAACTTTTTTTAAATAAATGCAAAACATTTAGATTAGTATCATATTTCAAATTCAGAAGAAAAGTGAACTACCTTAAATAAAAGATGGTTATACTAGAAAAAAAAAATCACTAAATATTGTATATTCTCCATAAAATCACGTAAACTTTGATGATGCAGGAAAATGGATATTTTTTCCCAAACAATTTCTAAACGTGAAATAGATATTAAATGAAAATTTTATTAATTCATTTTTGTGTACCCATAATAATACTTCACGGGTTTGAAATAATTTTCATCATTTTTAACAAAGTGACCCAAAAATATGTTATTATAAACTCATTAGTTGAAAACAATTAAAGAATTTTTTAATTTCATAAGAATCTTTTTGTTTCAGGTAAATTGTGCAAATTATATCTATCGTGTTGAAGAATATATATCTATTATTCAAGAAATTCTCACGTTTATTACGTGATAATAGGTAAGTACTAATCGTAATTGTGAATCTATTAAATTTGAATTATCAAAAACATTTTGTAATTAAATTTCTATTCTATTATTCCTCAATGTTTAGAAAAATATTTTATTCGAATCATTAGCCCCAATCTTTAAGAGTTTATTTATATGCTGAAACTATTTCAAGGGTATACGATATTTTGGCACTTATTTCAACAATTTAAATAATGAATTAAAATTTCTTTGTTTTTTTGTTTGCTTTTGTTTTATGTTTCTTGGCCGTTTTCTGAATGCGAATAATATAAAATAGTACTTTAGATAATTTGTAGGGGCATAAATTTATTTATTTTCGTAATTTTCGAATATTAATCCGTTGTCGCATCTGTAAGCTTTCCTTCAAATTTTAGATAGTAGATGATATTAGATTCGAGAAAGTCTTATAAAGACCTTTTGTACTATAGCCAAATTAATCTTTTGTACTTCTATTCCTTCAAACGTGTTCCAGGAGTCCTATAGTCTTGATAAACGTTAGGATATCCCTTGGCGATACTTCATTGATTTCATCTGGCTGAAGATAACTTTGAATGTATTCCTCAAGTTATAAAGATAATTAAATATTTTTGTATCCTGGATATCTCCCCAACCGTTTAGTTTATTAATAGAGTTGTTCATAACAATTTTCTAAAAAATAAAAATCCTCACATTTTTTGATTGAACAGGGATATGCATGAAAATTTTTTCACATTTATTTTCAGAAAATGAAAATACTGTTAATACTGTAATAATATTTAAAAACGAAATTAAAATCCGACAAATATCAAGGAAGCTATAAGCTTTTAAAGATTATTATCTCTCTCTTTCTTGCAAAAATACTAAAAACGGAGTTTTACGTGTATTTTAAATGGTGAAAGTGTAATATGACGTCACATAACATATCAAGAGGGCTATCACCCTCTTTGTCTAATCGGGAATTTCAATCATTCATATCTCGCTTATTTTTAAAGTTATTTAAAAAGTAATTTTACCTTGATATTTGTCAAGTAAACATGCTTCAATTCAAGTGAAAAAAAATTTTCATGCATATTCCCTATTGTTTAGGCAGAAATAGCAAGTGTACACATTAGAAAATTTCGTATCTCAATGACTAATTAACGATGGCAGTCTGTATATCGTATTCGAGTATACCAAAATGAAGCAAATTTTTTTAATGAATGCATTTAAATGCATAAATTACAGTATTTTATTACTAAGATCTCCACAGACACTAAATAAAAATAAGTAAGCTAAATAAATAAGATCGTTAAAAAATTTAATTATACATTTTAGCGAAATGTGTAAAGTAAACACTTAAAAATATTACAAAATAAATCGTATTTATTAATTGTAAAGCAATCAATAAAATGCATTAAAAATTCATAATTTCATTTAAAGTGTTTTTTAAGAGATCATAATCTAGTTCGTTTATGAAATAATTATAATAATAACAGAAATAATTAGTATATAGAAATAATTTTTAATATACAGATCGATAATTATATTTAGGCAATGTTAACATTGACGAATGTTTTGTAGTAGGGAAGGTGTTTACAACACACATAGTGACCACTGCAGTTGTTTTAGTACGATAGAGCCAACTTATAACTTAGCTTACTTCGACTGGTATTTATTTATGATGTTAAGTACTATGGGCCACAATTGTACCGTTTTTATACCCGGTATATATATTTTTATATCGGGTATAGATATATATATATATATATATATATATATATATATATATATATAGCGGATATTAATACCGGGTATACATATATATATATATATATATATATATATATATATATATATATATATATATATATGTATACCCGGTATTAATACCCGCTACTTACAAGGATATATAATGTTGAGTCCTGACTTTGTAACGCTGAAAAATATCGATCACAGACATGAATGTTTGAAAAGAGATAACCACCTGAAATTTTGTGTGAATTTATATATATATATTTATAAAATATAATAAATTTAAAAAAGTAGATGAATTTATTGAAATAATTAAATTAAAAAAATTACAGTTATATAAAATGTTATTTACTGGTCATAAAACCTTTCCGTGTAAAAATATATCCATCCACCCACACCGTTCAATGTAATTATTGTTTTCAAAACACCTAATGACATTTCGATTAAAAACACACAAAAAGAAAAAAAATATGTTAAACAATTTAAAAATGATTACATTTTAATGACATTCGCATTATTTGTTAATCTACTGAATGTTAATTAAACATCCGCTATGCCGAAAACAAAATAGAGTATAGTTTATGAAATTCCTATAAATTATTATTATACAGTGAAAATAGTTTAAAGCGACAGGGTTTTGTACGTTGTATCGAATATTATTGTTGTTTTCGAAGAAACCGTTTGTCAAAAATTAAATTACAACTGATTTCGGTAAAATATGTTAGTTATTTTGTTATTAACAACTTTTTATGGCGTTATCCTCGCGGTTTTCGAAAAAATGATCAAACAAAATCAATCATTCTAGTTTTTTTGTGCCGGTTACATTTTGAAAGTTGTTGTTGGTGTCGTCCATGGTCAAATATAAATTTTATTTATTGGGTACTTGGAAAATAAAAAATTATATGTTGAGTTTAAAAAATAGCAACGTTTTAATGATTATTTCTCAACGTCATCAGAAAAACAACAAAGACTGTTCATTGTATGTAATAAAGTGAGTGTGTTGTTGTTTGCCTGATGAAGATGAAAAATAATCAGTGAAACGTTGCAATTTTTAAACCAAACATCTAATTTTTTTACTGTTCAAAAAAAGATTGAATTTATATAACTTGTTCGTTATAAATATACTAGCTTTAATTCGAGACGTTTTTCCGAAAACCGACTAGGTTCGCTGCAAATTTTGAAAAAAGAACGCCAATTTTGCAGTTCATTGTGCTATGAACCAAAACAGTAGGGATCATTTTTCAAAATTTTTAAGTTAATTTATACATTATTCATTCGGCTTTAGGGAAAATGTTTCGAATGAAAGTTGTTAGTATATTATAATGAACAAACTTTAGCTGAAGCATTTTTTTCGAAAAATGAATAAATACGGCACAAGTCAACTATAAAAATTTGAAAAAATGAGTGTTACTTTTGTGACCTTGGATTCAAGTCAAAATATTTTGAACTATTTCTATAATTTATAGTTTGCCTGTTCGTTAACAGCGCAGATTGTGTTACATCGTCTGATGGCGTGACCTCAAGTAGCATTTTAATACATTCCGCGAGATATCTAAAAAACGGTTGGTGAGGATTTTATGTTCTACAAGTTTCATAACTTCGAATAGGATCTGATTTTTGCGACCTTTCCTTCTGACTTTCTTAAAATACAAGATACAAGTGTTCCTGTAAGACTTTTCTGCCAGTGTTTAAAATGTCAAAAGAAAGGTCTGTGCAAATTTTCATATTAATACCTCTCGTTCCGAGTTTGAGTTCTTATTTGATTTGGGTACTAATAATTAATAACTTCGATGCGACTTTTGGTGTCTGTTCCTCATGACTTTGATATTAGGTGGCGATACTTATAAACACAGAAGCCGGGCTAAACTGTGATAGTTACATATGTGTTACTAGGGTTCATGAAATACACAAAAATCATTATTATCTTGTTAATGAAACTGTTTAAATCGTGGCGCCTCAGTTAAGGCGCCATTTTAGAATATGACGTCAGGAATAAATTTACCAAAAAAGGATTTTGACTGTACTTGTTTGTTGGTACAAATATTGATGATCATTATGATTACATACAATCAGCGTTTTTCCATTTAATAATGGCGTCAAATTTTTAACATATAGCTACCTACGACACACATATGATTTACAGTTTGAAATAAAAATTCGACATATGATTAATTTTTGAGTAAACAATAAATTAAAATAATAATTAACTGTACCGATATGTATAATATATTTATTTATGATTTCATGAGTTTCATCATTATTATAATTTTATTTGGTACGAGTCCAACTCAAATGAAAAATGATAATTACATTCAAGTACACACATAAATATCATTTAATTCAAAGAAATTGAATCGATTTACAATTATTTTTGATTTCTTTAGCAATAACTTCCTTCCAATTAATTAACATAAATTTCTCGGAACAATTTCTCGAATGTGAGATAACTTTGAACGAATTATATTAACGTGTGTATTGGCTGTAAAATTTTTTTTAAATTGAAATATAAACTTTATTGAGTAATTTTATAGTTAAATTATAAAAAATCTTGTGAGACACTCACGATAGATACTCACGAGTGTTTCACACGACCTTTTTTACATAGTTTAACAAATACCATTAAATTATGAAATAGTAGTTTTTTAAAACAAATTTAAAAAAATTTTAACGAAAATCCAATGTTTGAACGATTAATTGTCATTAATATATGTGTATGTAAGGTAGCGATTGCCAAATATTATAACACTTGAGAATTCTTAAATTGTCACGGTTCACCTTGTTGAGTATGAAGGGTAAGTAATAAAACATAATCAAGAAAATTTTATAAAAATTGAGAAAAAAACTTTTATTTCATAATTCATGAACATAAAAACAAACAACTTTTGTCATAAACTCAGTATATACCGGGTTTTTAGGCAATTATCTCAGTTAGATGTTATTTTCACTTGTTTTATAATCATTTTGAGTAATTGGGTCTTATTAAGCAAATGTACCTTGATCAGCCTTACTAGTGTTAACAATTTGAAAAAAAAAATGTTTTGATATTAACATTTCTACGCGGAAAACTTAGCAACTAGTGTTCAACAAAATACAGTTTGGGAAACCCTGTTGTAAGGAGATGATTCTTCGACATTTATATGAAAAGTTTATTTGATGTATTCGAACAGTTTCATCCTCCTTGAAAATTTCTTCTTTATTATGTACACATATTATTATGTTCTGAATTTAATATAAATGGGGATCTTTGAAGACGTTCGACTGTGTCAATTAAAATCTTGAATGGACTCCGTGTCTACATTCACACGTTATCTTACTATTAATTCTTATTAATCTGTTTACAATTTTAAATGAGACACGCATCAAATTAGCAACGAGTAACATATCTTTGACTCCATATCCCGCAGAGAGTTACAATTAGCTAATTTATACTGATGATGACTACTTTTTAGTCGAAATACTTATTTATAAAATAAAAATAATTGTTATAGCAAGTGAGGCAAAATTTCAAATTTAATTTCAAAAATGTAGAGTTCTCTTTTCTTATCTTAATAACCTTTCTATGTTGAATAATGTTTGTAAAAAATATTTAATTTTGGTTTTAGGCGTCCTTTAAACTACCCCTTCCCCTCACCTGATTTTATCCAAAAACTATTCACCTGTGCTTTGCATTATGTAATAGATATATTCTGAACTATATTATTAACAGCGAAATGGTGTGATCTATTGAACGTCTACACAATAAGTGGTATCCTCACAAACGGACGCACCCACAAGCATTATCGCGAAAAGAGTACAAATGGATTCAGGGATCATGAAAATATGCAGACTAACACGGTATGATAAAGCAAAACACTCCTTGGGCTACATTTATGTCTTTTATCAGTCTATACCTACTATGACTAACAATTTTCTGGAAATTCTGATGCTATTTTTATGCTTGGTCTATTGTTTGGGATGAATTGTTGTTGTATATAATGTGCCCTGTTTGGATTAAACCTGAGCATACAGTTTTCCTTATTTTTCTGGCTTGTGAAAATAAAATTTGAGTAACGCTAGCATGTAACTACACTTAACGATTGAAGGCATAACTCAACAAACTTTTCCAAATATCATGTTAATATTTAATGACAGTTAGCATATATTTTAATAATTTAGTAACAGTTAAAAATAAATATTATCAACTTGGATGTGAATATATAAATTTTCCATTATTTATTTATAAAACTAATAAAATATATTTGATATA
Organism: Nineta flava; assembly: GCA_963920215.1. Lineage (NCBI taxonomy): Eukaryota > Metazoa > Arthropoda > Insecta > Neuroptera > Chrysopidae > Nineta > Nineta flava. Next base: position 50,617,449 of record OY986044.1, read on the forward strand.
AATGTTAAATTAATTGTACTAAGTATTTCTGATTTACATTTACGAATTATATTTATAGAAATTATCCACTTATTTGTTACGAAGTTCTATATCTGTAAGTATATTTATGTAAGAAAATATATATGTTATCTCATATGTCTTGTATTTATAGCCTCCAACCCTAATACTCTGTAGGGGGTAACATGCTAACGCAAGGTCATTTTCATAAATGTACTGCTATCATGCTTGATTAATTGTAATGGTGACTGAATTAAATATCAATAATGAAGATTATAACCTTCATATCACAATCCATGTGTGATATATTTTATAAATAAATGATAAATTTTATTTATTTAGTAGTATATTTAGGTTAGTACCTAAATGTACAGTCGGTAATCGTAAGTGGTGATCTCAATGGCGTCCAATGACTACAGTATATCTCTATACTAGATACAAACACTTACATACACAATATATGTATCTAGTATTGGTTTTTGTTCCTTAGGGCTATGACATCTGGTGGCAAGAATTAGAAACAGAGTAGCCAGACTCAACGGTGGAAGTAACATTATACGTTAATACGAGCTTGTTTTTAAAATATACAAAAAAATTTGATTTTATTAACTATACTAATCTTTTTTACGAAAAATGAAACGTAATAATTATAGAATGAGGTTTTCTCCAAGAAAACAAAAAATAGGATATATTGTTGTGTGTCCGGATGCTCAAGTATATTTTACGACTTTACGGGAACCTAATCCACGAATGAACAATTTCAGCCAAACTTAAAAATTTCAAAGCCACTTTTTACTACTCAAAATTTGTATATAAAGTACTATAGGTATATAACTTATTGTTGAAATGTAGCCTGACTAAAGCCACCATCTTTGGAATGTGGTACGTATATCAATAGTGACATACTATAGGCAATTGATGCCATTGTGATCACTACTTATAATGTAGAAGAACCACTGATAGAATAGTTTTATAGACCAAACAAGGACAAATGATTTCCAAAAAATTCTAACAAATGGCATAAGTCAAAATACGAAAAGTGTTTCTTTTTATTGCTAAAAGCATGAACAAATTTCACAAAAGCTTCTTATTACGCTATTTTTTATTTTGTCCAATATAATACTCTTTATTGCTAAAAGCATGAACAAATTTCACAAAAGCTTCTTATTACGCTATTTTTTATTATGTCCAATATAATACTTTTTATTGCTAAAAGCATGAACAAATTTCACAAAAGCTTCTTATTACGCTATTTTTTATTTTGTCCAATATAATTCATTTAAAAAAATTTGATAATTGATTTGTGCCTTATTGAGTCGGTTTTCGGCAAAATGCTTCGGATAAAAGTTGTTTATTATAAATATAGTTACAACTTTTATTTGAAATTTTTTTTCGAAAAACCGAATGAATAAGGCACAAATTAACAATATAATTTAAAAAAAAAGATAACAAATTTTGTGGCCAAGTGATCATAAGCAGCAAAAGTGGCGTTCTTTTTTAAAATTTTACAATTGATTTCTTACGAATTGATTAGGTTTTCGGAAAGATTTCTTGAACAAAAATTGTAAGTATTGCTATAATGAACTAATTTTATTTTTCAAAAACTGAATTGAAAAGGCACTCAATCAACTATAAAATTTTGAAAAAATAACGTTAATATATTGTCCATAGTACTATTTCAATAGATACTATATGGTGGGCCATAAGATACTATTTCAATAACAGAATGCTGTTTCAAAATCCGTTTTCAAAATAATCTTTTTCTTAATTGTTTTTTTTATTACGTTTTGAAACGATATTTGAAAAAATGTAACCAATCTATTTAAAATCGATTATATAAGTTCAATTTTGATATTTAAAGAGTTCACGTGTCTATAGAACCTTTGACATGAATTTCATACCTCATTCAATTTAGTATTGACTTAATACAGTAAGATCTCTCTATGTAATGTAAATAATACATTAAATATACATTCGTCATGGTCTAACACCATCATCCAATGGAAACACACACAAAGTATAGGTAGGTAACTTATACTTTAAATAGTGAATTATATGTGTAAAATGAATTAATATAGATTAATTTGATCGCATGACCATTTATGCTAGCTTGACTTTATACAGTCAGTATACACCTTAATTTCATGCAAATTTCATGTATGTATAGTAGATAGTCTAGTTCGATAGTTCATTTAATGTTGAATTAACTGGTTTAAACCTTGTATATGTATAAATATACAATAAATAATACCCGTTAAAAGATAGAACAGTGCATATCCACTGAAATATACACATAGAACCAGTTCTTTGTTTATGTATCTATGGAAATTATTGGAAATGCGTACTTTTGGAGAGCACATTTTTATTGTCAGTTTATAGCTAGTCCTTCCGAAGCTTTGTCCGTATTTAAGCCAAAATCATTGGATGTATAAAAAATATTTTGAACAAATGTTTCATATCTTTATAAGATACAAATTTACTCTAATTCTAATTATTCTAAAATTTCTGTTATCTTACACCGTTTAAACGGTAAGTTGGCAAACGAATTCAGGTCCATGAAATGCTGAATTATTTATTTAACCCATAAAACTGCCTACCATTCGGTGAAAACCGCATCAAAATTGGCATGATAGCGGTACCGTCTTTCCATTGAGAAACATGATAAAAACGCACTAACTTGAGCTCGGTTTTTTCGACAAACTTTGGACGGGACGGGATAAAAATGTATAAATTTTTTTCTTTGCATTTTACAAGAAGTGAAATTCCCGTATAGTAGAAGTATTAGCGGAGAGGATTTCGAAGCCTGGCAAGGAGGTCTGTCTAGGCATTTTTTACCAACCCCTAAAGGGCAAGGAATTAGTATGCAGACTAGGAATTGATTCTGCGACTGCAGCCGGGTTTGTTAGGAACCATGCCATTATTTATGAGGAGTTCGTGAAAGGAAACTGCAGAAAACCTTCACAAGCATAGCCGGCAGGATTACTTTCGTTTTTGTCCATACGCCCCCAGTTTAGTCAATCAACCGATCCATTATTTTTTTTTTAAATTTAATTACTTACCAAACTGCCGGTGTTGAAAATTCTACCAGCAACCTGCCAGTTCCGAGTCCCTTTAACAACTGGACCATACGAACTGGTCTTGCCGTATATCTAATTTGATCTGAAAGTTTCCGAGAAAGCAAGTTTGTTGACTCGATTCACCTTTATCTTTCGCCTTTTCAAAATATTTGGATCCGATTACCAACAAATTGGGATCATCAAGATCGAAATTAATGTCGTAAAAGGCGAAAATGGAAAAAAACTCGAACAGAAAAAAAAAATTCCCAGCCAGGAGTCCATATTAACGGAGTCCATAGTGCGTGAACATAATAATGATAGAAACTCTTTAAAGCATTTCCTGATATGTTTTAGGAAATAGATGTATTACTGTAGGATAAAATCCACCATCAATCAATATTAGATCCTCCTAGGCTGTATATTTTTGGGCTGGTACCAACATCAGACAAAGGTCGTAGAATATTCAAGAAAACTGATACCTGATACATATGTAGGTAGTTTTCTCGTTCTTGTTGGCCGTCATTACCCACAAGTAAGTAAATTGTGTTATGTGTACATTACCCATTGCTTACAATAATGATTAAATATCACTACTGTGTCATGTTTATTAGTAACAGCTCTAGCTAGACTCACTATAGCTCTTGCTATAACCGACCAGGCAGACTGGCTCTGTACACAGCTAACAGCTAACTATCTTTGAATTTATGTGTAATTGGGTAATGATATATGTTTTTGATGAGATATGATTTTTTATTCTTGTGCCTTTTTTGCAAACCTTAACTAGACTTTTTTAAATTTTATTTTTGATCATTCGATTTTCGAATAAATGTTATTACTTTATTTCTAATGAACAACTTTTATCCGAAGCATTTTTTTCGAAAACCGAATTAATAAGGCAAAAAACATTTATAAAATTTAAAAAAATGGCATGACCTTGTGTGTTCCATAGTATATGGTTTTATGCAGGGTATCGCAAAATTATTAGAGATTGGTAAAACTCTCTAAAATGTATATGCAATTATAAACAGATATAATGACGTATATAGATTGTAGAGGCTGCCTTGGACAGGCTACACTTCGACCATTAGGTCCATTATGATGCCTAAGGATGTGAGGATGTGAGTGGAGTGGAAGGAATTTTTGTGTATAGGCTAGGAATTGGTAGGATATGCGGCTGCAGCCGACTATGGTAGGATATTCATCTGGAGTTCGTGAAGGAAACTGCAGAAAACATTCTCAAACATAGCCGCTGGTTACTTCGTTCTTGTCCATACGCCGACAGTTTAGTCAATTTACCGTCCCCTTTTTTTTTTAATAATTGACAAACTGCCGATGTCGGGATTCGAACCTATAACCTCCCAATTTCCAAGTAGGCATACTGCGCAGACATAACGCCTTAGACCGCTCGGCTACTTGGACTGGTAATATAATGACTTAATAATCAACTATGTAAAAACAAATTACAGTGTTTAATATATTCATTGGTATGTAATTAAACATAAATCACTCATTATTTGTTATTTATCTTTATAAAACAGATCTCAGTAACAGCATGAGTGTATTTTGATAAAATAAACATTTTCTAACTACTGTGCAGAATTCTTCCCTTAATATTGATTTGAATATATTGTATACTTATATATATATATATATATATATATATATATATATATATATATATATATATATATATATATATATATATATATATATATATATATATATTCAAATCAATATTAATTGAGAATTAATACTGAGTAAAATATTCCTCTATACAGCCTGATTTCGAGAAATAGATCAATCTATTCCTATGAATATGTTGTTTTTAATTTACATATACTGCATATACACTCCCGTTCATAAAAATTGAACCAGTTGAAATATTCGAAGTTGTATTGTATATACATATACGTAGTAATATATACGCTTAGAATGTGACTGGCTGTGGATCAATTTTTATGAACGGGAGTGTACATACGAACAGCGATGAATAACTTTACTTCACACTTACATAAAATAACAATCAATACAATCTGTGCCCTTGCTCTTCACTTCTTTGCCGGACGCCATTTAACAATTACCTTCATAAACAAATGTAGAGCAAACTAATTTTGGGGATAGAGAAAGGTCTGTCAATACTTGTTACAGTTTATCTATTTATGTTTACTGTAAATATTATATTTGTAGTCACCACATACATTTAGAATTATTCATCTTTTGCTGAAATCCAAGAGATCTGGTTAAAAACTGTATATTTTTTTCGTATATCATCGTACAACATGATTGGTTGCATGAAACCCATAAGTCGGTATGATTTTGTAGATTTGAACTATTACAACCTCCTTAAATATTCTGACGCCTGATTGTCGCCAGCCGATAAGAAACTACTCATTGTAAAATATAAATATAATTTCTAAATAACAAGTGAAAATAACAACTAACTGAGTTAATTGTTTAAATACTGCAAAAAAAGTGTCAAATAAAAGTTATTTATTTATAAAAAACGGAACATTTTTGTTTTTAAATTTTTTTGAGGAAGCACTGTCCAATTTTGTCCATTTATGAAATAGGCCTTACTTTTTAGCTTTAGAATGCATACACACAAATTCGGCTTGTTATTTTTTTTCGTTTATGAGTTATTGTGTTTACGGACGGACATGTGGAAATGAACGAAGAAGAAAATCGGGACTAAACTCAATATACCCTGGGTATGTATTATATACAGTATGTTTTTTAAACTACACCCAATCTGGAAACAGTGTATGTACATCTATCGCTATCTATATGCAATGTACTATGACATTTTTTGTTTTGTCACACATTAAAACCGGAGGCGGGTCTGATACGTTCTCCAAATACTAACAAAGCATCCAACACTATAATACAAAGTGTTATGTGGCTATTAACTGATCTTAGATCAGTTTTTGATGGGGAGACGTACACGGCTGAGTGCTGTTCAAGTGTAACAAAGAACGTTATATCATGGCATACTGTGCATGGACAGTGATCGATGCACTACACAATGTTGCTATTGGGTCTATGTTAATTTACATAGTGTATATATAAAATATCGACTCGCGTAGTTTTATACTTAGAAAACACTATTCAGCTCTATTAACACATTTATATAACTGGGGGAAGTAAATAATATAATTCTTACAACCCTTATTTATAATAATAATATCGATGTTTACTAGCATGGCAAATAAAATTTTATTGGGGTTATCATTTATGTATTAGGTTATAATTAATATAAATCACAACAACAAACTCTTTGTTGAAATATTTTGTGACTTTTGGTCATTTGTTTTTTATTTGATTCGTTATTATAAATATATATACATATAATATGTATATATATATATATATATATATATATATATATATACGAGGTATAGATATTTTTAATAAAAGTATATAATGTTCTTTTAAAATGCAGTATATAAAGTCTGCCTCACACGATGCTGGTTCGCTTGCTGGATTACTTGTGGGGTGCTGTGATGGCAACTATGATAGAAGTTGTGATGGAAAATGACGTCACTGCTGGCTCTGTTGCGTGGACGCTTGCTAGAATTTGGTGATAGGTCTTGTCCTATTTTACGTACTTTTTTCTCTGCTAGTTTTACATGTTAACCAATTAGAACGTCTTATTTAGTCACATGGGCTTGTTTTATCAGTAGCGTTCTTTTATGATTATTATGATTATTATTATTATATTTTATCATTGGACCATTGAAGTGTTTGTAAAAAAAACTTAATTTCATTAGTAAATTTTTTTTAAACTGATATATAATAAAAAATCAAGAACTTAAATAAAACGAATCAATTTATAGACCGCAGGTAAGTGTATAACATTACATTAATATTATTATTAATATTATACGATTAAAGTAAAAAGTTATAACTATTTTTGAATTTTAATGACTGTCTGTCGTTAGTAAACTATTTTTCCATAATTAATATTTCAAAAGAAAAATAGCTAGTCAGCTATGCTATTCAAAACTAGTAACCATCATTATTATTTCACAGAATTCTGTTCGATATTGATAATACTTTACCTATAAAACTTAACCTATAATATTGACATTTGAATATTTTTGCAGAATAGTATTTCATTACCAAAGTATGACGTCTAATAAAGGGCAAACTTCAAATTTGAAAGACGAAAAATGGACTATTCCACAAATAGAATCGCTGATTGACGCGTATAAAGAAGAAATCTGTTTATACGCGACTACCGAAGCAAATTACCACAATAAACATCTTCGAAAAGAAGCCCTTATGCGAGTCAGTGGATTAGTGCAAAAGATAAGACCAGCAACAACTCCTACGGAATGTCAAAATAAATTCCATAATTTAAGAAACCAATTTAACATTGAGCACGCTAAAGTTCGAGCATCGTGTAAAAGTGGAACTGGGACCGATAACGTGAGTATTATTTTTAACCTAATTAATTTATAAAATCAGCTATACAAAAATACATTTTATTTCTATTTATATGTATAATTAAATAATATATATTAAATATAAATAATAATATAAATAAATATCTATTTTTTCAGATTTATCAACCAACATTATGGTATTACCAAAAGTTGTTGTTTTTAGGAACGTTCGTCAAACCTCGTAAGAGCCGAAATTCGTTAGAGCAAATAGAAAACTCAAACTTAGATAATCAATTATCTGAGAATAGTGGTGATTGCATACAAATTCCACCTAATAAACACGACATCGGCATAAGCATTGAAGCTTTTGATGAATCATTAAATACATCTGATGTCGAACTAGATTTTACAATAGAACAACAACCTACTCCATGCATTACAACGCCTCCAACAACTTCAAGCAGTGCATCAACATCTACATCGAACTCGGATGTGCAGCAAAATCGGCCTACATTCATACCACCTGCTCCTGTTAGTCCTGCGTTTTCGGTATCATCGTCATCAGGAATACCTAGTGTATCAACACCAAAATCAAAAAAAAAACGACACGATTCCACTGAAAGCGACTATATTGACGCTGTACACGAACTTGCAAATTCTTTCAAACAGCCCGTCACGGTTCTCAATGCATCAGCTTCAGCAAATGCATCAACTTCAGCATTAGATCCAACTGATAGTTTTGTTTCATTCATTGGATCACTACTTCGTACTTTTGAGGATGAAGAATTAAAATTAGAATTAATGAATAATATTACTCAAATGGTACTTAACGCTAAATCGGTTGATATACAGCGTAGAAAAAAATGAATTTTCCGAAAATTACTTTAAAATTAGTTTAGTTATGATTAGTTTTTTATTATTAATTTTCATTTTTATATTTTATAATTTATTTAATAATTAACGAATGTTTTTTAGCAATGTTAATGTTTATCATCATCTTTACTAATTAAGGAATAAAATTTATCTTTATAAATGGCATAGAAATAAACATAATTTTTTTTGCAAAATATTTTTTTTATTGAATTACAAATTTTTTATAATATTTATGACTATAAATAAACAAAATTTAAAATAAAGCCTTGTAGTTTCTTTTTTGGCCATTAATGGGTTAATGATTTTTAATAGTCGCCAATTACGCTACCAATTGCCTACATCGATAGCAGTATATTGAAATGGAACAGTACCTGTGGTGTTAAAATATTCACAAAATTTATCACGAATCACTAAACCGTCGCTACTGCTTCGATTACCAGGTCGTTGCTGTAAAATGTGTTGATTGTCTGGTAGTTGTGCTTCTCGAGAATTATCATTAGAATCATTTGAAATTCTATAATTATGAGGAACATACCACTGATATGAGTTCTTTTTCATAATGAGATAATTATGTAGAAGTGCACACGCGTAGGTTATTCTTTCAACTTTTTCGACACCAAGAGATATAGTAGTAAGTAAAACTCGCCATCTATTCGCGAGGATACCAAAAGCATTTTCAGCTGTTCTACGAGCACGACTTAGCCTATAGTTAAAAATTCTCTTTTCCAAGGTGAGGCCCCGATCCGGATATGGTTTTAACAAATTCGGCTTTAAAGCAAAAGCATCATCACCAATGATTACATACGGTAACTTGTAATTAAATCCAACTAGTTCACATGGTGCTGGTAAATTTAAATTTCCTGCATACATGTTGATACATAATGGACTCTCTCGAAAAACAGCCGAATCATGCATACGACCATTTCTTCCGACATCAATAAATAAAAATTTATATTCAGCATCGACAAGAGCTAAGAAAACGATGCTGTCTGTACCTTTATAATTACGAAATTTGGAACCATCCTTTCGAGGCGGCCGGAAATTAATATGTTTGCCATCTAACGAGCCGATGCAATGAGGAAAATGCCATAATGATTGAAATTTATTGGCAACGAGTTCCCATTCTTCCACTGTTGATGGTAAAGTCATGACTTTAGGTTCAAGCTCTTTTATTATTGCTTTTAAAGTTGAGTGGACAATGGTGGAAATGGTGTTGGCAGCAATACGAGTGGAGTAACTGAGGTCCTGAAATGTGCTGCCTGTAGCTAAGAATCGGAGAGTTACTGATAATCTATCCCTTGCTGAAATAGCTTCTCGCATAACTGTATTTTGTTTCTGGATATGTGGCGTTACTAATGCCAGCAACTCATTCCACACATCTTCCTGCATCCGGGTATAATTCGTGAATGAAGCAGGATCTTCAGGGCTAAAAGAAACGAAGGATATAGTTATAATAGAAATTTCTGAAAAATAAAAATCATGCTCTCACTATAAGACAAAAGTTTTTCAGTTAATGATAAAATAATCATAAAATAGCTTCAACAACTTTATAATTATTTGTCAAAACTTAAAAAATTATCAATAATAAAATTGAAGCATAAATAATGTATTATCTATTGGGGTTTATATTTGACGTTAATGTAAAATAACTTTATATTTTACTATATAGTTGCATAGCAACGTCCGTCACATGCATTATATAATTAATTAATTTAACAAGAAAATTTATTTGATTATATTTTATAAAGAGAGTTATTAATAAAAATCTTAATAACCATTAACAAATAATTTTTATGAAGTAAATAAATTTCACAATTTCTATACTCACGCTAGTTCTTCAAATAATATTTTCAAAACACTTTGCTGGTTGTCACGCCGTAATAACCACGAACGACTCCACAACCTAGGTTTTAACCTCTGACTTGTATTTCTTCGTCTTAATTTATCAATAACTAAAAATAACCCCATTACTAATCGTCTACGACGAATCACTTCTGCTATAACCGCGTCCATTTTTTCAAACCATCACTTTGCACGCATCGGAGCCATCTACCGACCTAGTGCCAACATTGCATCGTGTGAAGCGAACATCGCATAGAAGCCATCACAACGCCCAGCACCACAGCTAGCTTGGGACCCAGCTACAAAATCGAGCAAGCAATCCAGCAGCCGAACCAGCATCGTGTGAGCTAGGCTTAATACCAGTTTTATTAGACTAATCATTATAATATATAGAGTGTTTAATTAACCTGAGTGCATATGTAACCTTATGATAGATATAACCAGCGGCTTTTATTATTAAACAATTTTATTTAACTTCACTTTCGTATATTTGTTTGCTTGCTTCAAATCTTGTAACCTACTCTTAAACTACTTTTTCTTAATCGATTTCCTTGAAACATTACACACACATTTACACTCATGCATCATTGCGTGCGTGGTTTAACTTATCTTTTAAAGTGCAAGATTGAGAACCTGTTTAAATACCAAAAATGTTAACTCATATTAAAGAATGGATAAAAAGAAGCTTGTATTAAAAAAAATATGAAAAAATATGAAAATAGTAAATAAACAAATTAATATTAAAATTTCAAATTCACCCCAATACCTAGATCTGTTTAATTTTTATTTATTTTTATTTTTGTCTATTGATTTCTATTTTCTATCTATTTCTAATTGTCAAAGAGTAAATTACGACTAGCTAATTTATACTGATGATGACTATTTTGTAGTCGAAATACGTATTTATAATACAAAAACTGATCTAGGTATTGGGGCGAAGTTGATAATTTATTTCAAAAACCTAGAGTTCTAAATAATTATCGTTTGAAATATTTAAATTAATATTAAATTTACATCAAGCTAGTGAGAAATTATATACATTCGACTACCATAACATCTGGTAGCTTAGAGGCAGAGGTCTAAAATGTCAGAAGCTGTGGGTATTAATGTTCAAAAATATTACTTAAATGCCAAAGTAAACGGTAGTCACTTTCATTGGTATAATATAACCGAAAAGCAACTATACTAACAATAGATAAATAGATGCCAGTTTACAAAAAAAACGATTAAAAAGTATATTGCATAAATAAATATTTTTGCAAATTTAATATTCGTAGAAAAAATCATCTATAAATGTTTTTAGAAATAATCATCGTTAATCCTGAATCATATTGTATATTATGCTGTACACCTAATATTGTGTTTAAATTAATGTTTACGTATTCATTAAAAATCCATAGTATATATATATATATATATATATATATGTCGTGACTCACTTTTTAACGAGAAAATTATGTAAATTTTATGAAAATGTCATTGATTTTTCCAGAAAGTTTTTAGTTTAAAAAGTAATATTAAATATATTTTAGTTATTATATAGGATTTGATATTCTAATATATTGTATATTGTATTTAACGGACAAGTTTTGTTGTAGCAACAACGTCATATTGTTAATATAAAAGATGTGCTTTGAGTTTTTAATTTAAAATATTTTATAAGAAACTTCATAATTTTCTCGTATAAAATTAATGCAGTTTTTTTTACGATTGAAGGAAAAATGCAGTTAAGCTAAATAGCATTTGTTTGTACACGATGAAGCGATTTTTTAATATTGATGTCGTCTATTAATTTCTGCCCAGTTTTTCTGGAATCGGTTTTGATAAAGGTCTTGAGTAAATAATATGTTGTTCTATGTAGGAAAACATGATTATACTGAAAAATAAGCGATATGTTGTGAAAACACTTAAGCTTTTTAATTTATATAAAAAAATTAGCAAATATTCATCATTTCAATATTGAAACAAGCAAATAATTACTGTATGTTCCGCGAGTCATAGATTATATGACTTCATACTAAAATCCAACGTGGAGAATATAAATTGCATAATATGCTTGCCAAAAAAATAAAATCACAAATGTATCGAGTTTTGTATCAAATGAAAGGTTTTAATTCACAGATTCCGAAAATGTGTTATTTTACCCGACCGAAGGTTATAATTTTTGTAGCCTATACATGTATTTTAGAGTGTTCCTAAGCTACTTATCATATTTTGACAAGTGATGTGTCGTTAGCTTTGTTTTAGAGTTCCGCGTGTCGTTAAATCTGCAATTAGCTACACAACAAAGAAACATTTCACAAATGTATCAGGTTTGGTATCAAATGAATTCTTTTAATTCACAGATTCTTAATTTTATACTAAAAAGTCGTGAATAAGTTTGAAAAACTAAAACTCGACTACGAAAAAAGCACGAAACAGACCTTGACAAATCTTTTGAATATTTCTCGTAGTCGCAGGCCGGGAATTGTTTCAGTTTTGCTCTGTGCATCGCATCTGGGCTTTCGACTACATGAAATATTTACAAGGTTCTTCAAACTTATTTCGTTCTTTTTTCGTAGTTGGGATTTAGTTTGTTAAACTTATTTATTTATTAAAATTAGATTCTATTGTGAATAACAGTCAATGTATCAAAAGATATTTGATATTATTGTATAAGGGTTCCAAGTTTAGTCTATAAAATTTTAAAACTGATTCAATTTTATTGTTCATTAGCGTAGATATGTTTATCAAACAATTTAACTACCTTACCATGTCATCTAAATACTATTTATACGAGTGAGTATATCAACTAAACACAACCAATCTAGTAGTAACTACTTATAAAGAGTTGAGTTCGTTGCTTATTTGAAATTCATAACACTTAACATTTGACTTGCAACACTTTAAGCATACTAATTAATTATATGTCGTAATGAATTATATTGTCCTGCTATAATTAGTTCATTCATTTTAAATACATATTTGTATATCCCCCAATTTTATAGTAATTGCTATCATACATACATTACTTATCTACTATACTATCGTCTTTTGTTTGTGAAAGTTCTTATTGCTTTTGTAGTCCAGATGTTGGGTGCAAAAAAAGGTGTTGGTCTAACGTAGTTTAAGGTCGTTGTATAACAGTAATCGTGTTAAAAATTTTCAACGCATATTACACATCAACTAAATAAATAAGACTGAGATAGGATACTATACATATAATTTACCCCTTTTATATATGTATATATATATATATATATATATATATATATATACATATATATATATATATATATATATATATATATGTATATAATATATACATATATATATATATATACATATATAGTATATATATGTATATATATATACTTTTTAAAAATTTGTCTAGAGATGGCAGTATACACAACATGAGTACTTCAAAAATAGGTGGCGGTGCATACAACAAATGTATTTCAAAAATTAAACGCAATTTATCAGTCCTTGACGGGAGAAAATATTATGTTACTTGGGTATAAAGGCGTTACGAAATTTTTGCGGACGAAGCCGCGACGGGCATTGCTAGTATATAATATAATATAATATATATTTGTAATATAATATGTACAATATATATTATTTTGAACTTCATCAGAAATAATAAATGAAAGTATTTCATTTTTTATTTCTGAAGAAGAAACTGTGTTCCGAAACTGGTCAAATACAGTGATTTTGCGAAAATTTCAAATATTTGTTTTATTTAATAATAATAATTCAACGGTCAATTACTTTTTTTTCTTCAAAATATCATCATCATTTTACATTAACCTAGTTTTTTAGCCAAATCGTCCAACACGTTATTTGAATAAAATTATAAGTGTGGTGAAATAACTACTTCAGTAAATACCTGTAATGTTAATCGTACAATTTTTGATAGAGATTTTTTTATCAAAACTAAATGGTCAATAATTTTACACTTTTAAACAAAGATAAATACTTACATTCTGAATAATTTATCAACAATTTCGTCGACGTCGATTACAAATTTAAATAACTTTATTTCCTTGTAGAGTATTTACAAAATTTGAAGTCAAGTGTCTGTACTATACTCCACACCTTTTACATTTGAACAGTTTTATTCTCTTTAGTACCCATCTTATTTAGTCATATTGCTTGCCTTGCTTATTCATGATTCCTAATTAAGAAATGGTATTTAGTGAAATTTCACTTTCCATTTTATGGTGCTTAAAGAAATAATGTAAGTATATATATATATATATATATATATATATATATATATATATATTCTACTGTTGATTGTGCAATTCATAATTTGAACGTAATAATCGAATTAATCAATTGAATTGTGTTGATTTTTCAACTATGACAAATTTTACTTCTAGCCGAGTGCTTTTATGTCTATTTTATCAAGGAACCCAGTTATACTAAAATGACTTTGACAATTCTTTTTGTTGTTGTATTTCAAAGATCGTACATATACTAAATAGTCGACCCTTAAAAAAATACAATTTAGGCACACATCGTAATGGGAGGTATAGAAAAGTATGTCAAACTTTAATTCACAAATATCTCACAAACTATGCTATTTATTAGAAACTTTGTAGTAAACAAACTTAAAGTTAATTCATATATACGCTTTGCTGGACTGAAGTGTTAGTAAAAATTGTTTCTAATATAAACCTGTTTCTAAAATCCCCACCCCTCATCTGAAAGAGATAGAGCAAAACTTTAAATTTCAAAATTACTCCTTATTAACAATTTGGTCAAACATTAAAAATTTGTTTAGAAAAAATATTGCGTAGATCAATAAAGGATCTTCATCTTCTGGCCTACGATAACATAGTGGCAGAGATCCTACTTTCGGATTGATGTTGAAGTTTCTCAGTTTGATGTCGGTATATAAACACGATATCTTGAGAACAGTGCTAGAATATTCAAATCTCATAACTAATTTTTGTGCGATTAAAGTTATCAACAATAAACTTCAATATAACATGATTGAAAGAACCCAATCTCGATATGAGACTTTACTCCGAGTAAAGTCACAAAATTTTCTTTTTGAATTTTCTCGAATGCGGCTAATATAACTTTTTTAAATATTCGATTTCTTTTTGGTCTTATTGTTTGATATATATAAACCACCATTTTTTTTCATGGAAGGGGGTAAATTTTCAGAAAAATCTAAAAATGTTTTTAGTATCGCCCCCTCTATTGACTTAAAATTAAATATGAAATAGTTTCATGCTTGTGGTCTTTGTTTGAACCCAAGTTTTGGTACTATTAAAATACATTATTGATACACATATTAACATTTTGTTATAGTTACCAAACTTGTTTATTATTTTTAATAAAATAAATATAAATTTTATATAATTGAGGGATTCAAATTTGATAAATTTGTTTATTTTTTTGTATTTAAATCTGCAGTGATCCTGCCAAGTAAATTCTATATACTGGTCCTGCCTGTACCTGTTGTAAGAGGTTGTGTAACTGTTGACACCGAATTTATTGTTTATAGTTTACTAAAGTTATTTTATTGATTAATGTACTACGTACGGTACACTATACGCACATTATAACTCAAAAACTACATAACATTTACAAGTTAGTCTACATATATTTTTTTTTGATTCATGTATCAAAAAAAAAAACATTTAATTCGTTAAATGACAACTACATACAACATGATTAATCACATATAATAAGTATGTATATGTTGTATACTATTTATTATATAGAAATATTATATATATATAGAAAATTCTACCTCCAATTCGCTCTCTACTTCGAAGCGTTTTAATATTATATATAACCTATTAATATAGTAATATAACGATAAATATCTTTTACATTCATTTTATTGTATCTATAGGATGTTTATGAAACCGATATAAAGTAGGAAAAAAAGTTTGTATGAAAACGAATTCCATAATTTTTGTTTTAATTTACATAATTTAGGGCACAAATTAATATATTACGGTCAATTCCAACACAATAATAAACATAATAGCTATTTAGTGTATAAGTTTATTGTACTGAAGAATTCATTTAAATTGTATTCTGTGAAATTATTTTAAATTGAAAAAAAAAAAAAATTTTTTTCTGTGAAAAAAACGAAAAAAACATAAATTTGCATAGATTTTCAGTTCCAAAATGTATTTTAATTCTAGGTTTTTAAGAGTAGCTAAACTTTCAATAGCAGATATAAATAACCTCCTCTTGGTCAATTAACTGCCTGAAGCTTTCTTGGCATACTTTTAATAAACTACTTTTAATACTACAAAATATTGCTTGCTCTACAGCTATTCTGAGCTCCTATAAATTATCAGGATGGTTCTTTCATATTCTTATACGTCTAATATGTTCATCTCAGAGATGGCTATTGGACTTTACTATGGGTTATGAGCTGATCATCGCAAAATCTGAATTTTGATGGTTTTCTTTTGATGCACACTATTTTGAATCGTTTTTCTCTCCTGATTCTGAGACTGCCAACGTGCTCAGTGTGGATCGTAGTGTTGCAAATAGTGGAAAAACTGTTGAAAGTAAACTTGTTGAAATGAACTGACGCCCCAGAAGGTTAGCTGTAGCACCAGAGATTATTATCAATCATCGAAGAGTCCACTGAACTAGCTCCATCACTCGGCATACCAGCCTGAGTGATCGAGCTGTTAAAGGTGCTCTACTTTGAACTGGGTTTATTTTTAAGTTGCCAATTCAGTTAATTTAAAACAAATTAATGATTGGTTACTTGACTAAACTGTCGGCATATAGACAAGAATGAAAATAACCGGCTATGATTGTGAAGATTTTCTACAGTTTCTTTTCACAAAATCCAGATGAATATCGGCATAGTTTCCATCCAAGTTGGCTGCAATCACACAACCTACCAATTTTTATTCTACATCCTTGTCCTTTAGGGGTCGGTAAAAAAAGTCTACTTTCCAGGCTTCGGCTTCCATTCCGCTATTACTACTTTTTTCTCCATCACTGAACCATTCACTCTTCCAGTGGTGTTATATTCTTTGTCCAATCCAAACGTTTGGACAACGTTTTGCATAGTCATACCAGTGAATACGGTTGCATTGTTAAAAAATTATAGGTCAACTGTGTATACTTTACAACCACCCGTATAAATAAAATATAAAACAGCCATCTTAATATGAAATAAACTCTTTCAATATAATATTAAATATACTATAAACTAGACGAACCAAGTATTAATAAAATATCCATCCCCCGTGCTCAATATATATATGATATGTATACATACTACATACAACTCCAAACTTAATATTTGTACATTGAACACTACGAACGAACTGTTTCCAATCCAATGTATGTCAGTGAAGAAAATAATATACCCGCTGTAACTTTGGTATATAAATTTAAGAAGGGTTATTTGGTTTTAGTTTTCCATCGTTGTTGTTTGGCAGTATAGACTATAGTAGTTGTATTATTATTATTGTTGTTGTTGTTCTTTATTATTTATTTGTTGTGAATTCTTAGAACAAGGTATTTAGAAAAGAATAGGAATACATAAATTGTATGTAATAAAATAGTATAGAATTTGTTTTCTGTTTTTTTTTTGTACCTCTATATGAAGAGCGAGAGTGAGTCTGCTAGACTACAATGCAGTTTGCAATATAGTAAATCGAGTGCCATGCCTAAAAAAATATCATCAGGCTATTCAATATGAAAAACGTTAAAATATCGCCCAAATAGAAATAAAATACTACTCGAAAAAATGTTTCAATAACAATTTTACATTTTCTGTATCGCTCACCGTTTTCGAAATAGAATTTAAGAATGGAGAATAGAAGTATTGTGAACAAAATCATCATCCAATTTGAATCTAGATTTTTTTGAAACTGATGAAAATGTGTAACAGATTTACCATCTGCATATCTTCGCAACAACCATTGGCAAAACTTGCAAAATCATTTTCTTTCAAAATTTAACTAACTTAAACATTTCTTATTTGTAAATTACAATTTTAGTCTCCTTAACCCCTTAACCCCTCTCATCCAAGATTAGAAGAAAATAAATAACTTCTTATGTAAGGATGGAAGGAGTTGAAGTTCCAAAAAGCTTGGAATCAATCATCCTGTTACGGTTTGACAATTTCCACCAACAGCACTAGCACTGCATTTGGGTTATAAGTTAAATATTAAATATGGTAGATCTTTGTATATTCTTGAGATATTTGGTTCAAGCAATCCGAATCGTTATCAATAAATTGTGATTCAAATGTCACTACCGCCCAATGACATTTTTATAAATATATAAACGTGGGGCTCCGAAAATTTTTCTCTGGTGGAACAATTTGAGCACAATGGAGCTCCAGGTTTGTTTTGCAGGAAAGAAATTTATATTTACAAAAGTATATGGACTAATGCCAAGCGAGTACATGAATTTGACTAAATTTTAATCAATAAAACAGCACACACTTACTTGTAAATTAAAAGTGTTTCCCACCGACTTGTGTCCTACAAAATGTAGACGTTGGAATACTTAACACGGTATTTTAAATTTGTTTTATAATCAGATTTATAAAGAAGATATCTGCAATACTACCAACCGTAGAAGATTATTTCAAAAGAATATTAACTGGAAGGAATGCGTAGTAAGGTTACTAAAAATGCAGCGCTCGTGACGTTTTGTAACGCCAACACTGGTCGGTTATGAAATGATGCACCCCCAAAATTAATATCAAAATGTCGAAAAAATACTTGTTATTATCATTATTGGACGGAACACAGGTTGAGAAACCCTGATTATAAACCTCTGTATTCCGAACTTAGTATGTATATATAGAAGTTGTGTGGCATGTTCTCACCATATATATTTTTTGTGTGTTCGCTCACTAGTGACATATATATCATAGCGGGGGTGTAAAAACCTGTAGTAAAAAATATGTTATTGGTACGTACAAACCATCATCATGGTACCAAACTTTTATGAGCTATATTATAAAAAAACGGGGGTTAAAAGGGGAGAGTGGTGTCAGGTATTAACTTCAATGAAATATACTCGAACATTTGTTAAACATATTTGTAAAATTATGGTGTTTTTTCTCTACAACTTTTTGATCTATTTATACAATGTTTTTCTTTTTCATTTATGAGTGTTAAGGGGTAATGTATGTCACTATAAGATTAATTATTAATGCATTTTTTTGGGTTAAACAATGCCTTAGTATGTAATAACCAAAGGTACAAAAAAATTAAGCTATCATAGAAATTCTCAAAGAAATTGCCAACTCAATAATTTAAGAATTTGAACAAAGAAAAAAATTTCTGGAAATTATCGTTTTTACATACTTAAAAGCCGCGATGTGGGAGGGTCGATAATTTAACAAAATATTATGAATTTTAGGTCACTTCAGAAAAAATATTTTCCTAAATCATTTTGCATTTCACATTGTGCTTCAAAATGAACGAAAATTAAATTTTCTACAGCCTTTTTTTCTAGCTCCTAGCGTCTATGAAATAATTTGAGTTTAATACTACTCCTAACTAATATTATAAATGCGCAAGTATTGGTGATCGGATTTTCATGAAATTTGATTACTTTCAGTCCTGGAATTGAACATAGGATACTTTTCATCCCGGAAAAATGTATAGTACCAAACGGATACTACCAAACCGTTACTTTGGATTTCCTGAACGGTTTTTACATTTTAGTGTATTGGATACTTACTTACCGGGAAAAGGTAATATCTACCTACAGGCCCTGTAGGATAATAACCAAATGTAATCCACAATTGCTGAGTGATTTGGAGTATTGGATAGGTATCCGTCCTAAACCTCCTTTCTCCCACTTGAGCTGGGGATGAACCGTAAGAGGGAGAAGTAAAATTAAAATTAAAAAAATATTCCTTCCTTTAAAATAAAGAACTCGCAATGTCACTTAACACCACACCTCATATGGAAATATCTTAATGTAAAACCGTAAGAGATTTAAAAAAGTTCAAAGTAAACAAATGTTCGTCTTTTAAAACTGGTTGGTTGCATCATACTCTGATGAATATAAATAATGGACCCTTATTTGGTTTCAAATACAATTCTTAATCGTATCAGATATAACTTGGGCGTAATAAGTTCACCCAAATTATTATTCTGTAAATAAAATACGAAGTAATTCCTTCTAAATATGGAGGTCAATGGTTTGACTCAAGGTGATTACATTATCTTTTTCAAATTAATTAAATAAAATATTGTAAAAAGGAATTTAGTTATTTCAAAAGAAGCAACAGTAAGCAATAATTAATTGATTGTGCAAGTTTCTATGAAAAAAAAAAATCTTAGGTAGATAGATTGAGGCTGCCCTGGACGGGCTACACTTCGACCATAAGGTCCATTGTGATGCCTAAGGATGTGAGGATGTAAGTGGAGTGGAAGGAATTTTTGTGTATAGGCTAGGAATTGGTAGGATATGCGGCTGCAGCCGACTATGGTAGGAACTACGCCGACATTCATCTGGAGTTCGTGAAGGAAATAGCAATAAACCTTCTCAAGCATAGCCGGTTACTCCGTTCTTGTCCATAAGCCGACAGTTTAGTCAATTAACCGCTCTTTTTTTTTCTTAATAATTGACAAAGTGCCGATGTCGGGATTCGAACCCATAACCTCCCAGTTTCCAAGTAGGCATACTGCGCAGACATAACGCCTTAAACCGTTCGGCCACTTGGACTGGTTTACAAATATCTTACCTTTTCTATTTGAATTGTAAAACCATTAGATATCCTTCGAAGTATATCTATTATTATTATTTGGTATAAATCTTCGTCTAAATTTTATCGAAATAAATGTTTATTATAAATAAATCAAGAAAAATTATCAAAACTAACAATAAGAATATGAAATAGAATGAAATATTATTATCGATTCAGATTTTCTTTTATAATAATATAAATTGTGCATATTTTAATGATAAATGACTATAAGCATATATAAAGAAATATTTATCTACGTAATTTTTCACAAAATGAGAAAAATTCAATATATTTTCTTAAATGTACGATGTCTTCTGGTCTATGCCCAATTACAAATATTTTTTTAATTATCAGATCTAGTAATGTCAATTTTACATACCGGTACAGAAATAGACCTTATACAAATTAAATTTAAGGAAAAATCAATATTAAAGCGCAGTATGTACACTCCCGTTCAAAAAACAAAAATGAACACACCTGAAATGTTAATTTGCTTACATTTCATAAAACTCCTCACTTTCGCAACTCTCTGTATATTATTTATTTATAAACAAAGATAAGTAGTATATTTTTTAAATGTGAAAAAAGAAATGGAAGTTTTACATTTTTTATTTATGTAAACAATTTCTGTAAACAAAAGCTACTACAAGAATAATCAAAATAGTGAGAGACTGATTCGGTTCAGGTCTGTTCATTTTTTTTGAACGGGAGTGTACAACTATTCCTTGTCTACCACTGAAATCACAGAGAATGCCTAGAGGAAGTACTGAAGCCGGAAAAATGGAACGTTAAATTTATCTGGATACCAGGTCGAAATGGTTTCGAATGAAATGATAAAACGAAGAAGCTAGTCGGAATACTCTTCATGGGCCCAAAACTGATTTAAGAAATTCCAAAGACAACATGTAAACAAGTGATTAACGAGTAGATTGACTTTCAAACACCGTGATCACTGGAAAAATATACCGAAAAATATAAACTCGGGAAAATACTGTTTCGAAAGGCAACCAAGACGCTATCTTTGGATGCACTCAACCTGAACAGGATACAACTTCGAAAAGTTACCAGACATTATCACCTACGAAAGATTCTACACACAATAGATACAGCAGACTGTGCGGCAAGGAGGATAAAATATCCAGCCACATCATCCGCAAATCAAACTGCGAATCTCTCGATGACAGCAGATACAAAGTAGTCAATGCATCACACCCTGAAAATATGAACTTGCAGGAAAACCTGATGAGTAAGCTTCTGGCCATTGCCAAGATATGTCAGAACCGAATCTCGTCAGACTAAAGTAGAAGAGGGTGCATCATAGGCCATCAGGTCGAAGTACAACTTCGTTGTTAAATATTCCGTGGTTGTACAGTTATTGTGATCGGTTTCATTTAATAACAAAATAATTTAAAAACATTATTTTTCTAAAAACCATAGATTACATAATATTTTATTATCTGAAACATAATTTTCATGATTACATTATATATTCGAAAATGATGATTGTAAACAAAGTAGAACCAAACAACCAATAACCAATCACCATCATCATAGTTCCTTAATCAAAGTTTGATAATATAACCCAATCGATATTGCAGTTGAATAGAGAGTTAGGTAAGATACTACTTATTATACCTTCCACTTTGGTTAGTACAGTTGATTGCAACTAAAAATCTGTGTTTATATACAAGAGCGTAGGTTGTAAGTTATTAACTGATGAAGAATCGAACACTGGTACCCGATTCTGTATTTTAAGTGAGATTGCTCACTTCACGCATTTTCATCTCTCGTGAGTTTACTCGCCTGATTCTGTAAGGTTTTAGTGAAAATACGAAATTACCGGGTGAGATGATTTGGATCATAGATAATATATAGTAGTTATCTCTATGAATATAGTAGTGTTTGACATTGGCATCCGTGTAACAATAAACAGCTTTGCTTTGATTGTGTAATTTTTCAATATTTCACTTTTTCAACATAAATGTGACTGATAAACAAAAGCAAATAAGTTTAAATTTCATGCACGCCGACCCCGACTTTGGACGAGATAGATAGATAACCAAAGAATACATATATACATTCTTTGACATTACCATGAAGAATATTTATCGATTCTTCATGGACATTACCATTCGTTGTTTTAAACCATCGATTATTTATCTCTCTCTCTACTTCTTTCCTCTCTCTCTTGGAATTCACTTATACGTTATGAAATTCCTTGTCGAACAAACTCACGTGAGATGGCTCACATTTTCACTATGGTGAAAGTGACGGAATCGAGAGAAGTGCTCACATTTAGTATTTTCACCAGGTTTCAGTTACTGAATCACTACCCTGAAGTTTGATGTGCCTTTAAATAGACAATGCTTATGGATAATAATGGAATACACATAGGACTGTATAGTGGTGCCTCACAATGAATACGTGGTGCCTCACAATGAATACGTGACGGAATAATAATTTTCGAATATGTTTCATCGTATACAAACATCACATACACTCCCGTTCAATAAAATTGAACAGACCTGAAATGTTAATTTTCTTACATTTAATAAAACTTCTCACTTTTGTATCGCTCTGTATATTAATTAATTTATAAACAAAGATAAGTAGTATATATTTTAAGTGTGAAAAAAGAAATGGAAGTATAGTAAAAGAACATTTACAAGAATAATAAAAATTATGAGAGACTGATTTGGTTCAGATCTGTTCAGTTTTATTGAACGGGAGTGTACATCATATTTGAAAACTATTTATTACTGTGTACCTCATACTAACCTTTATTATTAACCAAAGTGTACGGTTGATCATCTTCACTGATATGAAGTTATCTTTTACTATATTTACTGTATGTAAATGTACATAAACATATAATGAGAAAGTTTCAACAAACTAATTTTCTTTGAACGAAATGGGAAATTCTTAGTAGATCGTCTTTCTCGAAATTCGTTACTAAAACATGTTCTTAAATATCTATTTATTTCATTTTAAAAGTTTTATTTTATTTTAAAACTTTGTACAACATGTGGTGTATTGAAAATTCATGGGATCCCAATAGTCAATTTTTTAAACACTTAAAATCTGAGACTTAAAAATTATATCAAATTTCCCACCGCTTCCTCTACTTTACATTATTTATCAACAATTCCGCCAGATGTCTATTTCAGTGAATATTTTCGAATTCCATCTGTATAGCGATATTAGATATTATTTATTGCATTCTCACGGAACTTATATCTACAGGCCTCGTACCCAAATATATTTTTATGGATAAATCTAAATTTATGTAATTTTTATACCCAGTGTATTTGTAAATATACAAGGTATATTAAGTTTGATCACGACTTTATAACGTTTAAAAATGTTGATCGTAGGCAGGAATGTTTGGCATATGCGTTCATAAAATGACCTAATGCGACCAATTTCGCATGTTCGTCCGTCCGTCTGTCCGTGGACACGATAACGAGCTGAGAAAAGAGATAACGAGCTGAATTTTTGTGTGTGTTCTAGAGCAAAAAAGTAAGATCAAGTTCGTTAATGGGCAAAATCGTACCACGTATGGGTAAAATGGGCAAAACTGTCTATCTTGGAAATCGTAAGAGACAAATTTAATTTTAAAAAAAATGCTCTTTTTAAAATAAACAACTTTTGTAAATACTGGATATTCAAACAATTAACTCAGTTAGTTGTTACATTACTTGTTTAATACACAACAATTTTTAATTGTTGTTTTTAAATAGAAAAAAAATGTATGAAAAAATAATATAAAGAATTTTTTTAATGGATAAAAAATATAAAAAAAACACCACCTATTTTATGTTTAACCCTTTTTAAAGGTTATGATATTTGTAATGGCGACACTATTACGATTGCATGCATTAAATTGCATTCGTAATAATAAATTTTTGTAATTTAAACAATACGCATGACATAATTATCAGTTGTTTTTAATCTACATTATATCGGTTAACTTATGCATTTTAATTATAGTTATATTTGCATACTTTTATACATAGCAAGAAAAAAATTTATTATATATCGTATGGAATATGTCAACTACTAGATTCACTTTAATCTAGGAATAAATGGGTCTAGATTATAGAAAAATATTTAAACGTGTGGCGAACAGCATACCGCTAAATTTTTGAACCTTCAATAACACATTTCTAGGAGATATTCAAAATGGAAAACTGATGATTTTTGAAATATTGGTACAAGAAATACAAATATAATATTTGTAGCTGGTAAACAATGAACAATTGTCTTGTTTCGTCGTGGATGATCCACAATTTCTAAACCTATTATAAAAAAATGTCCTATGCGAAAAAAGTTTTTTGTTACTAAACTTAAACATTTAAAATTTTGTTTTCGAATATTCGCAACGGCAACGCTGTCTCATACTGGTTTATTTATATTTATTATTTGTGCATGCAATAGATTTTATGTATGTATACTATAAAGTAGACCACTTACGGCCTTAAGTAGTCTAGAGATCTTAAAAGAATCTATTTGTAATCTAAAATAATAAATATATAGATAGATAGATAAATCTTGGGGTATGAAGGGTATTACACTTCGACTTTATGGTTCATTATGCTCTTCCTTTTGATATGATAGAGATAGATTGTAGAGGCTGCCCTGGACGGGCTACACTTCGACTATAAGGTCCATTGTGATGCCTAAGGATGTGAGGATGTCATTGGAGTGGAAGGAATTTTTGTGTATAGACAAGGAATTGGTAGGATATGCGGCTGCAGCAGACTATGATAGGAACTATGCCGATATTCATCAAGGAAACTGCAGAAAACCTTCTCAAGCATAGCCGGTAACTTCGTTCTTGTCCATACGCCGACAGTTTAATCAATTAACCGCCCCTTTTTTTTCTGAATAATTGACAAACTGCCGATGTCGGGATTCGAACCCATAACCTCCCAATTTCCAAGTAGGCATGTTGCGCAGACATATTACCTTAGACCACTCGGCCACTTGGACCGGTACCTTCTTATATAGTCTGACAAGGTTCGCTTCTGCCAGATCTTGGAAATAGCCAGAAGCTTGCTTAACAGATTTATATACTCGGTGTGAGATGATCCTGAAAGTTCATATACTCGGGGTGAGATGCAATCGAGGGAATAGCAGTTAAAGATGATGTGGCTGGATTGTTCCTCCTTACCGCACAGTCTGCATATAAAAGATCCATTGTGGAGTCCTGTTGAATGTAGGTACTTCCGCAGGTCATAATGTCCGATGATGAATTCAGTAACATTTCGTAGTTGTATCCTGTTCAAGTTGAATTCATAGAGGAACAACCTATTGCATTCGGATACAGTCCTTTCCCGAGTTTTTTTACGCTGTATTTTCCCAGGATCAGGGTTTTGTATATTCTATCCACTCCTTGATAACTTCGTTGATCATTTTGTCTAGAATAATAAAGCTTTTGTATATTTTTAAAGAATCAATATTATAACGAACAAATTTATTTCGGGTATTAATTGTTTTTATAAATTTTTTCAATGCTTGGCTTAATATTAGAAAAATATTGTTTTCAAGAATCTTTTCAATTATTCACTCTTAAGGGCTTATTTTTACGTTTGATTGGTCATGATGTCCAACAATATTAATAATTGATTCATTCTTTATCAGTAAATCCTTTTGAAGAAATACTATTTACAATCTTATCAAAACAGAACAAATTTTGTGCCGCTTGGCAAGTATCGATCAAGTTCAATTGCTTATTTTATAAGTTAAAAGAAAATTTATCAATGCAAATTGCAACATTTTTGGTTCAGCTTATACCAATGTGACGACAGTTAAAACTAGAAAATGTATTACTTTGTACTTGTAATAATTCATTGAAATACGTGTAACAAGTTTACATACATGGTTTTCCCCTGTGATATAAATAATCATTTCTAATAAAAAAAAACCTAAACGATTTGAAAAACAGAATTTTTATCCCGAACTTCAAATATTTGTTTAATTTAATAACCACAATTCATAGCTTAAAATTTGTTACAGTAAAAAAAACAAAAATCAGAATGAAAAGAATATTTAATACTTAATTAATTGTAATTACGAAATCCGTCATAACAAAAAAGTGTTGGTTTATGTATCATTTATAATCAACAAATATTGTTACAATTATTATTTTACAAATAATAAATTATGCATGAAAACATTAAATTTACTTATCCATATAATATGTATAATGTATATGCATTATACAAACATTCATATTATACAGATTGTATGATCAATCATTAGGATCTATAATAGTTTTTTTAATAGGTTGGGAATCGTTTTTCGTAACACGAATATTCAACAAAATTATATATAAATGTTTAATTTCAGTTGTGTAAACATATAGAGTAATCATGAACCGTTTACGAAAACAGTGCTAATTATACATTTCAACTTTGTATTCTAACATTGTTATTTGTGTATTCTTAAGCATCACAATACGGTTACGAAGACATAGTATGAAAGAACTAGCATATACTATATAGACAATCATGTCATTAAATTTTTAATTAAATTTTGATATGGCTAGAAAATGAGTATTATTAAAATCGAGAACAAAAATTTTCTTCACTTTTTTAGCATTTTTTTAAGGGGTAAAATTTTATGCCCCCGATTTTGATAAAAACTTTGTTTTAAGCTAATTTGGGACTAGCAAAAACGATGGCGTTGGTTAAAATGCGATACGATTAACGGTTTTAAAAATATCATACCCATAGTGTTAAAATTCCAAACTGTATGCATTGAGAAGGCAAAATTTTGAAATGTTTCAGTCGGACGTTAAAATGAACCTGATTTTCGTACTGTTTGGGTCAAAATTAGCCTAGAAAATGATTATTATAAAAATCGAGACCATAAATTTTCTTCACTTTTTTCGTATTTTTTCTAAGGGTACCCCTTAAAAAAATCGCTAAAATTGGAGAAAAATTTTATGCCCCCGATTTTGATAAAAACTTTGTTTTAAGCTAATTTGGGCCTAGCGAAAACGATGACGTTGGTTAAAATGCGATACGATTAACGGTTTTCAAAATATCATACCCATAGTATTAAAATTCCAAACTGTATGAATTGAGAAGGCAAAATTTTGAAATGTTTCGGTCGGACGTTAAAATGAATCTGATTTTCGTACTGTTTGGGTCAAAATTAGCTTAGAAAATAATTATTATTAAAATCGAGAACAAAAATTTTCTTCACTTTTTTCGTATTTTTTCTATGGGGTACCCCTTAAAAAAAATTCAAAAATTGGAGGAAAATTTTATGCCCCCGATTTTGATAAAAACTTTGTTTTAAGCTAATTTGGGTCTAACAAAAACGATGGCGTTGGTTAAAATGCGATACGATTAACAGTTTTCTAAATATCAGACCCAAAGTGCTAAAATTCCAAACTGTATGAATTGAGAAGGCAAAATTTTGAAATGTTTCGGTCGGACGTTAAAACGAATCTGATTTTCTTACTGTTTTGGTCAAAATTAGCCTAGAAAATAATTATTATTAAAATCGAGAACAAAAATTTTCTTCACTTATTTCGCATTTTTCCAAGGAGTTTTTTCAAGATATTTATTGACGCGGTGTTTCAGGGAAACAATTTCGAAAAAATTGATTGAAATATCTCACCATTAAAAATTTTCGATAAGAGTATTCAGATACAAAAAATACAGGAGGAAAGTTGATCGTGTGAAAGTCATCATTCGGGGTCTGTTTTGATCCTACTGCCTTTCTGTTAGGATCCAATGATCCATTACACACTTTGTATTTTAAAAACATATTCAGTTATACCAGTTGACTATACTATATGTATTATAGAATTTTAATAAATTGACATTATTATTATTATTATTTTCATTATCGTTACATCAGTAATAATCATGCAATCATATGCATCAGATAATAATCTCATATGGTTGATATCTATGTGTATTTTATAGATTATTACAAAATTTTATCAGTTTAACAGATCAAAACACTTATCAGTTAATTTATTTATCATTATTTACACTCAATATAATTTTATTTGTTTTAGCATTAAAACACTAACGATAGGTGTAGGTATGGTATGCGTAATGATTGTTACAAAATGCATTTTGTATTATTTTGTGTGAGTGTTCAATTATTTGATGCCATTTGCATGTATAATATTTTTTTAAATCCAAAATTGTGAAGAAAATTTTCAATTTTGTGTGGAATTTGTAATAAATATCTAACGTTATGATTTAATTAGTGAATACATTTTTTGTTTACGTTTTTTTTTTCAGCATTCTTTGACATTAATTTCTTGAAAAACCATCTGGGATGGGAATCGAACCCACGACTTCTGGGTTTGATTCCCATCCTAGATGCGTATGATTTTTCATATCAAGCATTTGATGTCAAAGAATGTTATCAATGTTCAGACATATTACTTAAATGTCAAATTAAGTAAACGCTTGTAATAGTCGTTGGTATAATATAACCGAAAGACAATGGATAAATACAAATAGACGCTAGTTTACAAAGACTATTTTTTTTAAATAGTGTCTACAATTCTATATTTTGTTTCAGCTAATCCTTTATCGATTTTAGGTTTTACGAAGTACAGTATTTATTATGTAATTTATAAACCTTAAAGTAGCCTACACATGAGGAACATTAAACAGCAACATTGAACTCCGCCTACAAAAATATTTTCAGTACAGACGTTGCAACCAGACTTTGCGAACATAAAATTTAATTTTAGTACTTTATGACGCAAGTCATAAAAATTCAATCATTTCTCATCTTGTCTCTATCTATCTCATTTAATTTGGATAGTTTATTTATATGTATGTATCTCTAGTTAAGACCTTTAACTAGTTGTTGGATATCTTCTATACTAATAAAAGTGTATAATGTAAATTTTAACCAATCTAGGTAATAAAACATAATAAAATATTAGGAAAGCATAAAATTTCAGATAATATGACCAATTTTTATATGAACATTTAACTCCTCCTACAAAATATCTAATATTTTTGATTTTTACAGCAACCGTTCAAGGACATGTTTTTTGTTGCTGCAACCACTATACATATTTGCAACCATACTAGGTTGCTGCATAATGTTGCTGTTCAATGTTCCTCGTTTGTTGGCTCTATAAGAATTGGCTTTGCATAATTGCTTAACATAAATATATTGCAGTCAATGAATAGCAGGAAGTAGATGTGATACATGTTGTTACTCGTTCCATATATTGATTTTGAAATGAACATATGCTTTTGAAGTACATGTGTTCATTTCCAACATACATTTGCAAAATTTACTATTGATGTAACTGTTAGAATAAAAAAAATAAATATACCGTGTGTTCATTTCAAATGTAATCACTTAAATATTATTTAAAATATGCGTTTTAGAAAAAAAATTTTCCAACAAAATTTGCACAGTTTAAAGGGGGGGGGGGGGGAACATGATGAAATAATTATATTTTTGTTCCATGCATTCGTTTCTGCGTGGTAGAGCTTATCTTTTAAACGATGCAAGATATGGAAAATCCGTCTTTTCAAAAGATGTTTATTTCATATAAACAACTGTTTTGAAACTTTGAAAATTTCTCGATGCACTGAAGCTAAAAGTTACCGGATTCATTACCGAGCATTATCCACTGCGGAAGCATCTGCACATAATGGGAGGAGGAGGAAACGTCCGGCCATATTATCTTTGACTGCGAACCTCTGGGTTACAGCAGATACAGGATATTCGGTGCATCTCACCCCGAATATATGAACCATCAGGGGAACCTTATAAGCAAGCTCCTAGCTATTGCCAACATATGGGAGAAGCGAATCTCACCGGACTGAAGGGAGCACAATCGACCATAAGGTCGAAGTGCAATACTTTTTAGACCCCAAGATGTATCCATCTATCTTGAAACTCATCTTTCTTGCATTTAAAATTTTTGGCGTTAATACAAAATTTACATCACATTTACACCAAAACTACATGTCTTTATGTACAATGCATATTTAAAAAAATATTTAAGTGGTAACTTTTAAAATGAGCACACGGTATACAACATCCAAGTGTTGAAATAAAAGAAGAAAAAAAACTGTAAAATTATTAGGGATCTCTTAACATGTTCATAAAACGTTTTCGATTATCGCTGGAAAAAAGGGTTGTTCGGCTTTTTTTTAATCAAAACATCTTCTTCTCACACCAAAGTAGTAATTTGTTAGTTAATTTGTTTCCATCGCCATTTACTTAGATAATAACATAATATCCCTTTCAAACAATATTCAATTTATTTATTTATTAAACTGTATTTTATTTTATCGTGTCGTTTTCTCATATAATATAGGTACTCGTTTAAATGAATTACCCCCTGGATTGCTTTGTCGCCTTAACAATTAATATTGTGAACGAGAGTGTACCATTTTTTTTTTCTATATCGCCGTCACCATGATTCAAACATTTATTTATTTTTAATTTATAAAAAAATATACAAGACATAGTATATGAACTGAGGGAAGGGTCTCGTAATGAATATACTGGGATAATCTATGAACGGTGTGTGAGAAAATAATTAATTGTTACATGTCATCACCAGGGCATCACTCAAAGTATTGCCAATACGGGTAGTGTTTTCACCGATGAACTAATGGGTGAACTAATTTAAATACTTCAAATGAATGGATAATGTTTTTGTCTAAAAATTTCATAAATCAAAATCTCCAACTTTAAACCCTTGAGTTCCATTATTGTGATTATTAATTGAATATTAGCACAATTTTGTATGTTTTTGGGGTGTGTTTTTGTCGGATATTATATCGATGATACTAAACGTTATGCAGTCATAATAGACAAAAAAAAATGTTAAACTTCGGAAATACGCGGATAGAACTGAATCTGTACACACCTTAAATAGAAATGTCAATAGACTCCATCGACTTCTCATGGTCGATCAAATATTTTATTTAACGTCAAAGGTGAACAAAAAGGTTTTTCGCACATAAAAATAATTATTACAAAATTTGCAGAATCCAGGTACTTTTGTTTCTATCAACTTATCGTTTAGCTCACCAGTATGTTGAGTTGCCAAAACCATTTTTGATCCAATGTTGAGTCAAACACAGCTTATGATCATAATGAAGAGATTTCTGATTCCTCTCTTTTCTTAGAGGAATCTACAGAAATCCATCCACAAAACTGGGAAGAAGAACATTGTAAAATAGAAAAAAGCGAAGAAGAAGATGAAAATTACTGTTGAAATCAATAAAAACAGATCCGATTTGATAATTATCCTTAGTACAATCACCAGTCCAAGTAGCCGAGCGGTCTAAGGCGTTATATCTGTGCAGTATGCAGTACTTGGAAACTGGGAGGTTATGGGTTCTAATCCCGACATCGGCAGTTTGTCAATTATAAAAATTTAAAAAAAGGGGCGGTTAATTGACTAAACTGTCGGCGTATGGACAAAAACGAAGTAACCGGCTATGCTTGAGAAGGTTTTCTGCAGTTTCCTTCACGAACTCCAGATGAATATCGACATAGTTCCTATCATAGTCGGCTGCAGCCGCATATCCTACCAATTCCTGGTCTACTCACAAATTCCTTCCACTCCACTCACATCCTTACATCCTAAGGCATCACAATGGACCTTATGGTCGAAGTGTAGCCGTCCTGGACAGCCTTTACAATCTACCTCTACCTCTTGTACAATCGGCTGCAAAAGTCTACAGTAAAACCTGTCTATTGAGAAGTCTAGTGAAATGTGTCCAATGTAGTCAAGTGTCGGTATTCGTTAAGGTTTTGTTATGTTTTAAATAGAAAACTCTCATAAATAATTTCATGTTAAACAGATAGCAATAGCATTGTTTCAACAGAAGTTTTTTTACTTAAAAACTAAATTACATTTTTAGTCTGTTTTTATCCTAGCCCCTTCTAAATTCTATTCTGTAAATTTTAAGTCATAGAATAAAACCCCATAGTTACGAAGTTTATCTCTACTTATCTTTAGTCTTATCAAACGTACTTATCTTTATCAAATACTTATCTTTAGTAATTACAAATTGCATATTTATTAATCAGAGTTCTGAACTCGATTGCTTATGAATCCATTTATTTTTCGAAAAAATGGAAATCGTTTTTTGAGGAATACCTTGCTCATGGTTTTCAGAAAAAAATTTTAAGCGTTCAAAGTATATAATATTTTGCTGCAAAAAAATATTTTGATTACTTCCACTACCTTTCCCTACTGAAATAACTTCAATTTAAAGCCAAAAAGTTTCACCAATTTAAACATTCTAAATGCTAATATGTAATATTTATTACATATACTTTGTGCATTTTGTGGAACTTTGTATTTTATTATCAACGCATTATCAACATTACAGTGAAAAGTTTCTATCAAGTTTCTTAGTGAACAAAACGGACAAATCAGACTGACCTTAATGATATTTTATGATAATAATAATTTGTTTTTTTGCTATACAAGAATTACTATGTATCAGATATATTATATTCGCTTAGAATGTGATTAACTGTTTCCAATATATTCGAGTATACATGGCCACAAAAGTAACGTTGTTTTTCTAAAATGTTATAGTTAATTTGTATCCAATCCATTTGGTTTTCGAAAAATGCTTCAAATAAAAGTTGTGCGTCATAAAAAACATTAACAACTTTAGTTCTAAACATTTTTTTGAAAACCGAATGGATTCGGCTTAAATCAAATATGAAATTTAGGGAAAATAACATCACTTTTGAGGCCATGAAAGCTGCAAACATGTTTCATGTCTTCTTCTAAAAGGCACCCACATTTTTACCAATTACATGATGGTTAGTTTTTACTTCATCATAAAGTTGATAACTTCACTGATAACATTACTCATCCATAATTTCGATACAATATCCTGAAAAAGGATTTCACCAGTAGGAGAGTTCAGTTCAAATGATGCTGATGACGAGAGTCGTTAATTCTCTTACATGATTCTGTGTGTATGTATGTATGTTAACTGACACAGTACTGTTAAATTAAGAAGTAAATGTTGATTTTGTGACGTGATATTAATTTCATTTAAATTTTTACTGCGTTCAACAATAAACAAACACGGACGGGGTAGCCGTTATAAAGACTCCCTTTTTTTTTTACTTTACTCACAATATCTGTATACTGTTGTTCGTGTTCGGTTGTATATCTGTGTATGTATGTAGGTGTTTGTATATAACATCCGGTATTTATTTACTTAGACCGTTTTAACTAACTCAATTTTATTAAAAACTTAATTAAAAAGAAAACAAAATCTGTGTGTTTCCAATGTTTTGTTACTTAATTCAGAGAGAACTAACTGTGTGTTTATTGTTTTAAATCTACTACCAACCATATTCATAAAATTTATATTCTGTTACGTCTATATACTTTAGTAAGACTCATTGGAGGAAGAATGCCCAATCATCGAATGCAATTCTTTAACTATGATAATTTATTACTAATGAAAGTTTAAGTGCAACCTTTGGTAGTGTTTCGTGGTTGAATTGGTAAAGCGAATCGCCTGTGTAATATAGGCGATTTTCTCTAAAACTTATTGTTTGTAATACAGTCGACCCTCGATAACTTTATGTTCAGATGCCCTTGATCGTTAAATTTTCAAAGGGTTGATTTCAAAAAGAGCTTTTATTATTTCCCTGTTCTTTAAAATTGTCGATATTATAGGGTGTGTTATGCCGGTTTATTTTGTAATTTCAGTACTGTTTATAATGTATTCAAAATTGATGCAAAATGATCGTTTAAAAAAATTTTAGCGGGGTTAATTACTATGAACAAATAAACTTTTTTTTAGTATACAAGTTTTTACACATACCTTTAACACAAAACAAAACATTAGTGTATTGGAAGTTGCCTATTTAAATAAAATGTTCAAAAATTATATTATATTTTTACATTGATCATTACTTTTTTAACCAGTTTTGTTTTCAATTTCGATTTTATGTTATTTAAACACAAAAATTTAGCTGATACGGTATGGGAATGCATTTTAATCTAACAAAAAAAATGACCTCTTTAAACGTAATATTTCGTAAACGGATCCCTTTATTTAAAACGTGTCCATAACATAGGTGTCCATAACCTACCTCCAATAATTTGGACAGATATCATTAATTGCTTTATGTAAAAACATAAATTAAAGTTTATTACAATTAATAATTAGTCAAGAATTTCAACTGATTACTTGAAAGTATTTTTGAAAAATAAATTGTGAATTTATAAAAAATAGTCCATATCATCGAATGAAACATTGGAATAATATGGAAAATATTTCTATTTACACGAAACTGACATGAAAAAAATATGCTCTTAAGGCCCAAATAGACGGAGAACATGGTTGCAGCAACATTGAACAGCAACTAGCTTGTTGCACTGTGTGTGGGGTGGTTGCAGCAACAAAAAACAAACTTTTTGTTGCTGCAACCACTCCACACACGGAGAAACAAGCTAGTTGCTGTTCAATGTTGCTGCAACCATGTTCTCCGTCTAGTTTGGCCATTAGGTATACAAAAAAAAAGAGTTTAAATATTTGTTTAAAAAGGTTGAAATATTATAAGGGTTTAAATAATCCGTTTTAATTGAAAGAAAATTCATAAAATACTTCAGATTGTTGATTGTATTTTGCACATAGTGGTTGTATGATGAGTACTTCACACCAGTTTTTTTCTCTTTATGTTTTCACACACATATTTCTGATCGAAGTATACTTTTTTCCAGTAAATTTCCTTCCTATGTACTTTTTAAATCTTTGCTTTAAATTTTATTTCTTTGCTTTTATAAAAGAGATAAATTTGTTTTTTCTTTAAAAATCTTTTCGATATTAATGTTAACAAAAGTATATATCTTTTTCTTTTTAAAATATTTAATAACTTTATTCATAGGAAAAAGGTGGCTCAATTTTCAGGTAATTTTTTTTTTTGGAATTTTGTAAATTACCGATGGATTGTATACAGATTATTAATCTTCCGTGGAGCGCAATACGTTGACTGTGAATCGGGTGCAGTGTACTTAATAGGTACACAATCAAAAAGCATATTAAATACCTGGTTAAATTCATTTATACAACTTCCCAGTAATGTTATTTTGGGTGTCAAAAAAAGATAAAAATACAAAGCTTCTGTAAAAAACTTTGTTTTTGGCATAAATTTAGTTGAAAAAATGTTAATAAAGTTTTTAACCTACAATCAAAAGTCGTACAAAGTAAAAAATATGAATGTGAAATATAAACGAAAAAAAACGTTAGACATATAGTGAAAAAGGTTCCATGTATTTATATCTATATCAATCTTTCAAGATAGGGCCACCTTATCTTCCAGGATATGGCTCCCTTCATATATATGACGAAATTGGGCGGAAGAACTTAACTGAAAAATACGTGAATAACTTTCCGTAATGATGGTTAAGGTTAAGGAATCAGTTATTGAGAATACCAGCTGGAAACACCGCATACGGTCAAGGCAAAGTGACAAAATATCAGTCCTGTGTCTGTCCGATAAAATGCGTCTGTTGAAAAGCTATTACCAAAGAGAACTCTAGGTTTTGAAATTAAATTTCAAAATTTGCCCGAATTCCTAGATCAATTATTTGTATTTTATAAATACGTAATGTCATCAGAATTGCACACATTTGTAAACTTTTAAATCGGTACGACAATTCGAAGTCGGTGAAAAGTGAGTTGTAAGATTTGCAGACGTTGTTAGTTACATATATCAAGCTAATAAAAGTTTCGTTATCTAATTCTCTAATTAATC
Source organism: Nineta flava (assembly GCA_963920215.1). Classification (NCBI taxonomy): domain Eukaryota; kingdom Metazoa; phylum Arthropoda; class Insecta; order Neuroptera; family Chrysopidae; genus Nineta; species Nineta flava. The sequence continues at coordinate 50,654,066 of OY986044.1, forward strand.
TAATTTTCTCAATCAATCACTAATATTTTATATTAAATACATTTGACTATGTTTGATACGAAAGTCACATGAGTTTTTTAGATACCGAATGTTCTTAATATTTTTTAATGTTTCTGCTCTAAATACTTATTAAGCGTATGATGAAATTATTTTTAATTAAAAATGAACATTCTTTTTTTTTTGCAATAAGTAATATTGATGATATATATATATATATATATATATATATATATATATATATATATATATATATATATATATATATATGTATATATATTGCATATAAAAGTAAGTAAATATATCGTAGCTTCTAGCAACAAGCGGGCGGCGCGCGGTGTCCAGAATACCTAGTCTGAATTAAATTTGTAGTATACACGTCTTTACTGTGTATGCTTATTAAATCGGCAGCTGACTCGTGAAATAGTTCGTGAATATTTTGTGTGTATTAATGGATTGCTTATGAACGAAATGTATTTACATAGTCCATTTCATTGCACCGGTATATCCTAAAATCAGAGATATACCGGTGCCAAAACCTTTTGAATTGGCGCTGTAGATAGATAGTCATCATTTTGAGGTGCGACTAAAATTAATCATGAATCTCTACAGACTTCAGTTTCAGTATGAACTGAACTCTGAGACTATATGAGACTACATGGTGTTCACATACATTCACTATTTAAACTAACATTTAGATCATAACTACCTGCTATGTTGGTTTGATAACTTGATATACCTATCACAATAGAATATGTTATATAGTGAATTTTTGGTGTTGTTTTATACTAATGTTTCATACTATTTTAAATCTATTGTATTTTAAATTCATTTTTACAATTTATAGGTATTTAGCGCAATTTCGCTATTCATTTACCTGTTGGTTGTAGTTGCGGCTGGGTCCACTATTTTATTTTTTACAGTGTAGGCCTTTCTAGACCTTTTTTACCGACCTCTAAAGGAAAGTAAATTTGTATGTAGACTAGAAATTTGTAGATTGTGCGACTGCAGCCGACTTTGAAAGGAACTATGCCGATATTCCTGGAGTTTGTGAAAGGAAACTGCAGAAAACCTTCACAAGCATAGTCGTATACTTTCGTTCTAGCCCTTAGGCCGACAGGTTGGTCAATTAACCGACTTATTATTTTTGTTTCTTAATTTTATTGAATTGCCAAGCTGACACCACAGGGAATCGCACTAGCAACCTCCCAGTTCCCGAACAGTGCGCTTTTAACAGCTCGGCCACTCGAATTGATTACATTGACGCAAAACTTTCATCGTACAAACCTTTTCCACATGTTATACACATATATTGTAAATAGTAGCTAGAATAAAATAATGAGTTTGTTTTTTTTGCTCGAACTAAATAGAATCACGTTCATAGCTGCATTTAAATTAGAAGTAAATGTTAATTCTACCTGAACTAGCCGTTATTCTTCGTAATAAAATTGTAACATTATTATATTTACCTCAATGCTTGCTTCTTAGCAACATTTTGTTGGATTTGAGATGTATAGTACAGTTAAATTTACAAGAAATGGAGTAAGCATGAATTTGACTCCCATGATGACGACTCCGTTCCAATGCCAACAGTAGCACAGATATAATTAATTAACAAACTATGTGGATATAATGTATTTGGTGTTTGTTGGTAATTATAGAATTTGATTTGAATTTGGAGTTCTATTAAGGTGAACTTGTTAAGATTTAAGAGTTTTTATAAAATATTGCTTTTATCACAACTAATAAGAAAAGTATACCACGGTGTACATCTGCAAAAAACAAACAAAATAGTTTAATAAAGTTTTTCGATTTGACGCTTATTTTTTAAGATATCAATTAAATACAATCAATTAAACATTGATAAATTCAACCAATCACACAGAGCGTATAGTGTAGGGAGGCGTGACCTCAGCAGTAGATCGTGGGAATTTACCTTTTAAAGGCCTCTATGATTGGTTGATTTTATCAATGTTTAATTGATTGCATTTAATTGACATTTTAAAAAATAAGCGTCAAATCAAAAAACTTTATTAAACTTATTTGTTTGTTTTTTGCAGCTCTATACCGTGGTATAGTTTTCTTGAATAAATTTCAGAACATCCTGTATAAAGATTTTCTAATAAAATTCGCTTAGTCTACTGTTTTTTTCTTTATATCTTAATGTATCTTAAAAGATATATTATTTCCTTCTAAAGTTTAAAGCATCACGGTTTAATCGTGTTTCCCGGGGATCCTACAAGCATGGTGATTTTCATGAAATTAATCATATGTACACTCCCGTTCAATAAAATTGAACAGACCTGCATCGAATCAGTCTCTCACAATTTTGATTATTCTTGTAATAATAGATACAACATTTTATTTAATTTTTAATCGTAAGAGTAAGATATAACACTTACATGTGTTAGCATTACATATATTTTTTAAATTCCCACTCTGTCACTGACACCGTATATACAAATAAAAAATATACACACACTTAAAAAATATACTAATTATCTTATGTTTATAAATAAATAAAATTATACATTATACGGAGAGTTACAAAAGTGACGAGTTTTATGAAATGTAAGATAATTAACATTTCAGGTCTGTTCAATTTTTTTGAACGGAAGTGTACTATGGGATATTTCAAAATGAACTCTAATATTTCTACGGGTAAGTGAATATCTGAAATTTTAATAAAACAATCGTCATATGGGCAGTATCATAAATGTTTGAAATTTAATCATTTAGACTTTACTTATAGTTTTCGAGTTACAATTTTATAGTTTTTAAATAGTGAATTTTCTAGTAAAAATTGTAAAATTGTTCCGGTCAAATCAATAAACAAAGTATATAAAATGTTGTTTTTTTTTTGCTTAAAAATGAAACATTTAATGGAAAATATACTCTATGTTGAAAGAACTTATAGGATTTTCAATTTATTTCTTTTCTCGTTTTTTTTTTCAAACAGTTAAATAAAATAAAATACTACATGTATTTCAATCATCATATACCCATTCAGAAAACACATAATAAATTCAATTAATTTAAATTTGTATGTTTTATTTGTAAAATCAATCGTATATACATGAAGTATATATATATATATAAATATATATATATATATATATATATATATATATATATATATATAATAAAATATTAAATTATAATAAAACATATTTACATTTCTATATATATATATACATATATATATATATATATATATATATATATATATATATATATATATATATATATATATATATATATATATATATGTAAAAAATGATATAAGAAATGTAAATATGTTTTATTATAATTTAATTTTCTATATTTTATTAGTTTGTATTTTAAATATTGATAGATTTATGTCATATTTAAAATGATTATTATTAAATAGTTAATAAAATGTATGTTTTTTTGTGATTACTTAAGCATAATATTTAAATCACATTTAAGAAGTAATGTTTATTTATTTTCTGTATGTATATGAAACTTTTAGGGTTCTGTACCAGTAGGATCATAATATCTAAAATAGGTATATGCGGAATTTAAACCAAAAAAAACCTTTTTCGGTTATATTCTTAGGACATGTCATCATAGCCGCCTAATGAGTGGCAATATTACGGTAAGATGCTTTTTTTGGAAGATGTTTTGTCAGTGTTCTGTGAGTTTTGTATTTTGTTCGTGTTGTCCATTCTTTAAATTATTTTTATTTTTTAAAGAAGATTGTTTTTATGTTATTGTTAGGATATTAACTATAAGGGATATTATATTTACTTCTGAAACGAACTTACGATCCAGAAATCTAGCCGTAGCACCATAACTTACAATTAATAATCGCAGATCCACTGAGCCACCTCCACTGTACCTCCGAATTAAACTTTTCCAGTAATCTTACATTCAAGGTCATGTTCACATGATCTTTAGCAAATCCATCTGCAAAGAAGAATTTCTTCATTTTCATTCTTTGGGCAGTCTCAGAAGCAATAGAAAAACGTTTCCGAAAGGTTTACAATAAAAATAAATAAAACAATGGAAATTCAGATTTGGAGATGGCCACCATGTAGTCCAAAGTGAAATCCAATAGAAAATCTCTAGGATGAACTTGACCAACGTATAAGAAGATGAATTAACTGTCCTGATAGCCACAGTAGCTCAGATTAGCTTTAGTGGAGGAATGGGAGATAATCACCCAAGATGGCTTAGCGAACCTTACTAAAAGTATGCCTAGAAGGCTTGAGGCAGTCATTACAGTAAGAGAAAGTAATATCCACTGTTTATTTTTTTCTAAAAAAATTAATTAAAATCCATTGTTTTCCCTGTTTTCTTCCACTTTACCAATATTGAGAGAGATATTTCAAATTTTTCGTTCCATATACACATAGGTATTGTTGCCAATTATATTACAAAAAATGAATGCCATCTATTTGTATTCCAATTGTTTTTCTTCAGAAAATTAATCAAATATATTATCTACTATTATAAGTGTATAACCTTCGACTGCAAATGAAAACTCATGTTTACTCGAATTATATTTATATTCAGTTTATCTTTGCTTGTAATGAAAAAAATGAAGAAAATATTTATTGAATTGTTATTAATAAACATTGTACTCATTTTTTTACATTTTACAGTATTTATATGAATCATTGAGAATATTTGCTAGTGTCTATTGAGTTTTGCTTAACTGTAAATATAGAATTATAAACTAAAATTTTAATTAATTATATTAGTTTTTAAGATAATATAATGCATTTATGATTCTTCTAATATTTTAACTTATAAAATGACATATTTAAATTCATATTTTATTATTATTCCTGTTTATATATAAAATATCTAATAAGGTATTGCAAGATTAGTTTCGAAAATTTTTGGTAAAGGTGTTTATAAAATGACCAAATTAGTCCATTAGCACGTATTCTTCCGTACATCTGACCGTAGATACGATGAAACAAATAATCTGCCTTTGAAAAAAATTAAACGACACACTTTGTTTCTTTTTTAAAAACAATCAACCTTTGTTTGAAATTTTTTTAAACAGTTCTAAACTGAATCTGTAATTACTTTTGATTTCAAAAGCAAATATGTATATACCACCTTTATACTCTTCTTTGCATTTTTATTTATATACCAGAGCGAGTATTTAAAAGTAAAATATACGGTTCATGAACGTGGTATATACAGTGTGCTCTGTCATTTACTCAGTTAGTTGTTATTTTCATCTGTTTTATTATGTACTTGGTATAAGTATTGTATATTTTTAGAAGAACACTATCAAGAATGAATCATTTTGATACTTGTTAGGTATCTGATATTACATCAGATTCCGGATGTCCCTACCAATAGTTTTCAATGGTTACCCATAGAAGCGCTAAGATTAATGGTGTGTATACACCTTTCCGTCATTAATCCAATCCCACCAGTAGATGGATACATCTTGGGGTCTAAAAAGTATTGCAATTCGACCTTATGATCCATTGTGCTCCCCTGTGATCAGGTCTAGATAGATAGATAGATTGTAGAGGCTGTCCTGGACGGGCTACACTTCGACCATAAGGTCCATTGTGACGCCTAAGGATGTGAGGATATGAGTGGAGTGGAAGGAATTTTTGTGTATAGACTAGGAATTGGTAGGATATGTGGCTGCATCCAACTATGATAGAAACCATGCTGATATTCATCTGGAGTTCATGAAGGAAACTGCAAAAAACCTTCTCAAGCATAGCCGGTTACTTCGTTCTTGTCTACACGCCGAAAGTTTAGTCAATTAACCGCCCCTTTTTTTATTTTTATAATTGACAAACTGTCGATGTCGGGAATCGAACCCATAACTTCCCAGTTTCCAAGTAGGCATACTGCGCAGACATAACGACTTAGACCTTTCGACCACTTAGACTGGTAAAATTAGGTCTACCTGAAGGTTCATATATTCGGGGTGAGATGCACCGAATATCATGTATCTGCGGCAACCTAGGGGTCCGCAATCCCACCAGTCAAACATGTTCTGTAAAATGTAATGTTGAAGAACAAACTAATAAAGATTATAACAAAGATTATAGATCTTTATTATTATTTTACTATGATTATAAAAAAATGAACAGTGTGTACACACCTTAAAATACATGATAGCAAATTATGCACAACATTGTATCACCTCATTTTTAAACTACGTTAACAATTTGTAGAATCAACGACGCGACGCGACAATACTATGTAACTCAATAATACTAGTGTAGTTTTAGTAGTAGTTAGAGAGCTTTTGACAAAATCGGTATATGGTCATGATCTATACTTATTTGCGAAAGTGCTTTAACTCGATATGAGAAAAAGATTTTGAAAATAGTAATAAAAAAAATACAGTCCTAAATTTTCGGCTCATATTTGGACGTGAATGTAGCATACACACATGCTAAAAATGTAATTGGAAATAGTTTTTAACATTTGTAATCAATATAATTTCAAACATGTTCTAAAAAAAGCTACAAAATTATGTCTTTCGAGAAAATACTGGTCCGGAATGCATCTAAGAGGCTGTCTCTCGGTATACTCAATCTGAAACAGGATACAACTTCGGAAGGCCAAATCATACACCATCGATGTTATCATCTACACGCGGTAAGACTCCACAATTGGTCCATCATGTGCCAACTATGCGACGAGGAGGTAGAAACATCCTGCCACATCATCTTTATCTCCAAATCTCTCAGTTACAGCAGATATAATATATTTGGTGCATCCCACCTCGAAAATATGAACCTTCAGGAAGAGTTGATAAGCTCGTCTGACTTAAGTAGAATGGGAAGGACAATGGGCCATATAGTACGCAAACCTTCAGCTATATCTATCTATCTATCTAAATTATGTGCTGGTTGCTGGACCACACACTTCCCGGGGGATATTTCATATTTGAGGTTTACAATTTTATCCAGAGGCAGCAGGCGTGAACAAATAATTTAGGAAAGTTAATTTTTCATATTTTTTTTATTTAAAAAAAAAACAACCGAAATTGAAAGGATAGACTCGAATGTTAGATAGAGATAGATTGTAAAGGCTGCCCTGGACGGGCTACACTTCAACCATAAGGTCCATTGTGATGCCTAAGGATGTGAGGATGTGAGTGGAGTGGAAGGAATTTGTGAGTAGACTAGGAATTGGTAGGATATGCGGCTGCAGCCGACTATGATAGGAACTATGCCGATATTCATCTGGAGTTCGTGAAGGAAACTGCAGAAAACCTTCACAAGCATAGCCGGTTACTTCGTTCTTGTCCATACGCCGACCGTTTAGTCAATCAACCGCCCCTTTTTTTTATTTTTTTTATTTATAATTGACAAACTGCCGATGTCGGGATTCGAACCCATAACCTCCTAGTTTCCAAGTACTGCATACTGCGCAGACATGACGCCTTAGACCGCTCGGCTACTTGGCTGGTCGAATGTCTTGACATGAATGTTACTATGATAATTTAATAAAACTCTACGAATGAAAATGTCTGATCTAATGTGAACAAACTACTTAAAACTTAATGACACCAGCTCCCTAGCTACAGTTACGTATAGACACACCACACTACTATGCTAAATAAAGTACTTGGGTGTTATATTTTACTATTTAATAACTATATTAAAATAACATAAAACCATTTTTATTATAGACACTATTTTTCAATTGTTATAGTTGCTGCTTTTACTATTATTTGTCTACGGTGGTTGATGTTACTATGCACATATGTGATAGTGTCTTAGAATTTAATATGTTAGATATGAGGTAGGTTGGGTTTGGTGCTTTAAATGGAGTATGTGTCATCAGGTTAATGGATCCGTCTGTATGTCGAAGGGTTGAAATATATTATCAATATTTTTTTTTAATAAGATTATTATATAAGTATCTTCGTTAATTTAATGCATATTACAAGTATGGTGTCTAACAATAGTTGACCTAGTGTAAACCTCGGATACGTACTTCTGCGGATACGTCTTCGAAGTCAGATAAACAAGAGGAAACGAAAAGTATCATCGCGGTAAAAGTCTTGAAAAACTAGTTCATCAAATAGTAATAACCTGGGCTACAAGGTTATAGGACCTGGTGAAGAGGATTAATGTCAGAAGCATAACTTCTCATCAGGACCGGCTATGAGAAGACTTTAGAGAGAATGACTAGTGTGTCTTATACGAGCACTTGAATGCGAGCTTACTGCCTTGTCAGGTGCAATGCTGGAACATGGATTTGTCTTCGAGTGGCCTGGGCCCGAAATCCATGTACCAGCATTGTACCTCACATGACCTGGACCCAGACACCTGTAAGTCAAATTGGAGTGCCTGGAATACATGATATTAGTCTTGTCATTGGGATCAAGTTGTATTTGGCCAGTCATCATTTCGCCCCAATTAGTTTTATGATTTACGATTGATCAATTGGTTACTTATGACCATTGTTGGAATATATCCTGGTAAATATAACCTTAAACCTACGTTAATAAGAATTTAATAAAATGACAATGTGTGATCTTTCATCCAAACTTTTATTTTGCCGAAATAATTAATAATGATACAAATTTAATGGTGGTTACGAAGTAGACTACTAGATATTGAAGATCAAGTACAAGTATATTACATCTTCAGTAACATTCGGTAACACTACACACCCTCGGTAACACTACACCTTCGGGACAATTTAGGTGCAGCATGCCTAAAAATAAGCTACAAGCCACTTTATTACCAGACCTTATTTGTCCATATCATCTGGGTATAGTATCAAGAAAAATGAGGGCTCATATTCTTTTCTAATTCTTTTGATGAATATAATTGGTAACTTTGAATTTAAATGTTGAAAGTATTAAGAAAACTATAAAATATTTTGTTGTTTTCCACACCCCTGTGAGTTGTTCAAATACATAATAGGGGTGTGTCTGTCGTCTCGCCTAACCAGAAAATAAATATAAAGCAGAAAAAAAGCATCTCCAAAACAACAAAATATAAAAATGTAATGAAATGAATAATTTAGATGATAATCGAAATTGGAATTTTGCCAACTTGTTACGACACAATGACACAACCACACACACACACACACACCAATGCTATGCTTACTAACTGGCTGGCTGGCTGCTATCTGTATGTATACGCGTTACATTTATCTACAACAATACTTCGAAGTTTTACTACGACTGTTGTGTACACATGGCCATAAAAGTAGCGTACTTTTTTGTCTCCAAATTTTCAATATTAATTTGTATCTTATGCATTGGATTTTCGAAAAAATACTTCGGATAAATGATGTTCATTCTAAATATACAAACAACTTTTATCCGAAACATTTTTCCAAAAACCATATGAATAAAGCACAAATCAAGCATAAAATTTTAAAAAAAGAAAGCTTCTTTCATGGCTCACAGTTCTATTATATTGGTGACAATGCTCTGACAATATGTAGTATTTCTTGTACGAACACACTATAAATATATGCAGACAATATGGCAAGAGCTTAAAGCTCTCTAGTAAGAAAAAAACAAGCTTAAGAGTAAGAGCAGCACACGACGACATGTGATAACATGTGAAAATACACAGACAAAACACAATTTTCCCGTTGTATTGTTCTTATGAGAATCATTATTAAACCTTTTACGAGACCATATATATAGTGTTTTTAGAGTTTAATGGAAAAGTTTTAGCTTTAAAAAAACACAGTCACAGTATTGCTAACATATTTCGTTTTATTGCTAAAGTTTTGCTTTTTTTCTCGTATACTTTGTTCTGCCAATTTACGATATTACATTTTTGGTACTGGTTTTTTTTTTAAACAAATTTAGTTTGTCGATATGCTTTTTTACGATAATTACTTGTTGAATATTGGAAAATAGATAAATTTTTATGAACTTTTTTTATGTAAATATTCTGTTTGTGCCCCCCATAGTGCATACTTTTTACTATGCAACAAAATAATGCAACGTTTTTCTCTTCCATATATTTTATTTTTATCGAATATAAAAATGTTATTTGAATATCGATTTTAATTACTATAGAGCATAGTTTACGATTTGGATCTGACAATATAAAAATATACCCTTATGTGTTGATAGAATCGAACACTGTTTTGCATTTCATTTCTAGGTTTTGCATTCAATGAGTCGTTTCTTGACGAAATCAATAGGGAATATGCATGAAAATTTTTTTTCACATTTATTTTCTGAATATAAAAATACTGTTAATACTGTAATAATATTGAAAAACGAAATTAAAATCCGACAAATATCAAGGAAGCTATAAGCTTTTAAAGATTATTATCTGTCTCTTTCTTGCAAAAATTCTAAAAACGGAGTTAAATGGTGAAAGTGTAATATGACGTCACATAACATATCAGGAGGGCTATCACCCTTTTTGTCTAATCGGGAATTTCAATCATTCATATCTCGCTTATTTTTAAAGTTATTTAAAAAGTAATTTTACCTTGATATTTGTCAAGTAAAAACATGCTTCAATCAAGTGAAAAAAAATTTTCATGCATATTCTCTATTATAATTAGTTATAAATATTTGAGTTTTTCGTAACAATATTTTTATTTTTACTATTGTCTCGGAAACACAGTTACTTCTTCAGAAAATATTAGTCATTATTATAGAGTTTCTGAAGAAGGCACTGTGTCCGAAACTAAACTATAGTTAAAATAAAAATATTGTTACGAAAATCTCAAATATTTGTTTTATTTAATAATAATAGAATAGGTTATCGATCTTTACAAGGTCATCCTTAAAAAAATTACGATCTTGTTAGCTATAACTAAACCTTGGGAGAGGGTTTTAAAGTAGTCTTTTTTCATGTTTTGGTTAAATAATTGACAAAATTTACCATAAACACAAATTTTAAGAAAACAAAGAATACATGCTATGCTATTAAGTTTTTAAGAAGTTAAAGTTTATCAGTTTGACGATTGTTTCCAGAGAGTTTTTTAGTTTATCAGTTTGGAGAGAAAATCACATTTAAAATCTATACGTCTGTGAGAAAACTTTCAATTAAAATTCATGTTACCTGTGTTGGTAATTTATAGACTGATATGAAATTTTCATCTTGCTTTGAAGTACGTTCACTAGTCAAATACCTTCCTTTCATCAAAATTCTCCAAAACTAAATATTTTTTTATGATTGACAATAGATTTTAGTTTATAAGCATCTGTTCCTTTCTTGCCAGTTTTAGATTTTTACAAAACATTAATCAAATGAAAAAAAATTTTGACACATGACAGTAACATTAAGTTATTTATTAAATAATTATTTGTTATTTTCAATTTGCTATAGCAAATTTTTTTTATTTGCAGGATTCCAATCTAATGCTTAAACTCATAAGATAGTAACAATACTCTTATTTACTCTTATTTCATCGACTTAATTACTTTCGACCTAGTCCAGTCATATCCTCGATATGACTCAAGTAGATTTCCATAATACCGATCGTGGATCACACATCTGATGGAAAGTTGCACGTAAGTTAATAACAATATAATCCAAAATTAATTGTTTTCAAAATTTGTTGACCAAAATCGGATTAAGTTTAGCTAAAATACAACAAAAATTGATTTTTGGTAGTTAATATTAATTTTGACTGGTCAGCTTTTAAAAATCACGTGCCAATACTTCCTGCACTGACATTTTTCGTTGTTTATACCAAAATGTGTTCAAAACTAGACGTCAAAAGACTTTTGTTTGATATTTTTAATATGATCTATCTAAATGCGCGAATAAAAACCTATACGTATAAAAAATAAACAATATTAAAATTTTTTGCATATACAATTAACTAAAAAAAGTATTATATCATTGTTTTATTGTTTTAAATATTCAATATTTACCAAAAATGGAAAGTACCTAAGTAATCATGTAGATAGTCATTTTGATTTTAACCCAACAATTTATACACAATATTTTGACTTATCTTATTGACCTATCACAAATAACATTCACTGAAAAATTTCATAATATTAAATTTTATATGATTAATATTTGTATTTCAATAAAAAGGCGTCTCTCTCTCGTAAATATTAAATTAAATAACATATTTTATTAATATTTAATATTTGAGAAAAAATTATGCATAATTAATATAATTTTAACCAACAGTTATTTAACTTTCTCATCATTTATTTAAATATTGTATTAACGATAAATTAATTAATTAACTTTTTCATAATTACTATAGATTCAGTATTAAAAGTGTTTAAAATAGAATGAATTCTGATTTTCGATAAATATTAGAGAGAAAAACGATAATACCTACTCTCTACCAATCTCTATAGATTTCTAAACTGTAAAAATGTACCAATCACAAAACAGTAAATCATTTTGGGTGATAATGATTTAATTGTTTAATCTTTTTTTTTCATTAAAATCTTTATGGTTTAATGGATTTTGATGTTTTCTGATAATCAAACCAACCGATAAATGATTTTAAAATTGTGTTTTTAAGAAAATCTTCAACTGTAAAAACGATACGAGACGATAGGAAACTTTTACAAGTCAATAAATTAGTATAATCTTGACATTTATAAATCAATTATAACATTTAAAAATGATAGAACGACTTGTGACAAGTATACATGGCGGATGGTTTCTCCTTTTCACAGAAGTTTATAATAAATAACTTAATAATAAATTACATAATCTAGATCTAGACCTGTGCAAAATTTGGGCAAATTAAAATTTGTTTAGTATTTTCTTCATTTTTTGCCTTTCTTAGCTGGTGTTTGAGAAATAAATTGACGTAAAATTCAATTGTTGGGAAATAGTTATAAACATAGTTCGGAAATAATCCTTCGTCGGAATTTAATCGTTTTAATGGTTACATAAGGTTGGAAAATATATGAATCGAAATGCTATATTTTGTGTTTTTATAAAATATCTTAAAAACAACACAATAAAGAAACAAAATAATCCATGGAAAATTTGCAGAGCTTCAAATAATAATATTTCAACTCATTAACGGTAATCTCCTTTTTGACCACCAGGCTCGTGAGGAATGCGCTTCTTTTATCTCTCTCTCTCTCTACAACTTCCATAATAATATTCTCTTTTTTGCTGTAGATTGGTCGAGTAGAAACCGCAGAGAAATAAAACCTACATAAACTGAATAAATATAACATTTAAAAAAAAAATTTATCCTTTAAATATTCATCGAAAAATATATTTTTATATAAAAATATTCAAATCACTGTCTTATAAAAAAGTCATTAACATTACTTTTGATAGTAAATGGATGGTACAAACAAAAATGTATACGATAAAAACTTCCGCTTTGTATTTGTAAAAATCAAACTCATTTCCTATCGGAACCAAGTAAAAATTATATACCTTTTAAAATGAAGTGATTTTTTTTGTATTGTTTCAAAAGAAACAAAGGTAGATTTTAATTTCCTTTTGTATTTGTAAAATTCTTAAATATGATACCAAATAAATGTTTTTTACCTCTATATATCGATTAAACGGATTATCGGTACTATAAAGGTTGTATGATCGATATATAGAAACAATCTATTGCATTTATATCGGATCAGATCTTTACTTTTTAGGGTCTTCTAGCATCAGAAATACAATTTAAAAAACAATTTAAAAAAGTACTTAAAAAAGTCACATGATTAAAGATCATGTTTTAAGTTTAAGTTTAGTTCCGACTTTGTAACGGCTGAAAATATTGATCGCAGGATAAAACTTTTGGCAAAGGTGTTCATAAAATGATCTAATTAATCCATTTAAAATTTGTACGTCTGTCTGACTTAAAAACGAAAAGAAATAGTAATGTCAAGTTCGTAATGGGTAAGATGGGCAAAACTGTCTATCTTTGAAATAGGCGATAGAACAAAAATTTAAAGGCCAAAAATGCTCATTTCCTAAAAATTGTCAAAATTTGTTTCAAACTTTTTTTTATAAATTCAGTATATACCGGGTATTTAAGCAATTAACATATAGAAATTGCGTGACATTTCCACCAAATTTTTCAAAGACAAGCAAGAGGTGCTCGTCCAATACGTACAGGTTATAATAAGAGTAATTGTAAACCAATAACTCATATCTAGTTTTTTTATTTTTTAATGCATGTTTTCTTCTGGAATATTAAGGTAGTATGTCCTTAAACTCACTTTTATGCAGAATGTAATAATATTTTGTGTGGATGTTAAGAATAACCGTCCTCTTGAGAATTGCTAAATTTGAAATTTTTTGCCCATCTAATAAAAGATATATTCACTATCAAAGTTTTGCATGGGTTAAATGTACCAGTTGACTGAAAGTGACACATTTACATCTTAAGATTTAAAAATTTCCCGACAGAATTGGTAAAAATAGTTTCAGAAACTACTACTAGATATCACGGGGCGACATAACAGTTGTCAATACAAAGTACACATGCCCACAAAAGTGAGATTCTTTTTTTCCAAATTTAGTGTTGATTTCAGGTTTTTTTTTTTGAAAAAATGTCTCGAATAAATTTTGTTCGTCCTTAAAATATTAATAACTTTTCTGTTCAAACTTTTTATCGAAAACCAAATGTATTCGGCACAAATTAACTATGCAATTTTGGAAAAAGGGGCGTGGACACGCCGTGTGTTTTACGTGAATACGTGTACGTAACGGGGTATCACTGGATTGCTCTTGAGTAGTCCTTTCCAACCGTATACGATCTCTATATTTTGATTTGGTTTTTCTACGAGTATAAGCCGACATTGCATTATTTATTATTTGCTTTAACATCCTATTCACTATTCCACACTAATGTTTTATATACATTGGATCTTGACTCGAGCTAACGATTGAAACTCAAACCAACGTCCTAGCTTCTCCGAGTCAAAAGTTATACTAAACGGAAATTATGTGACGCAGCGAAACAACCTAAAAATGGCAGTGCTTCCCCCTCGCAGTCATCACTCAACGTAACGAATTCTTTGATTCTTTAGCTATCAAGTGGTGTAATTAAATTTTGGATGTAGATAATAGATATGTAACTTCAACACCAAATTGTATCCCCCGATTTTGTGATCATCAGTTTTCTAAATTGTCTCCCACTTTGGAAGCAAATTCAAAGATGTATTCCCGTCCAAAAGAACACCATTTTCGTGGCAATGTGTACCAGTGACGACAACATACATTTATACGATACGTTTCAATTTGTAGAAAATAATAAATATACTATTGGATAATACATAGATAATAATGTCCATTTTCATTATCAATCCTTAATAGACTATAAATTTATATAAATAAATATTTAATAATTCAACATAATACATTTGGGATGAAACCATATTGATTTAGGTTTATAAGTGAGTGGTTTGCTAGCGGCAGGTATCTTAATATTTTGTTGTATTGAATATGTTAATAAATGTGAAAATCCCCTTATAAAGCAATTTACAATTCATTTTACAAAGATACACATTTAATAATGTATCGCGTGTATTATGAAAATTTTGTGAAACGTGAGGGAAAACCCTTACAATCAAAATTTTGACTAGTTCACGTAACAATGCAATGTAGTATAATATCTAATATGGTTCTTTATAGATGTAACTCGAAAATAGTCTCTGAAATAGATATTTGGTGGAATAAATATTGTGGCATTTGTTTGATCAATATTGGGAGTAGTGAATGGTTGCCTTTCGACTATAGTATACTAACAGAAGTGACTAGCGTTTTACTTAACATGTAAGTAAGTAATATGTCTGAACATTGATAACATTCTTGACAACAAATGCTTGATATGAAAAAGCATACACTTCTCTAGGAAGGGAATCGAACTCACGAACTCTGGTATTATAGATTATCGTTGCTCTGCCTCTGCGCAACGAGATGAATGAACGAGGTGGTGGAATGCATACGATTTCTTAAACTTGCGTCAATCTCTGCGCTAGTATGGTTGATTTTCGGTTATATTATACCAACGGAAATAACTAGCGTTTACTTAATAACATTGAACTTTGGTAACATCGATGCCCGAACTTTGGTAACATCGAAAACATTTTAACAATGAATAAAGAAATATGTACAATGCACATAGTAAAGAAACTAAAAATTAGTAATACAACGACATCAAGATAGTGAGAAATTATATGCATTCCACCACCATACGAACTCGTAGCTCAGAGAAAAAGAGATCGTGGGGCTAGAATGCCAGAGATTGTGGGTTTGATTCCCATCCTAGATGTATATGAAATTAATAGTTTTTTATTCTTAAAACACTGACTCCATATCCCAAAGATAGTTTCGCGTCGCTAATTCATACTGATGATGACTACATTGTACTCGAAATACGTATTTTTAAAATACAAATAATTGTTCTAGGAATTGGGGCAAAATTTGAAATTTAATTTTTAAATATGCTTTTATTTAATGAACTCAAATATTTGAAACAGTAAGTCACAGTCTCATTAATAATATAATATGACGATCATAAAAGTAAAATGACGATAATAATATGACGAGCGTAAAAAACCGTTAAAAGGTAAATATGAAAACATAGTTTCTCATATCACAATATTTCAACAATGGTTCTTTATTGAAAAAAACCTCTACGAATCTATTTATTTGGAAAATTTAAAGCAAATAAATTGAATACTGACCTCTTCTTGTTTTCTAGAGAACACAGTGTACACCGATCCAAAAAAAAAAAGTTTTCCTAAAAAACTTTTAAAATATCCAGTTTATTGAGTATATTAATATTAAAATAAATATAAAATGGAGAAAATTATCTAAGTTTTTCCAACTATAAAAATATTTATTGACGTTTATCCTAATTTAATACTTGTTTATTGAAATAAAATAGATGATTTTATTATATATTGATAAAAGAAATATTAAATAATTTTTAGTTATTTATTCATAAATTAAATTATATAATTCAATTTTTATTATTAATATTGTATTAAATTTTAATAATAAATATAATAATTTATATATTTTTATTGATTAAAAGTTGAATGCCAAAATTAATTCAATATATATATTATGTTTTGAGAATTTTTAAACTATAAACTAGTCATTGGGACGTTTATAATCCAGTCAATTAATATACTGTGAAAATTTTCCATTAATTTTTACTTTTCATCGACATCACTTTTTATTACTATGGTGCATATTAAATTTTTACAGTATGATTTGTATCAATTGACTATTGTAAAATAAAATTGATTCCCAGGGTTAATTTTAATTTATAGTAAATTTTACTATAGGTCTTTGGTAAAAATCACAGGCTACACTAATAATTTTTATCCTTGTTGATTATAGTAACAATTTTTTCTTGATATTTATTAAATTATCGTCGGAATTTACTATGGTCCTAAGTCAAAAATTATCAATGAAATATTATTTTTATTTGCATTTTAAAGTTCTGGGCAGGTTTATTATAGTTCACCTATTATAATGCGCCCATAATACTTTTATATGAAAAATTTTCACAGTGTACTTTTAGCTCTAAAAAAAATCTAACTGAATATTTTCCAACGGAATGGTTTTTATTTTGGAACTATGGAAACATGTCAAATAGTCTATGACCAACAAAGGTCGCGAAAATCAGTTTTTCTCAAATATCTCGTGAGCTATTTGTTTTACGTGTACAGAGGTTATTTTTATCTTATAAGTTAGCTAATTTTACATAAAAAAGGTCCTATACAAAATTCGATTAGGACCAATAGCTGCCGAGATATGAGAGTGAGAAAAGTTGGACGCAACGATGCAATAAACTGTTTAACTGAGTTTTAAAACGGACAAAATGTGTCGTCCAATAAGCTTAACTTTTTGTCGACCCGTATTGGAGGTTATAGGTCTTTTACATTAATAGTCTTTATCAAATTTACTTCTTATCTAAATTGGAACAAAAAAGGTTCTATACAAATTTTACGCAGTTTTAAAAGGGATATAATCCGTTGTCTAGCATTCTATTGTAATTTGGTTCGACAAAAACCTGAACTGATTTGACGAAATATTTTGTCTCTAATAAAACTTAGATTTGGTACTATTTCTGAACTATTACACATTTTTCATACCCAAGTTACACACATGGTTAAACGATTCTACCTGGTACCCTGCTACACATCTTTACTAGATCTTTATGAGGTAAAATTAGAAGAGGTAAAACCATTTTTATCAGATATCTAAAAAACTAGAAGATTTATCACAAATATTGACATTGTCTCTCACACTTTTTGCTGAAATCAACAATTACCGATTTATTCTAAATCGAAGAAAGACATTGCGTTCAAAATTTGTTTCGTATTGTTGGGCTAAATTTGGGCCGATTCCACAACTGACAATAACTTATACAAAAACGGTGAAAAGTTAAAGAGACAAAAGTTGAAATTTCAAGTGTTGGTGTATGAGCTTGTAGAAGAATGGAAGTATTAAAAGAATCCAGTATCTGAAATCTACTATTTAAAAAAATTAAAATAAAAACTTCGATTTAAATTTTAATTTCAATTTCATCTTTATTTTTTAATTATATACAATGTCTGAATTTGTTTATTGATAGTTACTGAGGTAACAAACATAAAGTTACCTAAGTAACAGGCGGCATACGTAGTGATTATGCAAAGGTATCTAAATAAAAAAAGTATATTGAGATTTAGTAGCAAGTCCACTACAAGCTCTTCTTAAATCATAATAAATCTTATTGTTAATGTATTCGAGTCGTGTGAGGTGCCCTTTTTTCGAATATTTTAGAATATTTCCACTATGCATTGGGTAGGTAATCTTTTTTCAATCTCTTTGGATACCTCGTTTTAACTAAATGGCATAGTGTGACCTAATACTAATACATTAGCTCGATGATATTTCGAATTACCGTAAGTGTCTTTGCGACTAAGTCAGTTCAACAAAAAATAAAATCAACTAAATTTTTGAAAAGTTAATTTTAGAACAGTACCATCAATATACCCAAAATTTATTTCATCCAAACATGTTTTTTTTTTAAAGTTGTAATTGAATTTAAATTCTCATATATAAAAAAAGTTATTTTTATTTTTAGTGAACAAAATAATTTTCCATATTTAATAAAAAAAAAAAAACATAAAGCTGGTGTGTGTGTGTGTGTGTGTGTATGCTTGTGTGTGTTTGATAAGCAACAATCCATTATATACAATTTGAAAAGCATTTTTGTTCTATATGAAAGCGAGCGTATGACAAATAAATAACAACTGTTTTGTAACGGAAAGCACAAAAAAGTTTTTTTGTTGTTGTTGAATTTTTTTATTTTCATATATTTTTTGATGGATGTTATATTCACGTGTGATATAAAATTTGTACATTTTGTATTTTCAATATTTTGAAAGTTTCAATGTAATATAATCTTATTTAAATATAATAATATAAAATTGATTATGAGTGATTCTGAATGATATTTAGGTTATAGATTTATGTATTAATAGCCGTCATTTGCTCGCTAGTGACTTAAAACTTCCATCCACAAGTTTTGGTGTATATATTGTTTAGTGGTGCAGTAGAAAAATGAATATCTTATTTCGAAAACCAAATGAATTCGGTGAAAATCGATTGTATACAGATATTTATTTATAATTACATTTAGGAACAAATTATAAACTATATTTCAAATAAAAGATGTCTGTTTTTATGAGATGAACATTTTCTGTTTTTAATGATCTTCCATCGTTTAAAAGACAGGATACCATGCGATACCACTTGAATGCATAGGATCAAAAATTTACATACTGACGATGTCCCGCAGAATTTTCACAATAAGTTTTAATAAAATTTATTAATTTCTACTGTACTAGCCATATAATTTATTTAAAAATAATAATTAAATGTCAAGTCTGCATTGACATATTGGGAGTTTTATCTAGATATTTGATACTCGGTATATACAATATATACAAGAGTACATTAAGTTTAGTCCCGGCTATAAAATTTATTGATGGTTGAAAATATTGATCATAGAAAAAAATTGTTGGTATAGATGTTCATAAAATGACGTAGTTAGTTCATGTCCGTATGTCCGTCCTTCTGCCTGTCTGTCCGTTTATGCGTGGACACCATAACTCAAAAATGAAAAAAGATAATGCGCTGAAATTTTGTGTGTGTATTATGGAGCTAAAAAGTAAGGTCAACCTCGGAAATGGGCCAAATTGGACTGTGCTTCCTCCCGCCAGGGGAGGAAATACCCATCTTTGAAACTGTAAGAGATAGAACGAAAACTTAAAGACTTTTTTTTTATAGAAAAAACAACTTTGTTTGCAACTTATTTTCATACACTCAATATAATTACGGGTATTTAAGCAATTAACTTAGATGTAATGTTTAATTGTTTATTAATCTATTAATTTATGTTTATAATTTAATTTCAATTAATATTTTAATTATTATTATCTTTAAATAATTTCGATAGCTTTGAGACATCATATTACATGTTACCTTTACAATCGAACGAGATCCCAAGCAAGATATTTTAAAAATTGGAACAGTTTTTGAAGATAAGTTATTGCATAGAATCTAAATAAAGATCTTTTATCGGATTGGCGCCCTGCAGATACTTTGTTAATCGGGTAATCATAAGTTACGAAAAAAATTAAAACAAAAACATTTTAACCGAAGGCCAAAATCCAATTATTTTGTTACCCATCATTTAATTAAAAATAAAATGATTATTTACTATGAAAAAAACTCATTACGATATCATTTATGTATGACTGAATATTATTAAATAGATATTAAAAATAATTGGCATTTAGATAAAGCGTTTGAATTTACAGCATTAATAAATTAATATTAATTCATTGTCTATTAAAAGAGAATAAAAAAATACTTAGTAATTTGCCAAATTACTTCCATAAAACCTTTTTTTTTTTCAATTATCATATACAGTGGTGTTTCTAACATCTTAGGTATACTCTGTATTGCCCTAAGAATAGCGCAAATTTTTTTCAATTTGATTTTTGCCTTATTCACTCGTCTTAAGCCTATGCTCTGTAAGTACCATTGATTTCATTGCTTAAGAAGAATAGGTGAAAATACATTTAAAATGAATAAAAACTACATTGAGCACAACACTGGTGGGCCAATTTGTCAAAAAATGATAAAAACCCTTTGAAGCTAATGAATTTTGGATTAACTAAAAAGAAGTGAAAATAACAAATAACTGAGTTAATTTTTTACATACCCTGTATATACTGAGTTCATTAACAATTTGTGAACTGTTTAATTTAGCACAGGCTCAACTATTTAGATATACAAAGTAGTGTATACATGTATATATATATATACATGTATATATATGTATATATATACATATATATATACATATACATGTATATATATGTATATATAAGTTTTTATATACACTACGTAAATTAAAATAGACCCAATCTGGAAACAATGCATGTATCTATTGCTGTCCATATACAGCGGACATTTGTAGAATGCAGTTTCGGTGTAACAAAGCAGTCCACATCATGACACGCTGTGCACAGACAGTACATATCATGTACATATCACTGTCTGTGCACAGTGTACCATGATGTGGGCTGCTTTGTTAAACCGAAACTGCGCTCTACAAATGTCTGTGAGTTTGGGTGTTACAGAGTGAATATATGGACAGCGATAGATACATACATTGTTTCCAGATTGGGTGTAGTTTAAAAAACAAGCCGTATAATCTAGAGTTATTGCGGATAATATGTGAGTTGAATTTTAAAAAAACGAAAATTTTTATAATTTTTAAATTATTTAGGATGGAATATTTTTTAAAGTCTATAATTTTTAATAATTTTTAATAATTTTTAAATATGTTTAGTTATAATTTTTAAATATGTTTTATAGTTTATTTGTGTATTATTCATTCGAGTTTTGAGAAAATCTTATGATTAAACGTTTTTATGCTGAACAACTTTTATCCAAAGCATTTATTCGGAAACCAAATGCATAAGGCATTAATCAACTAGATTTTTTTTGTGGAAAAATGACTCTATTTTTGTGGCCAAATGTACAAAGCTTGGTACAGCTTTGTTTTAAAATATGAATTTAAAATCTTCATGAGGTAGTCTACATTGGCGACGAGTAGTAAATCTCATCGGATAATAATTATGATTAGTCAATTCACAATGCATGGTTACTTTGACTAACTGATTAGAATCAAATTCAAAAGGAATTATATTTTTAATAAGATAAAATGAGGAAGAGAAGCTTAGGAATGTCATAGACATAAATAAAAGACGACAAATGTAAATGGATTTTCAAAAATCATTATATTATCTGTAAGTAATATGAACTTGATCGAATGTCATTATCATGAGATATGCAAAGGCGTATAGCAAAACGATATTTCCAATTGAAATTCAATCCTATTCACTTCCTTCATATTTTATATCTCTGATAAATAATATTTAATAATAATAATAATGGTAGTATATCATTTCATTTCATTTATTTTCAAACAATTAATTTAAAAAATATGTAATATTATTATTGTTTGAATTGGAACTTAAATAAAATATTAAAAAAGTGTAGAAAGGCTTTTAATTTTTTAAATTATCTCATATTTCAATCCGACAATGGCTCGCATATATAATTATAAATGTATTGTCGCAGTTATTGAAATTATTTTTTTCATTTGTGTCATTTCATTTCATTTAAAAAATATATAGATCATTGAGCCTAATGGGAATCTGAGCTATACTCGGCTCAACAAAAAGCGGCGCACTTAGAAAAATTAATTAATATTTCGACCAAAATAAATTTCAATGATTCGCATATTATTTGGATAAATGTACACTCCTGTTCAAAAAAATGAACAGACCTGAAATATTAATTATCTTACATTTCATAAAACTCCGCACTTTTGTAACTCTCTGTATAATGTATTTTTTATATTTTTTATTTGTATATACGGTGTCAGTGACAGAGTGAGAATTTAATGAATTTATGTAATGTTAATACATGTTAAGTGTTATATCTTACATTTACGTATAGAAAATAAATAAAATGTTGTATCTGTTACTACAAAAATAATCAAAATTGTGAGAGACTGATTCGGTTCAGGTCTGTTCATTTTTTTTGAACGGGAGTGTGTATACTGATATATTGATTAAAAATATAATTATAAATTTATTGTCGAATTTATTGAAAGTATTTTTTTCATTTGTGCCATTTGATTTGATTAATATTTCGTACAAAATAACTTTTTTCCTTTTAATATGTAAATGATTAAACATAATGCAGTGTCACATTAAATTTTTAGCGTTAGAATAGACATACAATCTTTTTACTGGCCTCTATCATATATGGACTGCGGTTCGTTATGACGTAAAATAAACAAAAAATGGATCAAATTCAAATATATTTTAGAGCCATCTTTATTTGCGAGTAGTGAGAGTTCAACAGAGATTTTCTTTGAGTTTTATTACAAACTATTTTCAATCATGATAAACAGATAATATAAGACGGAAATTTTTTATTCTCTTATGAAATAATGTAGCTACTAATATAAGAAGACGAATATCTTAGAAATATTTAATAAATTTAACTTTTAATAAAAAAAAAATTTATTGATATTTAATGGTAATAATTTGCAACTGATACCCCAAAAATATTGAATAATCACTGTCAAAACAGTTCTTGCATAGTACAACTTTTTTTAAATTGTACCATTAGTGTTAAAACACTTTATATGTTATACTAGATATGTTCAATTGGCATAGTAGAGGTAAGTAAATTATTCATACTGTATTTGATACTTTTTGCTTTGACTGTAATGAGGGAACCTTACGTACCTTAAGTACTCGATATTAAATTTGCAATCATAAACGGAACTAGTGTATGCAATAATTGAATCATTTCTAAACTGTAGAATAGTTTAATTTAATTTTTAACTGTAGAGTTTTCCAGGAAATTAATCAAAAAAGCATTTATTTTTTTCATCAATGTAATATAGAAACGGATAAAACATCAATTATAACAATTTGACCACAAGAGAAATAATAATATATCGTTGAATTTAATAAGAATATATCGAGAAACAATAATATTGAAATATTTCTAAAAATATCAAACAAATATATAAAAATAATAACGAAAATTTCGATAGAATCTATATACAGAAAGTTTATTGAATTTTCACGACAAACCAGTAACTCCCATAAGCAACTCCCAGCGAGTATTAATAATATAGTTATCGATGTTGCCCGAACATAAAAAACTGGACTTTGCCCGAATATAAAAAATAAATAATAAATAATATGTGGATCGAACGGAAGATTACTTGTCACAAGCTTGTACTTATTTCAAAATCTCGGTCACGCACTGACAGTTTTTTTATGTCTCGGTGTAATGGCTGAAGAGCGTGACGATGCAATAAACCCGGAGTTTTTCATACCAACACCATCGACTTCTAGAATGGCGTTTATTTTTCAAACTACTGCAGTCGATTTATGGAGTATTTATTTGGATTTCGAATAAAAGCTTTTGGTTATAAGAACGCTAAAAAGTTTTCCACTAAATACAAACCAGATATTGGGAACCAACATGGAGGCGTGGCTTAGTTAATATGGCTGACTTTAGGTTGCAAATTTCAAATAAGTACATGTATTGTGAATCAGTGACAGTTAATTTCATAATTTGAGTGAAATTTTTAAATGGGTAGGTCCAAAAGTTACTAAAAAAGAAAGAGTTTTCTTTGCTTTTAGTAGTATGCAATGCAACCTTATCGTAGTTAAAGTGGTCAGTTCACAATAGAAATTTGAAATAAAGAACGCTACTTTTGGAATCGATAGCACTCGTTTATATCTCATCACTCGTTTATGGCACACATCAAGTCAACGTTACTACTCCTATTCATCTCTGCTACGCCACAGTGCGTAGCCTTACTTCAAACCCGCAAATCGCATAAAAAAATATAGATAAAGATAATTCTTTATTAAATAAAACAAATATTTGAAATTTTCGTAAAATCACTTTATTTGACTAGTTTCGTTCCTTCTACAGAACTGTTTCTTCTTCAGAAATAAAAATGAATTTTTTTTCAGGTACTTAACATTTGGGAATGAAATCTAATAATATTGGAAAAACCTTATACTATAAACATTTTGGCAAATTATACAAATTATTTAATAGTATACAAATTATAACATTTTATGAAAGAAAGGCAATAAAATGGGACGAGCTTTAAAACTATATAATTATTTTTGAATTGATAAATACAAATTTTTTAACATACAGGTATAAATAACATTGTGAAATTAAATTGATTTTAGGTTGTACATACACAATTATTTGATTTCATTTTGCCGACAATTAATAATGTACAAAAAAGAGATTTATTAATAAGGTGGTGCTTTTAAAATTTATTTTATTTAATAATTATAATGAATTTTCGTCAAGTAACGATCCATTCAATACAACAACACAAAGTGAAAATTCTTCTTCAATATTTTACAAAAACTCTCTCTTGTCGTCACAAACATGCGTATTACACCCATGTTCCTTTTACAATGAAAGTACTAGTATTTTATCTACACATTTTTGTTGTTATCATGGATGATGGGTGTGTATACTTTCGTCGTTATACATGTATATACAACAAAAGGTCATTCTGGGTCATATATAGTATACATACCTACTACTAGTACTATGAACATTTTTTTAATACTTTTTTTTTTCCTTTGTGTAAATGCAACATGTTATAAGAATGGTTGTTATTCTGGATATTAAAATTTACTAGTCTGATTGAAACATACTAAAAACTATTGAATTTTAGGGCTTGTGGAATCAGAATTCATATCAGCTTGGTGACATAATTCTGAATCAATACTTGCTGACATTTCCATGCCACCTGGAATTAATTAAAATTATAATTGAAAAAAATTAATTATAATACACAATATATTTTATTTATTCGGGGAAAAATTGAGATAAAAGCGGTACGGCCCAATTTACCCCGATGGCTTTAGCTTCAGCATACATTATAAAAAACTATCACGCCATTAATCGTTAAAGAAAACTAGCCTGCCAAACTGTATGCACGGTATGATTTCAAAAACATAATTTCTTTTTGTTCCTAAAATTGGTCTTTTTGGTATCTTTTAAATTACTTTCGTATTCTATCAGAATTCTCAGAATCTGAGCTATAGACTGCTTCCAAAAAAACGGCACACTTAAGAAAATTCATTAAAATATCTATTAAAATTAGTTTTTTTATCCTTTTAGTATGTAAGTGATTAAAAATAATCTAGTGTGCAGTTCAAAGTAAATTTTGAACATTAGAATAGACAGAACTTCAATGTTTCCACTAATCTTCATCATATGTGGACTGCGGTTCTCTAGGTCCATCGATTCTAAATATAAAAGTAGGATGAGAATTAAACATTACAAAATCTTAATTTTTCAATGAGTTTTATTAAATTTTATATTAAAACATTTAATTAATGCAATTTTTAAACATCTTCTTCCTCTAAGCCATCCTTTTCTCGTCTACGATTCTACCCTTAAATGTTCTAAACGTATATGAAATACGAAATTTCATTCAGAATTTGATGATATTGAAAAAAGCCGCCATGAACATTAATAAGATAAAAGTTAAATAAGATCTATTTCCAATAGAGAAATGATATATTGCTTCTAAGAAAATTCGCTAAGCTGATGCAGCTTATCGAATTCTTGAATTGAATGCGTTCGTAAAAAATATACATAGACCCAAACGAACTTCAAATATTTTTTTTTTTGTATTGATACAGGATAATTGAAAACGTCTACATTGGCGTCACCATTTTTGTAACACCTTGTATGTATCTATATAGATTTAAGGACGTTCGAAAGAGAAAAAAAATGCAGAGCTAAATTAAATATGTTATAAAAAAAGTCAATACGAATTCATTGGTATGCTTCAAAATGTTAGTTCAAATGCATTTTTTCGTTTTTTTTTGATATTGAAACTCATACTTTTTACATTGTGTGGAGAAACTACAAATTTAATCTTTATAATCGAATAAAACGTAGTTTAAAATGCAGAGAAGCTTTTATAAAATGTAAATTATTGTTGAATAAACAAGGATTTATTTGAGCCAAAGATGAAGGTATGTTCAAATACATTTTGGAAAGTAATAATTATATAAGTAATTTTATCATTTTAGAGAAGCAAAACACAAGATTTTACTATGTTACTTAAAATAGTAGAAACATTACGAGTCACGGACGAGTATTATTATTTACCAAATAACCATAGAATATTTAAATTTAGTTTCAACGTATACATTTAATCTGTAACGCTGCTGGCATGCGCAGTCGCTTGATACGTTCGAACGTCCTTAATCTATCTTTACAGCCATGATGCCATTAAAACCATTTTTTACGCCTGTAAATACGTGCACATACATAAACGCATATATTTATAAACACATCCAACTTTGTGTGTGTGAATGCGTTGGTTTGTTGTATAATGGAAAAAACCACATGTTGCATTTTCATATGATCGCCATGCCATCCATGATGGTGGTAGATAGAGGTGGTGGTTTTAGGGAAAAACTGTGTCAATATTGATTATATATTACTATTATTATTATTATTATTATTACATTTTTTTTTCATCATAAATATATAAATAAAAGGATAATTTTTGACAATGGTTTTTGTTTTGTGCGTAAGACATATTACCATCAAGTTACCATGTTGATAGTTGTAATATTAATTATGAATACTTTAAAGTTGCTACCATTTCTGTAAATGTTAAATAAAACAAATATTTGAAATTTTCATAGAATCACATTATTTGACCGTGAGTTCCAGAACACAGTTCTTTCTTCAGAAATAAAAAATGAAATGATGAACGGTGTTCCGAAACTAGTCAAATAAAGTGATTCTACGAAAATTTCAAATATTTGTTTTATTTAATAATTATAATGGATTTTCGTCAAGTAACGAGACCTATTCAATACAAAATTTCTGTAAATATTGAAGTGTCAGAAAATATGGTTATAGTATGAGCGGCGATCCAAAGAAATTGGTGCCCATTTAATTCGGGGATGGAACTTTTAGATAGTACATAGTAGTTACTTCAATCATTTGTCTAGACAAATGATTAAAAAAAATAAGAGTGTAGAATCTCAGTCTATTCATATAATAGGGAATATGCATGAAAATTTTTGTCACTTGAATTGAAGCATGTTTACTTGACAAATATCAAGGTAAAATTACTTTTTAAATAACTTTAAAAATAAGCGAGATATGAATGATTGAAATTCCCGATTAGACAAAGAGGGTGATAGCCCTCTTGATATGTTATGTGACGTCATATGACACTTTCACCATTTAAAATACACGTAAAACTCCGTTTTTAGTATTTTTGCAAGAAAGAGACAGATAATAATCCTTAAAAGCTTATAGCTTCCTTGATATTTGTCGGATTTTAATTTCGTTTTTAAATATTATTACAGTATTAACAGTATTTTCATAATCTGAAAATAATTGTGAAAAAAAATTTGCATGCATATTCCGAGGGTGTTCTGAGCTGAAACATTTTATAATGATTACTGCCTTATTAATTTCAACAATATATATTTTGTTTTCAATTGATAATCACTTTCAATCAACAAATTTATAAATTTGATTCAAACTTATCGTCTGCCAACTACATGAACCGTATTTGTACCCCTTTTTTACTGTCCGATGATGTTTTTCAATAAACAAAACTACAAAAAGTTTGGAGCACCCTGTTCAAGTCTACATATAAATCCATAAATAAGTTAAGTATAAATCCATAATAAATGTCATTCTCTTTTCTCAATATAATATTATAAATCTTAGTTCCGTTTTTTTTTTACTTCATCCTTGTTTCTATGGTACCTATTATATTATACACGTCCTCAAACTCCCGTAGCAATAGGCTTTCTATTGTAAAGTCCATTCCCGTTATTATTATTAAGTTATAAGGACATTTTATATTATATATATGACATAATATTATATAAAACGTACGCTTGATTTAATGACCCATCAATACATGGCTTTTATTACGATCTGTTAGTTCCGGTCGTCGAGATTGTCGACTCTGTACGGTATAAGAGTGTATATTAGATATGACATTGTGTTATATTAAAAGTTATAGTAAATACTTTATCCTCAATGGATGAAAATATACCAAAAGCCTCTCTCTTTACTCTGCCCCCCGTACCCGCCACTAAAAACTTATATTTAATATTATTACCGGGGTTATGTTTTTGCAACCGACTAAGTAGCACCTTTTTGAAATATACGAATTAATTCAAAACACTTAATTGGATGCGGGTGACAGGAGGCTTGTTGTATTAAAACAGGGATGTGAGTAATTACACAAAGCTTTTAAACTATTGCCAAGCAAAAAATTTCCTTTTGGAAATTAGCTAGTACTGTGGCAGTTTATAAAATGTTTTGTTTTTAATTATCTCTTCAAACAAGGATGAAAACTTTATACCAGCGTTTATCTTAACCACCAGTCAATAAGAAAAAGAACGGAATATCCTCCTAAATTTTCTTTGAAAATCTTAAGGGCCACCTTTGTAGACTCTGCTAAATTGACGATAAAGGTGTCCGTATAGGCTCTGCCAATATTTTTGGAACTACAACAGTATTTTTGGAAATAGTATTTTTGGAACTACAAATACAGCAGAAATACAACAGAATTCGCGTCATTTTTCCGAAAACCCAATGAATTTGCCACGAATAAACTAATATTGTTATAAAAAGATCGCCACTATTTTAGTAGTCCTCGAAATAAAATTTAAGGGCCCCGTTCATGCGTGAAAATTCATATCAGATCAAACTTTTTTTCTTTGATATTCAAATAATCAAAACCTCTTATCGGTCATTTGAAAATGTTATCAACGAATATAAATCAAATATTTAACATAGGGTAAGAACTATGTTCATAAATTAGACACTATGATAAATATGGGTTAAAAATATTATTTGAATTATTTATTTAATTTAATTTTATTTAAAATATTGTATTATCGATCGATATAATTATTTTAATCAGCATAATCAAAACCATGCTGGTCACTTAAAAAACAACAGGGCTTATACAAATATACTAAAAGAAGCATGTTAATTAAAATAATATTAATTTTAATGAACGATAAAAAATTATAATCATTATTATTTACTTTTTATAAATGTACTATATCCAACAATCGCGAACGTCCTTTATATTTAATCCAAATTGCATGGTGATAAAATGAGGTGACCAGTTCACACATTGGCTATAGCCAGAATAATGCTACTACATTAAGAAAATTCGTATGTAGTAAAAAGTACACACATAAATATTATATATTTACAGTTTCTTTGAAGATTCGATGTTCGATGTCCATTGACCGATCAGAAATATCGCAAAAACAAGGCCAATGAAAGTTGAAATAGCGGAATCAAACTTATTTCAAAGAAATGCATTTTATATAATGCTATAGAAATGGAAGTACTATGCAGTAAATTACAAAAAAATGAACTTTGACCCTCAAAAACGGGCTATGCTTAGTTTAACTTTATCATGTATTTCTATGTTTACAAATAAAAACTAAATTACTAGCTTTTAAAATATTTCTAATTTCCAAAAATATCATGAAAATTACAGTCTTTAAGCAGTTCATATTAATTTTATTTAGCTAGGGTTATCTAGGAACTAGAACTGAAACTAGAAACTGCTTTAAATTCAAATCGATCTTATCGCAGAGAGGTCCATAATCTATTGCCCGACCGTGCGTATGGGCAAGTTTAAGAGGGCCATGCATTCTTACAGTGACTATTATTACAGGAAATATTAGGCCAAAAATGAGCCCCTTGAAAGTTTTAAACTAAAAGAGCTACAAAACTGAGTTTTCGAATATAAAAAGATTAAGTTATTTTAACACACCGTTTACAATCTCACCCTTAAGAAATAAATAGCTCTAAAAATATTTTACTTCAAAAAAAGGAAAAATATGACCACGCCCATAAATAATTAAACTGATAAATGAAAGGAAAGTGGTTCTGAAATAAAAGTGGTAGTTCCTGATATTTTTTAAAATTGATACCTGGCATGTCATTAGGTATAGCCTGAAATCGAAAATTTTGGAAAGATATCATATAAATTAAAAATCATAAATTAAAAAATAATCTACCTATGTTTTCTTCCTGTTCGATACACCTACAAATTATGTTCCATAAAAATTATGTTCCATAATTTGCAGATGTGTTCTATGTCAGATATAAGATCTAAGATATATTCCATGTGTATGGATTAAATTTCAAACAAATTCTGTTTCATAAAGGTGTATGAAAAAGTTATTGAAATTGCATCGTTGATTTTTCAACGTGTTTTAATTAGTCAGTTGAATATTATATGAAATCATATAATGTAGTTGTTATCAAACACTTATGTTTGAAGTATTAAGGTTAAGTGTTTATTAGATTGAGATATAATAAGTATAGGATTAAACTTTAATAACATAAATACTATATAGTGGAGGGAATGTAATAACAAACAAAAAATCCTTTATCTAGAAGAAACTTAAAAAAAAGTTTTGTAGTTTATATTTTTTTATAAACGGCTTCGCTTTTAAAACCAAAAACCTGTAATTACCCAAAATGTTATTGCCCACCGCCTCCACTACATTTACCGTTCCCACCGCTTCCACTATTTCAAATATTTATTTACACTTTATACCAAATTTTTATTAAAGCGAATATTTTAAATTTATATCTTTCGTAACCAGATATAATACATCCCAGTTTTCTAATTTAATTATAAGCTTTTTAAACAAAAATGTTTCATCCAAATCGGTCCAGTTTTTTCCGAACAAACAAACAAACGTTGTTCCAAATACAATTCTTATATTAATAATCGTTTGTGGTTTGATATAGTATTCAGGGGTAATAAGCTTAAAAAAACATCAATTTGGAAATACGAGTGGATTCCTGAACAAATGAATTCATATATGAACCTAGAAAAGTAATGCATATATTAAGTAGTAGAGTAATCCGGTCAAAAATGAAACCTCTAAAAACCTGTTTAATGTGATCTAGACGTAAAAATATTGTAGAAAATGTTTTTAAACTATGAAAGTTTATCCCGACTCCAAAATGATAAATTAGAAAAAAAGATAGTAGAATGCCTTTCGGTTATATTAACGGAAGTGACTAGCATTTACTTAGCATTTTACATGTAAGCACTCCCGAAAAACGCGTCATAATTAGTTTTTTTAAATAACTCAAAATATATTTTTTGGCACCTAGTTCTTTTAGCTATTCCATTCTTCAGATATCATTATTTAAAAATTAAAACATAAATTAAGATAAAAAATAACACAACTTATAGACCACACAATTGTCAAAAATTTTATAATTGATTTGTGCCTTGATGATTCGGTTTTCGAAAAAATGGTTCGGTTTTCGAAAAAATGGTTCGGATAAAACTTGTTTATTTTTCTAAAACTTAATGAAAAATGCATAAATCCATTAGAAAATTTTTACAAATGGCATCAACTTTACTGGCCAATTGTACAAAACATATACAAATCGAACAATAAAAATATATGTATTAGTTAAATACAAACTTTTAAATAATTATACAGGGTCAGATAATGAAAATGATATAAACAATTTACATTGTAGGGTTCAATAATTAAATAGATATAATTAAAACGATTTAGAAAAGGTAAATATTTATGTTGATCTTACTCCAATCGAAATTGTAACGAATAAAACAAAAACGTTACATACTGCAGTAAGAGTTACATTTTTTTTCCCTTAAATCATTTGGTATATCTCCAATTAAAACGCTTAATATTTAATAAATCTATGTATTGGTTTTATAAAGAATAGCAATATTTTTATTTTATGCTAAACCACAAAACTGACTGTCTATTTTAATTCTAACTCCCATGTGAATCATGTTGAGAAACAAAACACCACTTAACAAAACTTTCTAGTAGTTCCTCCCACAACTTTTGACATGACAGGTTTAAAATAGTCCCAATGATCAAATCAAGTAAGCACGAACACTACTGGTTTGTATGTAGAGTTCTATATTAGGATTTAAACAAGCATTACGGATTAATTCAATTTAAAACAACAATATCTAACATTAAATATATTCTACTTAACCTCTATATATTGATCAAATCAAATAGTGTCCTCCGACTAGGAACCGGTAGGAGATGCGGCTGCAGCCGACTATGATAGGAACTATGCCGATATTCACCTGGAGTTCGTGAAGGAATTTGCAGGAAGCCTTCTCAAACATAGCCGGTTACTTCGTTCTACCAGCCAAGTAGCCGAGCGGTCTAAGGCTTCATGTCTGCGCAGTATGCAGTACATGGAAACTGGGAGGTTATGGGTTCGAATCCCGACATCGACAGTTTGTCAATTATAAAAATAAAAAAAATGGGGCGGTTGATTGACTATACTGTCGACGTATGGACAAGAACGAAGTAACCGGCTATGCTTGAGAAGGTTTTCTGCAGTTTCCTTCACGAACTTTAGATGAATGTCGGCATAGTTCCTATCAAAGTCGACTGCAGCCGCATATCTTACCAATTCCTAGTTACTCACAAATTCCTTTCACTCCACTCACATCCTCACATCCTTAGGCATCACAATGGACCTTATGGTCGAAGTGTAGAACGTCCAGGGCAGCCTTTACAATCTATCTCTCTACTTCGTTCTTGTCTATACGCCGACAGTTTAGTTAATTATCCGCCCATTTTTTTCTCTTATTAATTGACAAACTGCCGATGTTGAGATTCGAACGCATAACCTCCCAGTTTCCAAGTAGGCGTACTGCGCAGACATAAAGCCTTAGACCGCTCGGCCACTTGGACTGGTTGAATTCTATAATATACCTTACTAGTTTTTTGCTCTGGGATCATAAAATTCTTATTCGATTACTATTTTCAATTTGAATAGAAATATTTGGCTGAAAAAGTTATTATTTTTTAAAATTTTATAGTTGATTTGTGCCTTCCAACTGTTTTCGAAAAAAAATTTCGAAGAAAAATAAGACTAAATTATAAAATTTAAAAAAATAACATCAACTTTTGCAACCAATAGGGAATATGCATGAACATTTTTTTTCACTTGAATTGAAGCATGTTTACTTGACAAATATCAAGGTAAAATTACTTTTTAAATAACTTTAAAAATAAGCGAGATATGAATGATTGAAATTCCCGATTAGACAAAGGGGGTGATAGCCCTCTTGATATGTTATGTGACGTCATATTACACTTTCACCATTTAAAATACACGTAAAACTCTGTTTTAAGTATTTTTGCAAGAAAGAGACAGATAATAATCTTTAAAAGCTTATAGCTTCCTTGATATTTGTCGGATTTTAATTTCGTTTTTAAATATTATTACAGTATTAACAGTATTTTCATATTCTGAAAATAAATGTGAAAAAAAAATTTTCATGCATATTCCCTATTGTAAGTAATAATCTCTTCTTTTATCAGCATAATAAAATTATGGCATCCACTGTAGATATTATGATATTATTACGTTGTAATTTGTAAACAGAGGTAACTACTAAATTTAGAACAGTGGTTTAGAAAGTAATAATAGAAAACATTATATATGAATGTACGTGTGATAAACCTTTTTCACCCACGCAATACCCGGTTACTGTTCCTATTTATTGTTCAACGTTGTCATTTTAATGAACGTAATCCGATAACCGTATGAACTGTGACATGTAATACGACATAGGTTATTGTAGAATAAAAATTATTGTCGGGAAATATTGTTAAGCTGTAATAGTCTCTAAACTTATGTATTTTGGTAGCAGAAAACAAGAATCGATTGGACGACTTCTAAGATTTATTATCTTTCTCGTTTTGTGGAGATTGAGAGATATCTTTTTTCGGTTTTTAATCAAAGTTCACCGCGTACTAAAATACAAATTTGTTTAGCACAAAAATATAACCCAGTATGCATTTTTTCGAATCATAGTCGTTATAATTTCAAAAAATATGATTTTATCGAAAATCCAAGGTTTTTTTCTTCAGATTTATATCATTTTCGTTGTGAAAAACGCATTTGAGATCTCTATAGCTCAAAAAATATTTTGTAGAAGAAGAATATATCTATTAAATTTAACTGATTTAGACTTTGAAAGTAGCCAAAACGGCAAAATTCAAACACACGTAATTTTGCTATAAAAAAGCAGACATAAAAATTTTATATAAAACCATATTTTAACTTTAGTTTAAGTTTATTCCTAACTCTGAAAGATGGAGGTAGTTGTAAATATCTGGTGTATTAGTAATTAGTTGAATGTTAACCACTGTATTGTTACCATGATGTCCGTGTTAATGGTGTAAACTGACTTATAATTGAAGAAATAGCTATGTGGATCTAAAATGGGATTTTCATTCTGAAAATTGAAACATTAATATTTGTTGATAAAAATTACGATTTTGTGAATATTTCAAACCACTGACTATGCTAATTTTTAACCTAATTGCTCGAACCAAAAACATTTGCATTTATATTAATATTCATGATACACTTTGACAATTTTTATGAATTTTGATATAAGGCGTTTTAGCGAATTTTCTAAGAAAATGTCGCTGTTCCGATAGGCGTATTTTGGATTAATTTCTTCTTATACGCCTCGAACCTGGTAACGATGGAAATAATCATCGTTAAAATTGATTTATACATATGTAAAATACAAGCTGTTTCCCGCGAGTTTGTCCGCATTTATATGAAAGCTAAGTATTATGTATATAGTATATATATATATATATTTATATATATTTATATTTATTTAAAATACGATACGATTAACGGTTTTCAAAGTATCTGACCCATAGTGGTAAAATTCCAAACTGTATGAATTGAGAAGGAAAAATTTTGAAATGTGTTGGTCGGACGTTAAAATGAACCTGATTTTCGTACTGTTTGGGTCAATATTAGCCTAGAAAATGATTATTATTAAAATCGAGAACAAAAAATTTCTTCACTTTTTTCACAATTTTTCCAAAAAAATCCTTAAAAAATTCCTTAAAAAAAACGATAAAATTGGAGGAAAATTTTATGTCCCCGATTTTGATAAAAACTTGGGTTTAATCTAATTTGAACCTAGCGAAAATGACGGCGTTGGTTAAAATATGATACGATTAACGGTTTTCAAGGTATCAGACCCATGGTGCTATAATCCCAAACTGTATGAATTGAGAAAGCAAAATTTTGAAATGTGCTGGTCGGACGTTAAAATGAATCCGATTTTCGTACTGTTTGGGTCAAAATTAGCCTAGAAAATTATTATTATTAAAATCGATAATAAAAATTTTCTTCCATTTTTGCACATTTTTTCCAAGGGGTACATATATATATATATATATATATATATACAATCTATTTTTAGTCTACGTAGGTCCCACATGACGATCTTTTGAGTAATCGGCTAAAATTTAATGAAAAAATATCTTTTATATCTCCGCAAAATCTCTGAGTAAAGCTAACACTTCATCCGATCAGATATATTCCGTATTGGTGTTTGGCATGGCATCTAGTGGCAATAATTAGAAACAGAGTAGTCGGGCTCAACTGTGATAGTTACATGTGCATTACGTTAATAAAATTAACAAAAAATTATTAGTTTGTTAATGAAACTGTTAAAAAATATAGCCTCACTAAAGCCGCCATTTTGGAATATGACGTCATAAGTAACTTTACCAATAGCCGTATGAATGTTTTCACGTACAACAACTCAAAATATACATTTATTTTCATTCAACTATCAGCGACCATTTGTGTTAACCTGAAAACGAAGGAATATAATACATTTTCAAAACTGTTGTACACATTTGTTGCTAATGTTATGCAGTCCAATACAATAGAAAGGATTGCGTTGTATATATACGGTTATTGTGATTGATCTCAATACATAAATAGTTTAGATAGGCAACAAGCAACAACTCAACGAGGAGAGCAGAAGAGTAATAGCTATAAAATATGTTAGAAAATTTTATGGTATAAAATTTATCATCATGTGTCGCAAGTCGCCAGTAAACTCAGACATTTATGGTTTATATTTGCGGCATTGTAGTTTATATTTGCGGCATTGTATCTAGGAATATGTTTTATCTGGACGAAGACATGAAATTTTGCATATATGTAGATCAACATAGAAATTAGCCATTTTTAATTAATTTCTGACTTATTTATTCAATTTTTGGGAAACTGTTTCGAATGATAGTTGTCAATATATTTATATTGAACAACTGTTTATCTGAGGAAGTTTTTCGAAAACGGAATGCATAAAGCACAAATCAATTATAATTGGGTCAATTTTCAATAATTTAATTTGATAAGAAAACTATTGTTTCAAAATCCTAAATCTGCATAAAATCAAACAAATATATTATCAACATTGATATCAGTCCAAGTGGCCGAGCGGTCTAAGGCTTAATGTTTGCGCAGTACGCCTAATTGGAAACTGAGAGGTTATGGGTTCGAGTCCCGACATCGGCAGTTTGTCAATTATTAGGGAAAAAAGGAGCGGTTTATGGACTACACTGTCGGCGTATGGACAAGAACGAAGTAACCGGCTATTCTTGAGAAGGTTTTCTGCAGTTTCCTTCACGAACTCCAGATGAATATCGGCATAGTTTCTATCATAGTCGGATGCAACCGCATATCCTACCAAATCCTAGTCTATAAACAAAAATTCCTTCCACTCCACTAGCAACATTGATATGAAATAATAAATTCTCACAACCAGGTATCGAAGGTACCTCTGTATTTCATGACCAGCATTACTTTGAAGCCACCATTAACTTATTATTACACATATTATTATTTGTGTTTATTTAAAACGTCACAGTATTATATTGTAGCGGTGTCGCTTCATCATTAAATTATTATTATAATTTTGTTCTTCATTTTTTATTGCATTTCAACTATAACTTCCCTCTATTATCACGGTTGCTGTGAATGTTAACAACCTTGGTAATTTACATATAAATAACATTTCATAAATCAAATTAATAAAGACCAATTATATCTTTTTCATGTATTTATTATTTATTTAAATAATGATTTTTAATATATCAAACATCTACTTTACAATGCCAATGTCAATTTTCATTTAGGTTAAGAAGATATAAGTATGAAAGAACAAGCGTATGCTAGGTAAACAATGCTAAACAAATTATTCGCTTGTTCTTTCATGTTTATATCTTCCTAACCTTAATGGAAATTGGCATTGGTATAGTACTGTGACGTTTTAAGTGTATACACAAATTATAATTTCAGTCTAGACATAAATCAAAATTATTCCAAATTCCAAATATTTTTAGCATGGCATCACAACAAAACAAATTCAAAACATTGTTTGTTTTGCTATTTGTCTTCGAGTATCTAGATAAAACACAACTTTGGTCGTGTGCTGTAACCTTTTACCAGATGAGTATAGTAACAGTAGCAGTAGCAGCACACAATATGTGGCGGGCAAAAGGAATGTTTTTAGTTCTATATACTTCTAATACCTCTACCTAGTATCTAACAAACATAGTCCACCACCATCATTGTAATAAATGCCACCAACCAATACTAGTTACGTCATTGTTACGTTCTTGGTATATGAAATGTGATGGTTGTTTGTTGTGTGATCTTATACATATTTGATATATGTATAGGTTGAATATTATAACGTGGGCAAGATATTATGAACCCAATTTATCTAGCTTCTCTACCTTTTACTGAAATCTAAATTATGCTCTTTAGTTTATTATATACAGATCTTATCAGCCTAAGAAGCCGAGCGGGGTGAAGTACTCTGCATGCTTGGAACTAGGAGGTTACAGGTTCAAACCCCGGCGGTGGCATTGTGTCAATTAATATTATTGGTGCGGTTAAATGACTAAACTGTCGACGTAAGGACAACAATAAGAACGAAGTAGCTGACTATACTTGTAAAGGTTTTTTCCAGTTTTCCTTCACGAGCTCCAGATGAATATCAACATAGTCCCTATCAAAGTCGGCTGTAGCCGAACAAAAAAACCAATTTCTTGGCTGCATGCAAATTTTTTTGCTTCCACTCACATCATAAAAATGTGCTGAAAAATAATGATCTGGGTGGCCTCTGTTATACACTGTTGAGTCACAGAAATGGAGATCAAACCCCATTATTATTATTATACTCTTCAATATAAACTATGTTGTAATGAATAAATTAAGACCAGCGCAATGCGTCTTGGAAGGTTTGCTGTACTTCCGTATTTTCTTTGGAAGAAGTGGTGGTTTAAGAGTACTATTCCATTAGAGGATAAAGGTTAAAACTCTCTCCCTCTCTTTGCTAAATCTCAAAATCTACAGTCACCTATGGAAAAACTCCGTTAGCAGTCAATATTTTACTTACATTTCAATCGACACTTTAAAAAAAATTCCTTGCTTCTTTCTCCTTTCTGATCTATTCGAAGTAATCCTTAAATCAAAATGTCTTTGGGTTAAAAGGTGTGTTTATTTGGATTTTTTTTATAATGTTCAGCTATTCCAACGAACCCCAGGATAAATATTTAAATATTTTGTGCATTTATTATTTGGTTGTAAAACCCTTTCAGTGATCGTTAGATAAATAACCCTTCATTGATCCTTCGTTGATCACGTTAGATAATTCTTCAGGCTGTCTATCCAATCTAGTTTCCTTTTGCCTTCTTGTCTATTTGTATTAAAATGGGGAAAAAAACTGTCTTGGTATAAATTGAAAGGATGAAAACAACGATGTAACTGTTGAAATTGTCGTAGACTAGTTTTAAGCGAACCGTTACAAACTAAATTTGTGGATAGTTGGATAGTGTTACTCTCGAGCGACAATAGGAATAAATTATTATTTTCGTAAAATATTTCAACAGGAATTGTTAATACGAGTCGCTTCATTAAGAGCCTCAAAGCACAGCTTAAAATTCATATCCAGTAGTTTATAATAAACTCAAAACTATTTATTACTATTATTTATTTGCTATTTGTTTTATTTGAGTTGTTGTTTTCATATTTACGTAACGTATTTATTTAAATTGCTATAAAAAATTGTTTGACTTCATTTTTATTTTATTTTTTCCTTGTTGCAGGTAAATCCAAATTTTAATACAAACATTTCTGAGAATTTAGTAAGTAAATATTTGATCATAATCATTTAATCATTAAATCATATTATAAGGTTGTCATCAAACTATTTATAAACAATTACAATGCTCGTATGTTTATTTTAAGGACTCTCCGAAATTCTGTACCACTAATTTTGCGTATAGTATAATACAATAATTTATCAATATCTAGTCAACTTTAGTGCAATACATACAGGGTTAATCTAACTAGCCGCATAATAGCCTCCACTTCCTTCCATGATCCTCCGATTTTCCAACAACACCCAATAGGTAGACAGTCAAACAACACACTTCCTGTTAGGTAGACAGTCTGTTCATAACACAAATACCATCCTATATGCTATATTCTAGCTCAGATGGACATTGCACTCTTATACTGATGCATGCCTGCAATTCAACTGATAATAACAAATCATTACCAATGTAACAACACACCACATACGAAACAACATTTGTATTATGAACAGACCGTTTCCCTTACAAAAAGTACTCCACTATTGGATGTTGTTGGAAAATAGGAGGATCGTGGAAGAAAGTGGAGGCATATGCTACTATGCGGCTGGTTAGATTCACCCTGCATATCGCCAAGTTGCTTTTTAAAACCACCTACAAACTTTGTATTAATTATTAAATAGATCGGTAAAAATGAAGATTGTTTTAAAGTCCTAATCTTTCTTTTTATTGAATATATCTCATATGCGTATGGTAGTTTGCTTGTCATTTAAGAGTGTGCACTGACTCATTGACTGTGTGTATTGTGTGTACTGACTCATTTAAGAGTGTGTACTCATTACATGTGTACTGACTGACTCCGCATAGTATTCAATTCAATCATATATATATATATTGAATTACGTTAGGAGCCGCACGCGGATTGACAGTCGGCACAGTCCGAAAATTCTTAACAAACCAATACACATACTGATTTATCACGTCGGAACATGCTAAAAGTCCCTTTACGAAGGTACTAACTAAAAGCCTCTAGTTGATACGTTGGGGAAATATTAAAGAGCGTAGCGGAAATTAGTTCTATGAACTACTGAGGGTTACCACTTCTGGAATTTATGTTGTGTTATTTCCACGTTATAATGCATGATTTCGATTTGTATACATTATATAGACTTATACTATTCTCGTCGTTGGTCTGTTGCTGCCTGCCTGTATTATTTTGTTGCTGTTATTCAAAACATCATTTGCATACTCCATTATAAAATAGAAAATCTAATAAAACCTTAATATATGCAATAACAACTAGATCAATTTATTCTAGTATAAAATATTCATAGTTTTCGGATCAATTTTATTTAAGCTTGTCTACTACCAACATTGCAGCTTTATTTCTTTTTTTGTGTGTGATGGGTGTTTTGTTTTATGGAAAATATATGCTGCTGCATCAATTCCTTTCAACTGTCTTCGAGTGTCTGTGCTTAAAATAATGCATCAAGAAATATAAGATATATTGGAAATATGTCAAATAATAAATCTTTTATCGTATACATTTGAATAAAATAATGTATTTATCAATATATTTTTGACAAACAATTGGTACTCCATATTTCACCATGTGTTCGATTGAATCTTATGAAATTTTATATAATAGCCATACCATACCGTATCCAAACGCAGTGAATCTGGGATATAGCCGATAGCTGTGAGTAAGTTACTTTAAATCGACGATGGTCCACGACTGAAACTACAATTGAGACCTATGTAACATCATTTTTAATCCTTGTTAATTAAGTATTTGGAAAAATCGGGATTTATGTTAACACATACGTGAACGTAGTAAGAGAATATGGCGACTACGTTACAGTTTTTAGCTAATTTCCTGAACGGAAATAGAGCTATTGGTCCCGTACCGAAGTCAAAATTTCGCAACAATTTCTTCAAATGTCCATCGATTCTACCTAGTAGATGTCAAAAATCCCCATCTGTAAAATTTATATATATATATATCTATGGACATATATATATATATATATGTCTGTAATCACTCTAGCGGTCACAGTTTTTATTTTATCGGAAGTTCGTTAATGGGTTAAGTCGGATAAGGAGAAAGAGGGGTTTAGAGGGAGGGGGAAACTCATAATTTGACATATCTCCCTTAATATTCGAAAAATCGATAAATTTATAAGTAAAGTTGTAGGTACTAAGTTTTACTTTAATTTTGTTTCTTATCATTTTTTTTGTTACACTAATATTTACAGAAATATTGACGGTTTAAGATTGAAAATTAAATTCCTTAATATCTCTGCACACATATCTTTATTTCTTACGCATTTTTCGATTGGTCTAATATTAAGAGAGATATTTTATATTTTGTGTTTCATCTTTCTTTATACCCCCCCCCCTCCATTTCCCTCGACGTATGTCGTTTATTAATAAAATTGGCCTTGCAAATACTAAAATCATATACGACATTTCATTTTGAT
Source organism: Nineta flava (assembly GCA_963920215.1). Taxonomy (NCBI): domain Eukaryota; kingdom Metazoa; phylum Arthropoda; class Insecta; order Neuroptera; family Chrysopidae; genus Nineta; species Nineta flava. Next base: position 50,696,585 of record OY986044.1, read on the forward strand.
CAAACTAAAGTTGTGACCACTAGAGAGTGATTTATGTATTCTAAGGAAATTCGCTAAGTTGAAGCAGCTCCTGCGTAACGAATTTTTAACAACATATTGAAGCTACTAAAACGCTGAAAGAAGGTAAAATATTGGGAAAAATTTTGACTAAAAAGTATTTTACTGTAATTTTTTGTTCCATTTCAAGTCTCAATACAACTTCTTATACACAGGAAGGAACTGAGTATTTTGTATAATCGGTTATCAAAAGTTGTGTGGAAAATATCAAAGTTTGATTTTAAGTTTACCCAATGAATTAAAATTATTTGAAACATGAGACCACACCTTCCTGACCTCATTGGCGGCTAAACTTAAAATCATACTCCGATATTTTCCACACAACTTTTGATTACATATTGTACATAAGTATTCTGTTTCATCTTGAGTATATGATTCACAGTTGAAGAGAAAATTATAGTAGAACAATTTGTATTCGAAATTTTAACTTGATGATACTGATTGTACATTATCAAACTATGATAAAAGATTTAGCTTTCTATCATACTGCGTTCGTATAAAAGAAAAATGTACATATGAATATCGTTTTCGTACAACAAAAATTATTCAACGTGTCATATTGATACCGGACTAAACTATATCTTATTCACAGAAGGATACACTACATAATTCGTTTCAGTCTTGTAAGATAGCTTGGCGAAGGGCTTTATTTTCCAAAAGTTCTCCAAAATCAGCAGGGAAAGTGTACACAAAAGCCAAAAAATACTAAACTAGACAGAATGTAAATATACTGTGGGTCAAAAAACTAACGCTCATTTTTCAAAATTTTTAGTTGATTTGTAACTTATTCATTCGGTTGTGGGGAAATGTTTCGAATAAAAGTTGGTATCCTTACAATGAACAAATTTTATCCGAAGCATTTTTTCGAAAATGGAATGAAAAAATTACAAATTAACTACAAATTTTTGAAAAATGATCGCTACTTTTGTGGTCTATAGTACAATTAACCGTACGCTCAGTTTGGCGAGCTGCTTGATGCCAATCGAAATAGGACGATAACATACCACTCTCCTTCTGGAGAAGAACTCAAACGTGCATACCTTTTGTATCCTCTTTGTCAGAAAAATTCAATCAATAGTCAAGCATCAGAACGGCTATGTTATAATCATTTAATATTCATGCAGAACTCCAACTAATTTCTTTCTGTACCGGCATTATTTTTCAGGAATAGAATATTTTTCAGTTTAATAGTCACACCGACATCCTTAAATAAGCTTGTTCTATATGCCTGTTTCATTTCCCATTAGAAGTCCTATTACAGATTTTGAAAAATCTACAAATATTAGAAAAAAATAACCCATATAGACAATTAAGGCGGAGGCAAATGCTATTGATTCCGTCGATCCCACCATGAACAATGTCTGTAGATGTTTGAACTAGATCTATTTTGTACAGACAATCGAGGCGGAGACTAAAATTTCTCCTTCCTAAATAAATTCCCGCCTAGTTATTCTAAATGAGACGTTTAGAATTTTTCATTATTATTTAGAAGAACTGAATGTTAAAAATAAACCATGTACAATCTTATTAAGTCGTACTACATTAAAACAAATTACTATTGGCAGAAATATGAATACAACACAATAATATCGTTTATTTAAATTGAATAAAACATAGTTTGTAACCTTTATAATTATATTTTTGATATTGTTGTTTAAAAACAATAGCTTTAACAATTAGTCTAGAATAAATTATGAATTTAAACAAACAAAGAAATAGTTAAAGTAGAACAAACATATACACACACATACATATACATAAAAAACATTTAAAATTGTTTGTACATATAAAATAGAAGTAGAAATACCTATGATATTTATTAAATAATAAACATTTTGCCAAAATTCATATCACAAAAGACAACCATTTTATTATATATCTGTATAGACAAAACACAAGCATATTAGAATTAGACTAACAACACACTGGTAACTTTATAACATACGTGACATTTTCATAAGATATAATAAAAAATAGATATCACATGTGTGAGAAAATGAATTAATTATTATTTTGTATAATTTCATGTTGTTCTTAATCTTCATCATCGTCATTGCCACGTTTTGAGGGCCCGTTTTTACACATGAAAGTTTTGATGAAAGTTTTCATTCGCAATAAATATATTTGATATAACTAAAGTTACATTGCTGTGCATATGACAAAATTTCCTTGAAATATATCAATCGCATGTTTGAAATATATTAACAGCTATAACTCTCCGCATGTTAGACTGTGCGTTGTCTGACAGACCACTGTTACGGTTTATTAAGTAAATTATGGGAATAATTAACATTCAGTCTGATTCTCATTCACTGTCTATGTTACATATATTTATATTTATTTACATGTATAATAAATAGCATTAGTACAAATTATAAATTTAATGAATTATGATAAACAGTGATAGAAATAATTATTAGATATTACAAAAGAAAAATGATACGTACAATCCACAGCCCAGTGGCATTGGCCAAATTTCAATTTGTGTTCTGTCAGACTTCGTTTGTATGATTGTAATAAATAAATAATTTCAATTTTACATTTTATTTTCGTACTTATTATTATTGGATGATTATTTCATCTTTAATTTTCGATGTTTAAAAGAGAAATTCACTGAACTTCCTGTTATTATTACGAATGAAATCAGGTTTAGAAATTGATTATTTAATCGATTTTAAATTTGTTATTAATTTCCCAAAAAAATCAAAGTTTCCACCACCATCTTTATGTTTTGAGGTCATTACATATTAATACAATTTTTGTAAAGACTAATGAGTATCCGTACACTTCCCTACTTAGCAACGAGTAACATATCTTTGACTCCATATCCCGGAGACAGTTACGATTAGCTAATTCATACTGATGATGACTACAAAAATTGAAATTCGTATTTATAAAATACAAATAATGGTTCTGGGAATTGGGGCAAAATTTGAAATTTAATAACATCGAATCGAACCGTGTTATTGCCATTATGATCTGTAAGAAATTTTATCCAATTCAAATTTAGAGGAGCGTATAGAGGGGTAAACACAAAATTTTTATTATCTTCTTTAATATTAATAATATGGGATACTTGATCATATGGGATGCTCCCTCTTTTTGTTTTGTTACTCTAATATTTACTAAATTATTATAGATCTTAATGTTCTAATACTTATAATAATGAATATTATACTATTGTCGCTTTTGTAATCCGATTTGATCTTTATCCTCTGTTAATATGCATTATATATATATATATATATATATATATATAAAGGTGTTGTGAAATTGATTGAAGAAAACTATTTAAACAACGATTTGACGCTTTTTTTTAAAGATAAAATCAATTAAACGTTGATAAATTCGACCATTCACACAGCACATAGTGTAAGGAGACTCTTACCGTCTGTGAGCCTTTAAAAGGTAAAGCGCCCCGCCCTACTGCTGAGGCCACGCCTCCTTACACTTTGCGCTCTGTGATAGGTTGAATTTATTGATGTTTAATTGTTTAAAATAAATAAATATATATATATATATATATATATATATATATATATATATATATATATATATATATATTATAACAAAATTTTTTAACACAAATGTTTTGATATCTTTGATATACCTTTACATTGGTCAAACGCAATTTTACAATAAAATGTGTAAAAATGGTTAAAATGTTAATTTCATAGTTACATGTTGTTTCACAATGTTGTAAAACAAGTTGAAAATTAAAAATCACATAAACAAAACCTAACAACACAAAAACTTAATTCGTTTCACAAAACATTCTACAGACATGCAAAAGGCTATGAACATGACATTCTGATACATGAAAAATTCTTTGGACTTGATGGCGACGAAGCGATTACATTGCGTTGCCCGGGCTTCATAACATTCTTATAAAGAGTGAATAGGAAATTTATGTCAAATAATTATGTTCTTCTAATTTTTGACAGTTCCAAACGTCAATTATTTATATTTTAAATTTGTTGACAAACATTTAATTTCCAAAATTTTCTTTAATTCAGGTATTTTAATAGAAACTATAAACTATATTTAAAATCTAGGCTGTCAAAAAACTGCTTTAACTTTGGAACGGATTGTAATTTTGATCTTCTGATAGTTTTTCTGGAGTCCTAAATTTACCTAGAGTATTCTCTTTATTTTATTTTTTGCTATCTTATATAGTTTTCTCCAAATATACTCACAATATAATTTTCTTCTTATAGGACATTATCTTTTTAAAATATATATAATTAATAACAAAAATTGAATATTGCTAAAAATGTAGCCTTTCTCTAAGTTATCGAATTGAAATGTTGCCTTTCTCTAAGTTATCGAAGGTATTCAAATCAAGATCGATAGATACACATTATTCAGCAACAGTTAAAAATTTTATTTGAATATTTGTGTTCAAACGACAGTAAAATGGTAGTCCCAAAAATGCAGTCCCATATATACCTGCATGTACCTAAATATATTAGGAAGAAGAAGTTCAGTAATTTATTAACAAAACATGTCGATTTAAAGTTTTAAAATACCTAGCAGAGTGATGTGTAATATAATATACATGTGCTGGGACATGAACACCGGACTTCATTCAGTAGCACTTAGCATTTCCGTCCACATTATTATCAGTAATTATTCCATATTGTAAATTATATTTGAAATGTATTTTGTTATTTAAATGAAATATATATTGCATTTATATTCAAATATGTATTAATAATTAAAATCGGTCATGTATGAAGGTGTTCTGAGTAATCAGAACAATTGTGGTGCAGTATTTCGTTTTGTTTTTCAGATTTAATCCAAAATAGATTAAGCAATTAATTATTTTACGGCTTATCTGCATTAACAAACCCATCGCCGCCTCCACAGACTTTGATTAAACGACATGTATAAGTTGGTATACCTTTTACACTTACTCATACCTTCATACGAACTAGTTGTTCCAAGTTCATTCCTGTCCATTGCTTTAATTTGTCCATCCCAATTTATTGTTTACCCCCTTGTGTTCTTTTAGACGGTAGCTTTCCAAAAAGCCCTAATTTTTGCATGTTATACGTGTCCTACCGCACAACATATCCAAAGTATTTTAACTGCCATTGTTTAACACACTTGCCAAGTTGTTGATCTTGACCGATTAGTTTTAATACCATGTCGTTAGCACAATAACTGTCTCATTTTATATGTAGCATTTTCGGGTAACATCACAATTCAAATGTATGAATCTTATTAATTATAGAGTTCATTGTCGCAAGTTATACTGCAATACAGCGGAACAGACCACACATCACTTTTTAGGAACCTTATTCTAATGAACTTGTTTATCTTATTATTAGTAAAAACAAGTAAAAATAAAAAAATAGTAAAAATTTCAAACTAAGGTAACTGGTTTGCTTTGTCCATCTTTCAACAATTTAGTAGCTACAATTTGTTGTTATACAAGTGAAAATGACAACTAACTGAGTAAATTGCTTACATACTCGGTATATACTGAATTTATGAAAGAAAATTTCGTACAGAAGTTGTTTATTTTTATACAAGGAACATCTTTTGTCTTTAAATTTTTGTTCTATCTCTTACGGTTTCAAAGATAGACAGTTTTGACCATTTTGCCCAAAAATGGTCCGATTTTTCCCATTCACGAACTTCCGTCTTTACTTATGAGCTCTAAATAACACATACAAATTTTTAGCTTGCTATCTCTTTTCATTTTTGTGTTGACGGACAGACGGGCAGACACATTTGCAGAAATGGACTCATTAGTTAGGTTATTTTATACCAAAAATTTTTTTTCTACGATCAATTTTTTCAATAGTTACAAAGACGGAACTAACCTTAATATACCCTGTATATATTATATATAGGCTATACAAATTTTTATGTAAGAGATTTTGGCTTGGCTTATTCCCGATGTAACTTATATAAATAGTAATATTTTGAAACAAGGGCAGTTACATAATTGACATATATATTAGTTGTCATATTTAACAGAAATTATGATCATTAAACCACAATCAACACAACATAAAGGATATATATTTCTATATAATAATGATTATAATATAGTTTAGTTATCCTTCATTATATTATCTCTATTAACTTTGATTATCATTTTAATATTAATTATGAAGGATATGGATATGTTGTATATGGTATTGTGTGTATGTTTGTATGAGGTTATCCTATCTTTGTTTGTATGTCTGTCTGTCTGTCTGTCTGTTCTAACTGTTAACTGTTATCATCGTCACTATAATTTACTATTATATTAGTTTTGTTATATTATTATAAATAAAATTTATTAGTTTTTGGATGTATTACTTTATGAAATGGCGTTGTTTGAACGGATACCACTCATTCTATTTTGTATTTGAAATAATACAGTGAAACCTTAGTATAACGAACCTCAATATAACGATTTCCTCGATAACGAAAAAATTTGTTATTTTTATTTCAGACTAAAAAACTACTTCCCAATATTTATCGACATTTCTACTAAATTTCTATTTCAGACAACTATATTCTAATTCCATCTATAAAATACGATATTAGATTTACTGTATTGAATTGGTCACTAACAAAATAACAAACAAATAAACAGAAAGTGAACTTACATAAAAGCTTGTAAGAATTAAAATTGTAAACAGTGGATTCAAAAGTAGACATTCCCGGTCATTATATATAGTTTCGTAAGTCGTAAAATACGACGGTGTCATAATGGTATTCTATTATACATAATATATTTTAAGACCAAACAATGGCTTTGTAAACTTTAATAAAACACACTTAAAACAATTTAGTTAATCTCAATCATTAAAAATAATAATTATGATGAATAAATTAATTTTAATCTTTCATAATATGTAAAGATATTATTATAATTTTAATGCGAGGACAAAAAACATATGCGGAATGTACTAAAAATGTTTTAGCAAAACTATTTATATAATTATATAATTACTAATATACATGTGGTATTTTCATAATGACATTGTCGACTTATATGAAAAGAATATTTTCTCCGCATTCCGGTTTTAATTATTGTTTTCTTTTAAATAATACATAAAATTGGTTTTAATTAAAATTAATTGTGTTCAAGATATAGTTTTTTTTAAATCGCAAAAAAATTCATCACGTAGGATCTACATAGTCTAGTGAATTTTCGCAAAAGCAGGAATCATAATGAACATTTAAATTACTATGGCGACAGCAGTGCTATCTAAACTTTGTATAAGAACATAAAAGTTGTAAATATCTCTGTAAATATTCGAGTTACAGAAAATATTCCCCTTTGATCGATTTTGCCTGTTAATGAACTTAACGTTTCAAATAACAAACGCACGTCGTATACCAAATTTCAGTTTCTAGATATCTGAAATTCGATTGCAACGCAATCATCGTTAGTAGCCAAGTTTCGTGTAGCACATAAAAGAAATAAAGTCAAATGAACATTCAAGATGTTTCACGAGACATACGAGCGTTAAAACAACATCCATAACAATGCACGTTTGAAGAAATACATTGTTTAAGATAGATTTGTCCACAGTATAACACGCGTTGAGAACAGACGTTATTTTGCTGTCGACGTTGAACTGCTAGAACGCACGTTTAAAGTGTGTCAGATAAATTCGGTATATAAAATATATGCAAGTATCTATAATAAATTCAAGGGTATATTCAGTTTAGTCCCAATTAATATGCCTTTTACGCATGTTCGTCCGTCTGTCCGTGATGACGACCGAAAATTTTGTGTGTGTGTTCTAGAGCTAAAAAGTAGCTTTAAGTTCGTGAATAGGAAAAATCGGAATGTACTTCCCCCCGCCAGAAGGTAAAATAACCATCTATCAAACCGTAAAAGACAGAAAAAAAATTTAGACACAAAAGATGTTAATTTTTTCTAGAATAAACAACTTTTTGTTTTCTGATAAACTCAGTATATACCTATTTAAGAAATTAACTCAGTTGTTATATTCACTTTTCATAATATATTTAACAGGAACGTTCAGTTCAAGTAATGTCATAAAGCTGATTGAAATCGTATCGTGTGTCCTAACATAAACGCACGTTATATATAATTAACGTACGTTTCGACGTTTAAGTAACGTCCATCATTTTTAACGCTAGTGTGTCCTCTACGTGGAAATGGCCAACAATTTTGTTTCGAGTATTGTGATATACGTTTTATTATTTGAATAATAACTTCAATTTTGTTGGTTTGTTTCGAAAAACCATTTTACCGTACTGTAAAGAGAGGTCTCCACTACGCTACCATTAGCAACACAGCATCTTTTAAAGAGCTTTTATAAAGTGCTTTTACTATTTATATAACATCTCCCTGTATTTTGAAATGAAATTCGGCTGAAAGTGGTGCAAAAAAAAACAGCGTCATTTTAATTTTATTCACTTTTTTATATTTCAACCTGTAGTTAAATATAGAAACTTAACCAAAAGCAACCCTACTTCACATTACAATAAAACGTTTAAGGCTAGAGACAATAATTATATTTTAACATCTCTTTATTATTAGATTATACATTTCGAACAAAATGTCCATTTTCAAATGTGTATTTATATTCCACCTAAAATATTAACATTACAATTCGATTATTTTATTAAATCTAATCATAAATTCTATGGAAATGTGTTCATAAACCACAATTTCAAATGGGATATACTATTTAATACGATTATGGTTTCATCAATTTTCATTATTTAATACGAAATAATTTTAGTCAAAAAAGATGATGAACAATTAGATAAAGAATTTAGAAAACCCCTTTTACAACGAAAATAAATTACCTTTCAATCGTTAAAAAGTAAAATATAATAAACTTGTGGGCTTGAAGCTTATATCGTTTGTGTATTTGCCTTTTTATACCACCTATCAAATACCAAAGTCATAAAAAATCAGAGTTTATCTTCTTTCAAGAGAGATATGTTTTCAGACATACAAAAGATCCTTGGAATTTGTATATGAAAAAACTAAATAAAACAAAAGAAAAGTTTAATGCAGCCACTACGACATAAACCATAGACCTCCATCTACCCGGGGTAGCATTCTTACCATTTAAGTTATAATGGGCTGTAATGTGTGTATTCGATTCCCTCGTATTTTTATTTAAAAATTAATTATTGTATTCGAAACAACCAAATGTCTATTATTCAGATTATTCAAGTTATATTATAATTTACCAGTCCAAGTGGTCGAGCGGTCTAAGGCGTCATGTATGCGCAGTACACCTACTTGGAAACTGAGCGGTTATGGGTTCGAATCCCGGCAGTTTGTCAATTATTTAAAAAAAGAGGGTGTGGTTAATTGACTAAACTGTTGGCATATGGACAAGAACGAAGTAACCGGCTATGCTTGTCGGCTGTAGCTAATTTCTATATATCCTACCAATTTCTAGTCTTTACACAAAAATTCCTTCCACTCCACTCACATCCTCACACCCTCACATCCTTAGGCATCACAATGGACCGTATGGTCGAAGTGTAGGCCGTCCGGGTCATCCTCTCCAATCTATCTATCTAAGGTATATTACTGATTATTGGAAATATGACCAAACGGTTCTGGGTTTTTGCTCTGGTTTATTTCTCGGTGATTCATTGCTCATTCGATTACTATTTTAAATGTGAATATATATTTGATTTAACAGCATCTCTTTGCCTCCAATTATTGCTCCGTAAGATCTTCGCAAAATTACACTACAATCATTGATCTAGCTAATCGCGTTTCCAAGCCACACCAATATATTACTTTACACAAAGATAATTCGTCTCTATTCACACATATGCCTCTACAATCTATTAAAGATTAATTCTTCTACAGCTTGACCTAGTAGTAGTAGTAGTAGTAGTAGCGAAGGGAGGAGGTCAAATCCTGGCAAGTAGACCTTTCTAGGCCTTTTTTAGCGACCCCTAAAGGACAAGCAATTTATAAGGAACTTTGCCGATATTGATCTGGAGTTTGTGACAGGAAACCGCAGACAACCTTCACAAGCAAGCCGGTTACTTCGTTATTGCCAATGTGCCGACAGTTTAGTCAATTAATCGCCTCAAAAGTTTTTTTTTTTTAAATTAATTTAATTAATAAATTGCTACCGTTGGGACTGGAACCAGTTGCGAGCAGAGTGCCTTTAAGAGGACGCCCACTCGGGTTGGTTATAGCATGGCCTACTAAGACCTATATATAATTTAATATATTTCATTCGTACATTCTAAACGTCAGTTACAATATGTATTTCATCTTTTTCTTTGCATTATAATCTATGATGATAATATTTATCATAAAATATTTTTGTAAGATGTTTAAACCGTGTTGTTCCTAGATTTTATTAGACTACACTGATCTTAGAAATGATTCTAGAAGAATATAACATGAAAATATCTCGATTTTTTTGTCCGGAAAATACAGAAGATTTCAACTCCATTGTGTATTATATAAAAATATTGCTCCATTACTTTATATACACAATTTGTGCAGTATATTCTTGTCCACCGTAGTGTCATTTAGAGACATCAAGTAAATATAACGTTATGTTTCACGATTCTACTGATTTCGTTACTTAGGTCGAAAAATTGGGAATGTTTTCACTATACAAAATGGAGTAATGATGCTTACATCCGAAGATAATAAATAACAAAATTATGTCAGACATATTACTTGTCAGACATAAGGTTGTACGGCTTGGTTCGAGAAAGATAGTGTGAATACAAGGACAAAGGTAACTATATATTACATATAAAGAAATAGATCGAGATAGACAGACATTTTATATTAAAATATGTTCAAGACTACACGTCAGAAGACTTTGTACAAAAGATTTCGAAAATGTTTGGGATGTCCACATGATCTGTGTTGTTTCATTTTTCACAACTCATTATCGCTGAGATATGCAAAGCGATTATCACACTAAACGATTTCACTGGATTATTGGTTACCGGTTTGATTTTATTATAGCACAAATGCATAAACACACATAGACAAAACATAGACAAATACACTGTTCACATATACAAAATAATGTTAACACACGATTTTAAAAAAAAATTTATATAATAAATATTTAGTTTAACTCTCCTAGTTTTTTTTTAAATTCTGTCGAGTATTTTTTCTAATACAACAGATAATAGTTGGGCGGACATGAAGTTTTACATGCTTCTAATGAGAGAGAGTGAGAGAGAATGATAACTGTGATATTAATTATCTCGCGTTCTAAACGGTCAAAAATTCTGAAACTTCGGGATTTATTAGAAAACGTTATTTTTAGTCTGTGAAAAAAAAAGCAAAATCTGTGGAAGAGTGGTGGTATGCTGGAACATCCTTAAGGGAGATGTCACAACGTTTGAGCTAAATATGCTACATTCGTATTGTGTTTTTTTTTTTGTAACAAGGGCAAACATTGCCAGCTTCTATAGAAGTTCATTACCACAAGATACATAGAATAGATATAATATGTAAGTATATTATCGTTGTTATACACCAAATCATGTCGATTTTATACAGTTGAAGCTACATGGTTGTGGTATATAATCATTTATCCCAGTATTTATTGTACGGTTGTATTTTCTCGTATGTACGTACAGAGCCGTGATACAAACAAGACACGTTTAAATATAACAGTAAATAACTTAATAATGTACGTACCAAAAAATAAAGAATTATTTTAGTATATTTTAGATGTCTGCGTCTCGTTTATATAACCTAAGGATTCCGTTCTGAAATTCTATTTGTTGCAAGGAATATTACAGACGCCATAAATTTTAAATTTCATTATAATGTACGTTAAATTACGTTTTGGTTCTTTTTCCGAATTCAATCATAAGTTAAATTATCTCTTGGATCTTGTTGGGCAGTAACTCCCTATCCCCACAAAATCCCCTCCTTTTTCAACGGAAATCATTCTTATAATGCAAAATGATGATAACAATATACTTAAAACCAATTTTTACCACGCTAAACGTATTTATTCATGCAAATGCAAATGCGATTTTTTTATATTATGGTTGATGGTGTAACTACTTCAATCAAGTACTGCAATCGATAACTCCATTGGTCATACCCCGAGTACGTCGGATTTACGTTTTTTTGGGCCGCCACACTGAAGGGCGTTCTATATATTACACATATCGTGGCAAACAATTTAAATTAATTAAGTTAACTATTCCCATCGAGTACTACAATCTTTCATTTAATTTTATATATTTTATATATCGTGGCTAATTGAAAACATTAGGAGTTGAAACTTAAAAAAATACAATGTAATCTTTAAGGGTATTCATAAGTCGTAGGCTTAACAAAATTTAGCTTATAAGATATTTGACACTTGTTAGGTGTCAAAGGAACGACAAAAGAGTTAACATCCATGGGGTGGTTAATTGACTAAGTTGTCGTATAGACAAGAACGAAATAATCTCCTATGCTTGTGAAGGTTTTGTAAAATTTCCCTTGACAAACTCTAAATGAATATCGGCATAGTTCCTATCAAAGTCAGAATAGCCGCTCAACGGACCAATTTCTAGGCTGCAAACAATCCCTCAAGCCACATTATTAATAGAAGGTTATAAATTAATAAGGGTTAAGCATAATGATGTGATTGGTCTCTGTTATTGGCTGTGGAGTTTCAGAAACGGAGGTGAAACCCCATTGTTATTATCAAAACTTACATGAATCTATATTTACAGCACCTACATGACTATTTTCTAAATTTTATACTTTGAATGCAATGGTTAATGTACTTAACACATCATTATATCACTGTTAAGTGGTTGCTTTATACCTGTTGATTTATACCTGTTTTCTCTATGTTCAAGTATTACGTAAGCAAAATTATCATGATTTTAAACCCCCCCCCCTTGTATAAGCAAATATAAGCAAATTTTGCATCCTCCTCACCAAAATGATAAAACATAATTTTTTCAAAACTTGAAAATTAAAATGAAATTTTAAATATTTAAAAAAAACATTTTCATTACTTTTTAATTTCATTATCTTATGTAACATTTATGATGTCTTACCACTCCCTTTGTCAGCGAAATTTCTTCGAAAATTCGTTAAAAATGTATTAGAAAGTATTTGAAATGTAAATGTTACCGCATACGACATACTTCCAGTGCTATATTTTATGATATTTTATGATATAGATGATTTCAAAAACACCTAACTGTAGCGTAGACAAAGACAACACTATAATTTATTTACATTATGAGTATATTGATCGTGTTATCGTTATTTGACTGTCGTTGTTGATGTTGTTGTCTTAAAAAGTTTTCCACAGGGAAAATTGTAAATTGTATACATACGTAATGTGTAAAATGAAAGTTATTTAGTATGATAAATACACAAACCAACAGCGTCAAAAAGTTTGTACTTTTGTTGTATAACTTTTTTTTCACACTTATATTTACATAATGTAGAACAAATATATAATTCAGTGCAGTTCTACGTTGAATAAAGTTTTCTCTTGATTTGGTTAATGCGTGCGGGAATCAAAAAATGTTTTTTAATATTACATTATACTATTGATTCAATATATACGAAATTCTACGAAAAACTGTTTTTAGAAGGTTTTGTCGTTTTTAACCTAAACAAAACATAAAACACTATGTAGCAAATAAAAATAATTTTTTGTTTTTTATCACTGGGTTTACAGTATTTAATAATAATACCTCACAGCGCAATTAAGGTTTACAAATAAAATAGTCACATTACTTTCAAGTTACCAGTCCAAGTGGCCGAGCGATCTAAGCCGTTATGTCTGCGCAGTATGCCCACTTGGAAACTGGGATGTTATGGGTTCGAGTCCCGACATCGGCAGTTTGTCAATTATTAGGAAAAAAATGGGTGGTTTATTGACTAAACTGTCAGCGTATGGACAAGATCGAAGTAACCGGATATGCTTGAGAAGGTTTTCTGCAGTTTCCTTCACGAACTCCAGATGAATATCGGCATAGCTCCTATCATAGTCGGCTGCAGCCGCACATCCTAACAGTTCCTAGTCTATACACAAAAATTCAGCCTGTACAATCTGTCTCTCTATCTTACATACTATCAAGTTTACAACAAACGATTTATAAGATAAGATAGAATCTAAAGCTATTTTCGTATGATCAATCGTTCTTGAGGTTTAGCACAGAGAATGCGGTTCGTGGATTCGTATTAGGAAACGAGGTATGTGCAAAACACTGATTTTCGTTATCTTTGACCTTGATTAGCATGACTCGCGATATGTGAACACGAGATTGTACGACTCTTTTGATCCACTCTTGAGAATGCCAAAATAAAGGTTTATGTAAATATTCAGCTTTCTGACTTTCATTGCGAGGATCAATCTTTATTAGACCGGGTCATATAAATTTGTGATAATATTATTTTTTTAGAAGTTCAAGGGGTTACTCCTATTGTTTTTCACATAGAATATCTTCCGATAAAGAATATTGTTTTCGTATAACACGTAAATACAGTAGTGATGTAACCGTAAATAAGTGATTGATAACTGTTGCTATCCACATATAAGTCTTACGCATCGAAAATCTCCTATTAATGTCGTTCTTTCTAAAGATTTATTATATTATACAATATTTATAGTAATATATATATATATATATATATATATATATATATATATATATATATATATATATATATATATATATATAACGGGAAAAAATATCGTATGGACGCCACGCGAGATCTATATACGAAATAAAATACCAATTTTATCAACACTGTAAAAATAAAATAATGGTCCCCAATTCGCTTTTGGTAGTAGGTAACGCACAAAAACAGCAAAAAATAAAAAAGTGCGACGCCAGGTGTTTTGTGTTGAAAGTTGTGTGTTTCAGTTTAAAAATATTAATTTGTTTTTTAGATTAAACTAATTAATAAGCTTTCTCATATTTTACCAATGCTTTCAAAATAACTTTGTGGCAAATTTTCGAATTCCATCATGAGCTATTTTGAAGGGTGCCATTTTGTTGCATACATTTTCAAACATTTGAATCGATAGAACAATTAGAAGTAGTTGATGAAAAATGAGTTGCAAGATTTGCTTACATAGTTGTTATACGGTCTGTTAATAAATTCATTTCCTTTGTATCATTCCGACGCGATAGTTATTTCTGTACTGTTTATGTGTTTATTTGCTAAAGATTACTGGTGGGAGTGTAACAAAATATTATTGGAGTAGAATTAAATCGTAAGAACAGCTCATTACCTAATGACCCGATGAAAACTTGACATTGATTTTTGAAAACAATACTTTTAAATTACACATGGCGTTGTAGCTTGTATACAGAGGTTAAAATCTATCATTCATTCTTCATACGACACGGTTCCTTCAAGTTCACTAACTTCATCTAATGACGCAATATATATTGTCATTTATTATCGAATATAATATAGTGCTTGTATTACAAATTTTATGCTCCAAATAATGATATAATTTCTGCAATCTTTTTGTTTCGGTTATAATTTGTTTTTTTGGTGATAAATAACGCATTACAAAACGCAAAGAAAAATTTCGCAATGAATGATAAAAGCCTCGTTAGGTGATTGTGAATATTATTTTTCTTTGCTAAATAAATTACTGAAACTTATATATTAGATCGAAAGTTTTATTTGCAAAATTAGTATTATTGCAAATGAAAAAACGTTGTGCTGTTTCTTTGAGTTATTTTAAATAAATTTGTTGTATCGGAACAACAAAATTATAAACAAATTTTTTGTAAATATTCAATATGAATGAATAACAAATTTTATATCAAATATTGCAAGAAAAATCTCACGCTTTTGAAAATAGCTATTTGGTTTTTACTTGTAAGTGCATTATGTTCATCGACTGAGGTAATCAAACATGTACAGCTTTTCTTCATTGGACGCTTTTCTTCGATTTTAGCAAATTTCCTTTACAAAAGGAAAGCTTTAATAGCTGTAGCTATTAATGTTGTATCGATGGCAAAATTTCACAAAAAATATTTCAAATGATCTAGTAAAGTTATAAAAAATTCATTTCACTACAATTTGGTTCCTTATCATTTTTTCTGTTACTTAATAGATAATAATAGAACCGTTTAAAAACATAAAAACTGTGCAGGCATACCGGAGTGACTCATACACACGCTCAGGTCCACATGCCTGCGCATGTAGTCAATACTGAATTTCGATTCTTGTCCGGTCGCCTGTGCAGGCGGTTGGTTTGCCTGTGCAGGTATACCTCTCCGGTATACCGTAACGTGTGTACCCGGCCTTTAAAGTCGGGCTCTTAGAGGCTCTTTAAAGTCTAAAATCATTTGTTATGACATGGTGTCATTTGTAAATTTATAAACCAGCCTAATAAAACCTAAATAAATAAATAATAATTATTTTAAAAATAGAAAATAACATTTTCGTCTGACTGTTATTACCGTTTTTAGTATGACATCATAAAAAAACACAACTAAGCTTGTTTAAAAAAAAAAAAGGTATCGCACATATCTCTCCGAAAGGAGTATAAAAAGTAATAAAATTTTACTCCTTTTTTTTCCAGTCAAGAATATGTCGGGGTTTCGATACACAGTATAACATTATTCGATTGTTTAATACATTTTCGGGGTGATGTAAATTCCGCAAGTTTTTTTTTGTAATGAAATTTTTGATAGGTATATTTCGCACTTTTAAAAAAAGTTAAACCCGCAATTTTTTTATTATCATCGTGTTCTGACGAACCACGAATATAATTTGTTAATCAACTATTTATATTTATCAAATGAATTACGGCCCCTCATCTATCGGTCAATATTTTAAACTACAATTTACTAAAAAATGGCTTTTTTGACGGAGTGGCATACTTGTTTATATATGTACGCTGTTAAGTTTCATCACTTAACGAAGACACTGTTCGTTATGTTTTTGAGCTTTTTCAACTTTTCTACAGATATATTTTTTGGAGTAATATAAAACGATCTTTCACTACTTCTAATTATGCCTAAGTTTCTGTACGATGACTTGGGTAGCCACGGGACGATATGGTTTTTGGTTGCTATAATTGGATCTAGAACATTTCATTATGCTATAATTATTATTTCATCATTAGGATAGAACATCATTAGGATAGAACGAGTTAGAATATCAAAACATTGTTATATTTGTGTTTCATTATTTTCTTTTGTTTATTTAATATGTATGTGGAGAGTTAATAATGATGTATGTTATAAATTAAAAATGTGAAAAATATAATATTACTAGTAGGACTCGAATCATAGACATCTATTAATCCGAGACGATGCATTAACCAATTACACCGTACTTGGTAATTACATTACATTTCTTATTCACATATATTTTTATTTGTATAGGGATCCTTCATAATGAATTATGTATATATCTAAGATGTCGCATAAGTAACGTTATGATTTATTTAATGAATGCGTATTTGTGCACCATTTGGTTTTAACTCGTGAACCAATTGAATCTTATATGGGAAATGGTGTTACTTATGTAAAATTCTTTGCAAAGACCGCCTAGACATCACCAATTGCTGAGAACGTCGCCTGGTGGAAGTTTCGGAGATTTCCTCAACACTTGCTTGCCCCCGAGCATTTTGAACTGCACGAGATGTTCCAGCACGTGGAAGATCACAGACAGCTCCATGTTGCCGAAAACGCTGAACCAATCGGTAAATTGTCGGAACATGAAATAAATTTCGATATGATCTTTGTGTCTGAATAATCGAATGCTGAATTTCAAAATAAAATTGAACAACTTTGGTTCTTTGTTCTGTGCTGAGTCCGTCCATCATAAATTTCCCAAGTTTTTCAAAGTTAATTCTGAAAAAAAAGAAGAAAAAAAACGTAAACAAAAAATTTATTCACTACTTAAATCATAACGTTGCTTATGCGCAACCCTATACAACTGATAGAATCAGTGGAGGAGAAATAACTTGCAATAATCATCTGTTTAATCTCATTATCTGGACAAACTCGCGGAATTTACGTACGTCCGAACTTTCTAGTATAATAAAATTACATGACTAATATATAATGTATATGTTGTTATTTTCCGATGGATAGGCGAGATACGAACCGAGGGAAATAAGGGTAGATACATTCAAAGGAAAAAAAAAGGTTATAAAAATTTACTATACCTTTATGCTCACATTTGATTCAATTTGGAAGATATTTTATTGTATATAATTATTTTATAATTTTTAGGGCATTCTCAAATCAGGAAAGTTTTTTCCCTGTTCACGTAATTAGATTTTTATTTTTTTCCTTTACACATGTTCTTCTACGCTTTTAAATCAATCGAGTAACCCTTCTATCGGTTTCGTGTCAGTTAATAGATAAAATGTCTTTGTGTCCTTACTCCGATTTATTCACAAAAGCTGTACTATTTTAATTTGTAAAAAAGCAAGAAAATTGTTAAATTGCTAATTTTAAGAGCCCACACTTTTACAATTAATGATGTAATTATTTTGTTCTTTTTTAGTGCGTTACTTATAGAAGTGTGTTATGTTTCGTTTTAGCGGTTACTTAAATGTCTTAGTACCGAAATGACTAATTTGTGGCGTTCTCGAATACAATCATGAGAACAGCTCGTTAATTGCAAACTTTTGTATAGTTTCTTCTGTTCGACATGGCAATTATAAGGTGAACTTCCATAGTTTGTTTAAAAAAACTTTGTTTGCTATATAAAGACGCAAAATCGAGAAGCATCCGTTCTTGTAAAATTTCATTGAGACGAGTTTAATGGTTTAGTTTCAACCTTTCAATATCATCCGTTTACAATTAGCTACTTAGGTATTACTTGTTTTTCGTTTTTACCACGTTATCAATAACGTGTTTTTATTTGTTTTTTACTTTTTCTTTAACTACAAATGCTCAGGAATACATATAAAATAATGACCGAATAATGTAAAAAAAGCTGCGTCCATTTTCGCTTTTTAGGACGGTCCTTTTATACCCGGTATATAGTATATACCAGATTATGTGTATAATATTGATCGCAGAAAAAAAATTGTTCATAAAATGACCTAATTAGTCTATTTCGCAAATTTGTCTGTTCGTCCGCCTGGCCGTCAACACAATAACTCACAATCGAAAAGATATAGGAAGACAGCTGAAATATCTGTTTTCGTTTTTGAGTTATCGTGTTCACGGACAAAAATTGCCAAAAAGTCATGCCTACAATCAATACTTTCAAGCGTTACAAAGTCGGGGCTAAACTTAATATACCTTGTATATTTACATATACTGGGTATAAAAATTAAAAAAACGAACGCTGTTTTTGTGTAACATTCAGCGTTACAGACGCCAGTCGAAGTGTCTTAAACATAATACAACATCGAACAACCCGATCAAAATTAACCCCAAACCACAATTTTTCAATAATTGGTGGATGCATGGAAATTAATTTGTTTTAAAATTTGTAAAATAACATGTTTAAAAAAAAAAAGTAGGAGGAAAGGAGGAAACATAAAATATTGTTTTTTTAAAGTTTACATGCTTGTTTTATATTTTTTCCCACAAACTTTTCTACAGTAAAAAGTTTTCTACCACCAAAGTTTTTTTTTTTAAACAAAACAAATATCCAAGGCCATATTTAATTAATGATGATTATAATTCTATCAATTTTTATATTCTATATATGTTTATAGCCAGAAAAATTAAAATGACTCACTGGTTTGAAAAAAAAGTTTTTTGTTTTAGTAGTATTATTAGTTCTAAATTTTCCTGCATGTCAAATTTGTTTATACAACAACAACGCCTATATTATCCAAATGTTAGGGATATAGTTACGAAGTTAGTTATTAGCACTGCAATGTGTATATATGTTTAAATTCTTTACAGTAAACGTAAAAATTGTACCGTTTAAATGAAGTCAGTGTTTATGTGATTTTTATGTCCGGTATATCTTTAGGTGTGTTTGTCCGAATTGTTTGGAGAAAACTATAGGAGATAGCGAAATCAGATGACCCTACGTCAATTATTAACGATTCCAGAAAAACTATCAGTTCAAGTTCAAGATTCCAAATCGTTCCAAGATTATGTTCGTTTTCTGACGACCCATAAAGTTTATAGTTTCTATAGAAATAACAAAAACCTGACTTAACAAAATTTTGGAAATAAATTATTTTACAATAAATTTAAAATCTAAAAAATTGGCATTTTGAACTGTCAAAATTTAGAAAAAACTAATTATGCACTCGGAATACCAACGGAAGCGACTAGCGTTTACTTTATTAGTGAAAGATCACATGCATAGCACAACCAGAACATCTAAGGGAGCTCAGTTGGTAGAGCATTGGTCTAGAATGCCAGGAGTCGTGGGTTCGATCCCCACCCCTAGATGTGTATTATTTTTCATAACACGCATTTGATGTTTAAAAAATGGTATCAATGTTCAGACATATTACTAAAATGTCAAATAAAGTAAACGCTAGTCGCTTCCGTTGGTATAATAGAAAGGCAACCATATTAACAATGCAAATAAATAGACGCTAGTTTACAAAAAACAATTTTGAAAAAATTTTTTGAAAGTGTTATGTTTCAATCCTCGATTTTTACGAATCGTTTATCGGATTTTGTTTATAAAATTGTAAATATATATTTTTATGCAGTAGTGTACTACAATTCAATTCTAATAATTTGTGATACATGACCGACCAACCATTTATATCCACCAAAACATAGTTATATCTTGACATTACTATTACTGTATATGTTAGGTATGTTTTGACTAATTAGCTGATGAGTTCTGAAAACAAAGTAACGCTCTTAGTCGTAAAATGCCACCCATCAAGAAATTGAGATCAGTTTGTTGGTCCATGTTTTCTATTGAATTTTAAAGATCGCAGCGCTGTGGCGGCAAAACTAGAAATCATTTGTACGATATAAATCTGTAAAAATGTACTAATTACAAAAACCTGCAAATCAATTTGGGTGGTAATGAGAAAATTTTTCTATAGTCTTTATTGTTTCAAATAAAATATAAAAAATTAAATAAATTATAATAAATATAATAAATATGCACTTTATAATAATTGAAAAGAGATTTGCTAGATGAAGATGTTAAGGCAATTGGTCAGGTGACACGCGTTGCGGACAAAACTGGCTGATAAATTATTTAAAATATAAATATCTAATAATTTTCAAAATTATTTATCGTTTAGCTTTGGTAAACATCTTCCTCGAAAATTGTACGATTTACATATCTGGTATAAAAGTAGTAACTGCACCATACTTTTAATTTTATTTAAAAACCTATCGAGCGATTTGGCTATAAAAATGGACAAATGTAGAATATTGATGTATTTGTATTTTGAAAAACGTTTTGATCGTTTCATTATTGTGATAGATCGAGCTATTATTTAAAATCTATTATTTTCTATTCTAACAACCTTTATTTGAAACATTTTTTCCGAAATCCGAATAAATAAGGCACAAATCAATTATAAAATTTTTTAAATGACATCTCGACTTTTGACGCTGTATGACGTATGTACACTTCTGTTCAATAAAATTGAACCAACCTGAAATGCTAATTTTCTTACTTTTCATAAAACTTCTCACTTTTGTAACTCTCTGTATATTATTTATTTATAAACATGATAAGTAGTAAATTTTTTAAATGTGAAAAAAGAAATGGAAGTTTTATATTTTTTATTTATGTAAACAAATCAGTAATAGAGTAAGAATATGTAATGTAAATACATGTTAAGTGTTATATCTCCCTTTTACGTATAAAAATAAAATAAAATGTTGTATCTGTCTAAAACATTTACTACAAGAAGAATCAAAATTGTGAGAGACTGATTCGGTTCAGGTCGGTTCAATTTTATTGAACGGGAGTGTACATACTCGAGTAAAAAACTATCGTCAGTCTATTCACATATTATTATTTGTGTATACTTAGGGTAACAATACAATACTAGTGTGCTAACCGTTACACCCAGAATGACTTTGGTAAATAAATCTAGTCTATTCTGCAAGATAACTATCTTAATCTTTCATTGTTGATTTTTTTTTTAAATTGTACCTTTTTTAATAGTGGCGTAAACACTATTTCACTTTTTAGTTAAAATTTGACACCCTGTATAGAGCAGTTAACTTAGTAAGTAGTTACATATCTTGTTTATTTTGAGTGAAATGGGATCGATTTTCATTAAGATTCGGGGTTTCGAAAATATTATCATCAGCAATTTAATATTTTTTTATCTTTTTTAACAGAAAGACCTTGTTGATGGAGTGTTTCATTACAAAACTTATTTGTAATTCATTTATCGCTGATCAGATCTGCTTTTTACTTTCTTAATATTTTCCTTTTCAGTCATAACTATCATACGATTCTTGGCTATTCTAATCGACTTGATTTGGACCCATATACATATTATTGCAGAATTTTTGCATAAATTAAAACATACCTATTATATGTATGTCGTACATAATCATATATTTATATGCATATAACATAATAAATATGGATATATCTGCCTGCCTTATGTTTTAGTTTGTACAGTGTCATTTCAATTTAATTAATTCCAGATTTATGTTGTCATCAACTTTTGTGAATATTTTGTTTTTTATATGCAATCATATTACAATAATAATCATGATAATAATATTACTACAAGCATTAACTAATAATAGAATGTGTGTGTAGGAAAAATGGATTTTCCAGTTTTCATATGGAAAATAGCTTCCGGTTAATTTTTATAAAACTATTATTTCAGCATACAAAAAGCTTTTTTAATTTTCATCAATTTTGTTTAATGTAATACATTTTAAGTGGATATGAAAAGATCACCTTATCCACCTGGGATCACCATGAATTATTAGCTTGTCAAGCTAATCATCCGTAGGGTGATGGTTACCGCTCTGGCTGCAAATCCACGGTTCGATTCATGGCTGATGAATTAAATTCTTCAAATTCATAAATAATAAAATTCTATGATGTGTTAGTATATGGGTCATCCATAACATACGTAAGCATAAATGGGGAGTAGGGTAATTGTCATACGTAACGAAATGTGAGGATGGGTCGGGATCCACCCAATCGTAACGTAGAGTGATGTTTGAATCCCTATTTGAATTCCTACTTTTTACTAAAACTTCAGATTTTATTTTTCATTCGGGATATACAGGAGAAAGTTTTTTATAATTCTTCAATTAACAATAATGAAATATTTATGCGGTCATGATTTCTATAAATTTCGTGATAATAAAGTACAATAAAGAAAAATAATAATTGCCAAAGAATAAAAATAATTTTGAATTAACATAAATTCTATAATAATTAATTACAGCAATTTTCTGAGTTTGTGTGACGTATTATAACGTAAAGGATTGGCAAAATTGGGATGCAGTGTGCCAATGAGGGAGGCAGGGGTGAAAAATGCGTGAATTTTGCGTGGCATGTTTTATGGATGGCTTACATAAAGTATGCGCTTGTCATATCTATCATACTAGTGCTTTCTTAACCGTATTGGAAATTGAGGTATTGTATTCTGATATTTATGCATACACAAATAATATGTTATGTGTACATTTGTTTACAGTTGTTTCGATATTTTTAATACCATATTCATAACAATGATCAATTTTTTGGGGGGAACAATGATATGGGTATTTAAAATACCCGACCAACCTTTAAGAATGTATATTTTATTCAATTTTGTATTGAATTATATTTTGTATAGTACATACAATAACACTTCAGAATATTTCACTTGGTTCATTTTTTTTGAACGGGAGTGTGCATGTATATTTATTTATAATCTTTTTAAAATAAATATTGGTAAAACACTTAATAACGGATAATATAATTGATTTGATGAAAAGTCCACCTACTATATTCAAATGAAATTTTAAAAGGCGGAAAATTATCACTTCAAGGTGATGAAAAATAGAATTTTCACATTTCATAAAATAAATTTGAATTATTTTTAATTGAAATAAATCTACTTAAATTAAACTTAATACTTTTTTAAATTAAATTTACGAACATTATTTGTTTTAATGAAATATGTTTTAAGAAATTTTAGGCCAAAATATTTCTTTATCGTAAACAATTAAATTATCTACAGTCGTTTTCCAAAGAAAACATTTTTGGCTCAATGCAATTTTATCTATAGAAATTTTTAATACTTTACAGAAACATCAGGAACTTTAAATGTTTAGTTGTAACTCGTTGAATCATTTCATAATTTAACTGCTTTCACTTATTTAGATTCTTGTTTACGCGAAAAATTTTCAAATTGTAGCGCCGCGTGACCAATAAGCTAACTAAATCTATATCCAATCCAGTAAAAATATAGCGATTTTAGTAAGTTTTTGTTCTTGATATTTTCAATAATTTTAATAATTAGTTTTGTGAACAAAAGTATTGAATTGCAACTGTATACAAATTCGAAATTTTAGGTTAGTTAGTAAATATTAATAATTTAGTAAATATGACTCATATAATAGCAGATAGCTATTTCAAATTTCAATTTCAAATAAATTAGTATGTTTCAATAATTAATTTTAAATCAGTATGTTTCCTTTACCTTGAAGTTGGAAAATGAATTAAAGGAAAAGATATCATAAGATTTATAAAAGCTAAAAGAATTCAGTGGATAGGACATATCGAAAGAATGAAGGAAACAAGCATACCTAAGACAATCATGAATGAAAAATTATATAGTAATAGGAAAAGAGGAAGACCAAAGCTAAGATGACTGGATCAGGTTGAGGATGACCTGAAAATAATGCAAATAAAAAACTGCAAAAAGAAGTCTAGGGAGAGAGCGAGCTCTATAATTAGAAAGCCAAGGCCCACCAAGGCGTATAGAGCTGGAAAAGAAGAATGCTTTCTTTACCTAGGTTTGGAAAATAATGAAACGTAATTTCTGGGTTTTTTCTTTTATCGGATGAACACAAAGGCATTGAACAAGATCGAGACATTCTTCAATTCTAAAATTTGCTAAAAATATGGTTACAGAATTAAATTTGCATATATGCCATGCAAATTATTAAAAATTATTTCTTGTTTTGGCTCCATTAAGAAAAAAAATATTCTGAAAGATATAGTAGTCTTAAAACATGTAGATCTGTATCTTTAGAAAAGATACAGATACTTTAAGAAAAGTTTAGATCAACGTAGGAGCTACGTAAATAAAGCAAATTTATTCACAGGAGCAAATTATAATACACACGGAGCTAAGTTATTTTGTCGACAATTTTAATATTAATTACTATAACATTAAAATAACACTGCACTGGTTTTACCTCCGTTTCTCCGAGACTGCACGCTCAGAAGAAAGACCACCTACATAATTTATTTGTAACCTTTATTAATTTTATAACCGTACATAAATCATGTGGGTAGAGCAGAGGTGGGCGCAGACAGCTCGTCTGAGCCTTACGGGCTCTCCATAAGCTGGGTGAGAGTAAGTAAAGAAGGTATGTTTTGAAGCAAGACGGAACGATGTTTCATTACAGGTTGTCCCTACCGATTATTGCCCAATAATTTATTCAATAATTTATTACTTTTATTTTTTTTGAAAAACAAATTATGCGAAAAATAATTTCCACTACTACAAATAGTACTTTTCACTTTTTCAATTCAAAGTAGACTAACTCGAAGAACTCAAATTCCCACTTTATGTAAAATTTAACTTACTTCATCAAATTCCCATGACACTATACTGAGCATACTCCATACGAAGAAAAAATAATTAAATCAGGTAAATAATTCTTTATTAGTTCTCGGATATGAATAGTAAAATATTTAGACAAATTATTTGGAATTTCCAAAACTATAATTCTATTTAAATTATCCTTTGCAAAAATTTCCCTCTTTTATTACAATGGTCCAGCGGTAAACTTAAAGGTTCAAAAGATTTATATATATATTTTTTATATATTTTTATTTTATTCATACACAAATATGATATATACTAAAAAGGTACATTTTATGACCCAAATTACCAGCCCAAAATTCCAGAGTATGTATTGAATGATTGTATGTATTATTTACTTTGTATAATAGTGACCATAAAAAAGATTTGGTATTATTATATTTTTTCAGAAAATGTTTTAATTAAAAAGGAAAATATTAATAATTGGTAGGTTACCCTGTATTAACTCTATCTCTCTTCCCTACCTCTCACTCAGAGCTTGGCCGAGTCAACTCTTGCCCACCTCTGGGGTAGAGGACAAGGAATTTGCACGCCGGCTAGGAATTGGTAGGTTGTGCGGCTTTAATAGGAACTATGCCGATTATCTGGGGTTCGTCAAGGGATACTGCAGAAAACCTTCACAAGCATACCCGACTACTTCATTTTTGTCCATACGCCGACAGTTTTAGTCAATTAACCGCTTCATTAATTATAATTGACATACTGCCGCTATTTCATACATCTCGGTTAATTGTTTTCCCATTTTATCAATCATAAGGGAGATACTCCAAGTTGTGTGTTTCTCATCCCTCTAAACAAGGCCTTACTCGTTGGCTCATGCTGGTCACGAACTTCAAATACCAAAAGCACTTTGCATACCAAATTTTGTTTCTATCGGACTAAGTTACTATGAAATATTTAAAAAACAATTCTCATAGAAACAAAATAATATATTTGTGGTTAATTTAAATATAAAATAATATATTTATATATTTTTAACTACTAATTAGAATCATTTTAATTACAAAAAATTTAATTATATACATTATGATTATATGATTTGGTTTGTGGCAAATATTCAAAATTAAAAACTATAAAATCTATTGTTCTATTATATTTTTGGGGAGGATATTAAATTAATTCAATAAATTTAATTTATTTAAAATAATCCTTTTTTTTTATATCAATGTTTTATTCGTATATTTTAACCTCAAATCAGATTAAAAATTTAAATATAAATATAAATATCGTTGAAAATACTGATGATGACTACACTGTAGTCTAAATACGTATTTATAATACAAACAAATTGTTCTAGGCAAAAGGGGCGAATTTGAAATTTTATCCAAACAAATGCCAATAAAGGGTGTTTTTTTAGAGTTATACAACTTTAAATTAAAATATTGGGTAGATAATTTTTGGCCATTAATGTTTAAATATAGCTTCGACCATGTGGCCGCTACGGGTGGTGCGTACATGGCGCAATCTGAAACTCCAATTTTCACTCACTTTTCGCAGTGTTTGTGGCCGTATTTCGTCAATAACTCGTCGAATGTTGATTTCCAGGTGTTCAATTGTTTCTAGTTTATCGGCGTAGACAAGTGACTTTACATAACCCCAAAGAAAATAATCCAATGTGGTTAAATTCACACGATCTTGGTAGCCAATTAACAGGACCATTACGTGAAATTGAACATTTCAACAATTTGATCTTATGAATTAATGAAAATTATGAAAATTTCAACAATTTGCAAACGTTGCTCTAGTGTAAGTCTATCCATGATGAAATGGCAAACCAAACTAAACAAAAAGTAACAGCTGTTAAATCGGTTGTCTAATAAAGCAGTGTTACCTCTAAAAATTTTGAACCTCTAAAAAAACACCCATTACTTATATTAGTAGTAGGCATGGCCTCAAAAGAAATTTTTTTTGTCAATTAATTTATAGTGGATTTGTGCCTTATTCATTCCGGTTTCCAAAAAATGCTTCGAAAGTTGTTTATGAGAGCACAGAACATCAAATTTACATAACCTAATTTACGATTTTTACTTCATTTCAAACGTAGCATTGAGCCCATCTGCTATATCGTGAAAGGTATACAGGCGCTTGATATTTAAAATTGCTAGTTTTTTAAACATTCCGATACATGTGATGATGTCACGGGCACCAGTTAGTAATAAATTTAATTAAATAATTTCATTAAACCAATTAAAAAAATTGATAGTTTTTAATTAACAAAAATGCATTATTTTGTTACAGGTAACAGCAATATTCTACAAATATTTATAGTTTTTTGTTTACAATTATATTTGTTTGAAATACAAATCACGATTTTAATTCATGGAAAAGTACTACGAACTTGTGTAAGTTTTTTAACATAATATTTTATTTAATAAACTAGTATTTTTTCCTTATTTTTTATTATTTTTTGCATAGAAATCTTTGTTGTCTAGAAATTATTATTATTTAAGGATGTTTGCAGGTTACAATTTGAATTCATTTATATTCGTAATAATTTGTTTTTGAGCGTTTTATTGAATATTCAATATTTAGGTAGAAAGTAATAAAGTAATAGAAACCATGCACGAGGAAACCCAAACTAAGTCAATCAATCAATTAATAAAGTAATAAAAGTAAAAAGTAATAAAACAACCACTTTTTTTAAAGCTTTATTCATGCTATTTGTTTTCGATTTTCTTAGATCCCTGGCATATTTTGTTTAGTATCAAAAATTGTAAAATTTATTTAATTCTAAGCCTACAAAGTTTATAATTTTTAAAAGAATTAAAATACGTATGTTTTCATTACCAGATAACGCACTAAAAAGCAAAAAATAAAAATATATTGTAGAAGTGGGCGCTTTTTGTTGAAAATATGAGTATGATAATTTGGTGTTTAATTTCAACACTCGTGACTTTTACTGCGTTACATACTACTAAAAGCATATACGTTTATATTTTTGAAAATATATAAAATTTTTATTTTTTGCTAAACTCTTTGTTTAAGAAATGTGGGTTACTGAAGGTTTCCTGGTAATTGTATGTTTATTAAGTTTTAGGTTTCGATTTCTTCGTCGTGTTTCGAAGTCGGATAAAAATATGATTGTTTTTCTAAACCTGACTGTATTTAATGGATAAGTATTTGGATAAGTATCAACAACAAATTTAAGTAAGAGGCAAATAGAATACTCAGAAGGGCCATAAACCGACGCGAAGTAACTTGATCTGAAATGCTGAGAGAATTCGTCTGGAATGCCAGAATCCATGCTTATTGATCTTGGGTTCAATAAGCTTAGATTCATTAAGCTTTTTCATATCAAAACATTGATGTCAAAATAATTTTACAAGAATTCAGACTTATTTCTTAAATATCAAATTAAATAAACGCTAGTCACCACCGTCAGTATAACATAACCGAAAAGCAACCATACTAACAATGGATGGATGGATAGACTCAAACAAGTCTACAAACACTGGCAGATATAGTTTGATGACTATTTATATACGTGTGGTTATCGTTATTCGGATATTTTCTTCTGGCAGGCTTTGGCAATGGATAAAACTCCTTGTAATGCATCCTTAACAATGAAACATTTATATTTTAATAAATGTTTTCTCATGTTGACGAACGGCGAGTAGTAGAATATATACAGGATGAGTCGGGGGGAACGGACCAAACTCCAGGAGTGTATTTTTTACACGTGAAAATAATGCAAAAAACTCTTGATGTTCTTATGCGATTTTAATTTTAATTTTTTTTTCTTTTCATAAACGTTAAATAACTATCACAACGTATTGACACATAATCAGAACAACAAGTTATCAATTGTTTAGTATGTCTCGAACATAGCATAGGGTATACAAGTTTTTAAATCACCAATTTTGAATATTGTAGAACACAAAATAAAATTTTTTAATTACGCTGTAACTTGATGAAAAAACAATGTGCGTACACGTGATAAAAATGAAATTTCTTAAAAATACAACGATATATAACGATTTATAGTGTGTTAGTATAGTTTATAGTTTCTATGGCAATGACAATCAAATTTGACATTTCAAAATTGAAACAAAATTTTAATAAAATTGTTTTATAGTTATTTTTTAGAAAAATAGTTTCTATGTAAATGACAATCAATAAAACTTTAATAAAACAAAATATATAGCTCTCTTTCTCTCTCTCTCTTCATATATTGCTTCTCTCTCGTGTAACGAAATGTGTCTAAACGTGACGCGTTCTTAAAATTCCACTCTCAATCCTTGTCCACTGAGCGAAATGCCGCCTAAGAAGTTTCACTTCAAATATGAAAATCGGATAAGAACATATGAGTTTTTAAAAAAAATCAATTTCACATTTCACATGTAGGTACAATACACTTCTGGTGTTTGATCCGTTTCTTCCGTATCACTCTGTATATAAAGGTATACATGTTACAATAATGCTGCACATTCAGGCAGTGAAGATTGTACAACATATGTTTTATAACTAACAAATGTCTCACAAACAAAATTTTCATAAACTAAATATAAATATCAGCTTGTGAACAAAAAACTTTTTTATGGAATTTTAATTCATACTGTGTGCCTGTCTGCCTGCTCGCCTGACTGACATATAATAATCATTTTATACATTTGCTATTTTAGTTTTAGTTCTATTATAAACTTTAATTTATTTTAAAATCTATACTATTAGTGTACTCAATTGTCATTTTACTAGATTTTTAATTAAAAATTTATTATTGACGTCAACCAATATAATTCAATTTCAATTTAATCGTTATAATCCAAATAAAATAGTTTAAATATACGGTCATCATCGTCATCTACGTAAACAAGCTGAATTTACGAGCAAAAAATTTTTGTTATCAATATAATAATCGTAATAATAATGGGGTTTTACCTCCGTTTCTGAGACTCTACGGTCTATAACAGAGGCCATCCACATCATTTTTTTCAACCTTGATTAATATTTAACGATACATTTTTATGATATGAGTGGAGGACAAGGAATTTCGTATGCAGACTATGAATTGGTAGATTGTGCGACTGCAACCGGCTTTGTTAGGGACTATACTGATATTCATCTGGAGTTCGTGAAGGGAAACTGCAGAAAAATCACAATCATAGCTTATATATGAATTACCCAAAAGTTACTTTCGTTCTTAAAAAAGTTTCTTAAAAATTGAGCTCAATTTATTTAATCAGTTAAATATTATTATTAATTATTATTAGTAACTTATGTTTGTATAGAAAATATGCATTGCCACCTATGAATGAGTTTTTGAACCTGCATATATACCGCCATCTATGAGCATCCTTTTAAAACTGATTTGGTTTTTTGTAATATTTTCTACGAACAACTTGTATATCGCGCGGCGAGAAAATTTCGCCAGTCCGTTACCAGGTAACTAACGGTAACAAATGGTCTAATCCGCCGCAGTAAATGTTTCACATCAAAACGTTTTTGCCTGAAAAAATGCAGTTAATCCAAAGTTATAAATATGTCCACCGTTTTACCGTAAAAAATGATCTTATTTTTTTAATTTTGAAAGCCTTTACTCTAGATTTTGGTACCAAAAACTATGGATGACAAGGCAATATACTCAGCTAAGAAAATTGTAAATCAATATTTGTACCTATCGATAAAAGAAATTTTATCAATACAACAAACATGGCGTTAGAGGACAGGGCGGGACATTTAGTATTGTATTCAATAAACAGATATCGTAAAAGATTCTTTTCTATCTGTGGGATACTACACATTATTATGTAGATTTAATATACTTACATGTATAATGTGTTAAATAAAGATGGATATAGATGTTCAATGAATGCAAATTAAAACAGACGTCCACAGGAAGTTCGTGTAATTTTGAAGGATGGAATACTTCTTACATTAAGAATTTAGTTGAATTTTTAAATAGTCGATTGAATGCTGAATGAGTTCAAAGGACCGGTATCTTTATTTCGCTTATGGAGAGGTTTTTCACTTAAGTTTCTCACTTAAGAGGTGCACGATTGGTTTTTCTCACTTATAAAAATGTACAGGAGACAGTAACATATATGTAAATACATTTTTAATTTGAATTTGGCATAGATACTTCCATTACTAGCCACTACTGAAAAGTTCAGTATTCCCAGTTTTGAAGAGAAGTCTGTAGACTTCGATTTCAACCATGGTCCATCTATGGGAATGTTTTTAGCGAGGGTTTGTTTAATCTATTTTAAAAGGCACTTCATTTCCTAGGCTAATTTTGACTCCAACAGTACGAAAATCAGGTTCATTTTCATGTTCGACCAATACATTTCAAAATTTTACCATTCATACAATTTGAAATTTTAGCACTTTGGGTCGCATACCTTGAAAACCGTTAATCGTATCGTATTTTAACCAACGCCATCGTTTTCGCTAGGTCCAAATTAGCTCTAAACCAAGTTTTTATCGGGGACAAAATTTTCATCCAATTTTTTTAAGGGGTACCCTTAAAAAAATGTGAAAAAAGTGGAGAAAATTTGTCTTCTCCATTTTAATAATAATAATTTTCTAAGCTAATTTTGACCCAAACAGTACGAAAATCAGGTTTAATTTAACGTCCGACCAACACATTTCAAAATTTTTCCTTCTCAATTCATACAGTTTGGAATTTTAGCACTATAGGTTGGATACCTTGAAAACCGTTAATCGTATCGTATTTTAACCAACGCCATCGTTTTCGCTAGGTCCAAATTAGCTTTAAACCAAATTTTTATCAAAATCGGGGACAACAAATTTTCCTCCAATTTTAGCGATTTTTTACCCCTTGGAAAAAATGTGATAAAAGTGGAGAAAATTTATCTTCTCCATTTTAATAATAATCATTTTCTAAGCTAATTTTGACCAAAGTTAAAATTTAATTTCTGATGTTTTGAAAGCATTAATTTTGTTTTTTATACTGATTGTAGAACTCTTTGTTAAATTCTGTATGAATATGAACAAATAAATTCTATTCTATTCAGTTTGAAATTTTAGCACTATGGATCTGATACCTTGAAAACCGTTAATTGTAACGTATTTTAACCAACGCCATCGTTTTCGCTAGGTCCAAATTAGCTTAAATCCAAGTTTTTATCAAAATCGGGAACATAAAATTTTCCTACAATTTTAGCGATTTTTTTAAGGGGTACCCCTTGGAAAAAATGTGAAAAAAGTGAAGAAAATTTTTCTTCTCCATTTTAATAATAATCATTTTCCATGCTAATTTTGACCTAAACAGTACGAAAATCAGGTTCATTTTAACGTCCGACCAACACATTTCAAAATTTTGGCTTCTCAATTTATACAGTTAAGAATTTAAGCACTAATATATATAATATTTATATATATATATATATATATATATATATATATAGATACATATATTGTGTCTATTGGTTATGGATATATATATATATATATATATATATATATATATATATGTGTGTAGGATCGCATATAGGTCAGTGGGTTAGTTATGTAGTGTACTGGCTGAGCGCGAACGATCTAGTTAGTTAGTAAGGTGAATAAGTTATTGAACGCGATAATATTAAAGGTGATTAAATTAAGCGTGATTAATTAAATGAGTGAAATAAATAAATGATTTGTGACTTGTGTTAACGTCAAAAGTAACGAATATTGTATTGGAATATTGTTATTGAATTTACCAAAATGGAATGTCATATTCTTTTGTTAATTACTTTTTATCTATTAATTATTACTTAATTAAATGATTTTTTATTAATAAATAGGCTCTCCTACATATATATATTATATATATATATATATATATATATATATATATATATATATATATATATATGTATATATATATATATATATGTATATATATATATATATATATATGTATCAAAACCAAATCTTTATAAATGTTTAAAAATGAATAAAATGGTGTCATATGTTAGAGAAAGATCTCTTTTTTCAAAACGCTAAATGAAAATATTTTGAGATGATTCCACCATCAATATCTTCCAGACTTTTCGTACCAATATATTGTGTGGATAGATTGTTAGATACAGAAAGGAAATGCTTGGTGACGATAGTTATTTGAGATGAAATGTAAACTACTTGAATACACGAACATATACAACATATACATATCTACAAACTACTTGTATACATTAAATGGGAAGATCCATTGAATTGAATCATTGTAGATTGTGTGTAGACGGTTGGGATTGTAATCATGTATTGTGTGGTTACATAACTTAACACTCTCTACTCTGTTGCAGGAAAGGTGGACACATAGGTAATACCTTCAGTCTGCTGTTGGTGCTGGCTGACTGGTTGGTAAACTATTTTACTCTCTGAAATCAAATTACATACCATCGTCAATAATTGATTTTATTTTTTATCAGAAAATGTCAAAATGTTATCATAAAATCATCATAACCAAATATTTAGGTGTACTTTTATCAAGATTACTTTTATCATACATAATAAATGAAAACTTTAAATATTGCAAGCTTGTATTTAACTTTACTTTCTCTTTGTTTGTTTGTGAAGGAAAAACTTGTAATCCAAATTTCAACTTAATCTAATTGAAATATAGCTTTGAACCAAACATCTATAAGTCCCATGGCAATGCAATGTGGTGTATCTAATATCGCCCCTAGATGGAATTTAAAAAAAAATTGCCTTGAAACAAAAACCGGGTAGAAGTGTTGACATATATTTGAAGTAGTGGAAGCGGTGAGAAATTCAATTGAGCTTTTTAGCGAATTTTTGAAGAAAATATTGCTATTGGTTTTGTACCGATGAAAAAATTTCGGAAAATTTTCTTTAAATGTTCACAGGACGTGTTTTCATGTCTATATTGAAGCATATGAAAATTATTTACACTCCTAAATGTAGCTTTCATGTGCACTCCAATATATTTGAACCAGTTATTTACATTCAAAGCGTATATATAACTGAATATATGTATAATATTATATAAAGAGTAACATTTAGAGTGTTTTAACTGGTTCAATTTTTTTAGCGAGAGTGTACATGCTAAGTTTCATGCTTTCTTCCTTTATTACTTAATTTTAGATACTCGAATACTTATGTTCGTATTAAATTCTACATAATAAATGGCATCATGATTGAATGAATGATAATGGAGGAATCTGAAGCACTAAGACATATAAGATCTATTGTGGTCCCCTATCTAGTGCCTAACGAGGAGTGGTCTCATTTTAGAGCACCTCATCCAGCCCTGTTTCTTTCAGGAAGTACAGGATAAGTATTGCAGTTCCCCTGAACGTAACTGGTAGACTCCCAGACATTCATTATTATGCGTAATAGGACGTCACAGTCTATTTAGAGATGGTCCGGAGTTTCCTCATTATTGCACCACAGCATTTAGTATTTACGTGCACAGTAAGTATTCTGTGAAAGTAACAACAATAGTTTTTTTAAATCATATTTCTATTAAATAATTAGTTAATTAAAACATGATAAATGACTTAAATCACAAAATAAAGGGTACCATTTTTTTATTGTTTTGATAGTAAAAAGGAAAAATTTTTCTTTTCATTGTAAAACATTATTTATATAATAACAATACAAAGAATGTTATGTGATAAAAATAATACACTATAAAAAAGATCTTATGGAACTATACGTATATATATATATATATATATATATATATATATATATATATATATATATATATATATATATATATTTATATATTTATATATATATATATATATTTATATATTTATATATATATATATATATATATATATATATTTATATTTATATATATATATATATATATATATATATATATATATATATATATATATATATATATATAATCGTAACTATGTATATTATATAGTAGACACACACGTATGTTAGACGTTTACTAGCTGACTAGTAAATTGTTCGTTTGGAACCATGGCAACGTTTGATTTATTGACTGATTTCTTTTTGCTTTCATAAGAGTTTTTTATGTTGCTTTTTTTACTTCTATGTATAAATACTGTTCACTGTAATAAAGACTTTCTTCGAATTATATTTAAAAAATAATTTTACTTACTGACTTGAATGAATGTATATTGGGATCACTATTTCGATTATTTTTACAATTTTTGAAAAAGTAATGAATAGCCCAATGGAATAGTACATAAAAATGAGCGTACCTCTTAAGAAATGCTCGTGGAGACTTATCAACGGAATTATCTTCGTTTTGGCACTATGAAAACATGACAAAAAAACCATTACAAAATCGCTCAAAAAAGCTATTGAAGCTAAAGGTCGCGAAAATCAGTTTTTCTCAAATATCTCGTGAACTATCAGTTTTACGTAAACAGACATTAATATTAAATTTATTTCTTCTTTAAATTCACGTAGGATATAATGTTCTCGAGATATACGGCTGAGAAACGTTTTTCGTAACGATTCAATTTAAACTGTGTTTTAAAATGGACAAAATGTATCGTCCAATACGTTTAGGTTTATTTCGATCCGTATTTTACAGTTTATTGAAAGTAAGATTAAAATAAATTTGTGTAAGTCATGAAAATTAGTTTTTTCGAATATAGGTCAGAATTGACGTTAATAGAGGTCAGTATTAAATTTACTCCTTAGTTAATTTTCACAAAAAGGTTGATTACAAAATTCACGCAGAATATATAGTTTTCGATATATACGACTTAGACTAAGTCAAATAAAAATGAAACCAGTTTAAACATTCTAAGTATTACTGTAATATGTAAGTAATATATACGCTTAGAATGTGACTTACTAGTTCAGTTTTTATGAACGGGAGTGTACCTCTTATACACAGGAATAACTATAGACAAAAATCAAAATATTTTTTATTTGTTTAATTTGTAACGACCCATCGAATAGAAAAATAACGACAAAATATGGATTAAAATTTAAGTTTGGACTCTTTTGATTATATCTGTGTATAGATGTCGTGTGCATCTTTATTTGTTTTTTTTGTTGTTGTTATAAAATGTGTATAGGAAAAATACATTTTATAGCACATAAGACTACACACGAATAAGGAGATACGACAGAGGTCCCCTATTACCATTACAATACAATACTTATACACACCTTACCAATCGATCGATCCATCCGTCCGTCTACCTTACAACAACGGTACGACGAGGTTTAGTAAAGTGGAAACATAATAAATTTTATTTTTCAGTGATTTTTTGTTGTTACGGTGTGTACATGTTTGGGTAATTGATTATGTTTTGTCGTTAAAATATGTTTTTTTTTTGTTCCCGTACCGGAGATATTTTCCTAATTTTTATGTGCATTTATTTCAGTTGACTTGATTTTCAATTAGAAGTTCGTGATCAGTTATTTGTCTCTGAATATTAATTAGCATGTAGCTTATCTAAACTACAATTTATTATTTATGGATTTCGTTAACTCGTGCATGCGTGAAAAAAAAAGATATTTTGAAGAATTATATTTGGACTGTTGTTTTGTAAGTTTTTATCCCGCCAACAACAAAAATATAAAACTGGAGAAGTTTTCGCATACAAATCCAAACACAAACAAAAATATTCACTTACAAAAGTAGCGAAATGTAAGGGCTTAATTTTTTAGCAAAAGTAGGAAAATGATTGGTATAAATTTATTGTGTTAAGTTTCTCAGGTGCAGGGTATTTCGTATTTTACTTGGCAAGTTGTCAAATTTCAGTACAAAGTTACAAAGTTACTTAGAACCATCAGATCGCAGGTCTCTTGCTATGTTTTAAATTTGAGTTTCATAGCTTCTTAAGCTCTTGAGGTGCAGATACATAAAAATTGACTTTAATTCTCGTGTAACTTTAATCCTCGCAGCTAACCTTGATATTCAGGTATAAATTTTGAAAATGGTTTAACTTTATTCAATCATAATTTGGAATTGGACCATAATCTAAATTCATTATTTGTTTTCTTAATTTGTGTATGTAAATACATTCATATGCATCTAATACTGTCGGATTTTGAACGATTTCAGTAGTTTTAAATTCGATTTGTCACATGCGCAGCTATACACGATTTTTCGGTTCTCCCAAATTTTACATGAGCCAGATGTTCTTTGATTCGAATTCCGATTTGGCGACGACTTTGACCAACATAAATTTTCGAACAATTTTGACAACTTAGACAACAAATGTGGTGTATTCTATCTTTAAAATTATTTTATAAACAAAATTCTACCTTTATATTAATTTTAAACCTTATTTCCAATAAAAACTTACAACAAAATCTAACGTCCTTAAAAAACATGTTTACAAATTCTAAGTGTTCTTATATTCGTTTGGGTCTCGTGTGTCTGCCATTTCTTTCTGATCACATTACCAAATTTACTTCTTCAATTTCATCTGGTTATGGTATGTCTGTAAAAGTATACCTCGTCTCGTATTGTAATCGGATGATTCATTCTAAATAATGTTTGCTAAATTTAATTGTATTGATACAAAATGAAAGTTCTATTCTGTTCGGAGTATATATAATATGGGCGCTAAACTACTTGAACATTAATTGTGAAGTACAATTTTCGGCACCGTTTCTGAAAACTTGTAAATTCGCTGTTTCTCATATTGTCATCCACGTAGAAACACGACCACATGCAGTCTTAGATGGCAAATTAGCTTGATGCTTTATGCTTGACAAAACGGAAAAAGAAATATAAGAAAAAATAAAGTTCATTTTCAGTGATTCAAGAATGAAAAATCAAATGAGAAATTCTATTTTTGATCATTCAAGTAGCGTCATATCTGGTGTAAACGATAAAAATTTTGCCTACCCCCTCCCCTAGGTAATTACCTGCAATGCCTATCCGGTTAATGCGCCATTGTCACCTGTAAAATAATTATCACATGGTAATGTGTTCTTCAGGTATGACAATAAAAAAAATGCCCAATTTATTATAACTGATATATGAATGGTATGAAATAAAAGAATAACAATACATATATGTAATGTGAAAAAGGAAAGGTGAAGAAAATTTGTTGTTAAAAAGAAAAATATTCTTTACTTACTTAATACGACTACAACACACTTGGAACAAAAAAACAAAATATAATCAATTTATACAATCAATTTGGTAAACATTGT
The DNA here is from genome assembly GCA_963920215.1 of Nineta flava. NCBI lineage: Eukaryota > Metazoa > Arthropoda > Insecta > Neuroptera > Chrysopidae > Nineta > Nineta flava. The sequence continues at coordinate 50,735,371 of OY986044.1, forward strand.
TTTATTTTTACTAGTATTTTTACTTACAATAATATCTATGTATACATATATTGTGTTGAGGATTTTTTTTTATTGGGTTGGTATTTTGTTTTTACCTATTTTGTGTTGTATTATGTTTTGAGTGAAAAAGGTATTGTTTATTAAATTAGATTTGATATTGACATGTATTTTATTGTTGCTGTTATTTAAAACGATTACATTTATTTCTATTTAATTTCATTAATTGATTTTTGAAAGGTGCAATTTTTTCCAAACAAAAGATTCCTATGCTATGTCACAATCACGAGACAAAAAATGTGCTTACCGACATGCCATTTTATATAAGTAAACAAATTTTTGAAATTTTGATTAATTAATTTTATCTACATTACTTTTTTTACAAGAGCGTAGCCAGCTACTGGCGTGTTCGTTAAGACATCGAAATTTAAAACAAATCTAAAGCAGGCTAAAAATAAACTTTCTATTGTATAAGTATTTACAGCCCAAAAGCGTACCTAATCACGTTTGATGTGATATCATAGCGAAAATAGGCAATTAAAAAACTATATATTTAAAAACTATATAAAATTTTAATAATATCGAAAAAAAAAATGAAAATTAATTATTTATTAGACAGCCCAAAAGCGTAATAGCGTACCTAATCACGTTTGATGTGATATCATAGCGAAAATAAGCAATTAAAAAACTATATATTTAAAAACTATATAAAATTTTAATAATATCGAAAAAAAAAGGAAAATTAATTATTTATTAGATATAAAAGAAATAAAATTTTAATTTAATTTGTTCGACCTTGCCTTCCGATGGGAATACCATCAATTTTGCTACGCCATGAGGAAGTTATTTTTACCCGAATCGTGTTTAGAAGCGGCTTAAGTTAAAGCATTGATTACTAAGCCACATGTAAATATTCCATTAATTTTAATATATTCTAAATAAGTTTAAAAAAATTTAATTATACATCTAATTATACATCTCATGTCTATTAATTAAAATATTGACTATAGTTTTTTTGTTTGTTTTTGTTTTTTTAATCTTGTGTATATATAAAAACTAACGTGCTTAGTCTATGGAACAAAACAAATTTTGGAGTATTATATAATTCATACCTCTGTATACAGCTTCTAAACTTCCGATATCATGATAATAATAATAATAATATTTATTTTCCCTTTCTTTATTAATACTGAATACGTTTATCTAGGTATTTGGGGCAAATCAACGAAAACTAAGGTGTACAGCTGACCTCGTATGGAACTATTACAGTATTTACTTTAGAGCTTCTATATAAAACCATAGAAAGAAAAAACATATAAAACTATCGGAAATGATAGCCGACATGTTATGTAATAACGAGTGTATAAATAATTCGGTCATGCATAGAGAAAATATAACTCGTAAGCATACTGTAATAATGCCCAGATTATTAAGTTTCCCAAGCTGCAAATGGACTTGAGCTCCAAACAAAATTAATATTTTAAAATGAGCTCAACTAATTCAGGATTAAATTTTACAAAACAACATAGGAACACGTAAATAAGTGACACATGTCAGTGAATTGAAAAAAAAAACTGTACCTAGGGGTCAGAACAATTCATTCAAAGTATATGGGCACATATCCAGTGAATATTTTTTAATTACAACTTCAAAATTTCATACCGTCATTTTCCATTATACTACACTGATAGAATGAATTTCGTTCCTCAAGAAAATATATTTTCTTCTAAATATTTGCTTCAATAAAGAAACCTTTGTTTTCATTCAAGACTACGCAGCCGAACCAAAAACATGTGTTTAGTTGAGCGAAGAAACTAAAATTTTTTGCGGAATTTTTTCAAAAGTAGTTCGTTAGTCTTGGCCTAAGGGAGTCTTTCTTGATCAAATACTCTTGTGATTCTATAGTCAAGAAAATGAAATTCTTGTAAAAAAAAGTATTTTTCTTAATAAAAATAAATAAAAAAACAGAAGAGAAAGTTTATGCAGCTTCTTTAACTTTAAGTATATATATTTCACTGAAGTATATCATTACTTCTTTAAGAAGTATCATTTGTTTGGATTAAACAAATGTTTATTTTGATGCGAAATTTTAACATCTTGGTCCAAAGAAATCATCATTTTAGTTTAAGAATTTTGAGATTCTTGCGTTAAGAGTCAGTGTTTATCTTTAGTTAAGATTTTCTAAGTTAAGTGTCAAGATACATATTTTCTTATACCAAATATATATTATCTTCCTTATATATGAGAGTCTTATATATGAAAGAATTACTTCTATCAGTGTACTAACTATTTTATAATTTATAAAATTGTTATATATTCGAACTGTCTGTTTTCGAGATCCCAGATCGACACATTCGTAATTACAAAACTTTGGGCTATATGTTGCATTGATCTCAACAAAGCGTATACTGGAAGATAGTCGAACTAAAAACGTTACGTTAAGTTTCATGATTCGTGGAAGTTCTTAATTGATCAAATATACAATATGTATATGGACATGCCCTTAATGGCCATTTCCAAGCATACCTTTTGTCACTATCACTGATTTTATGGTGTTCTGGTCTATGAAATGCACTTCTTCATTCTGGTTTTCATATAGAGGTCGTGTAGTGTTTTTTAAACACGATTTTTGAATATAGACTTCGACTTAAAAAAACAATTAATGGTATTTATTTAAATAACATTAATATATTCGTAATATTCCAAATTACAGTTCGTTAATTTTATTATTTATATGTTTTTCATAAATTTAATATTATGAATAAAATAATCACACTAAAATATATAATAAATTATATATGAATATATAATTTTTAAAAAAATTGAAAATACAATTAAGTGAGTTATAATTGCGTACATAATCGGTAATCTATAACCCTGTACTACCACAAGTAGTCCCCCAAGTAGTCGAGTTTCATAAGACGGAAGGTAGAGGGCACGATTTTGGAACGAAAAGTCCTGAGACTTTTTTTTATTAGACGCACCGTTAGAGGTAGAGGTAGATTGTAAAGGCTGCCCTGGACGGGCTGCACTTCGACCATAAGGTCCATTGTGATGCCTTAGAATGTGAGGATGTGAGGATGCGTGGATTAATTAAGGAAACTAGGTTGAAACCAGAGTTGCAAAAAGTGCATTTTTTTGATAATTCATTTTTGATTTAATTATCAATTTTTGGAAAAATGTATTGCTTAAATTTTTCAAATTATTAATTCCTTGAAAAGTGCATTACTTAAATTTTTTTATTTTTTGAAAAATGTATTATAAATGTGCGTCTGATAAAAAATGTCTCAGGACTTTTCGTTCCAAAATCGTACCTTCTACCTACCCTCTGATGGAACTCGACTACTTCTGGGCCACCCTGTATACTGAGTATGATAAAGTTTAAAATCCATTTTTGTCTTTAAATTTTTGAAGGTATATATTTTGACGCGTTATGGGAATCCGGATGTATTTTCATCATGTAACGAATCGCAATCGAAATGTAAAACACGACTGATGTAACTCAATCGATGTAATACTGATTTCTATTCTGTTATTCAGTATATAGGCAAGATTTATGTATATATTCACAGATGGATTGTCGAATCCGCTAATTTACAAAACCGCTAATTCTATTCCATAACAACTCCGTCATGTAAAACAAATGAATGCCGTTTATTAGCGGTTTTAAATAATTACTGAACCTTAACACGTCATATTTCTTAAACGTTTTGCATTTATCAATGGAGCGGGTCAACGATTAGACCTTATGTAAAACAGCGTGAAATGAAACGTCAGATTGTAGATTTTAGTTTAAACGGGCTAATGGAATTCCCTTTACTAAAGGTCCTTTTTCCTAACCAGTTCTATGTATTTTAGATATAGTATCAAAAATTATTGAAAATAAATAACGTAACTATTACAACCGAGTACTACAATCCTCACTTCATCGGTCATACCCCGACTTAGTCGAGTTTTCCCTATATCAAAACGCTCTTTGTGACTACAGATAAGCTATTCTGCATTACGTCTAAACGTGGGTAGAAGTTTTGTAAAACGTATCGCAATGCCAATCCAGCTGAACATCGTTCAGTTGTTTTACATAACGGAGTTGTTATGTAAAACAACTAGCGGTTTGGTAAAACAGCGGATTCGACGATCCATCTGCGACATCTACATACATAATTATGCTTAAGCACAACGGACCAAACTTTGTCAGTCGCATAAACAATTTGAATACACTCTACAGTGGCCAATAATTGTGTGTGTGTGTGTGATCTGATTTTGGGATATGAAAGGCAAGACAATTATATATACAATTGACAGACACCGTCAGCTCTTAGAACATTTAAATTTTAAATAAACAGTTGAAATTAGGTACAAGAATATCTTCATCATCAGAATTAGATGCCACATTATCAATGATATCATTTTATGGGCTCGTAAACTTGATGTACATTAAAATTAAAAGTTAAGTAAATATGATTTAATGTATGCTAAATATATTGATAAACCTGGCCGTGTCTTTTAACAGAATTTTAACAGAACAAGTGACGATGGTTCTGTTCTACCATGATCGAACGTAGAATCATTGGTTTTAGATACAACATATAATTTTTCTATTGTAGTTTTTCACTGCTATATCATTTTTTATTAAACTTTTGTGTCTTAATTGTAATGTTGACCTTATTTAATATTATTTTAATAAATTATTTAAAAACAAGCGTAACTTCTTGCATGTGAACATATTCTTTAATTTTGTATTTAGTTTTAAAAACAGATCCTAGCACCCTTAATATAAATTTTAATGATAGTTATTTTTGATATAAATTAAGTACGATAAAAGAATCTATTTATTTAACTAATTTGTTAAAATTCATTTCATTTGTATAAAAAAAATCAGGATATCGATGATTTTTCAACGAGTTTCTTCTCTATGTCGTCATGTTATAATTGTTTTATTAAAATATATATTATATGATTTTAGTATATTTTAATTTAATGGTAATGATGATTTCGTCGTTCGTCTAATATGGTAATTCATTTTATTCTATTATAATATTACTATTACTATGATGATTTTATTTATTTATATTGGTAACAAATTATTTAGAGCGTGTAATATAAAATTTGTACATTATACACAGTTGTTACATTTACAAATTTAGTGTTAATTATTATGTGTTGATTATAATATTTTTTTGTTTGTTCATTTAACCTTGATGATGAATTTTATGTTATTATTTAATTAATTCTTTTTGAAACAGACGTCTATATACAGACTATAGCGTAGTATATGTTCGATCTCTCACGGAATCTTTTTCACTAAAAAATCATTTTTGCCGCTTGGCAATTTCTGTGTCTGTACATATGTCAAACATTAAGTTTCAAAACCAACTTACTGATGACTTTTGGACGAAATAACCATTTTAAATGAACACTCAACTGGCAATATGCTCTCAGTACAAAACCAGCAGAAAACTAACAGTTATATTTTGATTATTTTATTTGATACCAGTTTAGCCCTCAACGACTTCGAATTATCGAAAAACTGTACGTTTTATGGAAAAACATATCAATAAAAAAATTGGATTTTTCAGTGTTGTTTTGACGCGAGTTATCTTAAAATGATCATTGAATTAAAATATTTTGAATATAAAATATTTTGTATCCAAGTATATGCGTTGTAGGATTCATGAATGATAATTTATGGATGTTGTATATTCTAATTTATTTACACACAGGGTGAAAAGGAAAGTATATGCCAAACGTTGTTGTTTTATTGTTGGAGGTATTTAGATTAAGAAATAAATATAAAAATATTTAACCGTCGCAGCGACCCCTAGCTGATGTGAAACACCGAAACTATTTTGTATAGAAAATATGCATAAAAGGATGGTTTATTAAAGGAAATAAATATGGCACAATAAGAAAAATATGGCATAATCAAAAACAAAATATTCAGATTTTTTTAAAGAAAAAAATTATCCTTTTTAAAAAAATGCATATTAATTTATTACCAAAAAATTAAAAATTAAATAATTTCTTAAAAATTGAGACGACTCAATTCTTTTATTCGGTTACTTAAACTATTATTACTATTATTAACTGTTTTGTATTAAACATATGCAATGCATTGCTACCTATAATGAGTTTTTGAAGCTGTATATGTACCACCATCAATGAGCATCTTTTTAACTCTGATTTGTTTTATGTAATATCACCTATGGACAACTTGTAAATCGCGTGACTGAAAATTTCTATTTCAGTCAAGGGGGTGAAACACGGGGTGAGCGTTTGTATGGAAGACAATAAAATTGATATTTAGCCTATTAATTAAAAATAAATAAATAAGTTAGTGTCTCAGCGTTTTAAGAAAATCACTTCTTGACAAGGAGAAATATTATATGACTCAGTTATAAGGTCTTTCCAGAATTTTCAACGCAACGGGTAAAGCTAGTTTAGTATTAAACATTAATATGAAAAAATTAACTCGTCAACCAGGAATCGAACCTAGGATCTTTGGATTTCTAACCCAGCATGTTTACCGCTACACCAAAGACGATTCTTTACTTTGTTGTCAAATATCAACTTTATTATTCAAATATTATTGTTTGTGTATTCTAAAGCGTCACAATACAATATGTACGTCAAATTCCATTTAGATTACTTAAGACATAGTATGAAAGAACTAGAGGATATTATATAGACAAACATGCCATTGAATTTTTAAACACGCTAAGCAAGAAATCCAGAGTTCCGAGTTACGATTCCTGTTTGACAAGTTAATTTTTCATTACAATATTTAATTAAAAACTCAATGATGTGTCTATCATGATGCTGTCTATATAACATTCATACTGTCCTTATTTGACTGTATTGTGACGCTTAAGTATACACAAATAATAATATGCTAGTTTTTAGTAATTTGTGAAAATATGTTCCCTGTACAGAATTGACTCCGCCTACAACTTTATTTTTAGTATTAATAACTTTTTTGAATGATGATGTTATTATCATACCACCCTTAAAATAATTATATGTTGCTACGAAAATTCGAATTAGAATTTGAAGAAACACAAATTAAATAAATATATATGATCTAAATCATTCTCTAATTTGAATGAAAATTATTCAAATTATTAAATATTCAAAATTATTGAATACCACCAACACCATATACATACATACCTATTACTATCAACAGTTCAATGAATATTATTTCTCCATATATAACATACAAAATCATATCAATTGAAAATGCTGTTGACTGATTCCGTTGTGTATTTGTTCATATGACTTAACAACTGACTTCTGCGAACTAACTAAATTATTATAATATATCGCTTTCTCTCTATTTATTTTTCGATCTCTCTCTCTACATATATTTATATATAACATTATTATTATTATTATATGTCAATCGAACTACTCTATAAAACGTACGTTTGTTTGACTGTAAAGTTATTCAATTTGAACTACACATTTATACACACACATTTCATGTTTAAATAATTAGGGCAAAACTGGCGTAATTTCAAACGAATTTTGTAGATATTTTAATTTTTGTATATAAATTTTCATGGTTGGGTATGTAGCGGTGTCGCTTAATCATTAAATTATTATTATAATTTTGTTCATCATTTTTATCTGTTGCATAACAACTATAACTTCCCTCTATTATCACGGTTGCTTTGAATGTTAACAACCATGGTAATTTACATATTAAAAATATAACATTTCATAAATCAAATCAATAAAGATCAATTATATCTGTTACATATATTTATTATTTATTTAAATAATAATTATATGTAACAGATTATTTGAAATGGTTATGTTTTAAATTAGTATTTAAAAGGTATATGGCATTTTCTTATATTTTACCTGTAATCTTTAACAGCTTCGATCGAATCTTACATAATAAATAATTTGGTCCGCAGAACTAAATTTAAAATTATACGAAATAATTATACCGTATTAACACAAGGGCATGACAATGCTGAACAAAATAAATAGTGCAAACTAACATATTTCCGCCCATGCACAAATAAAATCACAAAAGAACTAAGTGATCATAACTTGAAAGGAGCGCTTTTTAGTAAAATAAAATTAATCAGTTACTTGGCAACCCAAAGGATAAAATTATTAATGAACAACAATTAGAAATATACAGTGTACATTTTCAAAATTAATACTTAAATGATGCCAGCTGATATAACACCCAGTTTTTAAAAATGAACGTTACTTTTGTGGATTAAGTTTTGTTAAGTTAACACGCAGTATTTTAATTATAATATTTTAACGTTACCCGTCTGACTCCCTATTCTACCCCCTTGGGTTAATTTTCGAAAAAAGCTGAAACGTTTCTTTATTTATTATAGCTAACCCGCACAGGCTTCGTACTGAAACTGTGTCTAAACTTATGGCTGAATGAAAAAATATTGCATACAAAATGTGTTTTTTATAGATAAACTTTTTTTTATATTTTAAGATTTTCTATATATCGCAACGTTTAAAAGTTAGATTTATTGCATGCCACGCGGACACGGATTTAGTAGCAGACACGGATGCATAAAACAGTAATTTAATTGTCCATGTTACTCGGAATTAATGTAGCTTCCTATCAGTGGTAGAATTTTTAGAATCGGTTCAGTAGTTCCAGAGATTACCCAGAACAAAGAAACAAATTTTATCTCTTTATATATTAGTACAGATATAGTTTATTCGTTCCAAAATATATATATATATATATATATATATATATATATATATATATATATATATATATATATATATATATATATTACTTTATTCCTTTTAAAAGTTTAATCATTTAAAGATTATTGGATCTATTCCCTAGAGAATAGTTGGACTGTTTTAAATAAACTACTAGTTCTCTCTTGCCATGTTTCCTCTATAAATAGTTGTAAACATATTGATTTAATATTAATCATATTGAAAGTAGTTGTTGATTTCCTACATTTTAATATATATAAATATTATGCAGTTACTAGTAATCCGACCTTCGTGTAAACCAAACTTTCAATAGCGACGAGTATTTCCTAGAGCAAATTTGTATGTGGGGTAGTTATTAGTATTTATAGATGTTAAACATGGTACACATACGTTGATTTGTATGCATATACACTTTCTATATACTCATTAATTGTATTTTACCTGAAACATACCCCCCCCCCCCCTGAGTTTTCATTGAACTGTTAATCGTTGAATATTAAGTCCTTAAAGTAGAACCATAGATAATAAGATGTAAATTTTACTGTTGCAACAATATCAATTCTTTTTTATAGTTTTTTACAAACATGTTCGGATACGAGGGGACCAGCCGTAAAACACGTTCGTCAAAAGAGTGAATCAGACATATACGTAGCATGATAATGCCGAAGAATAATATAAAATTTATATTAATAAAACTCTTAATGAATATTCAATATGAAAAATTTTGAATTAAAAATCGTAAAAATATTCACTTATGTGAGGGGGGGGGGGTCTAGGTTCTTTTATCAATTGCAAGAAGGTCTGAAAATTTTTGACGACTGGGAAGGCAACAGAAAACAAAAATAATTTTATGGACATTCTCTAACTATAGGGTATTAGACATGCGATAAATAAGACTTAGTGTTAGAAACAATGGGATGCACTATTAGTATACTGAAAATAGGTTAAATATTTCCTAGTTTAACATAGTTTTTTTCTAGTACTCTAATATATACAGACATATTTAGAATTTTGATTTTCAATCTTTAATCGTAAATATTTCTGTAAGTATTAGAGTAACTGAAAATATGATCAGGTAATGGATTGTTGTAAAACTAATTTACTACAACTTTACTTCTTATAAATTTTTTCTAATATTAAGAGAAATATTCAAGATTTTATGCTTCTCTCTAAGCCCCTATTTCCCCTTGTCCGATTTTTCCCATTTGTTGGGCCTTTTAAATACAAATAGCACGACATACCCAATTTCATTCCAATCAACCGAATATTGCGGCCTCCAGTGCTTGTAGAGCCACCATATGCATATTTTCTTCGAAAATTCGTTAAAACTTATTACTTACAAAATTAATACACGTATTTATTTCAAAGTATGAAAAAGCGATAATATTTAGGTTAAGTTTGAAGCGTTAAGTTTGAAAATTATTACTTCATAGACATATTACAAACATTATTATTTTTCACATAAGTTTGGTGGAGGTAACGGAAAGTTCTTATTTTGTTTCATATTACGTTGGGGGATTTTTAAATTATAATTTTTTTTTTCCATAGCCTATAGTTTTATTTGGGAGGCAGCTATCGTTTTATTTTTGATGAGACCGGGTCTAGCAACACTGCACGGTTACCAATCAATTGATGGCATAACTGAACGTGAGTGTATGACGTAGTGTCGTTTTAGTTAATAAAATAAATGTATGTCAATATTAAATGTTGAGTTGAATGAAATGATGATATTTTGTTTATTTACATATATGAATATTTTATTATGCACACATACATAATATATACAGTATGTGTGTAGCTGTATATAATACGTTATGTACAAAATGTTTTAAAATTAATCTGTACAACAGAACAACATATTATACAAAAGGTACTACTAAACTATATGGTTGAATTATGTTTGTGTGTTTATTTACATTCGACGTATTGGAAATAAAATTATTTGTAACTATTTTAGATCAGCAGCTGATAGGTAACACGTTTCATTAATGTAAATTACACCATAGATAGATAGATTGTAGAGGCTGCCCTGGACGGGCTACACTTCGACCATAAGGTCCATTGTGATTGTGAGTGGAATGAATTTTTGCGTATAGACTAGAAACTGGTAGGATATGCGGCTGCAGCTGACTATGATAGGAACTATGCCGATATTCATCTGGAGTTCGTGAAGGAAACTGCAGAAAACCATCTCAAGCATAGCCGGTTAGTTCGTTGTTGTCCATACGCCGACAGTTTAGTCAATTAACCGTCCCCTTTTTTTTTCTTAATAATTGACAAACTGCCGATATCGGGATTGGAACCCATAACCTCCCAGTTTACAAGTAGACATACTGCGCAGACATAACGCCTTAAACCGCTCGGCCACTTAGACTTGGAAAAAAATTACACCATTAGCTGTCCGTATGATTTTAAATCGATCTTCGTTACATTGTTGTAAAATTGTTTTAACTAAAAAAAGAAGCTAATTCGAAAAAGGAAATATACACTAAAATGTAAAAAATAATATTATTATGAATAAACTCCAAAAATAATTTCTCTATGAACATTTACCATTCGAATTCGGTATTTCATTTCGAATTCTCATTCATTAGTATACACAAAATATTGATGAATGCTTAAAATGGTGCCATGTAATTACGGCCCTATTTTATCTGCTTCCTTTTAATTCCGATAGTTTGAGCCAAAATACGGAAAAAAGTAAAATGATTTTTTTTATATGGTATATTGTTTTTGTCATTTCAAACACTCGAAAATATATTGTCACCCCGTCGGTAATATCATAATATTCGAGATCAAATCGGAAGTGATTGCCTATTTGTAAAAAATTTTACAAATACGATGATGCTATTACATAAAATACTAAATTCTTTAGTCCGTTTCATTAGATGCCAGACAAGAGTGTTGTTTCATGGCATTTTGTATCCCTGCACTCATGAAAATTGTAATCGTTTTTTTCAATATTTCTAATTTTCTTCAATAACAAATTATTAACAAAATATTGTTTTATGTCAATATTATTCATAGATATGCCATTCATGTTTTTCAATAATGAATGACTCGTTAAGTTCATTTTAATTAATTTTTTTTTAAATATTAATTGAAAATGCAACCACAGACATATTTGACATATTAAAAGTTACACCCAACATCTGTAAAAATCAGTCAATAAATTGATTACGTAGGTATGATGGTTTGATAGTTTTATATTACAAATATATTTTATATAAAATCAAATATCAAGAGAGGTTAGTAAATTGGTACATTTTGATTACCATTAAACTTCCGTGTCATCAACTGAAAATTGAAGTATCTATAAATTGATTATTTTACAGATTTATCATCACCTAATAATATTGCATGTGTATCGTATATAAAATATAGACGAATAGTGAAATACGACAATCCTTCAAATTTCTAGTTCAAACAATTTTATTGAATAGAAAACTTCATGAATATATGGAGGACGTGAATATGGAAACCAATCCAATTATTTGTAGAATTTACCCAAGTTTCATTTTTCTTAAAACATAGTGTCTCCTAAAACTTATACCGTTTTATTAATTTAACAACGTTGCACATATAATCGAAAGAGTATAAAAAATTTAAACAACTATACTAAACTCAAGCTTCAGAGTCCACTGACAATAACAAATACATGCACTGAACACGTGTACATATGTCAAAAAAGACTGACTTGGTTCAATCGTTTTCGCTTTTTATTCATATTATTTTGTTACAAATATGAAATGACAAATTACAAATAACTAATGGAACAATAACAAGAACAATAACAATAAAAATAATAACAAGAACAAACATAACAATATAAACAAATACTCGAAATGGTGGATCAGAAAAATGCTAGCAGAAACAACAATTCGTATACAAATGAACTGAGACTTGAATTTTAACAGATTTAATGGTCCAAGTTATCAAAAGAACCAATCAAATTGCACCATGTTCTACAGTCACGCGATTTTTCAAGAATAGCCAAAACATTCAAACTATGAACAAGTCTTAGTTAAATTTAATTTATAATTTAAGTAATATCTGAATATTCTTCAATTATCATGCATAAACGTTTTTCGAACAAATTATAATGTGCGGGCAAATTATAATTCATACAACTAGACATCACAAGCAATGCTGAAATACTACATTGTGTCTAATAAGTGGATATGTATGGATGTAAATCGTGTTCAATGCAATCAATACACCTATTTAATAATGTTCTATATTTTGTAAATATAATGATCACATCACTATTACAATTTATATGTCATAGAACTTATACAACAAATTCCACATACACTGAGCCTTCCATGTGCCGAGATTTCTCATTTCGTCCTTTGTTTGACATGTATATAAATATAGGTAGTTTGTACATACACACACAACAGTAGGCTCATTCACTATCCATCAAATTTTTTTTGTTTGCGATAGGCACAAAAAACTGTTCACTCCAAAACACAGTTTTGATGTGAAAAAATCTGTATCCAGGCTATGCAAGTATGATTTCATATGGGGAATGAAATGAAATATCAGAGTAGAATGTCACGTTTTCATAGTAGCGATCGGCTATGTGACAGTCGGCAATCAATCGTCGGCATTCGTGTTTTAAATGGGAATTTTACATTGTATATGAAAATAACGTTTTCTAACAGTTTGATCTTTATTATTGTTTATATTTTCTATAAAAATATCTTCATTTACAAAATTTTGGAAATAAATTATTTGTTATGCCGGCTTTGCCAGCTAGTAGGAAAGTTTCAGCTGTTTTCACATCACGCCTAAGTCCAGGATTCAACACTTTGTTTTTTCTACCGCATGGTTATATGATATATACCTTGGATCCATCAATCCTGAGAGAAATCCCGGCGGAGAATTTGTGGCCCTTCTGTGTGGCGTCTGGTCTCAACAGAATCCTATAGCTTCATCAAGGAAGGCACAGAGAACTCCTTGGTCTAGGTGCTAGGGATCCATTTGCGGTACCCCTCTTTCTAATTATTATTATCTAGAGCACGGTAGTGCGCAAGGCCGAGTTTATTATTATATGATAAATGATGATGAATGTCCAAAGCTCATATTTTTTGAAATTTAGTCTACTTTGGACACCTACATACCACTCTCTCTCTCTCTCTCTCTACCCACTGCACAAATTAACTAGACAGCAGAATGAGTACCTATGATAGATAGAGGTTGTTGCTAAATAGATTTGTTAGTTGAGTTGTTGCATGAAAGATGTGTTAAAATTTATTATTTCCGTTTAATTTCCGATTTGTTGAAAAATAAAAATAATGATTTTTGTTGTTGCTGATGTTGTCGTCGTCGTTCGCTGTCAGTAGTGTTACAGTTGTCAGAGGATCACTTTTTATAGCTATTCATATTTTCGATTATTCTACATAATGTGTGTGCTAAATGCAAACAATATAATTATTTCAGATTATCAAAAACAAAAAACAAAAATTATTAACTTTCATTGTATTTTTGCATAATGTTTTTACCTGTATATACAAAGTAATTTTGGGGGTATTGTTTTCAATGTGAAATTGATGATGAGGTTTTCCAAATAATTACGATTTATCTGCAATTTAGGAGCCCAAAGTTCATTTAGTCTTTGTATAGACGTGTCTCTGAACAGATATCTTAACAAAGAGTTTAGAGCATTCAAATTTTATAATTGTATTAAAGTCTTATAAAGTCTTTTGGTTTCTATATGAATTTGAACACAACTCTTTGTTTTTTTGGTATAAGAATTTTAGAGTTATTGGTTACTTACAGAGTTTTGTTTTTCTCCATGTGACATTGAAAGAGGTAGAAAAATATGATTTTACAAAAAACAGGTTTTTGAATCTCCTATTGGTATGACATTATACTTCACATGAAGTCAATGGGTGTATTTGGGCGAACAAATATCTTAGTATCCTAAGTTAGATACTCAGCATAAAAATAAATTAAGGTCTTAGCGACTGAGTACAGCGCTTTGCAACCGGGACAGACTTGCTGACTAAGTACCCATTTTTGTTTATGTTTACGTACAGTACATAACTAAATACATATATAAGTACCTAAATATATTTAAATAAATATATAATATATTTAATATAAATCTGTTTCTTTCTTTTTTGTCAGTTTTAAATTTATTTATATACTAATACGGATGATACAAAATGGCGTCATAGCCTGAGTTGCTATGTATCTGCAATGTGCCCCGGATGAAAACTAAGTTAGATATTCTGAGTATCTAACATAGGATACTAAGATATTTGTTTACCCAAACACCTCCAATGTTATATACCATTTTTAGATCTGATTAACGTGATCTCCAGATACTAGTTTGTGAGCTGTTCGGTCCTGAAGATGGCTATTGCAAGCACTTGGTTGAGGTAAAATGAATCAGTCAGGAATAGTTTTTGGTAAAAGAAAATTGATGGCTTAAGAACTCAAACTTCTAAATTTTAAAGATCGAAAATTACAGGAGAGCAATTTCTTTTGAGAGATTAAGGAATTCAAATTTCCACAGATATACATTTTTGAGTAAAAAAAATCATTAATCAATACATCTTTGACGAAAAATTGAACCAGTTATTTGAGAACCTTTTTGCATTAACAGTGGAATGACTCTAATAAAAAACGATTTATATGGTTACATTATTATTTATACCATTATATCAAACTAATTATACCATTTATACCAAACCATAATGTAATTACATAAAAAAATACTTTCACTAGAACTAAAGAAGTATTTATTATTATGAGAATTGTAATTACGAATACTTAACCGACTTTACAATGTGTGTTAATCATTATAAATAAATTTATTTTAAAATTAAATTAAAGTTTTTGAAAAGTATATTTTTCAAATTAGATTTTTATATTTTAACTTGACGGAATATTGTACTAGTTTTGTAAGTTTTATAGATATTATTATTGGGTAGTTGATTTTGTATATTCATAGCATTTCAATATGATACTGTCATTACTTTATAGATGTTAGATACAATTTGTAATCATTGGCAAGTTTAATACCGAGAGTATGTTACCTAAAAAAATCAAAACGTCTAATTGATCATTTGAAAAAATCATCCACGAATCATTTAAAAAAATCAAATTTTTTAAATAGATATTTATAATTATATTTTTTTATATTTAAACTTGTAACTGGTAGTTTTTATATTTGTATTTGTTAATAGATTAGACACAGCTGTGAGAAATATTTAATATATAGTTTATTTAATTGAATTAACAAAATAGTTTTATCAAACGTTAGAATTAACTTTTAATTATTTTAATCAGCATAATTGAGACTATTTTTGGCAAAAAAAAAAAGCAACAGAAATTAATTATTAAAATAACGATTGTTTGATTTTAAATTACAACAAAAAATAAGAAACTTTATTGTGAATTTTGTAGAATTTTATGAATGTGCTATATTTAGCATATGAGCGTCCTTAAACTTCCTTTCTTTTTTCCTTTTCTTATTACCTATTCCGCTTTCTTTTCGTATTGTTACGTATTTGGTCAGATTGTTTCAATTCGCTCATTCGATTTTTTCAATTTGGATTTAATTCATATAGTAGAGATTCTAACTTTTTATACCCGGTATATAATATATACAAGGGTATATTAAGTTTAGTTCCGACTTCGTAACGGCTGTTTCTCTGTGAACACGATAACTAAAACCGAAAATAGACAGCGAGCTGAAATTTTGTATGTGTATTTTAGAGCTGAAAAGTAAGGTCAAGTTTGTGAATTGGCAAAATCGCACCATGTTTGGGCAAAAGAGGCAAACCTGCTTAGCTTTGAAACCGTATGAGATAGAATAAAAATTAAAAGACAAAAATGTCCTTTTTTTAAAGACAAACTTTTTTTAAAAAATTTTTTTTAAATAAATTCAGTATATACCGGGTATTTAAGCAATTGACTCAGTTGGTTGTTATTTTCACTTATTAAATATTTAAATTAAAATCGAATATGACTATCTTTGCTTTTTCGTCCAAGGAGAGCGTTGGTTGCTAGGTTGAAAAATGTATCCTCATCACGTGGTGCTTTTACGGTTTGCTGAAAATTTCTTGAAAACATGTGGTTTGGGTGTGACTATGCAAATAGACTGTTTAGAAGAAAGATTGAACAAAGAAGTTATGGAATGCTATGAATATAAAAGTTATACGTGAAGTTGCATAATTTTAATTAATTATTTCAATATTGCATATTAATAATTTTAAGTTTTATAATTATTTTGTCAAAAATAATATCTAGTAATTTTAGTTGAAGGTTATCCCAAATTACATTGTTTTCTAATTTATAGAAAAAATTGAATTTATATAGAATTTTAAACAAGTAAAATAAAAAATCATTTAAGATTATGTAAAATGAAGAGGTCACAAATTTTAATATATAGAAAGATACAATATATTGCAAGATTTTAATTCATTATTTCAATAATGCAATTAAAAATTTATTAATTTTATTTGAAGGTTATTCCAAATTAATTTTTTTTCTAATTTATAGAAATATAAAAATATATTAAAAGTCATTCAGATAAATGACACCAAAATATAATCAGTAAACTAAAAAATAATTATAAATTAACTAAAATAAAATGGTTAGAAATTTGAATATTTTCCTGTTCGTCTTCATACTTATCAGAAAATCCGACGTAAGACGTGTATTTCTTTATTCATTATTTGCAAAGTCTTCGCACTGAAAATGTTCCCGATTTTAATAATAATCATTTTCTAGGATAATTTTGATCCAAATAGTACAAAAATCAGGTTCATTTTAACGCCCGATTAACACATTTCAAAATTTTCGTTTCTCTATTCATACAGTTTTGAATTTTAGCATTATGGGTCTGATACCTTGAAAACCGTTAATCGTATCGTATTTTAACTAACGCCATCGTTTTCGCTAGGTCCAAATTAGCTTAAAACGAAGTTTTCATCAAAATCGGTGACATTAAATTTTCCTCCAATTTTTGCGATTTTATTAAGGGTCTCCCCTTACAGGGTACTTAATTGTGATTGTGTTTAGAATGTGACTTGCTGGGTAAAATATATTGAATGGGAAAAATATCGGACAAATATTAAGTACCTTCGAGTTCAAACAAAACAGTTCAAGGCGATCAATCGTTATATCCTGTGTATCGTTGGTAAAAAACATACTGAAATTTAGTTAGTAGGATTATCACCGAAACATTCATGTAAATTCAAAAAACAAATGTATTTCAATTATTTATTTATTTTAAACAATATATATATAAATCTTTGTAAAACAAATAATTTATTCTCATATCGATTGTTCGAGTAATAAATTAACACCCAAATGTCCATCCATATATACGTATACCCAATTTTTATTGCGATTTATTTTATTTATTTTTTTATTTTATTTTTTAGTATTCAGCTTTTATGAACATAACGTTTTGTGTTGTTGTTGTGAAAGCTTTGCACATTTTTATTATAATAAATTTTTGTGAAATCCTATATTTTATTAATTGAATTTATATTATATATAAATAAAATATTTTTGTATTCTAGTTATATATATAGAGGATGTTTTTTTTTTGTTAAATTGGCATTCGAATATTTTGGAAAATAGACCAAGCCGCTTTAGACAAAAAAAAAACACAATTTTAATACGTAAGTATTATATTTTGATTAGTTATTCTTCAAATTTCTCTTGGCAGTAGTGTAGATTAACTTTAAAAATGTTAATGGATTTTATATTACTTATTTTAACGGAGTGTGGGGTTATAAAAAAGAACTTTCAACTTAACTTTAAAAATGTTAATGGATTTTTTATTACTTATTTTAACGGAGTGTGGGATTATAGAAAAGAACTTATTTGAAATCTTGTCTTGTATTTTCTGGAATCCTATATTTTGTTAATTGAATTGAAATTGCATAAAAAATTTTTTGTATGTTAGTTTTTGGTAAAGTTGCTCATCACGTCATATTCCAAAATGGTGGCTTTAGTCAGGCTACATTTCACCAATTTGTTGATATTTTTCGAAAAAAAAGATGAGTTTCATTTTATCCAGGCTGTTATTGTATTTCAGCTGATGTAACCGAATATTTCGGGAAAAAGACTAAAATACCATCAACAAAAACTATACAGTCTGTTTTCAACAGCATTTCTAATAGGGAATCAATGTTAAATAAATAAATAAAATATTTACTAACCATACATTCACATACTTACATGCTGCTTGTGGGATCATGTTTGTTTGATGTCATTTAAGAGTGGGAATTTAGTGATGCACACTAAATTTATAATACTATTATGCATTACGTTTGTGAATGCATAGGAAATATTTGGTTGTTTTTTAATGGTATTAACGTATTCCAACAAAGCTAATTATTAAATGGTACTTTGGGGGACATTCGGCAAAGGAATGTGTCAATTTATTTATTGTGGCATTTGAGGATAGGCAATCAACTTTTTTTTTGTCGGAATTATGTATATATATATATATATATTTTATTTTTCTTTTTTCTTTTTTTTCTTTTAATTTGTGTGGATTGTTGTTTTATGTTATACCGTTAATAGAATTCTATCTTTTATTTTCGAATATTCCACATATAAATAATACTTTGCACAGCAGCCAGCATTATGTACACAACACATCACATACACTATAGAGTAACCCCACTATTTTTATTTCTTTATGAAGCATATTGTGTATAGTTGTTATAGTAAATAATATTAAACATGCTTCTCTATTAGCAAAGCATTCCAACACACACGGTATATTAAAACATTAGATTCAAGGTCATTATTAATTTGGTCCCAACTTTGCAATGTTTGAAAATATTGACTGTAGGAAAAAATTATTACTGTTCATAAAATCTACCCGTCTATTTCTGCTTTTCCACATGTCCGCCTGTCTGCTGTCCGTCCGTCTGTTAATACGATAACTCAAAAAAAGAAGACAAATATCGAGCATAAATTTTGTGAGTGTTTCTGTGTTTGTGTTTAACTAGAACTATAAGGTGAATTCAAAGTCGGGTAAAATTGATCAATTGATCTTCCGTTTGGGACGAAGACCTGATTCTTTAAAACCGTAAGAGAGGAAAAGTTTATAGACAAAAAATGTTTCTTTTTATAAAATAAAAACTTTTTATTTTAAAAATTGAATAGCTTTGCCGCAATTTTTGCACAAACATCTGTAATTATTCTTGGTTACAAAATATAGCACCATTATAGACTACTTTGTATGTTTTACATCTGTACATTGTACACGCATGGTCCGAAATTGACGCTAATTTAAAAAAAAGGTGTTCATCAAGAAGTTTTGAAAAATGTGCGCTAATTTTGTGGCCCATATTATGAGCAATAAATTTTATTAACTTAAAAAAACATTCTGTATATTTGAATAAAATGAAAAATTAGTATTTTTGAATTATATTATGGGTACTGTTTATTTAACATTTCATTAATAATTGATCAAACATTTGTTTGTTGCATGTGAAAGCCCAAAAATAAAAATTAAATTCTATACACGAATCATGGATTTAAATATTTAGAATCATTTTAATTAATTATCGGTTTAAAAATGTATAATTGGATTTCCGCTATGTCACAAGTTTTATAACGGAACCTTTATCATAAAAAGGACATCGATTAAAGGGTCCCTCACACCAAAGCGGAAATAATCGCGAAGCGAAAATAAATTCGCAGCGAAAAAAAACTCTCGTCTATTTACATGGCGACCAGTGGGGGTACACAGACTGATGCGATGTTTCGTCATTTTGTGCAACGTTTTTTTCCTCCACAACCCCAGTTCGCTGCAGACCGCGTTTTAGTTCGCATCGCTTTAAATTAGCTCCCTTTGTTTACTTTGTTTCTCTTATCAAGGTATGAAATTCTCCATATTGTCGTCGTTCCAAATTGATTTCTTGACCCATGCTTTTTTTTCCGAAAGTATTGCAACATCATGAAATATTTTCTGCCGGTGTTTTTAAAAGTAATAACGAATGGAAAGGCCTTATAGAAAGAGGTTCTTTTTATCTTACTAAGAGAATAGTATTTACCTTTTTTTTCGTTTTCTTCTAATTAAGCTAATAGCAGAAGAGCTTCTTCTTCATCGGACGACGTCATGCTTACAACTGAAGTGTTGGGGCACTGCGAAAATCAGCGCAATATTTCACGCTGATGTGGGAATGGATGGGTGCGATGAGTGGGAATGGATTCGAAGTTCGCTTATTATTTTCGCTTTGGTGTGAGGGACCCTTAATTGTTGAAAATCAAACAACCAAAACTTAAGTTAAAGAAAAAATAAAATTTAAGATATCCGTCACACTAACATTTTCCGTTGATGTCTTTTTTTATAGCATCAAGGCAAAAGTTGAAACACACAAATCTTTGAAATTTTCATTAAAATGTTTTTATTTTTGACTATAGTTTCGGAAATACAGTTTCATCTTCAGAAAATATAATAGTTGATCACTAAAATGACGCGAACCAAGAAGAAACCTTGGCGATTTTGCTGTTCCCCGAATAATTTGTGTAAACTCATTCGTTTATTGCAAAATAAATGTAAACATCAATTTTAGAAAAACCAGTCGTCTGTTCTTTTGTTCTTTATCCATTTTAACCATAAATAATTTCGTAGTATATAAATCTATTCAGAAAAACCATATGGAAATTTTCGTAATAATATTGTGATAAACCCAAAATTATATTATCTGACTTCATTATATGTCATATAATACGACATTTTAACTAAATATGTACTTGAAGCACAGAATATTTTATGTTTCGAGTGCATAATTAATAAAACATCTGATAGGCGAATGCTCGAACATTCGACCTTCTGAAATATTAAAATGTACAGAAGGTTGCAAAATCATGATCCATAATTCTAGAAGATGTCAATGAAAAAAACGGTTCATAAACATCGGTTCGAAAATGATTTGTTTTCGAAATAAAATCATAGCAAATTGACGCAAAATACATTTTTCATGGATAAAATTATACTAAGGGGCTGTAACTTTTTTCTACATTTTTTGTCTTTAAATTTTTGTTCTATCTCTGGTGGTTTCAAAGATAGGCAGTTTTGCCCATTTTGTCCAAAATGGTTCTATTTTGCGGATTAACGAACTTGATATTATTTTTTAGCTTCAGAACAAGAAGGAGACATTAGTTTCGAAATCGTTGTATTTTCATTTAATGTGGCACATCCTGTATATATTTTTGATGAAATGTTAAAATGATGAATACCATACTGATGCTTGCAAGATATAGAATAGACAAAGATAAAACTAATATAATTGTATTTTAATGGTACTTGTTAGAAGGAATAAACAAATATAATATTTCGTATTTACCTATACTAACCAAATTCCTTTATAATATGAGTGTAGGTTGAAAATGTTTCACCCGAAATATAATAATAACCCTTAAAACCTATTCATTCACTCTGATCGGCTCAACTGAAATGAGCAATTTGAGATGTACCTACCAGCTTTAATATTGTGTTTTTCGGTATAACTAAATTGTTCTCATCTAAATTTATTATTCTCAAAGCATTTTGATCATACAAATGGTATATGAATATGATGTCATATTCCTGAAATAATCGATATAACTTAAGAATTAAAGTTAATAAATATAAGTTAAGATACACAGAGTAATAGATACACAAGTCTAGCACTCGGATAGCAACGCGTCCTTAGTTAAACTAGCGGTTAAATCTTTTCGCAGTCCAGATGCATTGAACTGATTTTTATTCTCATTGGAATTCAAGTTGGAACTTGGACATTTTTCTATTAGCCAGTCTATTCTTACGGTTTTGAACCTCGGGATCATCAATTTGTAATGAATTTGAAAAACACATATGAAGTAAAGTTGTGGAAAAATAGTTTTACTATAATTAAATTTCTTATCGTTTTTTCTGTTTCTCTAATATTTTCAGAGATATTAACGGTCGGCCGGATTTATAATTTCCACATTAATCCCTATGATATAAACACAGTAAGTAAAGTGACGTCATTCTAAATCCAATATGGTGGCCATCGCAAACTTATAAAAGCTTATTAAAAAAAAATTTTTTTTCGTTTATCTTGTTTCACATATTGACATTTTTTTTGGATTTGTATTGCAGGTAAGACGATACCATTTGCTGAAATGAACAACTATATCGTTTGGTAACTATTCCATATGGTACACCCACATGGGTAGCGTTCTTTTATTAAAATTTGATAATTGATTTGTGCTTATTCATTCAGTTTTCGAAAAAATGCGTCGGCTAAAGTTATTCGTTATAAATATAAACTTTTAAAAAAATTGCTTCGAAAAAAATGTTTGAAATGAAAGTCTTTAGTGTTTTATATAAACTTTTATTCGAGATATTTTCTCAAGAACCAAATAATAAGGCTCAAATAATAATATGGAAAAGAGGACGCTTATTTTGTGACCCATATTACAACATTTATTTATTATTTCTGTATAGTTATATATCGTATTTATTTCGTATGTGTTTATTTCTTTGGTGATAATTAAAGTTTTTCTCTGGTTTACGTATATTATAGGAAGGTTACTTGTTATTGGGTTAAATATACTGTTTATTCCATTCAATTTTTTAACAAGTTATAATTAGAATGGATAAACTTCTCTTTATACATAATGTGTTTAATTCTTAATTAAAGTAAACTTTTATTATAATTTCATATTTAATTATGAATGTTGTAACTTAAATGATAATGAATAAAAGTCCTCAAACATATTTGAAACTCATAGCAAATTTTAAACAAAACTACTGATGGATTTATAGACGCTTGAGGTGTGCAGGGAAACGTCCCATGTTAAAAACTTTACAAAAATAAAATGTATACAAACAAAATTTGGCATTGACGGCGAATAAAGAATCTATAGGAAATGAATCTCCGGTGAAGAGCCGTAAAAGTCAAAGACAATGGAAATTTAAAAAATAACAAATAAATGTCGTTCGTTTAAATTAATTTATATTTTATTAATAACTATTTCATTTGATTTTACCAGTGTCATTTTCATGATATGAAGTTTGGCAATGCTGTAATGTTAACATACCGAACGTACAGTTGGTACAACTGATTAATATTAAAAGTGACAAGCTGAGCAGCGTGTTTCTATTGGTATATTAAATTAATATACCAATAATAATAATTTAATTGGTATATTAATATTTGTATCCTACTTTCATGCTCTTTTGAATGTCATGAAGGTCATGTGCAGTGCACATTTTTAAACAATATTGCATTTGTTCATAATATCATGGTCGCGGCTGACATATGAAGAGTTCATAATCATATACTTCAATATTAATTTAAAAAAAAAAAACGTGATTTTGATAATATTTGTCACATATTACCACGTTTATATGTAAGTAAAATTGTATAATTTTCTGATCAATAATAAAATATAATTATTTATGACTATTTAGTACATCTTCATTTAAGCCCATGTTAAAAGTGCTAAATTTGAAAAATTGTTAAATAAGATTGTAGAGGCTGTCCTGGACGGGACACACTTCGACCATAAGGTCCATTGTGATGCCTAAAGATGTGCGGATGTGATTGGGGGATAAGGAATTTTGTGTGTAGCCTATGAATTAGCAGGATGTGCGGCTGCAGCCGACTTTGATAGGATCTATACCGATATAGCCGGTTACTTCGTTCTTGTCCATACGCCGATAGTATAGTCAATTAACCGCCCTTTTTTTTCTTAATAATTGACAAACTGCCGATGTCGGGATTCGAACCAAAAACCTCTCAGCTCCAAGTATACACAACGACTTTACAAGTGCGCCTACAAGGCTGGTAATTCTGTTCCGTCCTGTATATCATTCTAGTACATTCTGTATACGAGTAAATTATGATTGTATCTATCGATGAGGACATCTACGTAAACCGATATAAGCCGATTTCAATTAAACATGATTACAGAATTAGTTTGATTATATGTAGATGATGCCGAAGAAAACTTTATTATCATTAATATCTGTGTACACCATCACAAATAATGCCTGTAGGGACTCTTTTATATTCATCAACGATTTTATTATTATCTATATGGATGAATGGCTAGATGATGGTAGGTATCGTGTTTATTTATGTCGTAGTCAGGATATACATATTATCGGTCATTCAGCTGAACGGCGACATGAATCTAGGCACTTGATAAACTGACGGTCAGCTAGAGAAATGAATTTTATCAACGTTCAAAACATTCATCATCCGTCTTATTGACTCAAGCAGTCACTCATTCAATGCCAACAGTATTTCAGGTAATAAAAAAATAATAATATAATGCAATGTTAAAGCATTCGTTTATTTTACTTGTTTAAATACCCGGTATATACTGAGTTTATGACAATAGTCTCAAACAAAAGTTGTTTATTTTAAAAACGAACATTTTTTGAAGACAAAGGCTGCCCTGTACGGGCTACACTTTGACCATAGGGGAAATTGTGCTGCCTAAGGATCTGAGGATGTGAGTGGAGTTGAAGGAATTTTTCTGTATAGACTAGGAATTAGTAGGATTGGCTGCAACCGACTCTGATAGGAACTACGCCGACATTCATCTGGAGTTCGTGAAGGAAACTGCAGAAAACGTTCTCAAGCATAGCCGGTTACTTCGTTCTTGTCCATACGCCGACAGTTTAATTAATTAACAACCCCTTTTTTTCTGCCGATGTCGGGATTCGAACCCATAGCCTCCCTTCGAACCCATAGTTTCCAAGTAATGTACACTTGGACTGGTACCCTGGTGTATATTGTAAATACCGGGTATAAATAAGTTAGAAATAATATGTTCCTCTCTTTTAAAATTATTTCTTGTTATTGCACGGCCAAAATAAAATAGCACGACTTAGTTCAACTATCAAATTTGAATTCAAATGAATGAAATAGAACTTAACAAAGAAAGGTTACAAAATGAATATGACCATTTAGGATTAAACATAGCTATTATTTGGAAATGAGGAATGGAAACGAATGAACTATTCTTGTATTATTTTTTTGTTGGCTAAAATATTGTAGCCATTAATTAAATGACTGGATTAATATAAGTATTAAGACGAATGATGAATGTTTTAAACGTTGATATAATTCATTCTTCTAACTGACCAATAGTTTGTCAAATCACTAAATTTGTTGAGTCATTCAGCCGAATGACTGTTTGTATTTATTGATTACAAAGATTTAGTTACAACAAACAGTTAGTTACAAAGGGCCGACCTACCGACAACCGATCTCGATCGCTTTTTATCATCATATAATATAATTGTAAATTGAAATTTAATTAAAGAGATTCGATATTCTCGTGTGTGTGTCAATTTTATTTAATAGTCGTCACAGAGATTTATATTTACTTTGGGTTATATTGTTTTTTGTGTAAAGATACGAACAGATATATATGTATGTATATATATATATATATATATATATATATATATATATATATATATATATATATTAATATATATATATATATATATATATATATATATATATATATATATATATATATATATATAATACACACACACCCACAAAATTTTAATTTGATACTCGATAATTGACAAATTTATCCAGATAATTAATTAATTTTCTTGATTAATTTTCAATAATTTTACAGAGTGTTTGCTTAAAAATGACGTGAATAAAATGGTAAGAAGTAAATTTTATCTATACTTGTTACCTACAAATACAATTGTGGATGAGCAAATGATTAAAAATTTCTCCAGTTCGGTCGTGATTAAAAGTTTTATTATCGTCTTGACTCTCGAGACTATATTATCATCATCGAGACTATACTAAAGGAGACTATACTCTCGAAACTATATTATCAATTTTTTATTTCTCGCGGCAGTCTAAACCAGATATTACAACTATGATCATTGAATGTAGGCCCTTCTTTTCACTTCAGACATAAGCACACTTAAACTTACTATTGTGGCTGTATTAATTTATCATGGCTTTATTTTACCACTCAACTTTAGCCGTCAAAAGTAGTTACGTAAGCCATACGGTTTGTTTCCATATTAGCGAATTTCCTGAAAGGAAATAGAGCTATTGGTCCCGTACCGAAGTCAAAATTTCGCAAAAATTTCTTCAAATGTCCATTGATCCTACCTAATAAATGCCAAAAATCACCATCTGTAAAATTTATATATATATATAAATTATATATATATATATATATATATATATATATGTGTCTATAATCACCCTAGCGGTCATTTTATCAGAATGAGATTTGGTATTTGAAGCGCTTTTGATATTCAAAAGGTCAAGTTCGTTAATGGGTAAAATCGGATAAGGGGAAAGGGGGGTTTAGAGGGAGGGGAAAACACAAAATTTGACATATCGATACCGTGGACTATGATATTATTAAATTTAAAGATAGTAGAGAAATCTCAAAGTTTTTAAATCAAGACGTACAATGATGCTTTCAGGACTCTTACATAGCTTACGCTGACTTATTCAAGATTAATACATCAAATTAATGTATTGTAGGCCTTAAAATGGATTACAAAAAAGTCCGCGATGGCATATGTCTATAATCTAAGGATAATCCACAGTAATCATTTTTATCTTTCCAAATTGGTTCAAAAGTAGAGAGTTTTTTGCGAAGCTTTTTTGACCGAGATAGTATAATTAATTCCTATCCAGTTAAATATGTAATTTATCTTATGCATTTACTTTAAACCAAAATTGACCTCTTATAACTTATCTCTGACGCAAGTCGACTATACTACTTACCTCTTCTCAGACGGATCTCTCTCGTTGCGTGACATTGAATCTAAATTAATGTATTTATAATGAATCTGGTAAGTGTAAAGTATTGGATAAAAATTCATTAATTTTTTTATACAAAAATAATTACAATCAAAAAATCATAGCCGTATTATACAACTAATACTAATTTCAATTCATGCGTAACGAATCAAAAATACAATAAATAAGTAAACAATATTATTATAATCACACGCAACAAGGGCATTGAATTAGAAATATTAAGTTTTTTATGTTATGTTAATCGAATATGAACCTAATCAGTTTCATAGAGTATATATTTTATATATTAATGTTAACATTAAACTTAGGTAGCTACAATTGAAAATGAAAAAACAATTGAAAAAATGTGTCGCTAGATTCCATTTGATGGGTCATTTTTTAATTATTTGTTACGTGGAAACTCATGTATTGTTTTGTTTATTTACAAAAAACTAATAAATCAATTATTTAAATCTGTGAAAACATTTGTTTACATAAAAATTGTTTATTACATAAAGCTTCAAATATTATACGACAAGAACAAAATGATCAGAAAACAAAAGGTTGTTGTAAAGGTTCCCAAACTCTAGTTCTTTAATAATCGTGGTTTCATAAAATAATAAATGAATGAATATAAACCACGATAATAAGATAATAAAATAATACGTTTCATCTAGATGAATTGATCAGGTAATGACTTGGGTAATGAAAAAATGACTCTAAATGTAACCTAGCGTCAGTTAAACTGAAGTAGATCTAAAAAAAAAAAATTTTTTTTAAAGAGAAGTTTTTATTAGTTGGTAACTCACTAAAAAGCAAAAAACTAATGAATTTTAAGAGCTTAAGACGCTTCGTATAGAAATTTAATCTTGAGTTGGTGAAGTTTACTTGCTATAGGGAGTTTTCAGGTTCCTTAACAGTTCAAATTTTGTATTTAAATCCTGTTATACAGCCGTTTTCTTGATATTACCACAAACATTCATAGGTCAATAGTAAGCTTTGGTTTTGACATCCCAATCAAGCCATGTGGGATTCGAATATATTCTTTAGATATAATTAAACAACAGTATAATTTCTCGATATGATTTTTGGAACGAACATATTCTGAAATAAATATTTAAATTGATCAAAGTTTTAACACTAAATTTTTTAACAATTTGATATTTTAACCAATTAATTTAGTTAGATGCAAGGTACTCTTACTCAGGCGATCTAGGTATAGTACAGATCATTGATATTTTACAGCATTCTGTGTCGTAGTGTTCTTTCAATTGGAATAAAATGCACCTTCATTCTTCTAGTACAGAATAAATTAAATAAAAATTTGAAATTTAATACTATTTAACAGTTTTACAAATCAGGAAAAAATGTTTCAATATGTATAAGTTTTTTTTTTTATTCAATTTTCTACAATAACGGAAAGATATTGATATTTATATGTAACTTAAACGCATAATGAAGGTTACTACTTATTATGAGTGGATGGTTTGATTATTTCTTTGTATAATCTTACTTTAATGTATACATGAACTGGAAATATTGGCGGCGGGTACAAGTAAAAGATGATTTTTTGTTGTTGCTTTGAAAAATAAAATAAAATATTGCCCTTAAAAAATTGTCGCTCTTATCAAACGTTAAATTGATAGGGGGAAAGGGAGAACCAAATCATGGATTATAAATATCTCACAAACTATACGATTTAACACAAATACTATAAATATTATAAGTAGTATTAAAGTAAATTAAATTTTAAACAAAAAGGGTAAAATTTGGAAACAAATTAAAAATTGTATATTGTTTAGTAAGTATGTACATTAAAATTGGTTGACAATTCTATATATAACATCTCCCCCCCCCCTCCGTCACCGCCTCTGAAGGTCGACTAAAGGTTTGAATTACAAAGGTCGTCCTTAGACTGTAAAAAAAAGTAGACTCAACTACGCCAGGAGTTGGCCGATACTACCTGCAAGCAAATGAATAGCACTTAAGCCTGAATACATATAATTGTAATAATGATAAAAAATTTGTTAGTAATTTGGTAAGAGAAATGCAAAACTACATGGAATAAAACGATGATTACAACATTAAATGAAATTCATCATCATGGTTCGCCGTATTTATATCTGCTGCGTATTTGAATGTACTTCGTTTACCCGTGAATTCACCCGATTTTTGTTTACTGTGTATAAATTATAAATATACTAACAACTTTTGTTCGAAACATTTTTACTTATGGATTGAAAATTGTTGTACATTGGTTGAGAATAAATCTGAAGATACAAAATTACGGCAAAAAAAAAAAAAACTAGAGTATTCCAAAAATAATGTTTTAATCATTAACATTACTACGAACTATGAAAACTTTATTACGAACTAGAATTGAGTTTTCTACAAATTTCTAACAGAACGGCAAAAGTCAAAATAGGTCCAGAATGATGTCAGATATAACATTTAAAAAGCAGCTCGTCTGGAGAGTGTTTGTCATTAACCAATTCACCAGAAACCAATACTCCAAAATCGAAATACCCAACTTATTCAGAAATAATAGAATATCGAAAAAAGTTTGCTTGGTAGAAATAAAGAACGTCAAAATTGTGTTCTTAAAAATGCATAAGCTATGAAATATGAGGGTGATAAAATTCTGGTTCGTATGCTAAAGATCGTCTAATCTATAACATTCTAGTTTTTGTATAAAGGTTGTATGAGACACGCCGCAATTTTTTTTAAATAAACTTGAATTAATTTAGTGTACTCTATGGAACAATTAATTAGACTATCGATCATGCAATACATAAAGTTCAGGATTTTATTATTGTTTGAATATAATTAAAACTAATTATAAAACAATTGTATTAATTCATTTGAAAACATGTGGGTCAAGGATAATTTACTGTAATAGAACAAAACAAAAAAAATAAAAAAAAACATAAACCACACCACGCGTCATATTTAATTAAAAGATCTCTTTAATTAATTAATTAGTTAATTGAATCAATTAATATTTCTCTGTAAAATACTTGATTGTTCCATTTTTATCATAATAAAAAATTCCACAGATATTAATTTTGGAAAAATTAATACATTTATAAAACTATTTCTAATAAAATATCAGATTTTTCCTGGAAGAAAACCTAATACAATTTTTATTAACATGTTTGAAAACAGAATTTTATTAATAAACTAGGAAATAAAAAAACATACTAGGTCAAAATTATTCTACTAATACATTTTATTATTCTAGTAAGTCACTATGATGACGGCAAAACTCGTTAAGTCTGTGCATGGTTTGTCTGACAAATATGAGCTAGTGATGCCTCGAAAGATGAGATAAACGAAACGAGGCGAGAGTATGTCAGCGAAATACGAGACGATAATTAGAATCCTGATTTTTAATATTCGAGAGACAGGCGATAGTATTCTCTTGCAGTCTCTAGTAGATTCTAAATCTGTAAAAATTTACTAACCACAAAACAGCAAACCATTTTGGGCGATAATTATTTAATTTTTTCGAGACGATAAAAAACGTTTACAATACAAGAGACATTCTACTCTAGTCTCGTCTCACGCGCATCAATAATACGAGCTTTTTTTAGTAATGTAGTTCTAAAACTTAAAACCGACCAGGAATACTTGAATCGATATTTTCGTTTTTTGCTTAGAGAATAGGAAAAATACATCTTTTAAGCGTTCCTATACCATTCAACATTACTATTAAGGCGAAGGTATCTGTCCCAAAAAATTCAAAATTTTATATCGTTTGAAAGTTTTCAGAGCGTTCCAAAGCTATAGCCGATACATATCGTCAATATAGTTTATAGTTTCTATAGAAACTCATTAACAAAATTTTGGAAATAAATTTTTGTTTCAAAAATTTATAGATTTGCAATAATATCAATGCAAAGCGTTTCATAATGCGGGGTGTTACATAACGTGGAGCGTCGCATAACGAGAACCGATAATTAACGCAAAAATTTCAGAATTCTCGAAGTGTTCTATTAGAGATAAAGTTTGAGAGGCCCTGCTCTACAGTAATCTGGTCCACTAACAAACAAATTCACATAATTATTAATAAATGCATGAGCAATGGCGGATTGATGGCTGGCTAACTAAAACGATCATCAACAAACAAAAATACACAAATAACATCCAATGACCTATGTACTAAATAATCATCTACATACTAGGCAGGCTTTTGTTACAATATTTAACAAATGTACATGCAACTCTCATCATAAAATATTATTATTGTTTGTTTGTTTTGTATCACAAAGAGGAAATTGCCACATGGTCAATATTGTACTATGTATATTAGTTTACAGTTTACATCAATTATAGGTAGAAAATTTGAAATGTTTTATTCTTTCAAAACATATTAAAATTTGTAAAGTGAAACAAAAATTGTGTAACATTATTTGGCATCATTGTTTGATATGAAAAATCATACATATCTTTGATGGATATGGAACCCACGACCCAATGACGAGTGCCCTACCATCTAACCTACCTTAATGCTATGGTAGGATACGTATATTTCTTCAATATTCTTTGTTTCAGAGGGGTTGGAAATTGATAAAATTTATTAAAATTATATAGGTTCGATTGGGATACGAACCCACATAATACTCCCTCTTGCCTGAACCACTTAGACTGCGCGCCCATTTACTACATACCAAATGTATTCACAAATTTCATTTCATTTTATAGCGTAATCAAGCTTGTTTTCTATTGTTTACTATTTATGTTATTGACAAAATTCAACACGTTTGAATTAATAATTTATTTGTGTAAAATAAATTATGTTTGTTTTCATAATTAAAAAGAAAAACTTTGAAAGAAAAAAAAATTAAATTAAGATTTGATTTTTTTCCTCATTCGAATTACTTGTCTTTATAAAAAAAAAACTCCTTAAGGAGAAAAATATTATATCTTAAATAATTTAACTTTTTGTAATTAGAATTGTGTGCTGAGATTTTAAAAATTATTTCAATAATTTTCAACATAAAAAACCATGAGAAAACAAAATCCATGTTCAAATCATCTAAAAAAAGAACACCACTTTTGGTGTCGATAGTACACATGGACCTGAGAATAGCGTATTTTTTTCAAAATTATATTATTGATTTGTACCTTATCTATTTGGTTATCTAAAAATGTTACGGCTAAAAATTGTTCGTTATAAATATACTAACAACTTTTATTGAAAATATTTCCCCCGAAACGGAATGAATAAGGCACAAGTCAACTATAAAATTATGAAAAAAGAACGCAAGTTATGTGGCTTATCGTTCACATAGTACATTTTTTTGTATGACCTATTT
The DNA here is from genome assembly GCA_963920215.1 of Nineta flava. Lineage (NCBI taxonomy): Eukaryota > Metazoa > Arthropoda > Insecta > Neuroptera > Chrysopidae > Nineta > Nineta flava. The sequence continues at coordinate 50,768,171 of OY986044.1, forward strand.
CCATTTACGAAAGTACATAAACTATCACATAATACATGAAAACTAAACCCCTTTTTTTTATCAAACAAATTAAATTTTACACAAATTATTTATAATATTTTTAATGGAAATTTTTTATCTATTTATAACATGATTTAGCAAAAAAACTATGTTGTATAATAATTAATTGTACCTGCATTAAATAGATTACATAACTCATGTGTTTTCTTAATAACTAAAGTAACCCTCGTCGTGACAGGTAGTACAATGGGGCATAATAACCTTTATACTGACTAAATTTACACAATTGGTCGCAAATATAATTAACGCACGTATATTTTTACTTACTCGTACTATATCACAGAAATCTACTTTCAGATAATAATAATTTTATATACTCATGTTTGTTCAACCGTCTTTAGTATATATATCAAAGCAAAAAATTTCGTTTAAAAGTTTTTCTATTAATTTATAGTATGCCGAACTCAAGGTTGTTGTGCGAAGGAAGTTTTTGAGACAATAAATAATAAATTCGTACTTATTATACAAAAAAAGTTATGCGTGATGAAAGATTTAGGGGTGGAACAGTACCTTTTAAATCCCACATTTATCATGATATTCAACTACAACTGCTAAAGATAAAATTTAAAAAATTTAAAAAAGAAATAAAGTACTTAAACTGTTTTTAGTAGGAGCGGCGTTAGTACGTACGGCGTTAGTAGGAGCGACATTTAGTTAGGGATAAAACATTTAGAAAATCTTATAAGAAGCGATAATAGATTTGAGAGTGGGACCTTCTCTCGGATCAGGTTCTGACAATGCAGCCGAAGCATGTTATTGAAGTAATTATACTCTTGTAAATATAATTTGTTTAAAATTATTTGAGATCTGAGAAATTATTAAAATTTATTATAATTAATCGCGTACTGTCCCAAAAAATCCTTAAAAATTTCATCGATTTTTTATTCTTAATATATTGTGCCGAATTCGAGTAACAGCTGTCATAATTATTAGTGCTATCTTTTTATGTTTACGGCAAAAATATTGACATCGATACTAGCATCTCACTCCCACGTATGAATATATGTATGTAGAGTTGAATTTTTTTGTTTTGACTATTATATGCGCGTAAGGGGAACTTATTTAAAAGTAGAAGGGCAACTTATTTGACCATATTTTAATCATACATTTAATACTTAGTATTAAACGTCGTTTTGAAAATAAACTGATCCACTCAAACTGTGACGATATTCGAGGCTTCTTTACAAATTAATATACTTCTATGTTATAAATTAACTGAATATACTTGGAATACTACCAAAATATATCGTGTAAACTCGTAATTTGATCGGAGATATTTGAATTTAATAAATTTAAATTGTTACTTATTAACTTATCAGTTTTCACAAATTTTTTTTTTATAATTACAATCTAAAAGTTAATATTTCATTTGTGATAAAACCTGTAGCAGGATACTGAATTGTATTGCTGATTTTTCAACAGGTTTCAATTTGTTTACGTACACAAATTGTACAATATTGTTTGACATTCTTTATATTTATGATATTGTGCCACTTTAGAAGATCTTCTTAAAGTGCAGGGTAATTGTGTACATACAAAGTATATAGACTAGTTGGGGCTTCGTCCTATAATCATCAGTCCATTTGTTGTAATCAGAGACCTGGAATTGTGCCAAATAGGTATCAAGTGATGAACGTTTTATATGTTTGACCTTTGTATTTGTTATACAAGGTATAAATACACCATCTTAAACTTTTAGTTTATTTTATATTTGTATAAATATATAAAATACTCTTATAAAATCGTTTCAGAAATAAAACTGAACCCCTGCCTTCTCGAAATTTACGTACGCCATGCTGAGCTTTAATTATCAATCCGTTGTGTATGAAAATTTTTGGGTTCCTTAAGAATATCTCTCGTTACTGCCGTCCTTCTAAACGATCTCATTTATTCAGGGCGTGCTACGGAGGCTTTTCATTCGAATCCCTTTGCACCTTATTTATAAATTCTGAATTTGTCGTCAAAATACAACCAAAAAACTTTGGTACAGTCTAATACCTTAATCGGCTACGAAATAATTCAAAATAATATTTTCTGATAATCTTTCTGGCAAATTGGCGCATAACATTTATTGTTGATAAAACCAAGTACCAACTTAAAAATTTTTAATAGAAAGCTTTCATTAAACAATATTTTACCTATTGTTGGTAAGAAATATATATCTTGAAAATTTCACTTTTTCGTACCTCTATATACACACTGCTTACTATTCGACCGAATACCGAATACTAAATCATGAAAAAAAAATCACATATCACTCAAAAATGTATCTATTTCAATAACAAATTATTACTTTAATGCTTAAATTCTAGCAGCGGTCATTTTTATGATGAATAAAAACATTTTTTCCAGCATTTGTTGCTAGCAAACAAATCTCTCAAGCCTCTTATTAAATAAACTACTACCGGGAGACGATAGATAAATCACAGCAAAGTTTGTCAGATTTGCAAACACACAGCCAGCTTATTATATTCATTACTAATCTGATAATATTCCCAAATAGGCAAATTTTTTATTAATTACTGGTGCCAATTTGGTTTTGGTTAAACACAGCAATAGGTTTTAGTAATAACAATTACTAATTATAATAACATAACGTGCGAACAGAAGAATGTAGTATCTAATACGTGTCGTGACGCGATCTACTCGCCTGTCCCGACACCCTCTCAAGCACCGCAATAAGAAGTTTAACCAGTCTTATTACCGCGCACTGTTCGGTGTGTGGCAGAGAGTGTGGCCGAATATTCGGTGCTTGGAGTTAGAGTGACGCCCCATTATAAAATTATTAAAATTTTTTTTCGTAAAAAGATTTTGCGAAAATTTCAAATATTTGTTTTATTTAATAACATATTTTTGTTTTACTCAAATTGAGCTGCTTTTCAATATTCAAAATTGAGGCTATAGTGTGTAAATATGGTGGTGATATGATAATTTCAACAACATATGTTTTGCGTTTCATCTTTTCGTTTTAACGAATAAAACAACGCACCTTTAAGTATGCTATTGTGTCTTTGTAGGAAAGATAAAAACAAAAACGAAGAAGATATGAGACCAAAACAATAATAATTATATCTATGTGAGAATTGTCTTCTTTATTACATCAAAAGAAAATGTGTTGAAAACCAAGAAACATTTAAGAAAAAATTAATGTATATGGCTGTACAGGTAAAGTTGTGTAGAGGACTTCTTAAAAACGCGTAGCAGTATTAAGTGGTATTTGGGGATATATCAAAAGAAATTAACGCTTTATATTAGACCGTGTCAGTTCACAATGTGAAAAACTACGTGAATATTTTTATATTAAAGGTCTTGTAGTGCACTTACTACTAGATCTTGGACTTCGTAACTACCAACAATTATATAAATGAAATATTGAGTCTAAAGCCTGTGTGCCTTCTTCAATGTTAAATTTTATTTTGAAGTCTATTTTTTGTTATTATGTTTATAGAAAATGTGTATCAATTTATTTTATTTTCGTAGTCTCGTATTAGAACACATCATCCAGCCCGGTTTCTTTCAGGAAGTACAGGTGTAGCTCCCCGGAATATATTCTGGTGGACTCCCAGGCTTATTATTTTGTGTATGAGGGCGTCATAGTCTATTAAGAGGTGTTCCTTCGTATCCATCATTTCTTCACAAACCTTGCCTTCATTTTCCAAGGCTTCCTAAAGTGTCCCCTCAATCTACATTGCCTCGTAAGAAACCTCGTCAGTAGCCGCGTTCTATTTTTGCTCAGATCAATGCAGGTTTTGTATCTTCTGCGGTTCCCGAGAAGATTTTTGGCTTGCCTGAGCCCCGAATGGTTCTTCCAGAATGAAATTCTCTTAGTGTCTTCTTTAATTCTGATCTCCTTTCGAAAGAAAAGGTCACCCACTCTGCATAATGGCTCTGACCATGTAAGAGGTGTCGATGATCTCTTCCTTGCCAGACCACCCGGATCTCATGTATGTTGGTTGTCACCTTATTAAGTTTCTTTTTTCGTATTAGGTTTTTTTCCGGGGAACAACTTTGTTTTTTTGTCCAAGGTTTTTTGCCCGTTTTTTTCTTTTCAATTTTTTCTTTGTTTAGATGTAAGGGGAGGTATGTAGAATGTGCTCGCTTCTAAATCTTGAACTTGTGTAGTGAAGTTCTTTTGTCCATAAGTTCTTCCTTGTATCTACCGACAAACTTGCGGCTATTGAGGCTAAAAATAAACATTCGTTAAAGCCCACAAATTTGTATTTAATATAATATGTAATTTTTCTTAAGATTCAAAATATTAATTTGATGTATCATCTATTACCAACGCTTCCATCGAATTTCTTGCTGGTGGCATATTATTAAATTGTCAGTAGAATTGGTTGAAACGTGAGTTTGCTTGCATAGAAGATTTGCTTATATAGTTGCTATATGTTAAGCTTATGAAAGTGTGATGTCTTATGTATGTCTTATGCGTGTATATGTATGTATATTTCACAACAAATCACGTTGGGTAGCTCAATTGGTAGAGCAGTGATCGGAAAAGCCAAAGGTCTTGAGTTAAGATAAGATTCCCAGTTAAGATGTGTAAGATTTTTCATATAAAAACATGTATGTCAAAATACTGTTGCAAGACTTGGATCAAGAAAAAAAAGATAAAGACTGTTGAAAAATTGTTTCGTGTGTAATCGATTTGTAAAACAAAAATATTATTGAAATCGTTGTCTATCACTAACGCAATTACAGTTTTACCTCAATAAAAACTTCTTATGTATACAATTTCCCATGTACCGAACAAATTACAATGTACCATAGGAGTGTCACAAAAACGAATGTGTTGTAACGACATAAAAACAAAGAGAGACGTGGTTGGATTTCGTTGTTATCGAAAATATTATCCTTTAACCTTTTCTAGTCCATGAGTTCACCGTATTGATTTTTTATGAATGGAGAAAGTGAGATAAATCACAATAATCTAGTCACCAAAAACAATCAGCAATGCAAAAAAAAAAAAACGGAAATGGTACCGTTTATTTTATTTACTTTATACACCAACGTCTCCCAAAATATTGGATGTCAATAATCGATAATTATGCATGAATGATCCAAAGATAATTTCAGAAACACATCAAACCAAAAGCAGGACCCGTCAGAAACGTCCTAATTGTAAATTTTGCTTCAAAGCAGAAAACTTAAAATAAGTTAATTATGTGTCTGATGTTTGGCAAAGTTTCTCATCGTCGCTACCTGCGTTTGGCCGCTTTCTTCTTCTATACTTCACAATGGATTTTTACTACTATTTATAAAATTGCTTCTTGAAGGTTTATCTTATGATATTAAATTTAATGATTTGTTTTGTTAGAATCGAACGCTTTTTTATAGGATCTTGCTGTTTTTAGAATATGTATTACAATTAAATATTAGAATTATAATATAATGGGGTTTTACCTCCGTTTCTGAGAATCCATGGTTCCATCCACATCATTAATTTACAACCTCTATTAATTGTCAACGATACTTTTTTATGATCTGAGTGGAGGACAAAGCATTTGTATGCAGAATTGGTTGGTTTTACCGGTGCAACCGACTTTGATAGAAACTATGCCGATAGTCATCTGGAGTTCGTGATGGGAAACTGCAGAAGACCTTCACAAGCATAGCCGATTACCTCGTTCTTGTCCATACGCCGACAGTTTAGTCAATTAACCGCCCCATTAATTTTAATAGACAAACTGCCGTCGCCGGGATTTGAACCAGTTACCTCCCAGTTCCAAACAGACAGAGTACTTTAGACCGCTCGACTACTTGGGCTGGTACAAATAAACATTATAATCAAATTCTATAGAATGTCTTGTCACCGATACTCTTCTCACAGACATCCAGCTCCTTTGCTATGTCATCTTTTTCCATCGTTATACTTACGTGTTGAAGTGGTTGATATTGTTGTATTGGTGACCAATAACAAATAATAAAGATCGATTTTTATTGTCATGTTGGGTGTTGAAATTGTTGTATCCTACCAATGATAACAGCATCCTTCGTACTCTTTAATACATTTTCTGCACATAGAACAGTTTATATTGGTAAAACAATATTATAAGATTAATTTCCCTATAGAATTTTCTCTCTACCCTACGGAACTCTAATGTTCTTGCTTGTATAACCGACCATTTGTCTATTATCCTTTCTACTTTCCAAGATAGAAGTGCTACCATTGTATACTCTGTATATTGACTGTATAGGTATTATGTATCAACTAGCATTCTGACCAAACATGTACAAAAACATAAAAATGTTTAAAATTTGGATAAATATAATTAAATACAGAGGTGAATAGGTGAAGATTGGATATGAGCGGCTGAGATATATGTGGTAATGCAATATGAACGAGAAGGAATTTCGAAACACTTTAAATCAGTTTTGTTTCTATATACGGCTTAGAAATATTTCGAGAAGAAGATTTTGAGAAAAAAACAAGAAAAAATCGTATGCGGTAGTTTTAAAAGTAAAGTCTTTATCTTTTCCTTTTGGCAAGGAAGGAAACTCAACTTCGAAGTTTTAAATAATAAACTCCTATTTTTCGTGAAGTAAATTTCAAATTTTATACGTGTCTCAAGTAATAGACTTTGGATCTATTTCTTTTTCTCTTTGGATGACTGATTTCTTATACCATTAAATAGATTTTTTTAAAGTAGAAATTGAGTAGAATTTTTTTTTAAATATCCGACACCTGTTTTTCGAGATATTTAGACGTAGCCGTGTAAGCAGTAAGTGGTTAAATATTATGCATTTGATGGCTAGTAAAATTTTTCGTTTTTAATATTTAATTTCTACTGTTTGGTTGGCAATTATTTTCGTTCTTATGGATCGAAACTGTCTATACACAAGTCCGACTTGCACTTGACCCAATTTTTTTTTATGATTAGAGACGCCAATTTATCTTTCTATATACAATCAGCAGCACCAAGTGAATATAACAACATACCCTCATTCTACCCTAATAACTAACCTGTTGAAGCGAAACCTCGACGACGAAGAGTAAATGCGAATGTATGAGTGTTGTCGCAATATAAATAGCATGACGATGATAATGTTGCAGCAGTAGTAGTAAGAAGCAGTAGCAACAAGCGTTATTGCGACGACACTCCATCGTTATCTCATTCCAGCACCTAGCGTTATGCTCTGGCAACGATATTCAGTTTATTACTATATGACATAGTTACAGTACGCTTCTTCTATCATCACAGCATCGTTGTTGGTTGTTGGGTTGCCTTCATTTTCTTCTTCTTGTATTTCTTCTATGTAACCTCATACTGCCAGCCTCTATACATATGAGGAGTTGAGTTACTTCACATTCCTTATATTTGAGTTCGTATTTTAGTTTTGTGATCCGAACTTAACGAGATCTCTCTTTATCGTTCTGTATTTATTCGTTCGCCAAGCTTTTACAATGGTATTCAATAAAATAGAACCAAACTTTTTTTTTTTGAATTTTCAAGATGTATTTAACAAATTGGCTCTAATTTAATGGTTTACACATCTTTTTAAGGTATAGCTCTATGGGTTAAGGATTTATGGCTCAGATTTTGATTAAACTTTATACGAAGTCAAATACTAGTAATATACAAATACCTACGTAAATTTGTCGAACCTGTAGTTAGTTATGCTTTTAGAATTAAAAAAATTTGATTGACGAAAATAACATGCATTTTTATGTGGTGAGTAGGCGAGTAGCCGATATTTCAAATTGGAAATCGAAATTAGCAAAAAATTTCGGCTCAGATTTTCGCGAAAAGAGTTCGCGAAATTTTTGGAGGAAAAAAAGAAGATAGGTGAGAAGATTTGACAACGAGAAGAAAAGAGAAGAATATGTTTGCCAATATATGAAATAGAGAAGCCCTTTAGTTTAAGAACTACCCTAAACTGAATATACAGAGTGTCTCTTATTTCAAATCTGCCTTCCTTTCTTCTTGATGTTTAATATTGCCTAATTCTAAAACAACAAAGAATATCAAACCCAAGAGCACATCTGCTGATGTTCAATCTATAATTGGGTGCGTAATAAACCTATAAACATCACTACGTATCGTTAATTAATAGAATACGTTTATCGGACCTTCTGCGGCCATAAAAAGGTTGACCAGCTACTACACAAACCATTTTAGGCGAACTTGTTTCAGCCGATTTTTGTACAGAGTTACGTTTTCTTGATATATCTTCTGTTGACAGCAATATTACAAGAACCTTTTGTAAATTGGAAAGTAATAACCAATTTTTAGATGAAATAGTCTGTATAGAAATCAATAATTTCTTCACGAACAGTTACTGTACAAAATCAATACCAGTTGATTGGAAGAAAGGTTTCATACAAATTTATTTTTTCGAGTGCTGTGTATTTTTTCAAATTTATTTATTTATATGAAAGTATTAAGTTGGGTAATTTTTTTTTTTGTAACTTGGTATGTAGTATACTCATTATCTCTCCTCACCGTGGCACAGCGCCACACTTTTGTCAAACTTCTGTACGGTGAGGGTGTAAGAGATGACATCATGATTCTACATATGTTTCCGTTATACATGTCATTATCATATTCTTTCTCTTTCCTGTATGTTGTATATTTAATATGTGTGTATTTTCTCTATATGAACTCTTTTTTTTTTTAAATGTATGTGCCTCATTTAAATCCATTTCCCATTTAACTATGTCGACACAAGACTACACGGAGAAATTTTTATAGTAATAAATGCTCTGTGATAGAGCTGAATTAATTTGTTTTGAATATTATATGCGCGTAAGGGGAAATTATTTAAAAGTAGAAGGGCAATTTATTTAAACCATATTTTAATCATATATTTAATACTTAGTATTAAATATATGATTCCTCCCATTCATTTTGAAAATAGACTGATCCACTCAAACTGTGACGATATTCGAGGCTTCTTTACAAATTAATATACTTCTAGCATTATTATCATGAACTATTTCTTTCTCATTAGACAGACAAATATGAACTCAAGCAAATGTTTTATTACCAAGAAAAATACATTCGTCACTCATAAATGTTTTTCTATTTTTGTTAATAGTCAATAGCGAGCCGGATGAGAGGTTTTTAGGTCTTTGAGTAATTTACCAGGAAAGGCCGACTAATGAAATATTCTTTGTTATAAAAAATAAATTCTAAAACACTGGATTTAGAAATATAAATTTTCATATTTAACAATAATTCAAAATATAAATAATATTTAATTTTGTTTATGCCGTCAGAATATTGTTAATAAGAATATTAATAAAAATTTGATGCATGGAATTATGATGGATATTACTTTTACGCAGCATTTGTATTTGCAGCCAGTGTTCTTAGTTACTAAAGTCTAGAAAAATAAATGTTTTTATATGGTAAATGTTCGGGGAAATTTGTTTGTATGGTAAATATTCTGCGTGTATGCCGAAGACTAATAGTAATAATACTCTTAAATAATAGTTTTGACGATGAAAATGACTTAAGATAGAGATGTGAATGTGGTAGACATATTACACATGATAAACTTACAAACTGCTTGTTGCATTTGTTTCATCGCAGAAAACGATATTTATGGGTTTGAGTTTGTAACATACAGAAAGGATTTAGTGAATTTTTTTGCTTTGTTGAATGGAATTGTCATTATATGTTTTAAAATGTTTTCCTAATCAATTTTCGATTTTAGCAAATTTCCCTGCAAGAATTCCTAGATCGATAAAACGTTTTTTTAAAACTTTCTTTAAATGTTAAGTCCGTGAGTGGACGACATAAATTTAATGAGTTTATTGAGCAGATTTTCGTCTTGTTGTTGAAAAGAATTGTCATAATATGTTTTAAAATGTTTTCCTAATCAATTTTCGATTTTAGCGAATTTTCCTGCAAGAATTCCTAGACCGATAAAAGGTTTTTTCAAAAATTTCTTTCTTTCTCGTCCGTGAGTGGCGTAAATTTAAATCAAAAATGAAAATTTTCTACACGACGCGATAATATCGCTATCATCTGTTAAAAGTTTTGTACTGTTTATCCGATAACCTGTATATTTTTGTATTCTATATAATATATTCCCAAAAAAACAGAGCTTTAAGCCATATATATTTTCCTTTCAAAAATTCTATTCCGTTATATAGACTCATGTTTTATTTACTTACAAAAATGGCATAAACAATGGATATTGTAGTTTTGTCAGCATATGTAACGAAAAAAAAAACGATCTTTTCGTTTTTCTGTTTGTACAAGAAATTTGAAAATTTACATAAAAACAAACTATTCAATAAATATATATTTTTAGAAATGTATGTACGCCTGCTTACATACATTTTATTGAATTGATGATGTTTGCTTTTTTTTTCGTCTTTTACGCGTTGTTCACTTAAATCTAGAAAAATTTCTTTTTTCTTTTTTTTTTTTGGGTGGATGTATCTTTGTGTTTATGTGTAATATAAAATATCAATATTTATTCACCGAAAAAAACGAGAAATTTTACTTTATGTAAGTATTAAAGGTGTGCCATTTTCAGTGTTCCCAAATTTTTATAGTGATAGATCCTTAACAAAATAAAAAATACACGATTTTATTTTGAAACTTGATGTGGTGTGACTATATTATGTAAGTCAAACAGTAAAAAAAAATGTGTGTATACTTATGTATGCACGTTAAAAGTTATACTAATTTATTAAAATAATATTAAATAAGATCAACACTTCTATTAAGACACAAAAGTTTAATAAAATGATATAGTAGTGAAAAACTACAATATCAAAATTATATATTGAGTATAAAACCAACGATTCAACATTTTATCATGGTAGTACAGAACCGGCGTCACTTTTTCCGTTAAAATTAGAGTTTGAAAGTTTAGTATTAAATCCATTATCTCAATCCATTGAATATTTCTGATATCCAAATAAAATATGCAAGAAATCTGATTGCAGTAATGATTATCAACGATATTCCACTTGGTCAAAGAGCTCTCAGGCCAAAAACCAACACCATTTCTTCAAGCACTCAAGAGTAAACCTAAACCAAATGCCAAGCGATATTTCTATCTCTGTTTTTTAGCGTTTGCCAATCCAGCCCCAACGAGGCAATAAAAGACACTCTACTGCGTTGTTTTAGTAAGGTTTCCGTTTTAATAAATTGTTGTTTAATATTGAAATATCTTCTTGGACGTTAAGCTTTAACTTCCCCAAATGTATAATTAGTAGTTCAGAGATTTATATACAAGGCAATATTATGTTATATTTGTCACAATTCCTGGTAAGAAATGTCTTGAATCTCTTTGAACTAAGCAATTCTTGGTACAACCACATAATTGTATCAAATATATTGTTTGATTATATATATTCGATAATAATGAAATACAATACCTATCTATCTAATTTACAATTTACCAGTTTCTCCTACACTTTCACCCTTCTCTAAAATAAAAGTTTTGAATTAATAATAATGAACCACATACACAATTCTCTGAATATATCAAAAGTCACGTCTCTATTAATATATTCGTCGGACGTTGGCGTCTACTGATATTTGTTAATGTATATCAAAATACTTCATCCAGTGACTATTTATAGGACAAAATGTTTTTCAAACCAACCCTCGATATATACAAGTTGTCACAGCATCTACTTGACATTATCCCCTGAACAGTTTTCCCTTGAGAATATGCTAATCGTTTGATTCGAAATGTGTAAGTGTCGATAATACGAGCTCGTTTTTTATGCAGTCGTATGTTTCGATTTTTTAACCATTCTATACCTTGTTTATATATATAGTATATAAGATTTTCTGTTTTGAATTTTTCCGTACCTTTGTTTTTAAATCCTTCAAAGAATCGCTCCCAGAAGTAACAAAAATCCAGACTTATATTTTAAAAATTATCGGGGTTATCCAGATTGGCAAATTTTTTTAATTAACAAAAGCATAGTTAATGGAAAAATTGGGGTAAAAATTTTTTGCCAACGGATTATTGTTTGTTTGAGTATCCCGTAAGTACCTGAATTTTTTCTTCAAGAAATTTTTTTGTTCTAGTGTCGGAATCAAGCGGAGCCGAATCACCCGTTTTCTAGCCCTATTTTTATCTCTCAATTAAAATTATAAATATTAGTGGTGCAGTTCCGGGAGGTGAGACTTTTGTGAAAGGAAATTTCCTGCTCCTTAAGAATCTTTTTTTCCGATTTCCAATATCTGCAATAGTTTTTGAGATATTTGCAAAAAACGAAACCTCCTTTTTCTTTTTTTACTAAATTGTTTATAACTTTTGTAATTTTAACCAACCGCACATGGCTTTTTTCCGAAAACATTCTAGATGTCATTACGAATCGAATGACATTTTGTTCATAATTTTAGGTGAATTCAGACCCGAATTAGACCAAATGGCACTTGACTAGACTAAAATGCAAAATATGCAAATGTTAATATGCAAATATTGGACTTGCAGAAAATATGGTCAGGTGATAAATTTTAGTAAAAGTTATTCACTACAACTTAATATTAAAAGCTTCCTTTCTATTTGATCGATTTTGTTCATTAACGAACCTTTCAAATGACAAGCATGTCGCATACCAGATTACTAAATTACATTCCTATTGGGCAAAAATTTTAATTGTTGAATTTTTTTAAGAAAGAAAAGATTCGCACATTTTATTTACACATAATTGATTTAAGAATCCCTCCTCGTTTTTGATTCAGTAAATACTTATTGGAAAAGAGCGAATGCCCTCTTCCGAGATATAAAAGAAAATTTGAAGACGGTCATTCTGTAGTTGTAATCTTAAAAAACATCATAAAAAACTCAATTTATTCTCTGTAACTGTAAACATCTTTATTCTTAAATGCAAAAGACTTATCATAATATATTATCTATTCGGCTTTTGTTACATTTTTGAACGCCTAAAAAGGATACAATTATACAAAATATTCGAACAGTTTTAGTTAGAGAAAAGGAAAATCATTAGTATCTCAATACTCGTATATGCAAATATAGAATTATCATGTACATTCCATATACTTTGTCTTGTGTCCTATGCCTGGTGAAAAAAAATATCATTTAATTTCATTGTCAAAGAGAACTTACTTACTAAAGGACAAAATTACCGGAAACCTAGAACAAAACTGGAGATGTGCAGAAAATGTTTTTTGGCTCGATTTATTGTTTGTACTTTAAGAATAATTTAAGAAATTAACCTTATCAAAATTCCAATTATTTTTTTGAGTAATAGCAATTTTAAATGAGTGTAGGAGCGAATAGGTTCGAGACGTGGTGTAATCAATTTTCAGTAGATTATCGATCGCCACATGTATTTCCGGACCTCATGTACTCTCCAGGAATTGCAAATTAAAGGTATTTCTTTTGTAGGCAATTTGATTTTGGAACTTGCAGCGGTATTTCTTTTTCTTTTGCATAAGCATTTTTCTTTTCACATGCATAAGCAATGTAGTATATATTATATATACAAATGTTCTATATGCATATAAGATATACTCATGCGCATGCTTTTGTAATCTAGAGTAATTACAGATATTTGAACGCAAATTGTCATCAATATATCCTTACATAGTATAAAATAAAGTCCCCCAGCTGCGCCTGCCTGTCTGTTCGCGATAAACTCAAAAACTACTGCACCGATTTTCATGCTGTTTTCACCAATGGATAGAGTGGCTCTCCAGGAAGGTTTTAGTATATAATTAGTCAAGTTTTTGTATACATTGGTCCTTATTATAAAAATTATTCATGAGGAAGGTATAGTTGTATAATTTATTGATGTATAGGTGTATAATTTCTCAGTCCTTGACGGGAGAAAATATTATGTTACTTGGTTATAAGGGCGTTACAAAATTTTTGCGGACGAAGCCGCGACGGGTAATGCTAGTTTAGTTTATAAAAAAAGTTTTTGTCTTTCAATTTTGTATTCTATTTCTTACTATTTTAAAGGATATTATTTGGGACAAAAGCAATAATATCCTTGTATATATATATACTAGCATTGCCCATTGCGACTTCGCCCGCGAAAATTTTTTAAGGATCTTCTAACTGAGTACCATAATATTTCTTCCCAAGACTGATTTTCTTAAAATTCTGTCACACCTGTTTGTATATTTATAAATACCAATTTTCATGTCTCTAGCATAAATAGAAACGGGTACTCAATAGAAACTTTCACCATGGATTTCACCCAATTAGGGGTTGATTTAAAAAAAAACATTAAAACACGTATTTCTTTGTTAATAGCCGTTTGTTAATAACTATCAATTTTCGTGTCTCTAACTTACATATAGATAAAGTTTAATCCCGATGTATAGATTTCATGTTATTTAACTATTTATACTGTCATAGCAAATGCCATAGAAATGCCATAGCAAAATTTTGGAAATACATAATTTGTCAATAAATTTCGTTATAATTTAGAAAAGAATAATTTGCATGTTTCATTCTCTGGGAGGGGCGATTTTCTCAAAATTTTCGTTCTTAGTTCACCTCTTCGCTGTCTACGAACCATATTTTCCAAATTTCATGGTTTTCACTTCAATATTCAGGACATATAATTTTATATGCAAAGATAGTAAAAGAGTAAGAGCAGTTTTACAACTGGTTGTTCGCGCTTTAACACATTATAAACGCTATCAAATTGAAACACAATATAAGTAACCCATAACTATATATATTACCACACATATATTTTATAATAGATAAATATACAAAAGGCATCAGCATCATAATAACCATCAACACTGACCACCAATATTAACCCACAAGAATGAACAATCATTATTGTTAGTTACTGTTCTGTATATAATAATAATAATAATAATAGTACAAAGGATACCCACAATAATACTTTGGAAACTTTTAATCAATTTCTCTCTAGTTGTGTGGTGTTATTAGTTATTGAAATTATTATATTATTATTATGAGAAAGGTTGTTTAATGAGATAAAAAATTTAGATAACATTCTATACTGGTTCTATTCTATTCTGAACGGTCGAAGTTAGGAATGCGAGAGAAAGGAAGGAGGTATACGACTTTCATTTCGCCACATCGGTGATAATTACATAGACAAATATTCTCAAAGGTTACTTTGAAACATGCTCTACGGATGTGAATAGAATGAAATGGCAGATAGAGCTAAACTGATTTAATTAAAGAAATAAAGGAAATTACAGTATGCAAAATATTAGGAAAACATGAACTTCTACGAATGGAATCAACATTTTTTGAAATCGAAGTTGATCCATTAAATTTTTCCATGTCTGATCAAAATCTCTTTTATGACTTCAAAAGGTCAAAATATATTATTTAAATTTCAAAAATTTGACAAAGGTGCCCACCTTACTATTAACTCATTGGGCTTTCGGAAATAAAGACCACCTAAAAAATTTGACCCATAGACGGTCATTTTATGCAAGACTTCAGATTGCAAATTGTACTATAAACCACAAAATTTGATGTCCTTTTTTTGAATTTTATAATTGATTTGTGCCTTATTGATTCGGTTTTGGAAAAATGCTTCGGTTAAAAGTTGTTTTTTTCGGAAACCGAATTTATAAGGCACAATTCAAATATAAAATTTAAAAAATGATCAACTTTTGTAGTCTATATTGTTTTATGGTCTAATTTTTTGGTTGGTCTTTATTTCCGAAAGCCCAATGAGTTGATAGTAAGGTGTGAAACTTTGCCAAATAATCAACTTTTGTGGTCAAGTGTACATAATTAATGAACTTAATATCTTTTCGATAAATAAATGAATTTTTAATTTTAGTTTTCCATTCTTGTCTAAAATAATGGACATTTCCAAAGATTCTAGAATTATTCAAGTTAATAAATAAATGGGATATCATTTTCAAAGATTATGGCACTCGATATCATTTTGTAAATGTAATAAATAAGTATTTCAGCTTTAAGCATCTTATAGAAAATCAATAAATTAAAGAATATAATTGAATAAATTTGAAATACTTATAACCAATTAACTGTAAATAGAAGAATCATAAAAAAAATATATTATTATGGAAAAGCAATACGAATATAAAATATAATAAATTATTCAAATCGGCTTAAATTTTAAATATAATCAGAGACAAACCACATTTATTTCAAACGAATCTTGAACATATTGAGCATTGATCAATTTTTATTCAAGAATTCTGTTTCCTGTATTCAAGAGTTTTGTTATAATTATTTTGGTTTTTTTGAACAAATTATATTTATACAGTTAAAAATGATATTTATACGGTTGACCTATAATAATAAATTTTCCATACAATAAATAACGTTTGTTTTAATCTAATATCATTATGACATATATAATTGAATAATAGACTAATTGATAGTTATTTTTTGTTTAAAAAATGTTATTAATTAATATAATTTGTGCCCTGAAACCGAAATATGTCGATTTTTCATTAAAATACAATATCATTGAATTAAATTTTTTTATATCTGTGGTTTAAATTGCTGAAATTACTTGACACCATATTGATTTAAGTTTTGCAATTTGATAGTAACATTTTCAGTTTGATTTAATTAATTTGATCTTAAAATTCACACTTTCTAAAATTGACAATCAAGTTACAGAAAATCATTTATTATAGTAATGTTCATCGAAGTGGTCTTTATAAAAATTCGTAATAATTTTCTTCGTACAATTTTCCGTGTTTCATTGTGACTGAAACATAATAGTATAGCAAATATTCCTAGTCAGTGAATTGAACAAACTTATTTACGAGATCATTTCCATTTAAAATTTAAACTGACTTTAAACTGACCTATGGCAATGTTTGTGAGACATCGTTAATGAGATATTTTTAAATCATAATTCTGCTCCCTTTTTTGTTTGACATGTGGGTTAGTAATCATTCAAATAGGTTTAGTATAACTAGGAGCTTGGGTAGAAAGATAATTGCACCCGGCTTCATTAAGTTTTTAATACGTTGTATCAATTCTTTAATGAGATACTAAATTATGAAGTTCAAATTTCAATTTCGTTTTTGTATACTATACAAAAACTGGGTCTCAAAGTTTGTTAGATTCTACCCGATATATAATATATACCAGGGTATATTAAGTTTAGTTCCAACTTTGCAACGGTTGTCTGTAGGTCAACACGATAACAAACTTATTTACGAAACTAGATAACGAGCTGAAATTTCGTATATGTGTTTTTTAGTTAAAAAGTAAGGTCAAGTTCGTGAATGGACAAAATCGGACCATTTTTAACACTGCTGGGCAACACTGCTTAGCTTTGAAACAGTAAGAGATAGAACAAAAATTTAATGACAAAAAATGTCCCTATTTTAAAATAAGCAACTTTTGTTTGTTTTTTATAAATTTTTTGAATTTTCTTTTAAAATTCAGTATATACTGGGTATGTAAGCTATTAACTCAGTTAGTTGATTTTTTCACTTGATTTGTTAAGATTCCGATTTTAGTTTATTATATATTTATATACATACTTGTATGTATCACAAAGATTATTCAGGCTCATATTTTTCGGCCTATTACATCAGAGAATTTTATTGCTCGATGAAAAAGATGTTCCTACTTGCGCCTGTCAAAATTTTGTAATGAAATAATACATGAAAGTTAAGTTTGTGTTAAGTAAATGAATCGGAGTTGCTCAGCCCAAGACTATTTTTTAGACAAATAGGAATAAGACAAAAAATGAGATTATATCATGTTAAATGGAAGTAATTTTTTGTTTCAATCGATTTTCTTTATTTATTATTAATTGTATTTTACGTGTTTGGTAAACGCTCTGTTACACAGATCACACATTTAACGTGGGTATCATTTTGGTATACGTATCAGGCAGGCATCATCGTTATGTATACGTGTTATAAGAAACCCTAACATTTTAACGAAGAAAATGCGTAGCAATCTATTTAAGGAATTTAATCAGAATTACTTTCGGGAATTCTTAATAAACCTACAAAGTTATTTTACCTATATAATTTCGTATGCTCTTCTGCTTTTCCTACGTTTTTGGTTTCCATAGACATTGAACTTTTTATGTAAGATATGCGGCACGTATTTATATATTTCGTTCACTAGCCATTAACTCGCACTTGACCAAACTTACAATTGTGTGAAAATTGGCTATTTGTGATTTTGTGGCTGGTGAAGGTTAGTAGATTAAGAAGGTTAGTAGATTAAGTCATATGTTGGTAAGTACACTTAAATCCAAAAAAAAGTCCACAAAAGTCGTGTGTTCTTTCGGAATTGTAAAGTTACTGTATGTCTTATTTATTCGGTTTTTGGAAAAATGTTTCGAATAAAACTTGTTACAATATACTTTTACTTGAATATACAATTGACTATACAATTTTGAAAAAAGGTCACGTCTTTTGTGGCCCATAGTGCATATACATGTACTTCAGAACTACAGGGTGGCTCATAAGTAACGTTATGATTTATTTAATGAATAATTTTTGTCTTTCTGATTTTATTTAACATTGGCATTTATATATATATATATATATATATATATATATATATATATATATATATATATATATATATATATATATATATATATTTATTTATTTATTTATATTTATTTAAAATAAGATACAATTAACGGTTTTCAAGGTATCAGACCCATAGTGCTAAAATTCCAAACTGTATAAATTGAAAAGGCAAAATTTTGAAATGTGTTTGTCGGACGTTAAAATGAACTTGATTTTCATACTGTTTGGGTCAAAATTAGCCTAGTAAATGATTATTATTAAAATCGAGAACAAAAATTTTATTCACTTTTTTCACATTTTTTCAAAGGGGTACCCCTTAAAAAAATCGCTAAAATTGGAGGAAAATTTTATGTTCCCGATTTTGATAAAAAGTTGGTTTTAAGCTAATTTGGACCAAGCGAAAACGATGGCGTTGGTTAAAATATGATACCATTAACGGTTTTCAAGGTATCAGACCCATAGTGCTAAACTTCCAAACCGTATGAATTGAGAAGGCAAAATTTTGAAATATGTTGGTCGGACGTTAAAATGAACCTGATTTTCGTACTGCTTAGGTCAAAATTAGCCTAGAAAATGATTATTATTAAAATCGAGAACAAAAATTATTATTCACTTTTTTCACATTATTCCAAGGGGTACATATATATATATATATATGTATATATATATATATATATATATATATATATATATATAAGTTGCTTGTTTTTAAAATAGGGATATTTTTTGTCTTTAAATTTTTGTTCTAACTCTTACGGTTTCAAAGCTAGGCAGTGTTGCCCATTTTGCACAAAAATGGTCCGATTTTTTCCATTCACGAACTTGACCTTACTTTTTAACTCAAAAGCACATATACTAAATTTTAAAATACAACCAGTATATATAAGAAAGCAGCCATTTTGAGATAGTTGTAACGTCATCAAGTCAACATAAAGTTTTATTTTAATTATAGACTGTAATCATCAATTGTATATGACTTAACTATAAAAGTTACGCAAAATGTTAAAAATATTTTATTAATCATAATCATATGAATATTTTATTTGATCAAAATAGGCAATAAAAAAGTAGTGTTATAAATAAAATGATGTGAAATATGATACATTATGCGTTAAAAAGGATTAATGTATCGGTTTGTGTTTAACCGTAAATGTAAGTGTTAATACCGTGTGTATTCAAAATCTCCAGATATCAACGGTTTTTAGTCGTTCAAACCTTCTGAAAACGATAACAAAAACACAGAGAAAGAATTTATACTATCTATTCATTTTAATGAAATAAAGTCTGAGTTTTAAGTGAAAGAAACTTTCAGAACGCGGAAAATTGAGATACACATAAATATTGTCGGATTTGTGATCCTTTTCCTAAGTCTGTGCCCGCTGGGCGCTTTTTTAATCCACCTTGTGTAAACATAAGATAGTATGCCAACTGCATTTTAGCTACTTAACAATAAATTGGTGTTCTTGCTTATATGGGAAAGTCAAAATGAACGAACTTCCCAAGTCTAATAAATTTCAGCTAATCATATCTCAGGATCAGGGTTAAATTTGAAAATGTTTCATCCAATATAAGTTTTTTGTTAAAAAACTACAAAAAACAGAATTTGTATAAAATGTAGTAAACTGGATAGATGAGGTAGATTGTAAAGGCTGCCCTGGACGGGCTACACTTCGACCATAAGGTCCATTGTGATGCCTTAGGATGTGAGGATGTGAGTGGAGTGGAAGGAATTTGTGAGTAGACTAGGAATTGCGTAGGATATGCGGCTGCGGATGACTATGATAGGATCTATGCCGATATTCATCTGGAGTTCGTGAAGGAAACTGCAGAAAACCTTCTCAAGCATAGCCGGTTACTTCGTTCTTGTCCATACGCCGACAGTTTAATCAATTAACCGGCCCTTTTTTTTAATTTTTATAATTGACAAACTGCCGATGTCGGGATTCGAACCCATAACCTCCCAGTTTCCAAGTACTGCATACTGCACAGACATAACGCTTTAGACCGCTCAGCTACTTGGTCTGGTTAGTAAACTGGATAGTGTACAACTCTTATCGCTAATGAATGTGCCGCTTGAATTCGGTGGGTGTGTCAAACACAAAATTATATAATAATAATAATGTCATGTATTGCATGGAGACTCAATTTGTAGAAATTCATTATTAAGGATTGTGAAATAAAATTTCTAGTTAGTTCTATTTTTAAAATGAAGTAATTTATAGATGGTTTAACAAAGAACTATTCGAGTAGAAGCAACAAGTCCCACGTAAGCTTTATCATCGCTTTCCAAAATGGTGTTAAAGCCACTCTGTTGCCATACCCACTGGTGCTGTAACACCGGAGGCACGTTTGGAAGGTATTAGTATCCACTATAACGTTAGTGATAAGTGTGTAAATCTCAGCCGTAGACGCTGATGTACCTCGTTTCGACAAGCCCATTTTATGCCTCGACCACCTACATACATTGTCATATTTACTGCACTGCGTGTGCTTGACTACTTCTTGAGACACAAATGTGGAATGGACTGTATGCCAGTCGTACCATTTGCTTTTGAACGAGATGCAAAAACGAACTAAATATCTTAATCATCTCCAAGAACTACATCAACAACACCCTGGCTACTCAATCAAAATGGTTGCTTTCATTATCGGTTGCCTCGGCGGTATATACCCCACTCTAGCCACCATTCCGGTTTTCAGGTCTCATATTCGCTACCTTAACATCTCCATGCAGAAGGTATAGACACCCTCCGTACATTGAGATCGCACCAGGTTGTCTTCAATCTGCATCAATCTAAATTTGAAAGGCTATGTTCGTTACAACAAAAAATGTTGTAGAAAATATATTTTACTATAATTTACTATCGGATCACGTTTTCCGTAAGTCTGATACTTACAGAAATATTTGTCATATTAATATTGTGATACTTGATAATAGTTAATATTACTACTGTCAGCTTGATAACTTGATTTGATATCTTTATAATAGGGAATATGCATGAAAATTTGCATGTTTACTTGACAAATTTCAAGGTAAAATTACTTTTTAAATAACTTTAAAAATAAGCGAGATATGAATGATTGAAATTCCTGATTAGACAAAGAGGGTGATAGCCCTCTTGATATGTTATGTGACGTCATATTACTCTTTCACCATTTAAAATACACGTAAAACTCCGTTTTTAGTATTTTTGCAAGAAAGAGACAGATAATAATCTTTAAAAGCTTATAGCTTCCTTGATATTTGTCGGATTTTAATTCCGTTTTTAAATATTATTACAGTATTAACAGTATTTTCATATTCTGAAAATAAATGTGAAAAAAAATTTTCATGCATATTCCCTATTCCTGTTTCTAAGAAGATTCGCCTAGTCTACGTAGCTCCTACTTAATTTCTCCTAATAATTTTTTTTAGTATATAGGTCAAACTATAATGATAACGGACTTTTGAATCGTTCTGTGCAAAGACACATTCACGTTTTATTAATAAGAACCGTGTTAAAGTAGACGAACGAACGAACTAACTACAAACCCATTGAATGAACAAAAACCAAACGCGAACAAATCCTTCGAAAATCTCATTCCATTAGAATACAGTAGGAACATTGTCACCACCTTGTGAAACGCTATACAACATAATAGTAGTGAGTATTATACCACTTACCATGAAAATGTTGACACAAAGGAAAGATTAGAACATTCCTTTTATCTATAATAGAAATCTTTGTACGAAAGTTTGAATCTTCCGGGATATGTTTTTATGATTATTATACCTGGTGTAAATTACATTGACTATATTCTTATGTATGTACGTATACATGTGTTGATGTGAGTGTATGTGTTTGTGTATACAGTTAAACCTCGTTTATCCGTCCTTTGATCAGCGTTATCCGGAGCAACGGACTTATCCGAGCATTCCGCATTAATCGAGATGTGTGCACGGATAATACGGAAAAACTCGGATAAAACGGATGGAGTCACTATGCCTATGGTGTACGCGCGAAATATTTTTCGATTGATGAAATTATGGCGAGATATTGCATCTAAAGACGAATGTGCTGGTTGAAACGGTGCTCTATTACGGACTTGTTGAAGCCACGTTAGTGACAAATTAAACGTCATGAAGTAACGATATATCCCAAAGATTACTTTACGTTCGTTAGATTTTCACCTTTATATACTTTTATGATTAAATTTAATTCTACCATTTCAAATACATAAAAATTGATAAAAATTTACGAATGTTTTATTTCTTTCGTGTTATCTGATTTTTCGCTTATCCGAGGTACCTCCTTCCCTCATTAGCTCGGGTAGACGAGGTTTTACTGTACCTACTGTGTTGTAAATACTCCTATATTCACTTACTTTCGAAAGAGATCACGTAACTGAATAAATATAATACTAGAGTCAACTACACGCACATCAACTTTACTACAATTAATTACCTGAAAATTTTGAATTTATTTTCATCTCGCGTGAAATGACTGTTCTCGCTTCCGTCGTATGACAGACAAATCTAGTACCAATTCTCGCTATTTCTAATTTCAACCAGTTAGGTTTATTTCACACCAGCCCAACAGTCGTATAAACAATCATTTTGCCGTCCACGACACTAAACTTAGAAACTATTCACATGTACCCGAATAGCAGTCCGGCATGTCTTACCGACTCGATGATTTCCACATTTTGTCAATTTTTCTACAGTCGCTTAAGAACATGCAACGGGATTAGCTACTAACTTGTATCTTGTATAGACGGTTAAAAAAAGAAGAAAAAATAGCATGCAATCATCAAATCTTATGAAAAGAGATTCAATTTTTATTTTTGGATTTGAGAAAATATAGAGATACATTTGTTAATTATTTTTTATGAGTAGTTCAACGACCTTCAGGGAAGAACACATCATTCAGAGAATTTATGTTACACTGAAGCAAAAACTTATGTTACACTGGGACAAGGCAAAGTGCAGACTAGTGTACGAACGTACCGGTCTAGGGTAGATGTGAAGCACTCCATTTGTTTAAACCTCTACTACACGGCTCGGCTAGACTCAAACGAAACGACAGTCGGCCACAACACTAGGAGTTGTCGGGTCTCCTAGCGGCTATCCGACTGCCATCTGTCGGTTATAAGACTACGACACGATGTCGACCCAATATGAAACATCTTTGTATTCAGGTTTCTGTTATAAAAAACTGTTTATTATTCGTTATGATCAGTCCTGACTATTGTTTAAACTACAAAAGTTTAAACAAAATAGATTTGGAATCGTCGATTTGTTTGATTTTTTGGATTTTTTCCATCACTTCTCAGCTAAAAAAAGCTTTTTCTTAGAACTGGATTTATCTGATACCATACTATACTTAAATCTGACATCTGTTGTTATCTACTAGAAAAATGAATGCATAGGCAATCGTCATGCGTTCATTGCGCCATCGATGGCGGTGTTATTAAAGAGAACGCATGACCAAAGAAAAACGTAAAATTTGGACAGTTGTTTGAGAAATCACTATGTAAGAAAAACTAAATTGACGCCAGCACTATATTCTGATATCATCGAGAATAACTTTTGAAATACATTGTAATCAGATGATAACATACAACATGTAGGTTATTATGCGAAAAACAATTGTGAAAAATCTACTATGAGTAGTCGTTAAGGCTTTGAAAAGAAATTTTTGAAGGGTTATTGTTTGTTAAATATTTTATTCAAACACAAATACGGGTATTATAGTCTTAGATGATAAATTTTCATACTTAAAAATATGATTATTTAAATAATCTTTTTGATTCGTTTTCCTTTCATTTTTAATCAAGATTGTTTAGTTTACTTTTTTTAATAGTGTCAAACTGTCTCTTATTCTTCTTTCTAAGGTTAATAATAATAGAAAACAAATTAATATAACAACTAACTAAGTTAATTGCTTAAATACTCGGTATTTACCGAATTCATTGAAAAAAGGTTACAAAAAAAAGTTATTTATTTTTTAAAAAAAGGAACATTTTTTGTTTTTAAAATCTCTTACGGTTTCAAAGTTAAACAGTTTTGCCCATTTTGCACAAACATGGTCCGATTTTGCCCATCCTTGACCTTCACTTTTTACGAACTTGACCTTACTATTTAGAACACACTCTAGAACACACATACGAATTGTTAGCTCGCTATCTCTTTTCGTTTTTGAGTTCGTGTTTACTGACGGGCAGACAACTTTACGGAAATGGACTAATTAGATCATTTTATGAACAAGAATATCAAAATCTTTTTCTGCGATCAATATTTTCAACCGTTAAAAAGTCAGGACTAAACTTAATGTACCCTGGTATATATTATATACCGGGTATAAAAACAATTTACGTATTGAAATCTTTAATTGCATAATCAACTTTTGTCGTAAAATTTAAAATTTGTGTCGACATAGAAGTAGTTGTATGACATAGATTTCCTTAAGCTGAGGATTGCGTGCATAATTGCAAGAAAATTTATAAAAAGTTTTGTTTTAATTAAACAGAAATTTATTCTTTTAACACTCAAAACATGAACAAAGAAATATATAAACAAATATAAATTACTAAAATATGTTTATTACTAAAATTTTAACACAATTATATAAAATAAATGTTTGGCTATTGGCAGGATGTCTTCCTTCCCTAAAACGCTTAAATAAACTTTAACATAACAAAGAGTTGTGTGTATTTGATTTTAACTTACAGTCGAGTTACAAGAAACTGATCGTATTGAGAATTCAACCATTCTTAGGAATCACTTAAGAATCATTATTTATTTGAAACAAAATCAGAATTAACTTCAGAAAATCTTGGGAAATTTATGATTGAAAGACTAAGCAAAGAACAAAGAACCAAAGTTGTTCAATATTATTTTGAAAGTCAGCATTAGATTATTCAGACACAAAGATCATATCGAAATTTCGAAATATGGGGCATATGGGGCACCCAAAATCCAAGAATAATTGTTGAACCACCCTCTATAAACTCATTTATTCATAAAAATAAAAATAATGAGTTAATTGACTAAAACTTTCGGCGAATGGACAAGAACGAAAGTAACCGGCTATGGTTGTGAAGGTTTTCTGCAATTTCTTTTCACGAACTCCTAATATCGGCTGAATATCGGCATTGTTCCTATCAAAGTCGGCTGCAATCGCGCAACCTAGGAATTTCTAGTCTACGTACATATTCCTTGTCCTTTAGGGGTCGGTTTAAAAGGTCGAAAAAGGCTTACTTGTCAGGCTTTGATCTCCCCACCGCTACTACTACTACTACTGGCCGTACCATTTCACAGAAGTTAAAAGACTCTTTGTCAATTTTATTCAACTTTTGTTGATGCTTAATCCATCAACAAAATATGATTCGTTATAACGTATACTAAAATAGATCACAACATATTGGAAACTACTTTTTTAGTATCATCAATTCCAAAACTGGCATTCTTATTTCAAAATTTTAGAATAAATATTTTTATAATGAATAATTGTTATTCGAAACATTTTCGAATAACAAACAGTTTCGAAAATCGATTTATGCGACACAATTTGATTTTTATAAATTTGATAATGGCACACCATTTTTGGAATCAATATAGTACATCCTGTGTATTTAATAAAATAAATAAAAAAAACTTACATTATTATAACTAATAACACAAAGTCATAGAGAAATTCGTGTTTCAACATAGTTCAACGATGATGGTTTACATAGAATTCGAAATTTAGTAATATTTTTGTTTCGTGTTGTAACAAATATAAAATTACATATACAAAACTTTGAACTAATAAACCATGTACATATTTGTATTATGTTTTTTTATTATTACTTGTCTTAATACATACAGTGTGTTGTCAAATAACGAACCATCTCGTAATAGCAGTGGAAGAGAAGCGAAAGATTTGGATTTTAGCCAAACCTTGGGAACTCATCTCCTCAATAGCTTCTGTCTACGCCATGTTGTCGTAAGGTAGAAAGTCGTTTTCTATAAATCGTTATTGAATCTACCCGTCTGCTTTACGAATAACTCCACATTAACTTTAATTAATGTTAACCCTATAAGAGTATGATACCAGAAAATGAAAGAGCATGTCTTCCGTCCGGTTACAGTCCAGGCAAGCCGCATTGTCCTCCCATTCCATAAAAGATAGACGTCTGTTGAAAGATATCAGCCAAAAGGTTGATGTCTTTCCGGTTCCTACTAATACGTTGATCTTGCAGTATTTTACCTTACAAATCATTTGTTTGGCTTGTCTGTAGCTTGGTCAATACAATAAAATATATCCTCTTCAAAGCAGATATGGACCCAGCCGTTAAGGTCAGAGATAGTTTGTGTCTAGTTATTCTTAAATATAGTTCAGGTCCATTATATCGAAACAACGGGTGCAATTTAATAAATTAGTTAAGACCTGGAACTCCCTTAAGTTATGAAAAACATTATTTAATACAATTCTATTTTATGTTTTTAATGTATACCTAAGGCGTTCAACAATTCTTTTGAATATAGACAAAATAATCATTGATTTTAGCTTTACTGAACTTTGAATCAGAAAGAGTAATCCTTTAAACAATGAGTCTGTCTTTTGGCACTGTTTAAAAAGGATTGAATATCTTTGAATGATGTTGTACGGGGCTTAACAAGACCAACTTCCCAGTTGTAATTGAAAATGGCTTTCGGACAGTTTTATAAAAATAATGCTCTCACGAATACAAGGTTACATTTTATGTTTTTCCCATTAATAGAGGGTTTACAGAGGTTTTCCCATTTATAGAGGTTTAAATTCTAGTTAACCATCGCGTTTAATTTACAAATCCTGCGGAAAATAGTATTTGTTGAAACGCTGGAAAATATCAATTGAAAATAATAATCCTTAATTGGTCTCCACCTATTTCTCAAACTATATAAGGTTCTTTAACAGGTGGCGAAATGTTTGCTTCACTTACTATACAAAAAGCACCTTAACAGTAATTTATGGAAATTTAGGGTATATTAGCTACTTGAAAAGTTTAAAACTTTAATTGCCATTTCCAAATCCATTACTGACATCTAAAAGTGAAATGTTAAAATGTCAGTATAATTTAAACTAAAAGTTCTTTAGTTTTATTACTCGGAAAAGCGTTCATATAATTTTATCCATTATTTCAAGCACGATTTTATGTATATAGAAACATAGTAAAGAAAATATGACGGTCGATAAATATTTTATATCACTTTGTAAATGAGTATTTACATTTAACCTCTTGGCTATACCAAACATAGATAGATAAACGTCTAATGTACTCTTTTAACATACATAAATGTAATATGTATATAGATTATACAGAATGGTCTTCTTTATGGTCTGCAGAATGTGGGGAGGTTTAGAGCAAAGTGAAGATTTAGATCTGAAATTTTACTATAATAATCCTTTTCCAAAAAAATAACAATAGTAGGTACATTGTATTGAATGTGCCCCAAAAAAAAAAGCCGATTAATCATGCGATATCAAAATTTGCGATACGCTTTCGATCATGTGGAGTCCATGGGCTGACTTCATAAATAGTAAATACACAAAAATTCATTTCTGTGTAAAGTTTAAAACTTCTTAGAAGTTTCTTGGTAAAACTTGTATTCAAAATTTTGAGAGATCTCGCGTTCAGTTTTTGAGTAAAATTTTCAAAAATTTGATTTTTATAACCAGTATATGTAAACAGGGTATATTAAGTTTAGTCCCGACTTTGTAACGCTTGAAAATATTAAATATAAATGTCCGTTCGTCTGTCTGTCTGTCTGTCTATCTATGGACGCGATAACTCAAGAACGAAAAGCATTATCTCTTTGTTGAAATTTGTTATGTGTGTGTTCTAGACCAAAAAAGTAAGGTCAAGTTCGTTAAATCGGACCATGTTGGGGTAAAATTGGCAAAACTGTCTAACTTTGAAACCGTAAGAGATATAAAAAAAATTTAAAAACAAAAAATTTTCTTTTTAAAATAAACAACTTTTGTTTGATAAATTTTTCCATAAACTCAGCATATACTGGGAATTCGAACAATTAACTAAACAATTAATCAATTACTTGTTTTTTATGAAATTAACTGCTGAAGATAAAAATTTAAAAAATTAAAATTTGACATTACATTAAAAACTGTTTTCTATTTTGAAATAGTTATTCGTACTTCAACCACATTTGACCAAAGCCGAAAAATTATTTTTTACTATATGGCAATTTGAAATATTAATTTATGCTGTATTTTTATCGATGTTTGTTTTAAAAATATTTAAGGGCTTTAATTGAATTTTTGTTGTTGCGAAAACTGAATAGATACAAAGGTTGAACATTTTTAAATAGATCTATCCATTGTTAGAATGTTTTCCTTTCGGTTATATTATACCAACGGTCGTGGGTCGTGGGTTCCCATTCATATCCTAGATTAGTATGATTTTTCATATGAAGCATTTTATGTCAAAGAATATTATAAATAATGGAAATATTTTTATTTAAATTTAGTTATGCTAATAATTATTTTTCGCAAACTTTGTCAAATAGACTAATAGAGTACAAATTAGAATGCCGATTTTGAGACATATGACACATATGAGACAGCCAACTTCCAAGCTACATAATGTAGGAAACAAGTATTGCTGTAGAATGTAGATACATTTACTATACGTGCTTATGGTAGTACCATGTAGTAGAGTGTAGACAACGTATATATAATTTTCTGGAATATCCGATTGGCGGTGTCTGTTATCCTATTATGTCTCAGAAACATATCTCAAGTCTTAGTTAGTTATCAATTTGCAGATAGTATTCTCAAAGGGGTTAGTCATTTACAGACCAAAAAGATGCAACCAAATGTGAGGAATTATTTACTTGTAAAAAGTATAAACATCTATTTTTTGTCTTTGAAAAAATTAATTCAATTTCTGTGAAATCAAATTTTAAAAAGGTTGCTGCTACATATTATATATATATATATATATATATATATATATATATATATATGTAGCAGCAACCTTTTTAAAATTTGATTTCAACAGAAATTAAATTAATTTTTTCAAAGACAAAAAATAGATGTTTATACTAATTCCTCACATTTGGTTGCATCTTTTTGGTCTGTATATATATATATATATATATATATATATATATATATATATATATATATATATATATATATATATATATATATATATATATATATATATATATATATAATATGTAGCAGCAACCTTTTTAAAATTTGATTTCAACAGAAATTGAATTAATTTTTTCAAAGACAAAAAATAGATGTTTATACTTTTTACAAAAAAAAAAAATCAAAAGGTTGTTTTTTTCACAACAAGAATACATAGAAAATTTGAACAAAAAAAAAGGGCACTGTTGTTTGTTTAACGGGTTTGCCGTCTTAGTAGTAACATATTTACCTGTATCTTATAATATTCATTCTACTACGTACGGTGGTATATTTTAAAATATTGATTTTTTTTACCCCACAATATCGCATCATCATAAAATATATGTGTTTGTTTGAATTTGTTGTTGTACTTTCTGTTTGTTTCACAGTAAGTACATCTACTTTGGACCACAAAAGTTGATGTCATTTTTCTAATATTATAATTGATTTGTTCCTTATTGATTCGGTTCTCGAAAAAATGCTTCGCATAAAAGTTGTTCATTTTAAGTATAGTAACAACTTTAAGTCGAGAATTTTTTTCGTAAACCGAATGACTAAGGCACAAATTAACTATAAACTTTAAATAAATTACATCAACTTTTGTGGCCAAATGTACCTTTACATGCAGATATATTTTACTTCTATGTACAAACAGAAAACTTTATTGAAAAAGATAGATAGATTGTAACGGCTGCCCTGTACTGCTACACTTTGACCATAAGGTCCATTTTGATTCTTAAGGATGTGAGAATGTGAGTGGAGTGGCAGGAGTGGTAGGAAGTGCGGCTGCAACCGACTCCTATAGGAACTATGCTGACATTCATCTGGAGTTCTTGAAGGAAAGTGCAGAAAGCCTTCACAAGCATAGCCGGTTACTTCGTCTTGTCCATACGCCGACTGTTTAGTCAACTAAGCGCCCCCCTTTTTTCTTAATAATTGACAAACTGCCGATGTCGGGATTCGAACCCATAACATCACAGTTCTAAGTAGTTCTATAACGTCTCAGACATAACGCCGTCGATTGCTCGGCCCCTTAGACGGTGACTTGTTGAAGAAACTTTATACTTCTGCGTCCTAATTTTCTATCTGTTTTTCAAGTATGCGAAACTGTTTATTTTGGATCTTTATGGATAAGAACATAATACGAGTTGAGTGAATGTCTCCTCCTCTGAGAAACTACAGTGAAACCATTCCAATATAAACTAGAAAAATCTTATTTTTAATATGCACAAGTATTATATTAATAAATTTAGATAGGACGGCACTAATACAATAACTCAAATTGACGTGTTCAAGCTGATACTTTTTCTAGCGAAAAATCAGAAGTGTTTTAAATGATTTTGCAGTGCACTGATGTCTGATTTATTACTAACTAGTGCACCAACCTCGAGTTTTAATAATAATAATAATAAAGCCCTGTGGCACTCTTTATAGAGCAGGGGCCTCCCTCTGTGAAGAGGGGTATTGATTTGGATCATCTAAGTTTGATCCTGATTTCCTTTGGCTTGTTTCCCCATATTTTCATGAAATATTCCATTCCTAGATCTTTTCCACCATTTCTCTCCATTTGGTCCTGTTCTTTGCATCTCTTGTCCAAAGACTACCACATATCTTCCTTATTTCGTCTGCCCACCTTTTCTTTTGCCTTCCTCGGTTTCTTTTCCTGTCTGAGGGTGTCCACTCTGTAAGTTTTTTACTCCACTTACTTTCATCTGTTCTTAGTTTTAACCATAGAGGAATGTATTTATAACTGAGATAATTTTACAAGTAACAAACTGTGAATATAGCGTTTTGGACATCTTCTTCTTAAAGTTGATACAATTATTTTTCTTTTTTTTAAATATTTATCTTGATTTAAATTTGTTAAAAATGACATACAGTTTCGTCCATTGGTCTGTACATATACATATGTACGAATGTTTGTATGATGTTACAAGTTTCAAATCAGCATCGATTTTGATAATTCTTTTTTTATCGATTTTTTATCTTTCTGAATAGAACCCTATTGATTTGCATAATGATTCGTCGCATATATTAATTTTTATAATTAATTTTGTTTAAAACCCATCGCATTACTGAAATTTATGATGATGAGGAATCGCTGGAAAGAAGTTTGGTATATATTTGGAATTAGTTTTACCCGCTATTGAAATTTTGAAAACAAATTAATCATGAAGACGAATTGAAGACCTTAAACTTTAAGAGACTTTTTTATACATGCTATATCTTTGAGAGGATGAAAATAGGAAGTAGAATACATGTGCATATGGATATAGTGTGAATGTTTGCAACACAATTTTTTTATTTGTTACAACATAATCTAATGTTATGAAATGGGGAGAAAAACAATTTTTTTACATTGAATTTGACCTACAAATATACTTAAAATTTAATGCTGTTTTCATATAAAAAAATTTATGTATGTACTCTTATCGATTTTTCATTCTTATTCACTATGGGGATTATTATACGTAATGAATTTGTTGTTTCATTACACCCAGTATATGCAAATATACAAGGTATATTAAGTTTGATCACGACTTTGCAACTCTTAAAAATATATTGATCACAGGCATGAATGTTTGGCATATGTGTTCATAAAATGGCCTTATTCGGCCATTTCCGTCCGTCTGCCTGCCTGCCTGTCAGTCTTCCGTCTGTGGCCACGATAACTCAAGAACGGAAAGAGATAACGAGCTGAAATTTTTGTGTTTGTTCTAGAGCAAAAAAGTAAGATCAAGTTAATGGGCAAAATCGGACCATGCTTGGGAAAAATAGGCAAAACTGCGTATTTTTGAATCCGTAAGAGATAGAACAAAAATTTAATTACTTATCGAACAAAAATTATTATTTGTTGTATTGAAAAAAAAACTCGATAGAATTAAAACAAAAAACCAGGACAGTAAAGATAAATATTTCTTAAATAAATTTTTTTTTAAATCTCGTTTTACAATTTTGTTTTCGAAATATAATAATATAGAATTTTGTTCTCTTTCAAAATTACATTAATTTGTATATAAATCAATCTATGTGAGTATATATGTGTATATGTATTTGTTCTATAATAAATGTTCTGTTTATATAAGTCAATGCTGGAATTACCTTAACATTAAACATTCCAGATAATTATGTAATATAATATCAATTATAAACAGTATCTTTGGTTTTGAAAACTATTAAATATTGATAAAGGATTGTTTTTTTTCCATTTGGGATTTCAAATTTCTTATATGGTATATATATATATATATATATATATATATATATATATATATATATATATATATATATATATATATATATATATATATATATATATATATATATATATATATATATATGCAATAGATTATAATATTTTAGTATTCTTTTCTACGAAAAAAGAACTATAACCTAACCTTTTACGTTTGAGCTACCGTGTCTGTCTGCATACCATACATGCAGAGCATACACTGGGGTATTATGAAAATTGACTTTCATATAAAAATATTTCTTGTATTGTATGGTAGATATTTTTATATAAACCATATTTTGACAAAATGGAAACCCGACTTCAAAAATCAAATATTCTATAACAAAAAATGCACTAAAAAGTAAAAAAATAGTTGCATATTCTTGTGCCAATTTTAGTACACCTAAGAAAAAATTTTTAAATATATATGTACAATTATTGTTATTTTTGGAGGCGGTGTCAGCATAGAGAAATCCACATAACTTTTGGACACCGCCTCCAAAAATAATAATAATTGTACATATATATTTAAAAATTTTTGCTTAGGTAAACTAAAATTGGCACAAGAATATGCAATTATTTTTTTACTTTTTAGTGCATTTTTTGTTATAGAGTATTTGATTTTTGAAGTCGGGTTTCCATTTTGTCAAAATATGGTTTATTTCTCGCTTTTTAGTGACTTTCTTGAAGTTCTATAACTGATTTTATTTGTCTAAATATGGGTAGACCTACTAAACGACCTACTAATTTTTAGTGCATTTTTTTAGAACACATTTTTTTTTACCCGTTTTTTTTTTTTTTTTTAATTTTTAGTGCATTTTTTTACAACAGATTTTCAGTTTTTTTACATGCATTTTTTTTTGTATAAAATTTATTTTTTGGGGTCGGTTTTTTTTTGTAAAAAATTTTTTGAAGTCGGCTTTTAAAAAAATTTTCTTATTTTCCCATTATGAATGAGTATACCCTTTCAAAAAAAAAAAAAAAAATCGCAGAAATCGGTTATCACATATAAAATGAGGATTTTCCTCGATTTCCCGGAGATTCCCTCATCAGAATGCGATTTGGTGCCAATAGGACCAATGGGAAACCAAACCCCTTAAAACAAAAAAAATTCAAAATCGGTTCATAAATGACGGAGTTCTGCGGTAACACATAAAAATTAAAAAAATACAGATGAATTCAGAACCATCCTCCTTTTTGAAGTCGGGTTAATAAAAGCAAAATACTATGTACACATACGTACGAGTATATGATGATACAATTTTTAATGCTTTTAAATAATCAAGGGAATTATACATATATTCGTATCTATATTTATCTTTTTTGTAGCGTGACTCTCTTCTGATCTATGAACAAAACGAAATGAGTCTTGAAACTCATTCGAAAAATGTTTCGAATGTGTTAACTTTTCATAATTTTTCCCAACAAATTTCGTAGTGAGTTAAACCGGTATCATAAAAAATCTTAAAAAATGTAAACAAGTTGAAGTTTGCATAGTCATAGAAAATAGAAAATTCGCATAAAGATTATTAAAATAATCAAAGAGAACTCTAGGTTTGTTTTTTTTTTGAAATTATATTTCAAATTTTGCCCCTATTCCTAGAACATTTGTTTGTATTTTATAAATACGTATTTCGACTACAATGTAGTCATCATCAGTATGAATTAGCTAATCGTAACTATCTCTGGGATATGGATTCATATAGATATGTTGCTTGTTGCTAATTTGGTGCCTGTGTCACGAAAATTCGCACTCTGTAAATATTGTCATTATTAACTATTTCAATTCACGTATAATGAACTTCACCATCAACCAGAAACACTTTTC
Organism: Nineta flava; assembly: GCA_963920215.1. Classification (NCBI taxonomy): domain Eukaryota; kingdom Metazoa; phylum Arthropoda; class Insecta; order Neuroptera; family Chrysopidae; genus Nineta; species Nineta flava. Next base: position 50,802,896 of record OY986044.1, read on the forward strand.
CAAGAGGTAGATTGTAAAGGCTGCCCTGGACGGGCTACACTTCGACCATAAGGTCCATTGTGATGCCTTAGGATGTGAGAATTTGAGTGGAGTGGAAAGAATTTGTGAGTAGACTAGGAATTGGTAGGATATGCGGCTGCAGCCGACTATGATAGGAACTACGCCGATATTCATGCCGAGTTCGAAACTGCAGAAAACCTTCTCAAGCATAGCCGGTTACTTCGTTCTTGTCCATACGCCGACAGTTTAGTCAATCAACCGCCCCCTTTTTATTTTTGCCTTAATGATTGACAAACTGCCGATGTCGGGATTCGAACCTATAACCTCCCAGTTTCCAAGTACTGCATACTGCGCAGACATGACGCCTTAGATCCCTCGGCTACTTGACTGGTAACACTTTTCCTATGTGGGTATATCTAATTAAGATTCAACTTGATAAGAATATGACTATCACATGTTTTTCTGAATGGTACTTGAAGTAAAGGATATTTATAGATGCAAAAAATCTCCATATACACATATTTGAAGTGTCTTATATTATTAAATTATGTATTCAATAAAATATTTTATTATTAATATATTCATGAAACATGAGTTCATGAATAAGCATTGAGTATTAAGCTTGAATAAGCATTGAGTATTAAGAAGAAAAAAGAGCGGTTAATTGACTAAACTGTCGGCGTATGGACAAGAACGATGTAACCGGCTATGCTTGAGACAATTTTCTGCAGTTTCCTTCACGAACTCCAAATAAATATCAGCAGAGTTCCTATCATAGTCGGGTGCAGCCGCCTATCCTACCAATTTCTAGTCAAAAATTCCTTCCATTCCACTACAATCTAATCTATCTATCTACTATCATGCATAAAGTAATCGTAAACAATTTGTTAGCCACCTAACATATACCGAATATAAAAGAAAATATTAGAAGAGAATAAAACCGAAAAAATCTACTAAAAACAAACAAAATAATATTTTTATTTAATACTCAAATAAGTAGAATACTCTTTTGGAATGTAACCAGCTACTCTCATTTCATTGGGAATCGTAGTTCAAACGTTGCTTCAATTTTTACGCCGACTTAAAACAGTAAGCGCTCGATATAAATAACTGGTGTGAGTAGCCAGCTGTAAATAAAGGTTACATAACAGGTTAATACGAGATGTATCATTATTAACAAACAAACAAAACAATAAATTTTGTAAAAAAAAACCAAATTCGACCTCAAAGCCTCTTGAACCAAATATTTCAAGGAATAGTCTACAATTGAGGAAGGACTATGCATTTAATCGGAATAGAATTATAGGTTCCGTAAAGTTGCGAAAAACCGATCAAGCTCTAAAGTTTGATTTCCGATTTCATTCATATGTTTAATTTTGCAAATTCTAGTGACAAATATTAAGTATGGAATGAGTGCTTTACTGCTTTTTTTTCCAAATATTTTGATGGCAGACACGTGATGGTAATGAAATCTATGCTATAAAATTGTTCTTGCTTTAAAACCAGTTGTTTGGTTAATAAGGTTTTTTTCTGCAGTTTTTACAGGAAAACTATTTTGAACAAATTTCCTGTTGTATCGTCTGATAACATATCCCAATCAAATTTATTTCAAAATACATCGATTCGGAATAAAATAAAGTTAAAAACTACGTGTAGAATTTTTCTCTTTATAATTTAAACCTTAAATTAAAGTACATGTTATTGATTCTAATCTGACTCCTTTCTCCAATAAGTACGATGTGGGGACCAATTTTAATACCAAATAAAAAATGTGTTTTTTATTTAATTTATTTTAAATCTGTATCAAAATATGTTTGACACGCTGTATTTAAATAAAGAATAGATGAATAACGAAACTCTTTTTGTTTTGAAGGTAGTCCGGCCGTTCATTGAGTAACTAAAGGTCATTAGCAGCAAAATAAAACTTTATAAATATTTACTATATACATATTTATATTTTAAATTCCTTAAACTTTGAAAATATTAATGCACCATAAATATATAATAAAAAGTTATTAAAACGTATAATTGCATTATATGTACATCGATTTGTTCAGTAGAGTTATACATACCATGCGCAAAGCACTCGGAAAAACCCAAAAATAGTCGAACCAAACCGGCAAACACAAAAATATAAATTACAAAAGTTAATGCTCCAATTATTAGTGAGTAATACTGTTAAGTTCACCGTCAAATGTCATTATTATCTTCTGTTAAGTTACTGTCTTAATTGTTGAGTTTCATAATTCTTTAAATTTTCGTTTGGTAAAAAGTGTTTTTTTTTTCACCATTATCAATGAAAATGTTCTTAGTATTGATTACTATAAAATAAGTATTCATTTAACCGTAAATTTATCCGTGGCCGGATTACCTTATTAACAACAAAAATTTCATTTGAGTGTGACCGCCCATACTAATTATTCCGAATTATTCTTTTTATAATTATTTATCGCTGAAAACAAAATATTTCATCTTTATCCCTACCATTTTCTAACAATGGTAACTAACGTTTTTAATTTCTCATTTTGATACAATTGTTTCGAGAGTGGTGTGGTACAAAATAATTTACCCGTAAGTGTTTGTACTTCATTAATTTTCATTCATATTCAGTGAAAAGTCAACTTGAACACAGTGGCTGGCAAATGAATAGTAAAAATTGTATTTTAAAATTAAATATCTCTGTAATATAAAAAATTAATTTGTATAATTTATTACGTTAAATGAATATAAATTATCCGATTCTAACGCTCGTTTTTCCTAACGTTTTATATGAATGTATTATTAAATATGTGGAGTTTTTTTGCAATAGGTTTGAAGACTTTTTTAAATAAGACGACTTTTTTTTAAGTATTACCGCAATGAGAATTTCAAGTTGAGACAAGATAATATTGTCGAAAATGAAAGAATCACATTGTAGAGTGTCGAGAAAAACATGCCGAAAATCGAAACGAGAAATAAAATAATTTTAAAATAAAAGAATGAAATTTCATATTTATTTGATTATTGTAAATATTTTCCTAATGGAATTTTCCTAGCAATTTTCAGGCTTAATTCTTATTTAAAGCATTCAAAACTTGCTGCCCAATTATTTTCTATCACACAAAAATATGTGTCGATAGAGTCTGAAATATAAATAAAAGGGTATAGAAATATGATTTTTAAACGAATAGGGAATATGCATGAAAATTTTTTTTCACATTTATTTTCAGAATATGAAAATACTGTTAATACTGTAATAATATTTAAAAACGAAATGAAAATCCGACAAATATCAAGGAAGCTATAAGCTTTTAAAGATTATTATCTGTCTCTTTCTTGCAAAAATACTAAAAACGGAGTTTTACGTGTATTTTAAATGGTGAAAGAGTAATATGACGTCACATAACATATCAAGAGGGCTATCACCCTCTTTGTCTAATCGGGAATTTCAATCATTCATATCTCGCTTATTTTTAAAGTTATTTAAAAAGTAATTTTACCTTGACATTTGTCAAGTAAACATGCTTCAATTCAAGTGAAAAAAAATTTTCATGCATATTCCCTATTAAGAAACAAGTGAAAATAACAACTAACTGAGTTAATTCTTGAAATACCCGGTATATACTGAGTTATACAAAAATAATATATACTTATATTATTCTATTAGCTTAAAATACAAATAGCGATGCTCATTTCTTATTCTCGAATCTGTAAAGATATTGTTTTTCCAAAACGATCGTATTGTATGTTTCCCTATGAGAGCGTAAACATGTTTTTCTTCTTTCTTTACATAGAAGGGCAAACAAAAATGAACAACCAACATTCCAGGCCAGGCGTGAAACATTGAATGTTCTGTAGTCTCGCACCAACGCTATAAATGGCGAGCTCTTATAATTTAACAGAAGCAAATAGACAATAGGGGGAAAGAGTTCTAATCAATTGGATGCACGTTAAACTTCAATTCTTCACTTTGTAAGACAGCAGCTGACACCATACTATAAAGCTTGCTTTAAATAATGGCAGCAGCATGTTATAAAAGAAATGTCAGCATCTCAATTTACTCTTCGTTGTTCTGCCTTTTGTCTGAATGAACAAAACAGCAAAGCTACGAAATACTAGGACAACATTCGTCCATTCATTCCCTTGATACCCTACTTTATTAAGCAAAGTCGCGAATGTTTTGCAACCTGAATCTTTTACTTTGAGGATGAATAATTGCCAAAGCATGGCCCTCATTTATCAGATATTTTGTTTCACACATTACCTCTTTATCCTTACTTTCTAATAAAGAAAAAGTATTAATAAAAAAAATTAATAATAATATTTAAGCTCATTTTAGGACACCTTTTAATATTTCTCGTATCACGGTGTCCTAAACGATGTTGTTTATACAGAAGTGGTAATAAATTGAAAAGAAGCAAAAGAAAAAATTTTGCTCATCTTATGGAAGTACAAATAATATTTATTGTATTTTAACCCTTAAAAAAATAAAACTCCCCTGTGCCCTACAAAAAGACTGGTTTAGAGAACAGAACACATTCGATTTATACCTCTCTTACATCGAAGAAGGGTGTTGTATAACTATATATATTTTCTACCTACGTGTTCAACTATACCTTCGTAGTATACTATTTCTGTATTTAGTAAAACGTATCGAATTCGTCCGATTTGAACCGACTGAATAACGATGATGCATGCAGTTATACCGTGTATATATGTATATATATATATATATATATATATATATATATATATATATATATATATACATATATATATATATATATATATATATATATATATATATATGTATATATATATATATATATATATATATATATACCGTCTGTTTTGGACAGCTTTTCCAACAGGGAATCAATAAAGAAGTAATCTGTAGTTAGTAGTGTGTGTGTGTGTGCTTATGTAATGAATAATAATAGCATAAATTAAGTGGGCATCCCTAAATCCTCACTCTTAAATGACATCAAACCATAACACAAGCAGTCCAGATGTTTGTAAGTATGTGTATGGATGTATGGTTTTATAGTAAATATTTTATATATTTATTTAACATTGATTCCCTATTAGAAATGTATTTGAAAACAGACTGTATATATATACTATTCTAAACAATTTTTCATCACAGTGATTTCCTGGCTTGGTTCCTACAAATAAAATTAAATATCCGATTCCTTTGGGTTTGTAGTAGTAGTCATGGTAGCTGTAAAATGAAGATTGTTTCTTTATTATGCTTATTTAGTCGTTCGTACAGTTGAATTTTTTTCATTTTTTACTTTCTTCCCCTTTTTTTTTTATTTCGATGTTTTTCTTTATTGTAAATTATTTCCAGTATTTTTTTTTCTTTCCGAGTATTTTATTGTGTTATATTGACGCGAATAGGTACACACTGCTTACCGGTCTTTGTGTCGTTTTCTCACATCTTCTATTGTTGTTCTTTAAATTACACAATGACGTCACTAGAGTATTGTTATTTTAGGTTTATTTATTATAGAACCCAGTTGGATGTTGGCGTGGTGAACACTACTGACTTCTCTGGTGATAATAATTAAACCTTTAAGAAGATTATTAAACCTATATATATAGTTTTTAGAAGAGAGGTCAAGTGTCAAGTTTCATGGCTATCATGTGTCACTTCTAGGAAGTGACACCACCGAATTGGATGATCAATTGAATTAATCGGCTGATTTTTCTTCTCCGACCTTGAATGGAATAAATTTTCAAAGATTTAACAGATTTATAGTAGAGACGTTGGCAGAATATTCCTCTCTAAAAGTATGACAATTTGTTAGAATATATCTTTATCTACTTTGGATCATTTTTTGAATTTGTAGCTGATTAATAGGAAATGACGCTGCTTCCATAAGAAGTGACGCTGGTTGTGTTCTACCATGATAAATGTAGAATCTCTTTGGTTTTAGATACAATATATAATTTTTCTATTGCTGTTTTTCACTACTATATCATTTTATTTGACTTTTATGCCTTAATAGACGTGTTGACTCTATTCAATATTATTTTAATAAATTATTTAAAAAGAAGTATAACTTCTTACTCGCGTACACACACATTTTTTATTATTTTATTGAATAAAGCTTTTAACTTACAAATTGTAAATTACTGAGCTATACATTCTATATAAATACAATTTTAATATTTTGATCACATTTCGAATTAGATTTAACAATGTAAGAAATCTATCACAACAATAAAATAGTTGTTGTTTTCTTTTACAGGTAAATTTCTTTCAAAAGGCTGTGAATTTACAAGAAAAGCTGACAAAATCGTATTAAAATCGTACACATCGCCATCAATTTAAGCGTTTTTTTCTTCAAAATTGTATATCTGACTTGTGTGTTATTCATTCGGTTTTCGAAAAAATGCTTCGGATAAAACTTCTTCATTATAAATAGACTAAAAACTTTTATTCGAAACATTTCCTCAAAAACCGATTGTTTGTAGCACAAATCAATTATAAAAAAGAACGCTACTTTTATCGCCCATATAGTACCCTATTAAGTAAGTATACGCGTACCATTTTGCTTACTCGTAGCGTTGTAAATATCTATTGTACCTATACGACGCTGAAAATTAAAAACGAACGAAAATCGAAGAACAACATACAGATAAAGCTTAGCTTTATGCGTGTAGACACCAGTTTGTTTCACACACAAATAACATGTCGAATCGAATTCTTGAAGAGGTGATGCTTTTATTTTAGGGTATACCAAATTCGTATCGGAATATTGGCATTTTAAATTTAGGTTTTACGTTTATTTAATTTATTCTGAACTCTCCACATTTCAATGAAAAAGTAATCACTAATTATCAATATTTGCTACCGAGTATGAAACCATATACGAGTATTTAATCATAAATGAAATAAATTAATTTACTACAAACATCTTGTGGGTTTTTTCTTTTGAACTTCCATATACAGACTATATAATGTATATGCAAGTTTTATTTTGGACCTACAAAATCGATTTTGAGTTTTCGCCGTATCTTTACGTTTTGCTATATCCAGAGGTCAAAAATACTAATGGGAAAATAATTGATGTTTCTGATTGGGTTTAAATTCACTTTATAAGGTAAATTGGACCAAAAATCTCTAAAATTATATTAATTTGTGGTCTAAAATCGTTTAAAAAGGGATAACATTTGATTCCAGAAATTTATGGCCACATCAAATTTAAAATATTGATTTATATAGAAAAATTTGATGGTATTATTATCATTTTCGTTAATCGAAGCTTTTCCGAATTCAGTGATTCTGGAATCACAACACTCACTGATATTTCCAGTTTTCATGGTTATTCGTCATCCTGTTTTACAGGATTCACAGCCCGATATATTACGCCACATTTTTTTTTTTTTAGTGCGTTAATTGCTAATAAACCCTGTATTTTAGTTTTATATGACATTATTCATTTAAGGACAATAATGTGCTAAATATAGTACATTCATACAAATTAATTATTTTAAGGAAAGTTCATTATTTTAATAAACATTCTTGTTTCAGAGTTATTTATTAACACTGTCTAATTTATATTTTCTCATGAGTAGGCTTCATGTTAAAAATTTGATTTTTAATTGTTAATAAGATTTTCAAATGTTCGATAAGAGATTTTGAATTTTTTCTTAAAACGTCACAGTACTATACCTATAATGATAAATATAGGTATAGTCTATATATCTATATAGTCAATATATCTATATAGGCTATATATAGTTATAGGCGTTATATCTACTTGGAACTGGGAGGTTATGGGTTCAAATCCCGATATCGGCAGTTTGTCAATTATTAAGAAAGAAAAAAGGGGCGTTTAACTGGCTATACTGTCGTATGGACAAGAACAAAGTAACCGGCTAGTATCCTTCACGAACTCCAGAATATCGTCATAGTTCCTATCAGAGTCGGCTGCAGCCGCACATCCTACCAATTCCTAGTCTACACACAAAAATTCCTTCCACTCCACTGACATCCTCACATCCTTAGGCATCACAATGGACTTTATGGTCGAAGGGTAGCCCGTCCAGGGCAGTCGCTACAATCTATCAACAATCTATACAACTTCGGAAGGAAGTCACAATAGGACACCATGAGGCGAAGAGAAGGTACAGTCCAGCCACATCATCTTTAACTGCGAATCTCTCAGTTACAGCAGATGCCAGATACTCGGTGCAATTCACCCCGAATATATGAACCTTCCGTAAAAACTGATAAGCAAGCTCCTGGCTATTTCCAAGAGTGGAGACGCGAATCTTTTCAGTCTGAAGTAGAAGGGGGAGCACAATGGGCCATAAGGTAGAAAGAAGTGCAATTAATATTGATATGGAAAAAGCTTATAAAAACGTGTTAATATATAGAGGTTGTGTGACGCCCCTCACAACCGACTTTTTGTCGGAAAGGTTCTATTATTTTATTCAGTCGACTCCTAAAAATTATTAAGTTATTTTGACACGCAATTTATATGTTCATGTTTGTAGGTATTGTATTGGTGGGTAACCAACGCGAACAATCAAATTTTTTGGTGAAATATGAATATTTTAATAGATATTTATTTTCTATTCCATATGGAATATATAATTTTATTGTTTCTAACAACAGCTCACCAAGTAAGTGTTTATAAGTTATTTAAATTTTATACGCACGTGATAATATTATGTCTAATTTTGTTTATATGAAAATTTAATTTATTTTTTTATTTTTAGTACGGTAAAATGATGATTTTGCTGAAAATTTTGGGAAGAACGCTTTTTAGCGAATTTCCGCCAAAGGAAATGCATCTGTTATTTTTGTACCGATGATGGAATTTCGTAAACATTTCTTACGAAAATAACACATTAACGTAAAATTATATCAACATGATTTGCTACAACTTTACCCTTCATACATTTTTCGATTGTTCTAACATTAAGAGAGATATTTTTTATTTTGTGTTTTCTTTCCTCTACGGTTACCGAGTTAACTCAAAGAAACTAATTCACTCTTAATTTCAAGATGGCGGTTTTACATTCGATCCCCCTACGAAATAAAAAACAAAATAGCGTTCTACACAAAATTCTCGCCGCCTTTTTCAAAGCACCATTTGACTATACTATTAGTTTAGTATTAGTTGGTTGCGTATACAACGATATGATATCATAATATACATGGAAATATTAAAATATTCACACGGAACTGTTTAAATTTGTATTTATGTATGTTGTTATCATATAAACAGAATAAATTTTTACTTAAGGCCGCCTGGTCCTTTCATTTCCAAACCAATTGTTTAAATAAAAAAGTTAAAATACAATTTACAAATACGTTTTTTCATATCAATGTGTTCTAAATGCTTCCCTGTACCTATTACATTCGAAAAGGGAACATCTCTGGTATTTGTTCTACTGTCGACCTCATGGCGTGTACAGAAATAATTCCGAAAAGGTTACTACTCTAAGAGATGTGCCCTTTTCGAATTTATTTCTATACTCGTTATATACTGAGTTGAGTTATTTGTGTTCTAAACACTTGCCTGTACCTATTACGTTCGAAAAGGGAACATATCTCGTATTTGCTTTAATGTCGACGTCATGGCGTGTACAGAAATAATTTCGATAAGGGTACAACTCTAAGAGATGTGCCCTTTCCGAATTTATTTCTGTACACGCCATGACGTCAACATTAGAACAAATACCAGAGATGTTCCCTTTTCAAACATAATAGGTACAGGGAAGCATTTAGAACACAAATAACTCAGTATATAACGAGTAAACAAGCAATTAAATCAGTTATTTGTTATTTTCGCATGTAAATATAATTTTTAAATGGGAAAGTTTTTTTTATTTTCATTAAAACCTATTATTTAAGGGTATTATTGTAATACAAAAAAAAAACTCATTGTTATCAACTTATCAACATTAGACAGCTTTAGACAAGCTAACCGACAGCTGAATGTGATAGGACATAGCTAGTTAGTTCGTTTGAATGAAGATTACCAGAATAGACAGCCAAATACAATGGCCAAATAATATATATATATATATATATATATATATATATATATATATATATATATATATTTAATATTGTTATTATGATATAAATTCAATATATATATATATATATATATATATATATATATATATATATATATAATATATATATAATATATATATAATATATATATAATATATATATATATATAATATATATATATATATAATATATATATATATATATAATATATATAATATATATATATATATAATATATATATATATATATATATATATATATTACATTTTCCATTATAGATAGATTCAATACGTACAAAGAATATATTTCAATAATACTGAAGCATAATGAATATTAATTAATACATAATATTAAAATGTAATTTACATTTGAAATAAATTACAATGTTGATTTTGATTTGATTTGAACTTAATTTGATTGGTGGATAAAATTTTCTTCTTTATAGTAGGTGGTATACTATATTTGAACATTTACATATTATGTTATTTTATATCAGGATGTTAATTTTGTGGATACTCTTATGTAAGAAGAAATGAAAAATATTCGTTACGCAGGAACTGCATCTACTTAAAGAATTTCCTTAGTTTATATTATAACTCTCTAGCGGTCACAATTTTAGTCTGATCAAAATGAAATGTCGTATCTGATATGGTATTTGCAGTTATGTCAATTCAATTGTTGCATATCGAGTTAGAACTAAATAAATAATAAGCTCATAACTATAATGTTTTAAGTAATTGTAAACTAAATACTGGTAAATTAAAACCACATGTGATTGTTTATAACTAAAAATATTATTAGTTTCTGTATACAAAAGGTTTAAGTAGGAAAAAGGAGACTTAAACAAAGGAGGGATGAAGAAAACAGAAAATTTCCAATTTTTCTTTGTGTTTGCTCTTTTTTAATAAAAAAATTAACAGTATGGTATCAAAAAACTATGTCTATATATATATATATATATATATATATATATATATATATATATATCTTATTTCATTGCTCATTGCCTTTATTATACATAAATATAATATTTTGAAATCTATATTATCATTTTCGAAAATTGCTAATAGACGTTACAAATTCAATAAGTATCAAATATAGTATAAATGTGAAATGTAAACAGAATGCTTTATTTAAGTTGGTAAAACTATTATCCAAAAAAAAACATTGTTTAAGGTTTCACTCGTTACAGGCAAAACAAAAAGTATAAAATATAATATGATTAACCCTTAAATAACTAACCCACTTCACTGAAATGACGTATATGCCACAGTGTGACATTTTGACCCCAGCGTGAAAAAATGAGCAATACTTCAAGAGTTTTCAAAATTTCACTTTGAAAAATTTTGGAACACCTTTACAAGGATCCTTCAGTCATAACCATATCAGATTTTTCGGATTTCAGTTTATTTTAAATCAAGGAAAACAAACTTGAAAAAAAAATTTTATACTCAATCACCCGTCATTATTTTAATTTTAAGAAACAAATTTTTGACTCCAAAGACCACTTCAAGATAGACTTTAAAGAAGATATTTATTCTCAGTGATGATGAATGGTGAATTTTTCAAGGAAAAAATGACACGGGGTGAGATAGTGAGCGCGACTTTATTGCGCTCAAAATAAAACTAAAGAAATACGAATCAAATCGCCTACAAAATATTTGAAAAAAGAACGCCGCTTGTGTGGTTGATAGTATGGTCTAAGAGAGGCTAGTACTATTGAATAATGTTTTTTTCGAGAAACATAAATATTGCATTTTTTTAAATTTGATTAATATCAAATTATTGATCCTTGTTCCGAAATAATGACGAGAAACTAACCCTTGCAGTTGAAAATGAGATATAACCGTTTGAAAGAAAAACGTCACCGTGATATATAATAACTGAAATCGTATATTTACATATATGTCAACTATAATAAATCATTCCATACATTTAATGTTAATACATACTAGAAATTTGTTTAATTCAAAGATAGATATTTCGTTTTGATGGTCAATATTGTTCACTTCGATGGGTAGTTTTATGTGTGTTATAGTCAAAATTGATTAATACTTGGTAAATGTTATTAATAATGTTATTGAGGGTATAAATAATATCCCTTATTTATGCTTGTTGTCAAGCGCGGATCTAGACCCAACTAAATATAATTTATTTTTTAATTATAATTTTATTGAATGGTCATAATGAATTCTAGAGTTTTATAACGTAATTTATTACCACTGAAAAAAATGGCTATCGTTTAATCAATCTTTATCAACTCATGAGTAACAAATATTTTGCCATTGGTTATTGATAATCATTGTCGATTTGATATAATTTTAAGCAATTATTCGAATTATTAACAATTGATATCTTAAGCTCTTTATAAACTTTTGTTTTCATTATATTTATTTACTTTTTAAACTCAAATAATACTTTATTTCCAGTTGTAAAAATTGGCCATTCAAATATACTATTAGTTTAAAAAATCTAATTTTCTTTAATTCTACTTCTTAATTTGAAAGTTTTTCAAGAATAATAATACAAATTCTTTTCCCAATTTAATACTCTTTGCTAGTGTTTTAGCAATTGAAATAATACGAATTTCATAATCGAAAATAGATAAATTATTACAATTTTTGCAATTTTTTACTTATTCTAATTCCTTTTTTTTTTGTCTCTGAACCACCCCCGCTCCCAAACTTTAACTCTAGAATCGCGCCTGCTTGTTGGACGTTTAATTTGATTGGTTACGTTCACTCTGTTTAACTATGTAGTGATTAGAATATATGAATTAGCTTAGTTTCGAATAATTATTATTTAAAAACAATAACAAATGCTTATGCAAAATGTTAATACTTTTAACATTCCCATTGAAGAATGTTTAAGAATGTTTAAGAAACAATTCCCATTGATTTTTACAAGGTTAATGATAATCAATTAGTTTCCACTTATTATTATTCAAGTAAACAAATGTTTGAAATTTTCGTAAAAAATATTTGTATATCCGGTATATAAAATATATACAAGGATTTATTTAATTTAGTCCCGACTTTGAAATGATTGAAAATATTGATTGCAGAATAAAAAATTCCGCACGTCACGATAACTCAAAAACGAAAAGATATAACAAACTGAAATTTTGTGTCTTCAGGACATAAAAGTTATTTCTAATTCGTGGTTAGGCAAATCGTACCGCGCATCGGAAAACACTAATCTTCCACTACTGAGAAGTAAATAAAATAAATTAATTATCAATACTCGGATTATTTTAGTGGGCATGTAAACAAAACAAGATCTACTCACCACTAAATATCTTGCTGTTGTAAGTACTTACATACAAATAGGATATTAACTGAAACATGAAAATAAATAAATTATATATTTCAGCATTGTTATAAAGTCAATCATGTTTGTTTATTGTGTCTATCTGTCTGTAATGTATATTTGAACAGTTCAGTCATTCATTCCATTCATTCAACTAGTCAGTCAATTTTCAGTCAGTTACCATTTGTATAAATTTACTGAAGTAAAATAATAATTAATTATATTAAAATATATACTGCAGCACACTGAACAAAATGCCTTGTAATATCTTCATATTAATCTTCTTAAAGCTTTTATAGAAGGTACCTTCATCATCATTCACATCGTCTGTTTCTATTTCTATCGTATTGTAAGTACTTCTTGTATTTCAATCAAAAAAAAATTTATTATTAAAATGGATGTCGAAATAATTAATTCAGTTACATTCATTTCAAGTTTTTTTCTTTCTTGTTAATGTAATATAAATATTGAGTGATTATTTTATCATTCATTACTCAACGAGATTTATGTTATTGGCAGGGTGTGCTACGATAACGACATCTGACGACCACATTTAATTATGCTCTATAACCGTTCCAGAAAATAAATTTTTTAATAAAAAAAAGAAGCAATTTCTGATTGCTGAAAATATAAATGCACTACCACATCTGAACGGGGCTAATTGTATGGGCTAATTATGTACTGTGTTGAAAAAAAGTAAGTCGAAGTACAAGTCTTTTTCTAGACATTATTCTGAAAAAGATGACCAGGCCCTTAATAAGGCAAAACGTCTATAGCATGGACTTTTTGGCGTCTCCTTTGAAGTTTGACCTATCGAAATTTTATTGTATCGTCATTATTACATCGGTTTAAAAAAATTTTAATAATTGTTTACGAATTTATCCAACGTCCATAATAAGCATGATTAATAATACTAAAATTAAAGTAATTCAATACATCAACATAGCTGATTACATTTTCATCACCTTGAAATTAATACGTATGCGATTGAATAAATGTTTAAAAAAAACATAGCAAATGATTTACACAAAACAAATAATAATAAAAAAATAAATAAATAAATATTTGAATAAAATAATTGAATAAAAATAAAAACTACAATCAGCACACAATAATTTTCGCAATATTTACATGGATTGTGATGATTGGTGATTCATATTATTAAACATTTTTAAATTTATTTAATATTCTTTTTACATCAAATTGTTTATTCATAAACCGATCTAATACTGCGCTGATGTATTGAAAAATACTTGTATTGGTTGATATATATATTATCATCTATCAGATAAAAGTGTAATTTTTCATAGATACTTTGATGTAAAACATAGAAAAATATTGAATTGTCACATGTGACATTTATAAGGTTATATTTTGTCATTGTGATTAAAATTATAATTTTTTATATATTAAAAATGCTATTACAGTTAATTCGTAGTCAAAAAGGTCATTATTAGTTAGTTAATAATGGCTACGTCTACAATACATCTTTTGTATCCAAAGTTAATAGAGTTGTTTCATACCCCGAGTTGGTCGGGTTTGCGTGTTTTTGGGCCTCGCACCAAAAGGCGTTCTATATATTTGAGATATATAGTATGAAAAATTATTGAAATTAACTAAGCGAACTATTACAACCGAGTACTACAATCTTTCACTTCATCGGTCATACCCCGATTTGGTCGGGTTTGCAATGATAATATTTTTATCATTGTTATTAAATGAATAATTGGTTACTGGGCACCTCAAGTTGAATGCCAGTATATACTAAGTTGTATACCAATGATTGAATTGTTAACAATTCTGCGTATTCGAACTGTTAACAATTCGCTTTCCGAGGAACATTTAATCACAAATTATGAGAAAACTATTGATTATATGAAAAATATTTTCAAACAAAAGTTGTTTATTTTAAAATGAAGATGGTTTTTTGTTAACAAATTTTTTTCTATCTCCTACGGTTTCAAAGATGTAAATTTTTCCCTCTGGCGAGGGAAAACACGTTCCGATTATGCCCATTATCGAATTTGAGGTTACTTTTTTGCTCTAGAACACTCAAATAAAATTTCAGATCGTTATCTATTTTCAATCTCGCCCTCGCGTTATCTCATCCACAAACAGACTTGCATGCCTAAATGGCCGAATTAGGCCATTTTATGAACACCCATTCGAAGCATTTATGTCAAGGGTTAATATTTGCAAGCGTTACAAAAGTCGGGACTGAACTGAGTATACCTTGTGAATATACCTGAATATACATATACTGGGTTTTTTCTTCACTTTTTTCATTCACCCCACCATTCAAATGACTGAAGGTTAAACTTTGAAGAATTTATTTAAAAAAATGTTTTGCTTCTAAATTTTATAAAATTTTTTATCTTAAATGAATTACGTTTTAATATAAAAGCAAACAAATTAAAATTTATAAAAACGTTATTTATTTTTATTTGTTTCGAGCTTTTTAGTTGAATTTACAAAAATATTTCGCGTACTCGAAGGCCAGGAAGTATTACAGTTTAGTTTTACTATGTGCATCGCAGTTGGGCCTTCAACTACGAGAAATATTTTTGTAAATTTAATATTGTTTTGGGAGACTCTATTATACTGTTTTTAAATTTGTAAAATTTAAATCATCTACCATGATCATTTCAGTTTGTCAGAGTCAACACAATTGGCGGGCGGGTTGGTGATCAAAGTGGACGTGTGATTCTGCTGCCAATCTCTTGGATTTTGCTAGATGGTAGTGAATAGTATGAAACAAGGCTCTTCAAACTTGTTTCATGCTTTTTTCGTAATCGGGTTTTGGTTTTTTAAACTTATTTATCTCACTTGAGAAAATCAACTTTCAAAATATAATTGTTTTAAGACAAACTTTTCAATTATATTTGTTTGTATTATAAATATATAGATACTAACCGATTTATATCGAATACCAAACAAAGTTGATAATAAAAATTGATTTTAACAATCCACACAATTATTAAAAACTTCTCATCATTGTGGAAGCCAAAAGTACATAACATATTAAATATTTTTACGGTTATTAAATTTACAATCAAAATCCCTCACATATTATATTTTATCCGTTGTATTAAAGCTCTCAGAAAAACTTTTTAAGCGGGAGTATTTTACGTCCTTTAGTTTTCAAGTATTTTATATAGAATATATGATGTACAAAAAAGTTTTATCTTTTAAAACTCATAAACTATTTTTTAACCTTTTACTAGTGACGTGTTGTTTGTGGAACTTTATTGGTGACGTCACAGGCCACCGGTGCTCTTATCATGAATAATTTATCACAAAGCAGCCGCGAGCAAGACTTCTACAATCAGTTATTTGTAAAAATAGCAGATCATAAGAAATTATTAATATTAGAGGAAATAAATAAAACTTTTATTTAAATATGCAACCCGTATTACATTCATGTTGTTTTGTACAAAAACTGTAAAAACTAGTTAACTGAACTAAAAAACGATGATAATTTTGGTTTAACCTACTTCTATCTCTCAATTTTCAAGAGGTGGGCAGCAATTTTGAACTGTAAGTTAAAAAAAACGCATTTAAACAGAATACACGTATACATTGCTGAATTCGTGTTTCGATACCCTTTCTTTGACTGGCTAAGGGCATATTACAACTATGCCGAATTTCAATCGCTTGGCGAAGTGATAGGACATTCATTGAGATGATTCTATACGTTTTCTGTTTTTCAAAGTACGGAGCACTAAAAGTGGGAATTTTTTTTTTTGAGACATGTATACAGTATGTTGTATGTTGTTAACGAATAACATTTTTACTGTTAAAATCGACAAAATTAACATAAGATCAAAATTTACCCATAAAGTGACCTAAGTTTAAATTTTAATCAACTTAGAAAATTACAAAAATCTCTTATAACATTCATTATGACAAAACTGACAATGTGTAGATTTAGGATCAATTTTTACTTTCTGGCAGGACATACACTTCTGTTCATAAAAATTGAACTAATAAGTCACATTTTAAGCGTGTATACATATATGTATAATATTACATACATTAACAATTCAACTGGTTCAATTTTTATGAACGTGAGTGTACCTGTACTGTATACTGCAAGCATATACAGATTTTGCCCATCGAAAAAACACTGAAAATTTGATTTTCGATTCAGTCTAGGATGGCAATTGGTACATTGGTTTCTGGCAGTTGACAATAATATCAAAAATCATCTCAAGTTTGAATTTATTTCAAATAAATTGCACGGCTAGTGTTGTAAAACCTTCTTTGGCAAAGTTTTGATGAATTGTTCTCGTTCATAACAAAATGTTACGTACGTGGGGGCTTGTTGAGTGACCAATATAAAATTTTACTTTTGATTATACATGTGTGCATAACGAAACTGAAAGCTATTGAAACGTACAAATCTGTGACACATGGGGAAGAGAAGGTGAGCCAGCATTTCGTTACAGCAGTGTGACTTGTGACCGAACGTCACCAGCTAAAGGTTAAAAACAAAAACTAACTAAATGAAACGTGAAACAACTCTTATAAAAAGTAAAAAATATAAGGTTATGTTACATAAGTTTGTGTTGTTTTTTAACAAAATGTATTTCAAATAATCAAAAAAACTTTTGATGTTTTGTTTGATTTCTTCGATGTTAGGTGTCTATTTGAGGTTATGTGTCAGGAGAAGTTGTCTGTTCAAATTATGACATAATGTTTGATACGATCTATCTTTTCTATCCTTCTACTTGGAAAATAATAGACATACATGTATTCTCCGCCGCTTCCACTACTTGCCAATATTTATCAACACTTATATTTCATTTATCACGATATTTATGTAAGTCTTGTGGCAATGGAAATCGAAATTTTAAAGCTCTAACTCAGTAAGAACCAGTCGAAACAAATTACTTATTTACCTTGTACATGATTATTACAAAAATAAAAATATCTTGATGTTTTTTTTCATAATATAATTGTAACTTTCTCATAATAAATAAATGCTGGAACATCTCAAAAGCATACCGACCTTTAGTAACCGTTACCCCAACAATCCAAATGCATAACAATTTGAGCTCAATTAGAGGAATTGATCTGTAGTTTTTTATTGAAGGGGAATATTCTCTCGTTTGTTTGTCCTTGACATTATGCTACTCACAATTAAATGCAAATTTTAGCCATTATTGACTATTAATTACATTTGTATTTTAATTCTACACATTTTTTTATGGTATTTTTTATGGTAGATTTCAACAAACTGAATTTTGTGAAAAAAATCAGTTGGTAGAGAATGATTGTTATTGTATCTGGTTAGATGTTATTTTAAATGTCCTAAAATGATGAAAATTTGGTCGAATTGGGGTAGGCGAGGAAAATATAGTAGATCTCCAACCATCCGGATTATTCTTGTGATCCAACCCAATCTAAATATTTGGCAAAATCATGATAAAAAGTTTTCGTAAAAAATAAAAGCTAAATTTGTATATGCTGATAAAGAAAGAAGACAAACTGTCAGTTATCTCGGCTAAAATTTTTATGTTTTCGCAACGCAGCGGCCCTGAACGTGTGTTTCCCAAAGCTAGATGCTGCAAGAATCACTCAAATATGATCTTTCTTTTCCTTAAAAAGGTATAGGATTTTCCGTAAGAGGTTCATATTTGATTTTGCTTCCTCTTTTCTGAAAAAAATATTTTCAAAACTGCGACCCATCAACAGATTTATTAAATATAAAATTATCTAGCTTTAGACTAAAAAAATATGCGAACTTTAGGTTCGTCAAGCTAAAGAGTTGGGAAAGTGGGGAAATAAATCTTGAAAGACTTTTGTTTTACAATTTAAATATCTGTAGTATAATTCTTGTGATTCAAGTTTTTATTTATTTTTAATCTCCAACGCAAAAAAAGGACGGTTTTATGAGTTTGAACCGTTTGTACGTGTCTATCTTTGGCATCGTAGCTTTCAAACGCGTGGACCGATTGGGATGCGGTTTTTATGTTAGATAGCTGGTTGGCTAGCGATAGTTCTTAGCTATGTTTGCAAAGATTTCTGTAAATATTAGAGTTACAGAAAATTTGGCCAGCAAATGAATTGTAGTAAAATATATTTACTACTACTTTACTTCTTACAAATTTTTCCATTTTACTAATATTAAGAGAGAAATTCAAATTTTATTTTCCTCCCTTCATTAACGAAGTCTTTCTTTTATATATATATATATATATATATATGGAGGCTAAAATTTTAAGTTCATCGCAAAAATATGAATTTCTCTCTTAATATTAGTAAAATGGCTTTCAATCGGTCCACGCGTTTGAAAGCTACGATGCCAAAGATAGACACGTACACACGGTATATATATATATATATATATATATATATATAAATTTTAGTGATGGTGATTTTCGTTATCTACTAGGTAGGTTCAATGAACTTTCGAAAAAATTTTTGATAAATTTTCTTTGAAAATTTGCTAAAAATCATAGTTATCAGAGAATCATTCATTAAATTCATGCTTTTCTTTCACTAAAATAAAAGAATTTTCATTTTTATGTGAAAATGCATATATCCATGCATGTGTATGAATTATTATTTGGGAGCATACATATTATGTGGAGGATACTTGTGCTCTCTTATTGTACCAAAACAAAAAAAAATTCTCCACACTCAGCCATACATCCATACACACATGGCGACGGACTACGACAGACGCGCGATGCGATCCATCATCGACGTCCAACTCCAACCGATTACTACACGATGAGGAGAGACTATACACTTACTACTCACTGCTGTAGCTAGTAGCGTGTGTATGTTATAGATCGTTGTATAGTATAACATGAACAGAAACATTGGCTGACTGACACCACCGTGTGTGTACAAGTGTACATTTATTATATATGCGAGAGAGAGTGGTGCGCCACTGTTGGTTATATAGTCGCGCATTGAGCATACCTCGCAGTAAGAGATAGTTGAGTTGTGTGTTGCATGCATTCAGTTATCATACAGACGTTCAACTGTAAAGTCCACACAAATCAAAATATACACACATAACCTCTCTTCTATTCATGTAATCAACTCTCGAGTCGTCCGTAGACTTGTATCGAAATTTTCTTCAAATTCAAATTTACTCTCTATTACGACAGTGATTACCATCATCATCACATATTTATACGAGCACATCGTCGCGTATTAATCTTTATATAAAAACAAATTTCCCAAAGATTTTCCGATTTGAATAATTTGTTTTTTTTTTTAGTGAAAGTTTTATTTATTTGTTTTTATTTTGGTTTTTTTGGTGATTTTGTTTTTGAAAAAAAAAATGTGTTGTTATTGTGATCACGTGTGAAACAAAACATTAAAAATAATAAACAAACGAATGTAGGTGTAAAACAACCAAACTTTGTAACCGATAAAAGACATTTTATGTGATATTTATTAATTTATTATTTGTTGTTGAAAAATTCCACAAGAGAAAAGACATTTTTCCCTCTAAAGAAAGAAAAAAATTGTGCCTTTTCTTTTCTTCGCATAAACTTAAGTACGATTTTCTCTGAAATAAGTGGTAGTGTTTGGTGGTAATGTGACTAATTTTCTACGATTTTAAAATCGAATTTTTTATTTTCGTTTTTTTTTCCTGTGTGAAGTGATTTTTTGATAAGCAAATAAAAAAAAGAGCGCAATACCATGCAACATCATACGGGATCCTGGTATTTACCATGGGGTGTACCATTACAAAAAATGTTGGCCTTACCACCAATGCATCCAGCAGCGGCTGGTGGTAATCCCTTGTTTAATCCACATCATCATCCGGGTGCCGCTACCTTGCATATACCTGGACCACATCCACATCATCCACATGCGGCTGCAGCACATGCAGCTGCGGCCCATCATCATCATCATCATCATTCAATGCTAACAGGATTACCATCACCATTGACAACGCACACATTACATACTTTTGTGACAACAGCTGCAAATGCACCACCAGGTTCATTACAAGGTACACCATCCAGTATACCACAATCGAATGGACCACAACATCAACAAACACAACATCAAACACCATGTGGTGGTGGTCTTGGTGTATCACCACCGGGGTGTCGTGTTGGTGTTGGTGGTGGGAATGGTGTGACAACGAATGGTGCTCTTGTCAATGGTACAACATGTACACAACAAAATATTATGCAAATACAAAGAAAGGTAATTTTTATCTCAATTTATTTAAAAAATCGGTCATAATAAATTTTCTGTAAAAAAAGGTATATAAAAATTATTAATGTTTAGTATAGTATGATTTTTGAACCTTTTGTTGAAATAGGTAATCTGCTATACAATAAACTATAAACAATTAATTTTTTTATAATTTTACGCGCTAATATTTTACAATTCTGATAATTTTCCTTTAAACACTCATAAGACCCAGTCAAATAGTACTTTTACCTCTCCAAAATTACTCGTGGAAATGTTTCAACGGAAATATCTGCATTTGGCACTATGAATAAATAACATGTCAAAAAGTCCAAATATCTGGTAAAGTATTAGTTTTACATTAATAGAGCTTATTCTGTCTCTAAAACGGATTGAATAACCAGTTATGAACAAATTATTCGGATAGAAGTTATTCATTATAAACATACTGACAACTTTCAATCGAAACATTTTCCTAATAACCGAATTTATAAGGCACAAATCAACTATATTACTTTGAAAATAGTATGTTACTTTTTTGGCCCATATTACACATAGCCACAAAAGTAGCGCTCATTTCAAAATTTTATAGTTGATTTGGGCCTTATTCAATCGGCTTTTGGGAAAATGTTTCGAATAAAAGTTGTAACTATATTTATAATGAACAACTTTATTCGAAGCATTTTTTCGAAAACCGAAGGAATAAGGCTGAAATTAATAATATTTTGAAAAATGAGCGTTTCCTGGATATTCTATGTCCTTTGTTCTCTTTGTAGCACTTAAAAATTCGAAATTTTGCACAAACGTATATATTAGCTTCTAATTCAATAGGCAAAGATCTCTTTTTGTAAAACTTCAGGATAATTCAAATTATAAATAACAATATTTATTAGTTCTATAAATACGTGTACAATACAGGTTTATCCCTTTTGTATGTTTAGTGTATGTTAACATTTTTAATGTATTTATCAACGGAAAATATTCTCGTTAAAAAAATAAATGTAAATATTTATTTAAAAAATTACCGGATAATAGTTTTAAAAGTTTTGTACCTGTGGGAACGATCAAAAATATATGTAACAGGATTGTTATTTTTTTAAATGCTTTTTAAATATAACTCAATTTTTCTTGATCATTTACCCAACACCAGCCTTACCTTTAATTAGAACGAATAAAAGTTTTTGATCCTGAGATCATTATGCTTTTTCTTTGATCATTTTTTTGAAGATCTGATATACGCCAGCCGACTGCCCCATTATCTTACAGTAATTTATACCAGTTTTGCCCAATGGTTTTCACGTTTGGTATGTACGATAAAAAGTAGCTCTGACATTCCAGATTTAACCCACAATAATATTGTTTTTATGCTAATAAAAAGTTAATGAATATGGTAATGTTTAGTCGAACTTATCACCTACAAAATATTAATCCTTATCATAATAAATCATTTTATCATCATAGTTATTGAATGGAAATAAAATTAGCTCGTTATATTATGGTCTTAATAGTTTATAAGATAATATAAAAATATTAATAAGTAATGATTGCAATTTCTGGCGAGTTCAAGACGAGTCTTTAGAGTATAAATTTAATATAATATAACGAGTGTTGTATAATAAAAAGTACCTAAAAAGTTATACTACTTTTTAAATAATTTATTAAAATAATATAAAATAAGGTCAACTCTACTATGAGACACAAAAATAAAATGGTACAGTTGTGAGAAACTACCATAGAAAAATTATATATTGTATCTAAAACCAATGATTCTAAATTTTTTCATGGTAAAACAGAACCAGCGTGATTTCTTCCGTTAAAAATTAGAGTTTGACCCAATTAAACCCAATATTTACATTTGAATCACAGTTAGTGGAATTCATCAAGACTACTAGGTCAGGTTTATGAATGCATTCATTCATTTAATATACAAAGTTTACGAGCCCATAAAATCTTTTATCAGAAACATGGAGTAATAATGATGAAGACATTCCTGTACCTAATTTCAACTGTATAGTAAATTGTTCTAATGTACCAAAATGATAACAACTATTTATCTTTCTATAATGTAAAAAATATAGCCTTGTCTTTCAATCTCCAAAAATAATATCACACACATAAAAAATTACAGTCCACTGTTGAGGAGTTATGTGACAGACAGACTTTTGTCTGTTTCGCTTAAACATATAATGTATGTATAAATAAATTTTGTCATTAGAATGACACACATTTTTAACTGAATGTATCCCAAACACTGTGCAATAGAGTACTAAATCAGTCGAGTGTTATATCAGCGATTCGTTACATACTGAAAATAAACTCTGATCGAATTCTCATAGCTCACCAAAAGAAGTAAAACCTCAGAAACATTTAAGTTCCGAAGGATAAAAAACAGTTCTGTGACTATAAAACATTAAAATTATACGTGACCATAATATTTTACATAATAATGAAAACAAAAAACATATGTAATACTCATATAATATTTTGATATGAATTAATTAACATCATCAATTTTTTATTATATAAAAGACATCAAATCTGTTCTCATAAAAAAATATAAAATATATATATTTTTAAATATAAACCCATTAACGAACGTCTCTCTTGAATATTATAATAAGATAATTATAATGTTTTAAAGGTACAAATTTCAAAAGTACTTTAAAATGTTCATCAAACATTATTAATAAATTATTTAAGATCTATTTAAAAAATTTTTCGGTATAGAAACATTAAAAAGTTATTTTAAAATATTTTACTCAATGTTTTATATTTATTAATTTTTATAGTTTGATACGAGATGAAATCATTAAATTTTCTTCAATATTCCACAAATTTTAACTTTTAACATGCTTTTATTATGTATCTATGTATGTATGTATGTATGTATGCATGAATAATGTATGTATGTAATGGAATTTTTCACCCATTTACGGAAGTCTAAATAATCTGAAATTTTGTAGACGTATTACGAACCGATGTCGAAAAAATAATAATAATATTTAAAAAAATTAATAAAAACAAAAAAC
This sequence comes from Nineta flava, assembly GCA_963920215.1. Lineage (NCBI taxonomy): Eukaryota > Metazoa > Arthropoda > Insecta > Neuroptera > Chrysopidae > Nineta > Nineta flava. The sequence goes on from OY986044.1 coordinate 50,827,424, forward strand.
AAAATTTAACTTTATGAAGAGCCAAAACAGAAATTTGCATGTATCTAACTGATATATAATGATTTATAGTATGAGAGTATAGTCTATAGTTTCTATAGAAATGTCATCAAATTTCCGACTGTTAAAATTTAGAATAAAATAATTATTTGACATAAATTTTCTATGCTACATTCGATATATATAATTATTTGGAACGAATTAGATTCCTTCCATCATTCGTGGGTATAATAGTGAAGAATGAAATTACAACACAAAAAATAATTTTACTTGAATACTAAAAAAAAAAAAAATAAAATTTAGAGTTTAAAAAAACTAAAAAAACATTCTTTTATTGTAATATAAACTTAATAATTTAAAATAGAATAGAATATTATAGAGATTGACAAGAAAATAAACTTTATTGTAAACAAAATCATGGGGTGCTCTCTACGTACGTCTACATGATGGCTCTAGTTTTATAAGAGTAAGTAGAGTTAATTTTGTTGTCAATCTCTTTATTCTATATTAAATAATTTTGTATTTTTTGTAGTTGATTGATGCCTTAACATTTTGTTTTTGAAAAAAATTTGCAAATAAAAGTTGTTACTATATTTATAATGAACAACTTGTATGCGAAATATTTTTTCAAAAACCGAATAAGAAGGCACAAATAAATTATAAAATTTTTAAAAATAGCATGGACTTGTGGGATCCATATTACATATGCTCATTTTCTGGAATTGAGACGTTAATTGAGACAAGGTAATTATACTGGCTGTAATTGAATGCTAGGATGGCAATTTTAGGTAATCAAAGTGAATTAATTTGCCTGTACTTTATTAACATTTTGTCGATCTATAATTTTTTTAGAATACCTAATAGATAGATACTTAGGGTATGAGAAGTATTGTACTTCGATCTTATGCCCATTGTGCTCCAATTTCTACTTTAGTCTGACGAGGTTCGCTTCTCCCATATCTTGACAATAGATTCATATATTCGGGGTGAGATGCAACAAAAATTTTATACCTAATGTAACCGTGCGATTCGCAGTTAAAGATTATGTGGCTGGATGTTTCTTCCTCCTCGTCCCACAATCTGCACATAATGGATGGTCCATTGTGGAGTTGTATTGCGTGTAGATGCTTTCGCAAGTGATTGTCTGTGATAAATCCGGTAACCTGTTCAGGTGGAGTGAACCGAGACAGTATTTTTCCTAAACAGTATTTTCCCGAATTTTTTCGTTGGACGTTTATCCATTCGTTGATCGCTTCTTTACATGCTGTTTTTGGGATTCCTAAAATAGGTTCTGGACCTTTGAAAGGTAATCCGACTTTTTTTGAGAAAACCTAAGAGATCGAAGCAGATATATTTGAAAATATAAAAAATTTATTAAACAACCATGGATATTAACAAACATCCAAAAAAGTCTATTTTACGGCTCAAAAAACTTTTGGCCAGAATGACTTCTGATCATTTATTGCAAGAATAGTTTTTAACAATCACATCAAAAGCGTTTTTGACGGTTTGAAGTAAAAATTCTGACTTGACTAACATTTTATAAATGTTCAACAAAACAATCGTAAATTTAAACAAAATAAAAATCATTAATTCAGTGTGCATTTGATGGCACGATCTTGGTTTAAAAAAATATATTAAACAAATTTATGCATATTAATACAATCAATGTCTGATTTATGGGTAAAAAACAATAATAATGAGACCCAGACAGAGGCGTAACAAAAAGAGTATTGTTATTATTGCAATTATTTATTTAGCATTGAGATTCCACAATGTTGAATAGTGCGATTAAATGTATATATAATCAAATTAAAATAAATACTTTGTAATTATTGTGTGAAATTATTTCACATATTTAAAATTTATCACAAATATGGCATGTACATGTTTTATTAGTTACTTGTTTACTTGTTTTATCACTCCCTGTAAGTGTTTTAGCAGTTTTTATCGGTAGTAACTACAGAATGAAACAATATATATATATGATCTCGGATAATATGGAAGTCGAGCTATCATTTCAAAATTTTATAATCGATTTGTGCCTTATTTATTCTGCTTTTGCAAAAATGTTCCGCATAAAAGTTGTTAGCATAGTTATAATGAACAACTTTTAGCCGAATCATTTTTTCGAAAACCGACTCAATTAGTCACAAATCAATTTTCAATTGATTCATGGTTATTGAAATAGTACAGAATTAATCTATTTAAATTGACCAAATATGATTTCGGATAATTTTGAACGACTTCTATTCACACCAGTCCAAGTGGCCGAGCGGTCTAAGGCGTTATGTCTGCGCAGTATTCCTACTTGAAAACTGGAAGATTATGGGGTCGAATCCCGACATCGGCAGTTTGTCAATTATTAAGAAAAAAACAAAAAAAATGGGGTGGTTAAAAGACTAAACTGACTATGCTTGAGAAGGTTTTCTGTAGTTTCCTTCACGAACTCCAGATGAATATCAGCATAATTCCTATCATAGTTGGCTGCAGCAGCATTTCCTACCAATTCCTAGTCTATATACAAAAATTCCTTCCCTTCCACTCACATCCTTAGGCATTGCAATGGACCTTATGGTTGAAGTGTAGCCTGTCAGGGCAGCCTCTACAATCTAACTATCTATTCACACTTGGCCACAAATAAGCGCTCATTTTTCATTATTTCATATTGGATTTCTACCTTATTCATTCGGTTTTTAAAAAAAATGCTTCGGGTAACAACTTTTGTTTGAAAAAAAATGAACAAATCAACAATAAACTTTTGAAAAAAGAGTGCTACTTTTGTGTACAATCGTATAATGTAGTTTAATTATTTACATTTTTAACGAATTTATTTATTTATTTTATTGAGGTTGTACCGATGAAGAGAGACAAAAAATAGTTTATGTGCGTTGTGTACGTCATTAATTTTACCAATAATATTCTAAAGGCAGTTTTGTTTCAGATAAAATCTTGTTTTAAATAAAATGATCTATTTATTGTTGATGTTAGAAAAAATCTCCACATGTGAGCATAAATCACAAAACGATCAAGTTGGATAGATGTAATGGGAACTAAGAATATTACGAAAGTTATAACAACGATGTTAAAAAAAAAATTCAGTATTATTTCAATATATTTTGCTATTAAAAATTTCTGTCAAGGTCGGAATAGACAAAAGATAAATAAAAGTCATATTTATATTTTTAGATAGTCAAACAATTTTTGGAACTTGAATAGTTTATTATCTTCTACGATCAGGTGTAATTAAAATTTTTTTTAAACTCTTTTTTTTACAAAACACTCTGATTCTAATACAAGAATTTCGTTTTTTTGGGTGATTTTGGGCAATAGAAAACCTAATTATCTTTTTATTGGGCCTTAAATTATCTTTTTATCCTCGAGTGCTCTAGGCAGAGGGTAATATTTTTCGAGTGTATGTACACTCCCGTTCAAAAAAAATGAACCAACCTGAAATGTTAATTTTCTTACATTTAATTTCACTCCTGTATAATATCAGTAAAAAACATTTAACAAATCAAAATTTTGAGAGACTGATTCGGTTCAGGTTGGTTCATTTTTTTGAACGGGAGTGTATGTAGGTATGTTTATTTCTTTGGGACGCTCTGTACCCCAAACGGCTTGAGGGATTTTAACAAAAGTATGAGGTGTCTTAATTGCGAGAGTGGCATAGGGAATAATATTTAAGAATGGCATTTTCGAATTATAAAAGAGACGGGAAAGAGTGTGTGAGTGTATTTGTCCGAACTATTTGGAGACAACTATAGCGACTCTAGACAAACAGCAACTCTAGATAAACAATCGTTGAAAACTCCAAACCGTTTGAAAGTTATCGGCGGACCAGATCTCTAATATAGTTTACCTATAGTTTCTATAAAAATAGTCTACATAAACAAAATTTTGGAAATAAATTATTTTAAATTGAAAATATATAAAAAAATAGACGTTTACTTTTGCTTGTTTACAGTTTGATAATTGACAACATAAACTGATTAATTGAAATAGTTGATATATCGTCAAATACAATTCTTAATAATTGTATTAGATTTGTATTTTGGTTTTTGACATAATACGATGAGACAAAAACAGTTACCAAATAAATTCAAATATATTTTGGTACGGTATGCTTAAAAATAGAAAAATATTTCAACGTCAATTGTCACCAAACAGCCTTGTGGTATTTTCAGTGTATATTATATATTTTTTATCTACAATAACTGAAACCAGACATTAAAAAAAGAATAGATTAGTTTTATTTAAAAAAAAAAAACACTGCCAACTGGTTTCTTGCAAGAGACAAAATCACAATTAAGTTATATGTTATATGTGACATGGTTTTATAAATTTAGAACATCTACAAAACGATATTCTAGTAAATATAATATAAGGTATATATACTACAATGTTATTCTTATCGTTATTGTCAAATCTTGATATTAATTATGACAATATATGTCATAATTAAGATGTTTCCATAATTATTTAAAATAATTGTATGTTGTCTTGTCTCAAAGGTATAATTTCATTTTCTGAAATTTTGAATTACAATTAACTCGCTTGAAATAATTTTCATTAATTTGTTTCTTTCATTATGAAAATTAATGTCATAGAAAATATATCTGGCGTATAATTATCCCTGAGAAAAATTTTGAAACAATGAACTATGTCAAGTTTTGGAAGAGTACCGTAACATATTTCGACATTATGGCGTTTTATCCATTAATAACATCTGTACACATTTATTACATCTCTCCTTGGATTTCTTTGTGAGTCGTTAAGTGAGTGTTGCCAATCTATTTAACCCATATAAACATGTACAAGATGAGTCAGTAGGAAAGCTCGAAACACCAAGAGTCTATTTTACATGTTAATCTAAACTAAAACGTTTTTACATTATAAAATATCGCATTACACATGTACAAATTGTTGTGGTAAGTGGCATAATTATACCCGGCCTATATTAATAATAGAAGAAATTTTTAGTATAGATGATCATAGTTTGACCTAATTCGTTCATTTCCACATATCTGTCAGCATAAATCAAAAACAAACAAAAATTCGTTACGCAAGAGCTGCGTAAACTTAGCGAATTTCCTTAGAATACATAAATCACTCTCTAGCGGTCATAATTTTAGTGTGATCAAAATGAAATATAATATCTGATATGACTTTAGTATTTGCAAAAATTAAATTTTATATAGCCAAAATAGACAATCAAAATTTTTTACAATAAAATATATTTAAATATAAATATTTAAAATATATGTATTCGTACCAAACAATCACAAAATATTTAATATCTCTCTTAATATTAGAATAATCGAAAAATGTATAAAGAGTAAAGTTGTAGAAAATCAAGTTTGGTACAATTCGTTACTTGATCATTTTTCTCAAATGTGAACTGAGATATTTAGAATTTTAACTTTCAATCTTTAATTGTAAATATTTCTGTAAATATTAGTGTAACAGAAAAATGATAAGAAATAAAATTACAGTAAAACTTAGTATCTACAACTTAACTCCTGACAAATTTTTCGATTTTTCAAATATTAAGGGAGATAGTCAAATTTTGTGTTTTCCCCTCCCTCTAAACCCCCTTTCCCCTCGTCCGATTTTACCCATTACGAACTTGACCCTTAGAATACCAAAAGCGACTCAAATACCAAATTTCATTCCAATCGGAATAAAACTGTGTGAAAGTTGTCCTTAGTTTTCATTCGGTTTTCCAAAAAAATGCAACGGTAGACAGTTGCTCACTATAAATATAGTAACAACTGTTATTCGCGCAGCATTCTGTCTGATTGGAACTGGAACTGGGTTTGAATACTGGCTGTGGTAGTTTGTCAATTAAAATTAATGGGGCGGATAATTGACAAAAACTGTCGGCGTATTGACAAGAACGAGGGAACCGGCCTTGCCTGTGATGGTTTTCTACAGTGTCCTTCTAGAACTCCAGACGAATATCGGCATAGTTCTTATCAAAGTTGGCTTCAGACACATAACCTACCAATTCCTAATCTGCATACAAATTTCTTGTCCTCCACAAACATAATTAATGTATCGTTAAAAGAATTAATAAAGATTAATAATAATGTGGGTGCCCTCCGTTGTAGACTATGGAGTTTCAGAAAAGGGGGTAAGACTCCAATATTATTATATAATCGAGGCTCTAATATAATGAGAATTAACCGTACCTTTAGATGTCTACAAATTTTCAATAAATTACATTGGACAGTTTCGAGGAAAAGTGCTAACAACTACTATTTAACTTTTATTCATTTTTCTCCGAGCTAAATTGGAAGATACTTCAAGTCCGCTATATCTGATTGTTATTAGAGATTAGATTATGAATCCCCCGCTCCAGGATCGGACTGGACCGAAAGGGCCCGGGTGTCTCCTCGCAAGCCCGGGACCAGGAACGGGATCATGGTAGATGGGATATTATAGGAAAATAATGAATAAACAAATTATTAATTATCAACTATATATATTATTAGGTAAATATAGTTCTTATAATATAACAAATCGGAAGCTAGCCAATCAACATTTTTTCAGAAGAAGTTTCAGAGAAGTGTCAATAACTCGATCATAAAAGCTTCTTCTATTCTCGTCATTTTTGATAAGATCAGATTATGTGTTTAATATCGCTTTAATGCGCTTCAGCGCTGAAAATCGTCTCTCACAAGTCACTTGCGCGAACGAAATTGTGAGAATTACTCAATATGCAACATATAAATATTATATTGTGATATTGTGATAAAAGTTTACATGCACATGGTATGAAACTTTGGCAGACGTCCGAACCGTTTCGGGAAAAACACATGGCGTCCTTTGGTCTAAGCAGTCTATGCAGTTTGGTCTAAGACATCTTCGTCGTCTTTTTCCTCACTCTGACAATCTGAGCCATTCATGTCTTGCTGCCTAGGTGGAACGTGCTCATCCCAAAGATGTCAAAATCGGTTGAATCGTTCAAAAGTTATCGCCGTTCAGAAATTTCCAAAACAAGTCTTAATTTTTTATTTCTCTCTATCTTTCATTTCTCTCTATGTATGAACTATCTACATGTAGGTCACAAAAGCCGGGCCCTAGCCTGCCCCTACTGTACCTACCGCTTGGCTTGTGGCCGACCCCGCAAGCTAGGCTGGCAAACGCCACCTCGACTATATGGCCAGTCCGACGCTGCCCTGCTCTAATAACAGTTTCACTAAACCTATACGCAGAAAACAGCATAGGGTAGATCTCTGTTTATTCGATTTTCGATTCCTCCCGAAGTCCCTTGAAACTAAAAGATCAAAATGTTTAAATGAGACGGTTGATTCTTCCTAAATTACAAAGGTTTATTAGTAGAATATTTTAAAAAAAAACTCAAAATTTAATTATATTGTTTTTCTTAAATGCCATGATTATGAAACATACAATTATTTTGTATTTAATTGATTCAAACTATTTGAAAACAATAATTAAAAACAATTAAATATTTGAAGATAAGTATGATATGAAAAACATTCGCACAACCTCTATATACAGTACAGCCTGCAAATTTTCGTAGAATTTCATGTTTGTCGTAAAAGTAAAGTTGCAAATTGTTTAATATAAAAAAAAAAAGCTGTATACAGTAATATCCAATTTGACGATTTGGATCAAAAACTTCTTCTGCTTACAATTTGTGTTACTTGTGAATACTTAAATACGTCAAAGTTTTCCGTATTTTCATACTCTTTTAAATGAGTGCAACTTTTGTGGCCCATAGTACTATTAACTGCAAAGGTAGTGTCACCTTTTCAAAATATTATAATTGGGCCGAATCCTTTTGGTTTTTGATAGAAAAAGACGTTAGTATTGTTTTGAACGAACAACTGTTATTCGAAATACAAAATGGATTCTCGGTACAAACCGACTGCAAAAAATTTGCAAAAATGAACGCTACTGTTTAGCTCACAATATCAATTTCCGCATTAACATATTCGTAATCACGGCAAAAAACTAGTGAAAATAACTAACTGAGTTACTTGCTTAAATATCCGGTATATACTGGGTTTATAAAAAAAGTTATTTTATATAAAATGAACAATTTTTTGCCTGCAAATTTTACGTTTGTAATGATGAATATTTTGTATATACGGATTTAGAAGTGGTGAGAGCAGAAGATATATATATATATATATATATATATATATATATAGATATATATATATATATATATATATATTTATATATATATATATATATATATATATATATGTACTTTTTTAAAATGTCTGTGGACTCTCTAGCGGTCACAGCTTTATTCCGATTGGAATGAAATTTGGTATTTGAGTCGCTTTTGGTATTCTAAGGGTCAAGTTCGTTAATGGGTAAAATCGGACGAGGGGAAAGAGGGTTTAGAGGAAGGAGGAAACACAAAATTTGACTATCTCCCTTAATATTTGAAAAATCGAAAAATTTGTCAGGAGTTAAGTTGTAGATACTAAGTTTTACTGTAATTTTATTTCTTATCATTTTTCTGCTACACTAATATTTACAGAAATATTTACAATTAAAGATTGAAAGTTAAAAGTCTAAATATCTCTGTTCACATTAGAGTTTGAGAAAAATGATCAAGTAATGAGTTGTAGCAAACGTGATTTTCTACAACTTTACTCTTTATGCATTTTTCGATTATTCTAATATTAAGAGAGATATTTAATATTTTGTGTTTGTTTGATACGAATACATATATTTTAAATATTTATATTTAAATATATTTTATTGTAAAAAATTTTGATTGTCTATTTTGGCTATATAAAATTTAATTTTTGCAAATACTAAAGTGATATCAGATATTATATTTCATTTTGATCATACTAAAATTATGACCGCTAGAGAGTGATTTATGTATTCTAAGGAAATTAGCTAAGTTGACGGAGCTCTTGCGTAACGATTTTTTTTTTTTTTTGATTTATCATGCTGACGGATATGTGGAAATGAACGAATTAGGTAAAACTATGACCATCTATACTAAAAATTTCTTCTACTATTAATATATACCGGGTATAATTATGCCACTTACCACAATAACTATTTTTTCTATTTTTATTAGACTATTATACATCTATATAGCCAACTACTTTCTGTTATTAACCCGACTTCAAAAAGGATGATGGTTCTCAATTCGTCTATATTTATTTATTTTTTTAATTTTTTGTCACCTCAGAACTCCGTCATTTATGAACCGATTTTGAATCCAAAAGTTATGTGAATTTCTCTATGCTGACACCGACTCCAAAAATAACAATAATTTTACATATATATTTAAAAATTTTTGCTTAGGTGAACTAAGAATTGGCACAAGAATATGCAATTATTTTCTTACTTTTTAGTGCATTTTTTGTTATAGAATATTTGATTTTTGAAGTCGGCTTTCCATTTTGTCAAAATAGGTTTTATGTATATAGAGGTAAAACAATTCACTATAATTAAATTTTTCAGAAAAAAAATATTTCACATAAATATATATAAAAAATAATTACTAACTTCAAGCATAATTAATTAAAATGACTTGATGTTGTGTGTTAATATATAACCACACGCGTGTCTAAAATATTATGTATCAAATGATGTGTGCTCCATGTGTTTGTTTGTTTGACACAACAATGTTTTAGAAGTTAGCACACACCAAGTCTATTTTAAAACTTTGGAACAAATAACTAATAAATTTTAAGAATGTAAAATGCGTATCGGGATAGATGAGAGAAGAAAGCACATTTTGTTCTAGCTCATCTATAATAGAAAATAATTTAATAAATTATTTATTTGTCTTATAATGTCCATGAAAAACGGGACGACTTCACGCATTCAAATTAAAAACACACAAATGAAGTCGTGTAGAGATAGATAGTTGTTGTACAGACAGACCTTTTATAAAGACGATGAAAATAAAACGGTTAGATCAAATTATATATATAGCAATAGCAAAAACTAACAAAAGTCTCAATCTGTTCGATAAATGGTATTTGTTGTAGTCGAGCAGATGAGAGCGCATAATAATAGTATATTGAGTTATCTTTTGTAATGTACTTCAGATAACTCCATACTCTGTAATTTTCAGAGATTTTCATTTTGTTGCAAACCTTCCCTGTTATCATTGATACGTTAAAACCTGCGTACAGTCTTCAAATATTCTTGAAGACGGTACACGAATATTTGGAGACAGTTAAATATTCGTTAAGTTATGTTTTAGCGAATTTTCTCCAAAGGAAATGGAGATACTGATTTGTACCGATGATAGAATTAAAATTATCAAATGTTCATTGATCCTTCCTAAAAGACTATATATATATATATATATATATATATATATATATATATTTGGTTTAGTTTTTGAAAAGAGCTTTTGGAATTTGAAAAGTCAAGTTCGTTAATGGGTAAAATCGAACAAGATGGGGTTTTGAGGGAGGGTGAATTTAAAATCCTCCTTAATATAGGAAAAATTGAAAAATACATATATTAATAAAATTGGCCTTGCAATACCAAAATCATGTCAGATACAACATTTCATTTTGACCAGACTAAAACTATGACCGCTAGTGTGTGAATTATGAATTCTAAGGAAATTAGCTAAGTTGACGCAGTCCCTGCATTCGCAGTCACGAATTTTTATCGAAACGTCCCCAGTATGTTAAACACCATTGTTTGTAAATTATTACTCTCCCATTTCGGTTGAGCCGAAGACTAGTCGCCTCATTCTAGCTCTGTAAGGACATTCTCCCAGAATGTAGAAGGGACAGTAAATTACAGCTCAACGGCATAAGGGATAGATACTTTTTGAGTCTGCAGTGACCAGTAAGCACCCCCCAACCAGGAGGTAAAAAACTTTACAAACTTTAACTTTGTATTTAAATTCAATAGCTATATAACAGTGCAGCGCCTAAACTATATTTAATATAGTAAACGTTTGAAAAAGACGAGAAGACAGACAATAATACAACGAACATATCACCCAGGCTCTAGGAATGTAATTTTATTATTTTGTGTAAATTTGGCGTAGGCCCAATTAATCAACTGTTGAACGAATTTAAAACGTTTTTGTGTTTTATGTAATATTTTTCTGTAGATAGTATACATTGTGTACTTGTTAGAGTTTATATTCACAATGAATTACACAGAGAGTTTGTCAAATATTGATGGGAAAATTTTGTTTTTAATTTCATTAAATACTTATTTAATATTGACCGAAGGCGAAACAAGATAAGTGATCTACCTCAAATGATTCTAGAGTCGGTTATCCAATAATTATAAATAATTGTATGATAAAAATGTAATATTGTAGATGTTTGACGAGGAAAAGTACTATTCATAATTAATTGTAACAAAAACTATACATCTTTTTTGAACACGCTTTTATTAACTTGGTATGCATATTTGTTTCTATGTATCAATTTAACCTACTTCTAATAGTCGAATCGAAATGAAACTTGTATGTATATGTAGTTCGGACGACAATGCATTTTTATGGTAAGCATGACCGGAATCGGCAAAGGGGAACGGGGAGTTTAGAGGAAGGATGAAACACAAAATTTGGTATATCTCTTTGATATATCGAAAAAATCGAAAAACACATAATTAGTAAAGTTGTAGAAAATTAGTTTTACTATAATTAAGTTCCTTATCATTTTTTCTGTTTCTCTAATATTTACAAAGATATTGACGGTTTAAGATTGAAAATTTAAATCCTAAAGTTCGTTTCAAGACTAAAAAAGCAAAAATAAATAATAAATTAATAAAACTAAAAAACACGCCTTTATATAGTCGAACTCAAAAGTAGAAAATAATTTTTATCAACAAATTAATTAATTTGATTGTAAAAAAGCGTGGGGCGCTTAATATCAAATTATAACATCATATCCAAATAATTTATGTATGGGTTCTGAGCTGATACTTTTTAACACGAGTACGGCAAACCAAAACTACCTTAAAAAACACTTCCAACTCTCTGTATTACAATGACGTCGTATAGCACATTCAATAATACATAGTTCATTTGTGTTAGCCTAGCAGCTATTAGCTATACTAGCTAACGGCCAACCAAACAAACTTTCTGTAACGATGATATATTTGCTGAATATAGAAAGCAAAGCATAAATACGCTTCTACACAAACAGGACGACATCGTAACATCAGAAGTGTATCATTATTACACTTTGAGAATTCTATGTCTATTGTGATTAAGTGATTTATGGTCGAGCATTTTTATAGTCTATTTCATATTAACTGACATATGTAATGAATATAAATTAAGTTCTTTTTTTCTCATATTTTATTTGAAGATTTACTTCATGATGTAAAATATAGTTGATATGTTGTATTAAATTGTTGTTTCTTAGAAATTATAGGTTTCCTGAGAGCTGAAATTGCTTTTTTGCTGTTTTTTTCATATTAAACAAATTACACTTTTGCCTTCGAACGAGGTCTACAAGGATAGATAGATACCATGCATCAAATATTACATCGAAAGTTGACTTTTTTGTAAAAATGTAGTTTTTACAAAATATAATGTTTGTTTCTATTTTGTAAAAACTTTATATATACAGAGTGAGTCGGGAGGAACGAACCAAACTTCAGGAGTGTATTGTACACGTGAAATTAATGCAAAAAAACTTGTTATGTTCTTATCGGAATTTCATTTGTTTTCAAGTTATAGCGTAATTAAAATATGTTATCTGGTGTTCTATAGTATTCAAAATCGGTGCTTTAAAACTTGTAATCAGTATGCTATGTGCAAATTTACAATATAACTGATATTAATTTGTTGTTCTGATAATGAAAAAAAAATGAATAGAATCATTAGAACACATTTTTTTTGCATTATTTTCACGTGAATAATAACACTCCTGGAGTTTGCTCCGTTCCCCCTGACGCACTCGGTATGTATATATATATACATACCGGGTGTAGGTATATGTACATTCATACATGGATATAATATATATATATATATAATATATATATATATATATATATATATCCATGTATAAAACGAGCCTGTTTTTATTATTTTATTTTTATGTTGATAAGTTTAATATTAACATTTCAAATAATAAATTAAATTAATTATAAAATATATATGAAAAATTAATTATGTATGCAATTTTTGTTACAAAATATTTTAATTTATTTCCTAAATTTTTGTTGGTTATATATTAAATTGTAATATTGATATAGTCCGAGATTTTATTATCCTCAACTCCATATTGCCCTCAACTCCGCAGTGTCCTGGTACACAAATCAAGGTGACGTCTTTTGTCCGTGCCAATCTCTCGAGTGATTCTGCGCATTCGAGAACCAGAGTAGATATTATTTTAAAAATGAGCGCTACTTTTGTGGTCTATAGTACAATGGATGATGTACTAAAAGTAAATATTGAACATAATATTATGGATCATACAGGCTCAAATAAATATGTGGAACGTACCACAAACATTTTAACATAATAAAATATTAAGGTAAAAGAAGACAAAAGCTATGTATGCTTTGCAATGTAATAAAACTTAATAATAAATGTGGTTTGCAATAACAAAATCCCAAATCGATCCTTAACAATATTTTCTTAGTAAAGCATCGATTATACAATAATCTAAAAAGTAGTTTTAGTAGCTATAAAGCTTCAGATGGCCGAGTGACTCCTTGTCTAAACACGATAGTAGTATATGTAGTAAATTGTATATTTATTCTCTATTTAAAATATAAAACTGTTACACGCACATGATATATTTTTGTGTTTTTCTTTTGTTTTATGGCAACAAAAAACAATTGTAAGATAAAAAAAAAATGTGTAGCAAAATGGCAGTTTACACCTACAATTTTAAAAATAACATGGAACATAACAAACATTTATATTTATATATATATATTTTATATTATAATTTTATTTCGCAATATTTTAAAATGCTGATATGTATCAGCAATTAACAAAAATGTCATATCAAATATAATTTTTTTTTAAATATTCAACCGACTTCAAGCAATGAAGATATTGACATTGGTATAATGTTGTGACGTTTAAGTATACACAAATAATTATAAGTTAGAATAATAAGTTGAATGAATGAAACGGGGGGAATTTAATGCACTGCGACCTATAAGATCTATTGTGCTCCCCCATCTGGTGCCTAACAAGGAGTGGTCTCGTCTTAGAGGACCTCGTCCAGCCCTATTTTCTTCAGGGAGTACTGGGTCTGGATTGGGTCTAGGGATTGTAGCTACCCTACACGAATCTGATAGACTCCCAGACATTTTATTCTTTTGTGTATGAGGACGTCACAGTCTATTAGGAGGTGTTTCGGAGTTTCCTTCAGTTTTCTCCACAAAACCTGCAGTTGCCCTCATTTTCCAAGCCTAGCTTCCTAAGGTGTCTACAATGCTCTGATTCTACAATGCCCCGTAAGAAAATTTCGTCAGACGCCACAGTCAATTTTTTATTCAGGCCAATGCAGGTTTAGAATCTTTTACGGTTATAGTTCCCGAGATGATTATTGGCCTGTCTGAGCCCCGGTAGGTTCCTCCGGATTGTGGTTATCTTGGTACTCTCTTCCCCTCTAATCTTCCCTCGATAGAAGTGATCATCCAGTCCACCGCATAATAAGTTAGTAATTGCCGTGTTGTAACGGTCTTAATAATGTTAATTAATATGTTAATAATGTTAATTAATATGTTAATAATGTTAATTAATATGAAACGAAATTGTTAGTACGGTCATTAAATTTTTGGTATATATTCAAAAGCCTCATTTCTGCAAATGTTTGTAGCAAACGAGTTTGTCAATAATTTGACGTCATTTAAATTATTACACCGCTTGAATTCGAAATCGAAAATATGGCACCAAATAGAAATTACAAATTTGGTGGAAGAGTTGGTAAAATAGGATGAGTTAAATTAATTTCTTTAGAAAAAAAATATTGTGGAAGCGTTGGTTAAGTATGAGTAACTATATTCGTTTACCTAGTCTGAAAAAACCAATGCACGTTATGGGTTGATAACTTCGTTGATAAGACTTTGATGGTTTAATTTCAACACAAGACGTGCAAAAGCCACACTTTTTTGTAAACGATATTGCCGAAAGTTTGACAATTAAAATGACCTTTGAATTGCGTCGATGAATGTCTTTTTTTACGTAATTATTTTGAAGTCGGTAATTTTTTATAAAGGTTTATTTAAACTATTACATATACATACCATGCATGTTATATCATGGACCGAATTTTGCTTACGTTAACATTTTAAACTTTTGTAAGATTTATTCTGATAAATGCGTTGGCCTAATAATTCCTTTATTTTTAATTTACTTATGATAAAATAAAAAAAAATGTTAATAAAGCAAAATTTATTATTTTGTTTTAACATTTCTGTAACAAATACGCACACCTATGGACATAAATCCGCGTACTAACGTTTTACCGAATAGAAGATGAAAATATGAATAGATATGGAAAAAAAACGAATCTCATGTTATTTTTAGAACTGAGGTAAACAAAAATTTTTTTTACTTAAATTATTATTCAGAAAAACTATAAAAAATGACAAACATTTTCTGTGTAGTTGCTTTTACCTCAAAGAATCGAATCAATATATTGCTGAGAAAATTGTACGGGGAAACTACCGTACAATTTGTTATATTTTTCAATTTTAGTTTTAAATATTTGAGTTATCTTCTTAATTTAACAGCCAAGCTCCACTCAAGGCAATTTACTCCGCTAAAATAATATCTCCTCTCAAGGGTGAAAGAAGTCAGCTTGAGAAGAGTATCATGACACTGCGACGTTAAGGGAAATAAAACGGTCGACAAACTCGCCCGGAGCAGCACTCCCATGTCGGAATAACTAGAAATGTATCTAGAATAACTAGAAGATAGTCTATTCCACCCTGAACGAATGGGTGGATAAGTAAGTCTATGAACAGGCAATGCCGCAAAGTCAATCTGGCTTTTTGGCAAAAACCTTCTGGTTGGAATGCTTACTGGTCACTACAGAGTCAATAAGCATCTATCCCTTATGAGATTGGAGGACAGTGTGACCTACCTGGGATGTAATGGGGCGGAAGATACGCCCTTTAATATTCTGGTAGAATTTCTTTACAGAGTCAGTACGAGGTACCTAGCCTTCGTTTCAACCGAAATGGAAAAACCTGAGAAAAACAACTCAAGTGGAGCTCTGCTCTGCCATTCACAAAGAGGACAGGTAGGTTCGACGAAGCAAATAGACCTTGAGAAAAGGATCCAAGTGTTATAAAGAATAGAAAACTTTGAGTTGTTTAGTTGTTCCTTTGAGGTCGGTAAAGTAGGCTTGGAAAGGCCTACTTGTTAGGCATCCTCCCAATTTCTACTACTACTACTCTTAAGTTTATCTTATTATTTTTTCTCCGGGGACCATAATGCATTTTGAGATTATTAATATAATTAATATCTATTTCACAAATTGGTCAAAAAATTGTTCTTTAAAAAAACTTTGTGTACTTTATTTTCCTAGTACATCAATTTCCCATGTGTTTTTCAATTTTCAAAATCATGAAATGACCAAATTACATGAAAGAAGCTGTAATTTCAAAAACGTTATTTAGTCCGGCAGCTAACAGAATAACAAAACAATCTTTTATGTATAATACCAAATACATATGTTAAATTTATACCATTTATAGCATGTAAACCCGCTAGCTGCCATACTAATTTATCATACAAAATTATAAATGACTTTATGATTTTATCATTTTAATCAAGATTTTTCTTTTTTTTGGATATTTTTTTCAATTTTTTTGTTAAATATATTCTCTGGCAACTGGTATAAAATTTTATGGGTCTTTCTTGTTGCAAAAAAAAATTAAATACGTTATTTGTTAATGTTTATAAACTTTATGATCTAGTTAAATGTAATATTTTATTGGCATTTATTTGAAATATGGACGGACACAGCTATTAAAAATTTATTGACATTTTTAGTTTTCATTGCAATAATCGTTCGTGAAAACAGGAACAATTTATTACACACATTTTGTATTATCAACTATATAAGTAGTGTCCTTTTTTAAAAAAATTTGTAGTAAAAATTTGTGCCCAATCTATTTTTTTTTTTTGAAAAAATATCTGCATTAGAAGTTGTTGGTCATACAAATCCTAACATATCTTACTCTAAGCATTTTTTCGAAAACAGCATGGATTCGGGACAAATCGACTGTAAAGTTTTTTAAAAAGGGCATAACTTGTGTGATTCAGTGTGAAAATGTCAAAATTTGTTGCTATTTTGTTGTTCAATTCTAGATATCAAGTTCAGATTTCAAAATAATTCATCAATATTCAATTACTATACTAATTACTTCACTTATTATCAACTTTCATTAACTTCACTTATAAGCTATAATAATAATAATAATAATAATAATAATTCTTTATTTGTATGACTGCTGCTGCAGTATAAATAGTGTCAGGTTTCATCAAAACAAAAGCAATACAATTAAAACTTTCATAAGTAAATACAGGTAGTTTCATAAGTAAATACTATAGTTTCTAGCCTTCGCTTTACCTGTCATATAAAGCGTGTTTTGGTTTGGGTAAGGTATACATAACCAAATGAGCTTAAGAAAAAGGCCTTTATTTTGAAATCACAGAGAGAAATTTCAATTTTATATTATTTGTATAGATTAAAGAAAATGATCATTTCAAATTTGTCGCCTAGAATCTTGAAGGTAAATTTTCAATTACGAACAGTTCACATAAATAAATATATCAATACCAAAATAACAATAACGTCGCAACATTTAAATGATATTTCAACCTACATACTTTAATTTTTGTAAATATTAACATTTTATAAATTCTCGTCGCATGCAGTAAAATAAATTTTAAACTGTTCAAGTTTGTCACCAAATTTTCTCATAAAATATTCATAAATTTTGTTAATTGAGCAATTACCTTTAAATGTGAATAATTTAAAATTAATATTCACGTATTTATGTACGTAGTCATGAATAATGTCACTGACTTATAATAACTCTAAATATTCAATTAGTATGTCTCACTTGATTTGTTGAATATATTAAAAATATGCTAATGATATTCTATACATATGCATTTTATTATTATACTTTTATTTTCGCTTTTATTTAGAAATATAAATACGTATATATATGCCACAATATTTTTTTGTGTTTAATAAAAAAACTATTATTTACAAGGAAATGTCAATTTTAGTATTTAATTATTAGTTTTTCGCCAACATATGTGAAATTAGTGTGCAAATATTATAATTTTTATTTTTAAATCGAAGTAAGTTTATCTGGTTGTATTTGTTTGTAGTATCTTTCACCTTTATACCAATTGGTAATGCAAACATAAAAATTTGTAGTATATCAATAGCACGGAAGTGTGTATGGCCAAGTATAAGGGGATGTGGCCATATATATTTATAGTGAATATACACTACAGGAAATATAATGCAAAAAAATGAACCCCTTTTAAATTTTTGAATTAAACGAGATATAGAGATTAATTTTCGAATATAGAAAGATTACGTCATTTTAACGCACCATTTTCAATCTCATCGTTAAAGACTAAATGGTCTTTAAGATAATATTTTAATTCAATATTCGGAAAAACGACCACGCCCTTAAATTCTGCATACACACGAGAAAAACATAGGTGATACTTCCCTATATCTTTTAAAGTAAATATTTGGCATACAGTTAGATCTAGTGCCCATACTAAATGGGAAATTATGACAACCCGAAATTTCTATCCCAAAATCGAAAATTTTGACATGTTTTGTTTGACGAATTTAACATGTTAAACATATAACAACAACATAATGTATAATAAATGTTAAAACACGATATATGGTATATTATACATGCTCAATTGACATAGTTGTAATAAGGAAATTAATGGTATTATATTTTATACTTGTTGGAGCAAACTACCTAGGAGGTGGTAGTTCCCGATATCTTTTAAAGTAGATATTTGGGCATAAGGGCATAACGAGCAAACTACCATAGGATCAATCTGGTTTACAAATTTTTTGATCTTCTAACCAAGATCAAACGCATAATTTGACTATAACAATTTATATAATTACAAGGATTATTTCATAATTTATTATTGCTAACTTATTGGATCTCTTTAGTATTATTTTCTCATATTCTTAAACAAATATTTGTATTCATTATGAAAGACAGATATATATTTTATTTTCCATCGTAAATTAATTAACAAATTTCAATTTTTAACAAACGATTCTAAAAGTTTTTTTTTTCAATTTTAGTTAAAAAACAAAAAAATTATAAAACCAAGCAATTAATTTTAATTTAAAAAAGTTGTTGTAATTTACATATCAGTTAATTGATGAATTAATAATTATATAACTACTGTACTCGGAATTTTTATATATTGTGGGCCTCACACGCTAACGTCATAGTAATTGCTTAGGATTCCTACACGCGATTTTAATGTGTATTGTAAACAAGTTGGTCATGCTCGAGCTGACTCCTAAGTCAAATAACACGCAGTATTCTACTCGCTGCGTAATTGTGGTGTAAAGGTTAGCACAGATAGTTGTTACATTATCTTCTTCACATTTTCAACATCTCGTTGTTTAAGGATTCTAGAGAGAGGCAATCGGAGGCAACAGTACTTTAAATAAGAAATAACAAATAACATGAACAACTATTGGCCGTGAATGTACCTTTAATTCAACAAAACCATATATCCTTTCTATACCGTATATGTATAACTGATAAAAACAGATTTTTGTTTTATTTCTATTTGTAATTTTTTTCTTAACAACCGTTTAGTGAATGTTAGTAAAATTGTGCAAATTGTTTCAATAGAATTCAAATTTGGGAGTTTTTTTTTTATGGTCATTGCAATGAATCTATTGAGTGAATAAATCTCCATAAGATTGCAATAACTATTGAACGGCATAGTGAAATTTTCACAGAAGCTTTAGCATTAAATGGGGAACATTCTACTACATTTCGTTCATTACGTAACATTTTAACATCTTTAATGACATCGTTGTATATATGCATTTCTCAGTTGGTATTCCTGATTTTTTTGTCTTTTGATTTTTTCTTTGTCTAAAATAGATATAAACAAGGAAAACCGTCTCTATCTGATTTGAGAATAAATAAAACCATTTAAAAAAAACAAAAACATTAAACGCCGAATGGTTAGGATGCTGGTTCAAGGTTATAGTTATTTTTAACTTCCTAAATATAGTTAAGTCCTCACGCTAGCATGTAAGGACTAAACATTATGTTGTTAAAGTCATACTCATTACACTTTTTAATTGAAAAATAATATTTAGAATTCATTAAAAAAAACCGAATGTTTTTGAACTTACAAAGTGAATAGAATGAATGTGATTTATTGATTTTCTTTGTAAATAATTACCTACTTCCGATATAATATATCAACATGTATGTAATACGTATATATATATATTTTTAATATAGTAATTTCAACTGCAAAAGTGGTGTTTCTTTTCAGACGATTTGTACAGAGCGTATTTGGTAATCGAAAAAATAAGTTGAATAAAAATGGCAAGCTTTGCCTTAACGAACAACTTTTAACCGAAAACGTTTTTCTTTTTGTACACAAGATTTTGCAAAATATTTAAAATGGGACACCACTTTTGAAATACGCACAGTACACAGTTGGAAATGTGTGGAAAAGAATGGGCCTAATTTACCAATCATATATAACTAACTTTGTTGAGTATCCTCTGTCCTAAACTTAATGTATTTTCATATCATGGAACCTGTAAGATAAATAGATAGATAAATCTTGGGGTATAAAAAAAACATTCACTTCGACCTTATTGTGGTCCCCTTTCTACTCCAGTCTGACGAGATTTGTCTCTCCCTTATCTTGGCATCAGTCAGGAGCTTGCTTATCAGGTTTTCCTGAGGATTCATATATTCGGGGTGAAATGCATATTTGGTGCATTGTACCTGCTGTAATCCTCCTCGTCTGCTTTAGCCTTCCTCTCTGCACAGTCTGTACATATTGGATCCATTGTGGACTTCTATTGTGTGTTGGTGCTGTAATATGTGAAAATATTCGTAGATGAATTTGGTAACCTTTCGAAGTTGTCTCTTGTTCAGATTGAGTGCATCGATGAACAGCCACTTGGATGCATCTGCAACAGTGTTTTCTCCTGTTTCTGTGTTGAAAGTCTATTCACTCGTTGGTCTTTTGTTTGCATGCTGTAAAAACTAAAGCTTTAAAACTTTACTCAGAGGTAAATCTCTGGTCAAAAACGTATTTTTGACTCGTAAATTGCACTTGATTTATGCCGAATTCATTCAGTTTTAAAAACTTGTTTTTGAAACCCAGATGGATTTGGCACAAAGCGCGGCATTTGCTAATAAATTTGGAGCCAAATTAACCCTTAATTAATCAAAAGTAGACTCCGATTTAGTACAGAATATTTTTATAAAGATATGTATTCGTGTGGAGAATGCAGAAAATTTAGATAAGAAAATGATATCAATGGTTTCTCAACAGGTTTTCTGTCTTGTCTATTACATAATAATATAATGCGATCGTGTACACAACATTAAATTACTACCCCCGTTGTTAGAAGGTTATGTAATATATATGTATGTTACGTTATTACAATATCGTAAATAATTTTGTTAAGCAATAAACAAATCGTTTTTATGACTATAAAAATATTGTTTGGCGCTATTATACGATCTTTTGTACATGGTTGTAGTTTAGCAGAAGAATGACTTTTTTTTTAAAATTATTCGTAATTATATGAGAGTTGTTTTCGCAATTGTCTTCATTTTCTCCTCAAGTTTGGATCCATGGTAGTTAGAAATTAAATATAATAAGCTAAGATAGACAAATTAATTGGTGCTAGTTAAGAGAACGTGAATCTTATGAATGGAATAGTCACTGGCCATATTAAGCTTACAAACATGAAATACAAATAATTTTTTTAGAAATTGGGGAAAAATTTGAAATTTAATTTCAAAAAACCTAACTTTAATTATTTTAATAATCTTAATATCTTATGAGCGACAGTTTTTAGTAATTTATAAATAATTTGGCCAGATTTCATTAGCCAAAAACTATTTTAAATTGAAATTATGATTATTTATTACTAAATTAGTAATAAGTTATAAAATAAACTTTCGCAATGATATTAAATGCAATGATATGACATTATTTCAAATTAAAATGACGCATTTTTAACTAACGTAATAAAATATAATATTCAATTTACATACAAAAGAATTGGATCAGGTTAAATGAACAAAAAAAATGTTGTTATTAAATATTATTATTCTTCTCAAATAAATATATGATAGCGTTTTCCCAAAATAATCAATAACAAATAAAATTTAAAAAAAAAGCCAACGCAATAATATAAAACCTAACTTCCCAATACCTCCACCAAATTTATATGTTAAAAAAAAATTACCTACCATTGAGAAATAGTTTTACCGTTAAGAAATTGAGTTGTTCGAAAAAAACGTTTCAAATTAATGTTGTTACTATTTTTATGATAAATAATTTTTATACTCAATATTTTTTGGAAAACCGAATGGATATGGCAAGAATCACATAAAATAATTTGAAAAAAAGCCAAACTCCACTGTTTAAAGTATCAGAGTTAATTTCGTCTTGCGACTTAACTATATATTCGACCAAATCGTGTTCAGTACTCAAAAATAATAAAACAATAACATATATAAAATTTAGACATTGTTTACGTTTCATAAAATATTGGGTTCGAGCATCGAATCGTCATGTATGTATATATAAATATATATATATATATATATATATATATATATATATATATATATATCTACTGAAAATATAACGATGTTTGTCGAGTATAAAATGTATCTCGTAAAAAAATCTTCCTATTATTATTCTCATATTATATTTGTTGTTTTTCATAACAATATTGACAATCTATATCGATTGATAATATTGAGAAATAAAAATTTTTTGTTGTGACCATTTTTTTCTTTTAGTAATAACACATATATATTGATAACATTGTTTCGCAACAGGCTTACCAATTATGTTTGAAACCATTTTTTTCATTTTAATTGAAAAACGTTGGGAGTGGTAGAAAAATGTCTCAATTTATTACAGCTGTTAAGTGAAAAAAACATAAAACTGGGTGTAGGGAAATAGCAATGGGAATTATTTTTCAATTGTCATTTTATCCTGGAGTTATTATTATCATTTGTAGAAAATTCCTATAATTGGTGTCTAATTATATAGGCTGGCACATAAGTAACGTTATTATTTAATTAGTGAATAATTTTTTTGTTTACGTTTTTTTTTTGAATTAACTTTGAAAAACTTAAATTTATGATGGAAAGACTCACCACAGAACAAGAAACTAAAGTTGTTCAATTTTATTTTGAAAGTCACCATTCGATTATTCATATTTCTTTTATGTTCGAAATGTATCTAGCGCTCCAATAATTTACCGATTGATTCAGCATTTTCGGCAACATTTCGGGGTTGTCTGTGATCTTCCGCATGCTGGAAGACCTCTTGCAGTTCGAAATGATGGGAAGATTGCTCGGGTGCAAGCAAGTGTTGAGGAAAACTCCGAGGCGGTCTTTGTAAAGAATTTTACATACGTTACACATTTTCCCATATAAGATTCAATTGGTTCACGATTTAAAATATAGTCAACCATAACGTTACTTATGCGCCACCCTGTACAATTGGCAGCAAAAGTTAATGTTATTTTTTAAAATTCTATAGTTAATTTATGCCTTATTCATGAAATTTTCGAAAAAAAAATTTCGAATAAAAGTTGTTACTATACTTCTAATGAACAACTTTTATTCAAAGCATTTTTTCGAAAACCGAATCAATAAGCACAAATCAATTATAAAATTTAAAAAAATGACATCAAGTTTAGTGGTCCATAGTACAAGGGGATGTAAAACTACATGATATAAAAAGATTTATACATCAAATGAAATTGTTTAAATTTCAATAACATATACTTTTTATTCAAGTGATAATCACTGTCATTCAAGAAATTTTTAAATTTGCTCCAAACTTACGGTAACTTTTTCAACTATGCCGGAAGTTTATAAAATTTAAGTTCACTGCGTACCGAATTTACCCCAATTTTATACTGTGCACTGTACAATTTTTTATGGTTTTTAAATGTTTTTGGAACGAAGTTCTTAAAACGGCTTACGGGTGGTGTGACTAGGTACAAATCGTCGAATAGCAATATGTCGTATTCTGTGTGTGTATTAGTGTGTCAAGTATGCTGTGTGTATAATAAAAAGTCATTTCACAGAAACTAAACTTCTAAAAATTAACTATAAAATTATTTTATTAAAATTTTGTAACAATTTTGAAATGTCAATTTTGATTGTCATTTCCATAGGAACTATAAACTATACTAGCACACTATAAATCGTTGTATATCATTGTATTTTGGCTATTTTTAAGAAGTTTCACTTCTATCACGTGTACGCGCATTTTAATTTAATAAGTTTAGTTGATTTGGGGTTCGACGTAATAAAGTTTAAAGAATTACATTCGGGGTTGAAGAAAAGGCTTAGTGAACTTCGTTCCTGACGGTGTCCCCCGGTCGCATCCACTTTTTTTGTATGATTTTTTTCAGTACCACTTTAATCTGATTTCGTCTACATGTATAGAATATTTTATATTTTGAAATCAATAATTTGTCGCAACTGATTTATTATGTAAAAAAAAATGCGAACAAGTGATCTAATTCAAGTTAATCAGTATAGTCATTGCGGTTTGATAATAACCTTGATAAATAAATTACTTAATTATTTATTATGAAAAAAATTCACTTTTAACATTGTTAAAAATAATAAATTATAAAATTATAAATTTTAAAAAAACTGGTTTTTATATCAAATATATATTTACCAACATTTTTCTCTTCATTATTTAATGAATTATTAAATAATAATAGACACAACATTTTTTTTAATAACTCATATTAATTTCTATCACAGCAATTTGTAATTAGAGGCTCTTCTTCGTCTTAACTTTGTATAATTTGCAGTTGTTTGCTGTGCTCACGTGAATCTCTTCTTACATAATATTAAAAAATTTGATACTCGGGAGCTCTACCTACGTGGGCTAAGCGAATGTTATAAAAAGAAGACATTATAATTAAGATGAATTTAATTAACATTCTTTAATATCAAATGCTTGAATCGTACCCATGACCTCTGGACCAATGCTCTCGCACTGAGCTATTATTTAATGTTGTATGGTTGTCTTTCGGTTATATTATACCAACGGAAGTGACTCGTGTTTATTTAATTTGACATTTAAGGAATATGCCTCCTAACATTATTTGACATCAAATGCTTGATATGGAAAATCATAAGCATCTAGGGTGAAAATCGAACCGACAACCGTTGGCATTCTAGACCAATGCACTGCCGCTGAGATGTTAGTAAAATGCATAGATAAATATATGAAATTCATTAATATTAACTAAAATTATAAATGTGGGAGTGTGGGTTTGTTTGTTCTTCTGTTACGTCAGAGCAACGGTACGTGGAAATTCTTTGTACAGAGATAGTTGGAGGGCCGGGTAGTGACATAGGCTGTTTTTCCTGAAAAATTTCTAATTCCTTCTGGAAAATTCTTATTGATATTTAAAAAAGTACATAATAAGGAATTGTATTATATATTTCTATTGCATATATACGACAATATACGTATATATTAGCAATAATATAGGTATATAATAATATAGGTATATATAGCTTATATGATAGCTTCAAGCTGTATACTATGTAAACATTCTTGTGTATGAAATCTGACAGGAGAAGACTCAAAAAGGTGGGAGGGGGGTAGCAATTGCGTTAACATTACAAGTAATTTATATGAATTCATTTTTAAAAATTCGTTACGCTGGAGCTGCTTCAACTTAGCGAATTGCCTTTGAATACATATATCACATTCTAGCGGTCACAATTTTAGTCTGATTAAAATAAAATATCATGTATGATTTTAGTATTTGCATGGCCAATTTTATTAATAAATGACATACGCCAAGAGGAAAGGAGGTCATAAAGAAAGAAGAAAATACAAAATATAAAATATCTCTCTGAATATTAGAACAATCGAAAAATACGTAAGGAATAAAGTTGTAGAAAATCATGTTTGCTACAATTCATCACCTTACCCTTTTTGCTCAAAGTCTGATATTTACAGAGATATTAAGGAATTTAATTTTCAATCTAAAACCGTCAATATTTCTGTAAATATTAGTGTACAGAAAAAATGATAAGAAACAAAATTACAGTAAAACTTAATACCTACAACTTAACTCCTGATAAATTTTTCGATTTTTAGAATATTAAGGGAGATATGTCAAATTTTGTGTTTCCCCCTCCCTTTAAACCCACCTTTCCCCTTGTCCGATTCTACGCATTAACGAATTTGACCTTTTGATTACCAAAAGGGCTTCAAATACCAAATTTCATTCCAATCAGGTTAAAATTGTGACCGCTAGAGCCATTACAGACATATATAAATATATATATATACATATATACATATATATATATATATATATATATATATATATATATATATATATATATATATATGTCCATAGATATATATATATATATAAATTTTATAGGCGGTGATTTTCGACATATATTAGGTAGGGTCGATGGACAATTGAAGAAATTTTTGCAAAATTTTGAAGTTGGTACGGGACTAATAGCTTTATTTCCTTTCAGAAAATTTGCTAAAATGCAGGTATTGAGGTTGTTCCGATGAAATGATTTCGCAAAAGTTTCTTCAAATGTTAGATCCTACATTGCACTTGTCGAAAATCACCTTCAATAAAACTACTTATCTATATAGGGTGTACACGTGAAAATAATGAAAAAAACTCATATGTTCTTATGCGATTTCATATATTTTTTGTCATAAACGTTAAATAACTATCACAATGCATGGACACATAATCAGAACAACAAAGTTATCAATTGTTTTGTATGTCTCGAACATAGCATAGTGATTACAAGTTTTAAATCACCAATTTTGAATACTGTAGAACACAAGATAACATTTTTGAATTACGCTATAATTTAGAATCAAATGAAAATGGGATAAGAACATATGAGTTTTTTTGCATTAATTTCACGTGTTCACACGCCTAATGTTTGGTACCTTTCTCCCGACTTCTCCCAGCTGAAATGCCTATATATATATTCAATATGTGATGTAGTCACAGGTTTCTACTATATTGACACTCGTTTGCCACCAGTGATTGAAACAAATTTGACACTACATCCTTTATTATATGTATTATATATCATCGCTCCAATTTCAAATGAATTAGAAAAATGTTTTCATGTACACATTCAACAAAGAATGGGCGGTGGAAAGGTTAAAAAATGAGAAGCGGAATGTTTTCATAAATATTTTTTTAATATATAAAAAAGAGAAGTACTTCTCATATTTATACGGGCGGATTTTTGTGGTTTTCACACAATGTTAAATATATGATTTTTTTTTTGAAAAATATTACTTTTCATTTCAATATGTCTGACGTCAATCAAAAATCACTTTAACCTTTCGAAAAATTTCTCATATTTCAAAGAAAAACGAGCATACGCATATAGAATGACTGAATGCATTGTAATATGTTCATTTACCAGTAGCGTAAAAACGACACGGCATATATAGAGAAAAGTGATACATATACAGGGTGAATCGGGAGGAACGGGCCAAACTCCAGGAGTGTGTTGTAAACATGAATATAATTCAAAACAAGTGAAAATATCAACTGAGTTAATTTCTTAAATACCCGGTATATACTGAATTAATGTAAAAAAGTTTATAACAAAAGTTGTTTATTTTTAAAAAAGGTACATTTTTTGTCCCTACATATTTGTTCTATCTTTTACGGTTTTAAAGTTGGGCAGTTTTACCCATTTTGCGTAAACATGGTATGATTTGGCCCATTCTCAGTCCGTTTTTTACTTAAAATCTCTCACGGGTTCAAAGATGGTTATTTGGCGGGGGAAAGCCCGGCTCGATTTTGCCCATTCACGAACGTGACCTTACTTTTTAGCTTTAGAACAGAAATACAAAATTTCAACTCTCTATCTCTTTTCGTTTTTGAGTTATCATGTTTACGGACGGACGGGCTACTTTGCTGAAATTGACTAATTAGGTCATTTCAACCGTTACAAAGTCGGGAGTTAAGTTAATATACCATGGTATATATTATATACCGGGTATAAAAATTCATGTGCTCTTATCCGATTTACGTTTGTTTTCAAGTTATAGCGTTATTCAAAAACCAGATAACTTTCGTTTCAAATATATCAGTCCGTTATCAATCTTCGTTTTTTAGTAATTGTGTTGACAGACGGACAAAAATGCGAAAATAGACTAATTCGATAATTTAACGAAAACCTATATCAAAAATTTTATATTACGATCAATATTTTTAACCTTTACAAAGTCCGGACTAAACTTAATATACCCTTCTATATAATAAATATATATCGGGTATAAAAAAGTTCATAACTTACATTCACAATATTCGATAAGAATATACACGAAAATTCTCTTATCGAAAAAATTATATATTTTAACAAAAAAAGTTTAGAAAATTGTCAATTTCAAATTGTCATTTGAAAATATTATTCCTAAAGGAATTTTAAATAAGTTTTTTCGTAAGTGAAAGAAACAGAATATACGAAAATTTTCGGAGTATGACTGTAAATTTTTATTTTTTGATAAAGTTTAACGAAAATATATGAGAAAATATTAACCACAAATTCTTGATAAGAACAACTTTTTTTTTTTCATATAAAAAATCTGGTTAAAAAAATATGATTTATTTATTTATTTTTCTGTGAAAATTTTCGAAAATAATTTACAAGTTTTATTGTAGAGAATATAAGGGTAAGTTATAAAGTTATATTATCGTTTAGGCAATATTTAGAAAGATAAAATTTGGGCCATTTTAAGGGGCAATCTTTATGAGAGGGTAAACGAAGTTGTTTTCAAATAGTTAAAATTGAAAAAACTACTTTTATAGTTTTAATAACTATAATAATTTTTATAGTTTTATAATAGTTATAAATATCATAAAATCTAAACATAATGTAATTTCAAAATTTTTAAAATTTTGTTTTATTTTGATTTTGTAATTTTGCCAACAACAAATGTTTTTTGAAACACTCACGCGACTTCTATAAAACGTATCGGCGCTGTCTTGAGGAGGTTCTGAGATTTTTGGTAGTTGTTTGCATTAGTAGCAGTAGTATTGGCGGAAAGGTGTTTAAAGCCTGGTAAGTAGATCTTTCTAGACCCTTTTTAACGACCTCTAAAGGACAAGAAATTTGTATGCACCCTAGGAATTTGGTAGCTTGTGAGATCGCAGCCGACTTTGATAGGAACTATGCCGATGTTCATCTGGAGTTTGTGAAAGAAAACTGCAGAAAACCTGCATAGCCAGTTACTTTCGTTCTTGTTCATACGCCGACATTTTAGTCATTATACGGTCCCATTAATTTTTATTTGATAAACTGCCACCGTTACTAGAGGGTTGCATTAAATTACCGTTATAGTCCATAGTTCGAGGAGTGACAAGTTGGTGGAGATTGGCCATGCTTTGTGAAGGTTCTGAGGTTTTTGGTACTTGTAGCTATGAATTGTATTGTAGACGAGAAGGTTATCCATGCTTTGTGGAGGTTCTGAGGTTTTTAGTAGTTGGTGGAATAAAATTATCCTTATTATCATCTATAGTTTGGCGGATAAGTACTAAATATGCACATTTTATGCTATTATAATCTTAAATTGTATTTTGCCGGTTATTTTGTCGCATATATTTGATCGTCGGATTTTATGCTATGGAAACGTCTTAATATTTTAATTTCGGGTGAAATAACAGCACAGATTTTCAATATTTCGTAACCTTTTTAAATTTGCAACATCTCATACATATATAGTAACACATGCGCATAGTATGTATATGTATATAGAGGTTAAAATTTATTAATGAATAAAATGCGTTCGTTTTCTGACAAACGGACTAAAAATTGTGACAACAGGTTCTTAATTTAATGCTTAAATACGTTGTTTTAAAAACAATTCATAAAACAAGTATATCCACTGCAGTTGTTCACGTTCATGGTTCAAAAATAGCTATAAAAGTTTCATCAGGCTGAAAATTTCAAAATTTTTACCAGAAGGACTTAAAATAACTTCAGCTTACTAATATTTAATTATTATTTAGTGCTTTAGATGCTAAGGCTATTTAAATTTGAAATGACTGAAGTAAATAATTATAATTATATATTAATTTCTACATCAAATTTTTACAATTATTTTTCATGAAAACTAATATCTTTATCTACTTAATAATTTTCCATATTATTTGTTTTAAAAATTGTACAAAGTGTCTGTGAAATAAGTTTTCTTTCGATACTTAATGTTTAAAATGGTCAAAGAAAAAGAAATTTTCAAAAAAATAAAACCGTCTAATTTGACCTGGGTTGATTGATAATTAACGCTTTCCATTGGCGTAAGTTCATTTATTCACAAACAATATTTTATTATTTGTAGAAGGTTTTTTGATGTGGGTTAGTAATGCTGTGAGACTCTAGTATTGTATTGATTTATAAAAGTTTTCCTCAATAAGTGTAGCGATACCCACAAACTGGTGAAATTTTTTAATGTTTAATTAATTATATCTCAAAAACTAAGCGTCAAATCGACAAACTTTATTAAACTTTTTTGTTTGTTTTTTCCAGCTCTATACCGTGGTATAGTTTTCTTGTATGAATTTCAGAATACCGAGTATAAAAATCAAATGCATTTATTCAAAATTCCTTAGTTCAATAATACGTAAATGGACTTTTATTTGCAATAGTATATTTGAACTTTGTCTGAAATACTTTGTACATTAAAACTGTTCTCTTAAAAATTTGAAAATCATTAAAAACACAATTAATATAAATATTTCAACATATATATATATATATATATATATATATATATATTTCATAATCATAATTCAAAAAAAATTGAAGGCTACCACCAACTTTGCGAATTTTGCAAATTATTTAACCCAGCTCACTTTTGTTTTTAAACATATGATTAGTTTCCAAAATAGGTGTTTTAATATTGTTATAATGATCCAACAATTTTATTTGTATATAATTTTTTTTAAATAAATTATTTCATAAACCTGTTTGAATGTGGTATTTGTTACGAATTCAATAACAATCACTCAACTGATCTGTTCTGTCTGTCAAGTCATCGAAATGTATGCTGCAGACGTTGTAATAACCTATATCTGTTTTAAAAGAAACAACTTTTTTTTTCAACCCACTTTTAAGTTCAAGGTAAATGACTGTACCCAATCTACACTCAGTTTTGTTTTCGTAATTGATTGAGTATGGAATTATTTTTTGAAATTATATTTCTTTTGCCGCTTTATGAGACTCCGATCAGAGTGTATTTTCAGCATGGAATGAATCGCTGATATATCATTCGACTGATGTAACACTGGCTCGATTGATGTCATACAGTTTTCGATCATGCTCTACTGCACAGTGTTAACACATTTAGTAAAAAATGTTTGTCATACATATATATACATACATTATATGTTTTAGCAATATAGGCAAAAGTCTGTGTGTCACATAAGCAGTGTGACTGCAGTGGACAATAATTTTTGTTGTGTGTGATATGATTTTTGAAAGAGGGGTATCCCTTGGAAAAAATGCGAAAAAAGTGAAGAAAATTTATGTTCTCAATTTAAAAAATAATCATTTTCTAGCCTAATTTTGACGCAAACAGTACAAAAATCAGGTTCATTTTAACGTTTCGTGTGTCACATAAGCAGTGTGTCTGCAGTGGACAATAATTTTTGTTGTGTGTGATATGATTTTTGGAAGAGGGGTTCTCCTTGGAAAAAATGTGAAAAAAGTGAAGAATATTTTTCTTCTCCATTTTAATAATAATTATTTTCTAGGCTAATTTTGACGCAAACAGTACGAAAATCAGGTTCATTTAAACGCCCGATAAACAGATTTCAAAATTTTTGCCTTTCAATTCATACAGTTTGGAATTTTAGCACTATGGGTCTCATACTTTGAAAACCTTTAATCGTATCTTATTTTAAACACCGTCATCGTTTTTGCTAGGTCCAAATTAGCTTGAAACGAAGTTTTTATTATAATTGGGGACATAAAATTTTCCTCTAATTTTACCGATTTTTTTAAGGGGTACCCCTTGGAAAACATGCGAAAAAAATGAAGAAAATTTCTGTTCTCGATTTTAATAATAATCATTTTCTAGGCTAATTTTGACTCAAAAAGTACGAAAATCAGGTTCATTTTAACGCCCGACAAACAGATTTCAAAATTTTCGCTTTTCAATTCATACAGTTTGAAATTTTAGCACTATGAGTTTGATACTTTGAAAACCGTTAATCATATCGTATTTTAACCAACAACATCGTTTTCGCTAGGTCCAAATTAGCTTAAAACGAAGTTTTTATCAAAATCGGGGACATAAAATTTTTCTCCAATTTTAGCGATTTTTTTAAGGGGTTTCCCTTGGAAAAATACAAAATTTACTCCGTGTCTATACCAAAATTATGTGATCTATGACAACAAGTTAAAACTAGTAGTTTGGTTTTATGAGATAATCATTTTGTGACTGAAGATTTTATCTTGCACCGTTTTGAAAAATAAGTCATACCACGTGGGCACGAATGCATGGAACATATCTATAATCGCATGGTACTTCTCTCCCCTTTAAAGAAACTTTTGTTTGAAACTTTTCAAATGAACACACACTGTATAATAATGGCACTCGAATCTTGTATATAAAATCGTATAGTTTTTAAAACACAATAATGTTCCTATAAAGAAAGCACTCTTCAGTAAGAAAATTTTCTGTTACATAAAAACTAATATTCCACATGCTTATAAATTTTTTATCCGTAAAATCTTTCTTTTCCATTGAAAAACATGATTTTATTATTTGAATTGAAGACTAAAAAAAAAAGAAAAACAATTGTCTTTTTTTTTTTGCTTCCATACTTATTTCTATATCGGAAACTTAAATAAGTTTTGTTCAACCCTTTTTATAACAACAGGAACAACTTTGTATACACTGTACAGCAAAAAAAAAGTAACGCACTTTGTAAAATCTACATTTTTATATATTTGTATATATTTTTATTGATATGGGGGTAAAAAATAACCTTATAATTTACGGGGAAAAAATTAATAAAGAAAAATGCAAATTTCCATAAATATTATAATTTAAAACAAGCATTTTATTTCGTAAGTTTAAGATAATTCACAGCAGCTCATAAGCTTTAGTTCAGGAATGAAGGTAAAAGCCATGAAAAAAATTGTTTTAATTACATTTTTTCCCCGTAAATTATAAGTTTGGTTTTTTTAAATTACAATTTTACCGCTCTACTTGGAACTGGGAGGTTATGGATGTCATAACCTTATGGATGTCAATTTAAAAAATTAATGGGGCGGTTAATTGACTAAACTGTCGGCGTATGGACACGAACGAAGTAAACGGATATACTTGTGCAGGTTTTCTGCAGTTCACAACCCCAGATGATGCTACCAATTTCTAGTCTGCAAATGTATTTCTTGTCCTTCACTCACATCATAAAAAATTAACAGTTTAAATTAATAAAGGTTGAAAAATAATGATGTGGGCCTCTGTTATAGAACGTGGTGTCTCAGAAATTGAGGTAAAACCCCATTATTATTATTATTATTAATACAATTTTCCCCCCATTTCAATAGATAGATAGATAGATTGTAGAGGATGCCCTGGACGGGCTACACTTCGACCATAAGGTCCATTGTGATGCCTAAGGATCTGAGAATGTGAGTGGAGAGGAAGGAATTTTTGTGTAAAGACTAGGAATTGGTAGGATATGCGGCTGCAGCTGACTATGATAGGAACTATGCGAATCATATGGAGTTCGTGAAGGAAACTGCAGAAAACCTTCTCAAGCATAGTCGGTTACTTCGTTCTTGTCCATACGCCGACATTTTAGTCCATTAACCGCCCCCCCCCCCTTTTTTTTTCTTAATAATTAATAAACTGCCGATGTCCGGATTCGAAGCCATAACCTCTTAAAATTTATAAAAATGTAGTTAACATGCAAAAAAATTCCAAAGAATATAATTTAAATGAATTTATCAAAGTGTGCCACTTTTTTTTGCTGTGCAGTGTATAAATACAAATATCACATTGAAGGAGAAAAAAAAACAATGAAAATGTAATGCCTTTCATTTCAAATAAGAAAAAATATATACAAAAACACAAGGAATAAAATGTAAATACTTATATGTATTTGGAAGTTGTACCAAGAACTTGTATTAAAAAGCAGTTTGTTGTATTTGTGACGAGAAATGTTGTACCTACTCTTTGCTTTAAAAACTTTATACAGCTTTTTTTTTTGTAACAAAGAGTAAGAGAACTGCTTGTAGAGAATTTTTATTTCATATAGTGTTTATCATTTCAAGTTAACGGGTGGTATGTTCTACATTTAGTTCTAGACTATTTTGGTAATATAAACTTATCAATTGAAGCTTCTAGAATTTCGATTAATTTTAATATTTTGTCTCTTCCTCTGAATTTACATTTTCCATCTGATTTTGCTTTAATATTATCTTGACGTATGTCAGCAAACATATTTAATTTTATATTCATTTTTAGCGAATTTCCTCCAAAGGAAATGAACTATTGTTTTTACACCAATGTTCGAATTTCGTAAAAATTTCTTCAAATGTCCATCGATCCTACCTATTGATGTTAAATATCACTATCGCTAAAATTTATATATATATATATATATATATATATATATATATATATATTGTATACATATATATTTATTATATACATATATATTTTTATATGTACTTTTTTAAAATGCCTGTGAACTCTCCAGCGGTCACAGTTTATTTGGGTCGTTTTTGGTATTCTTAACGTCAAGTTCGTTAATGGGTAAAATCGGACGAGGGGAATGGGGGTTTAGAGGGACGGGAAAACACAAAATTTGACTATCTCCCTTAATATTTGAAAAATCGAAAAATTTATCAGGAGTTAAGTTGTAGGTACTAAGTTTTACTGTAGTTTTGTGTCTTATCATTTTTTTGTTACACTAATATTTACAGAAATATTTTCAATTAAAGATTGAAAGTTAAAATTGTAAATATCTCTGTTCACATTAGAGTTTGAGAAAAATGATAATGTAATGAATTGTAGTAAACTTAATTTTCTACAACTTTACTCCTTATACATTTTTCGATTATTCTAATATTAAGAGAGATATTTAATATTTTGTGTTTGTTTGTCACGAATACTTGAAATATATTTTATTGTAAAAAATTTTGATTGTCGTTTCCATAGTAACTATAAACTATAATCGTTATACCGTTCTATTTTGGCTATTAATAAATTCAATTTTTGCAAATACTAAAGTCATATCAGATATTATATTTCATTTTGATCACAATAAAATTATGACCGCTAGAGAGTGATTTATGTATTCTAAGGATATTCGCTAAGTTGACGCAGCTCCTGCGTAACGAATTTTTTATTATGTATACTTGGCCAAAGTCGATATCTTTTTTTAAATTTTACAAATTAATTGTGCTTTATTCGGTTTTCGAAAAATATTTTTTACCTGAAGCATTGCTTTCCAAAACCGAATAAGTAAGGTAAATTAACTATAAAATTAAAAAAAAATTATATTAACTTTTGTTCGAAACTTTTTCCCAAAAATTGAATGAACAAGAAACAAATGCACTATACAATTTTGAAAAAATAACGGGTCTTATACATAACGCCTAGACCGCTCGGCCACTTGGACTGGTTCATGCAAGCCTTCCTATTAAGATTGGAAGAGATTGGAAACAAAGTCACAAAATCTATACACAACTACAATATCTATGATCATAAAGAAAACAAGTGACAATCTTCTTGGAAGTCACTTCGAAGAATAAAATAAATTCAAAAATGAAAACATAGATTTTCTGTGAAGAAGAATTATTTTAACCGACAATCGTTGTGGTTTTATAAAACTATTCATTTTCATCTAGTTTGTTTTTTTTTTGTAACATTTTCTTCGTTTCAAGCGAATAAAATTAATTAATTTTGTTGAAGAGTCGTCCGTCCCCACTTAAAATATTATGAAATACGGGGAGTGTAACTTATGTGGTGTTATTAATTATTTTGATGATATTCATGTTCAAAAAAATTGTTTTTATTCTTTTGTTTACATCCATCCTATTGTCAAAATAATATTATTTCTGTCTTCATCTTATACATTTATTTATTATATGTTTGTCTTTGTTTTTTTTATGGTTGATAGTAAAAATTATGATTATTCTGATGATGATGAAAATAGGTAGTGAAATTGAAGAAGTTTGTATGGAGAATTATTTATGTACTGTTTATCAATAAAACTGTACTGGTTTGTGCCACATCCATTTGTTTTTTGGAGAAATGTTTTGAATAAAAGTTGTTGTTAAAGGAACGTTATTAACGCAACTATAATGTACGATAACATTTGACTAACAAATACGAATACCGAAAATTTTGCTTATAAATTAATATAATTTCATATCAAATGTAAATATTATAAAAAAAGAGATTATAAGTTATAATAGAAAGGCATTAGCCAATATATTTAAGTAAGTAAATATTCGAGTTACGAACAATTTTGATAGGTAATAATTTATAAAATATCCTTATTTATGTATATGATTAATACAGGATGTTCTGAAATTTATTCAACAAAACTATACCACGGTGTAGAGCTGGAAAAAACAAACAAAAAAGTTTAATAAAGTTTTTCGATTTGACGCTTAGTTTTTGAGATATAATTAATTAAACATTAATTTTTGAGATATAATTAAACATTAATAAATTCAACCACTTGTAGGGACACCCGCAAAAAATCAAATGTAAATGTGATTGGTTGAATTTATTATTAATGTGTAATTAATTATATCTCATTAACGTGGTATAGTTTTCTTGAATAAATTTCAGAACAACCTTTACATACAGCTTGTATTGTAAAATAGACCTAATCTAGAAACAATGTATAGTGCATCTTTCACTGTTTATGCACAGTAAATATACTTTGTTACGCCCAAACTGCACTCTGAAGAGAGTGGAGTTAAGTATAACAAAGTACACCATATCATAGTACACTGCATATAGACAGCGATAGATACACTATACATTGTTTCCAGATTGGGACTATTTTAAAATACAAGATATATATATAGACCCCTTGTTCTGCACGCAAGGGGTCCCCCCCTCTTGACCTCCGAGGCGGCTTTCGACCTTGGCTTCGCGTTACAAAAAATAGCATTGTCATTGTATGAACTGTAAAACAAGGTTTTGGGAGTGGTTTTCCGATTTCCGGGGGGTTCCAATGAAAAAATTGAAGTTTTCCGATTTTTCCCGACGGTTTCAAGCAATTTCACGTCCAATGCAAAAAACCGCATTTTTCTAGCATGTCTAGAAGTGCCTTAGAATTTGTATACATGAATGTGTCAGTCAGCTTCACTTAGGGCTATATATTATATGTATATGTATATATTATATGTATATGTATATATATATATATATATATATATTTATATATATATTTATATATATATATATAAATTAATAAGTATTTGTTAAATAATGACTCTATACAAGCTAAACACAAAGAACAGTTTTTTTTCTACTTAAAATGAAAAACACCTGCTGTACACAAATAAAAAATTACAGCACCATTTTTGGTAAAAATTAATTTTTTAAATTAAGAAAAAAAAAAGAAATTAACAATATGAAAAAAAAAATCAGTATTTTTAAGTAATTAGTTTTTTTTGTCTGTGATATTCGTTCCGTCCATTGTTTACAATTTTTTGTGTATGCATATAATTTTACATTTTCGTTTTACAGATTCAACAACAACAAAACACCGGTTTTTTTTTTGTTTCTAGTTCTATTTTGCTCTTACAAAACATTCATAACATTGAAATAAATGAATAGAGAGTTCGTATTGCGTAATTTATTTAAGTAATTAAAATGCTATAGTTTAATTTTTTTTCTTTCATTTGAGATGAATTTATGTAATTAAAAAATCTGTGTTGAATATATTTGAAAAAAATTTCTTATTTTTGTGTTTACTAATTCCGTACCGTAGCACAGTATTCTTAACAATTATTTTTACGCTCCATACAGTTTATTTTGATCAAAATAATGCAGGAAATTGTGCCGTTCCCCCCTAGCGACACAATATTATAAGTAAAACGATTTTAGCTTTTTCCATGAATAACTTTTATAGATTCTCTTGAAAGTTTTGAAGAGATTCCACGTTTAGTTTTAAAGACAAAAAGTTTGCTTAAAATGTGGGGCTGTCCTTTTGTAATAAATGGAGTCTTTATGAAGGTGTCTGTTTTGAATTTAGCTCGTTTAAAAATTTATAAGTATCTAAGTGGGAAAAAAGTTGTTTTTTAAAGTTATAGGAACGTTTCGGTCGGGTATTTATTTAAAATAATAGTAATTATTATCACTAATTACTTTTAATTTTAATGTAACTTTAGACTGTTTCTAACAGATGACCTTAAATGAGTTTTCGCAATTACTTATTCCTTGTTTCGTTCCTCTGTTAAAACTCACATAAATAATTCTCAATCAAAGAGGGTTTTTTTACAAAAATGGTTGAAAATTGGGTAAAGTTCCCGTTTAGAAGAATAATAAGTTTAGCAGAAAATAGAGAAAAAGGGATATCTTGTTCTATAAAATTTTTTGTGAAATTATTTATTAAATAATAGTAATTTAATGTTTTTTCTTGTTACAGGTATGTCAAATTTTGTATGTCAAATTTCGTTGTGGTAAGTCCGTATAATTAACAAGTCAGTGTCAGTTCCTTTTCATTATCTCTTCATTAAATTAGGTAATGTATCTAAAAAGGTCATTTCATTTATTTCCCCCGAAGTTTTCAATTTTCCGGGCAACTTTCCAATTTTTCTTTCTGTTTAAACATTTATTTGGATTTTAACGAACATTTAAAAAAAAGCAATATCGATCCAACCGTTCTCAAGTGATGCGTTATCAGCATTTAATTTTTATTATATAGATAATTTTTGTGCAGTATTACATGCGACAATTTTCTTGTTTTAAGGACGTTAATGTTTTGACATTAGGTAAAACATTTTATTTTTGAATCATCCCATGTTTCTTCAAAAATATAAAACCTCTTATCGATCATTTGGAAAAATTATCAATGATTAAAAATGAAATTTGTAACATAGAGCCTTATTTGAAAATAGATTTTTTATAATAGTAAAATTTGTAACAACTGTGTTACAAAATTAGACACTGTGATCAATATGGTTTTAAATTACAGTTTATTTAATTGAATTACTAAAATTGGTGTTATTTCGCCAAAAATATACATATAGTCAAATATATTGAAAATAACAACAACCTTAGATCAATTAGAATAGTATAACTTCCGAATTTTACTGAACCCCTATCAGTGTGATCACCCTATCCACGCATGATACTCATTTTTTGTTTGTTAAAAACAATTTTTAATCAATGTATAAATTTTTTCTTCTTGCTATTACTTAAAGACGTATACATTTTAATTCCGATGTTAAATATAAATGTATATCCGAAATACTTCTTATAACGATGTTGTATTCATATATAAATTAAGACTGAGCATTAAATAATTAATCAAAATCTTTTTTACTTTATATTATTAATAATAAAAAAAAGAAAAGATGCTTTACAAATGTTATTTTACAAATGTACGGTATATATTATTTATATATATATATATATATATATATATATATATATATATATATATATATATATATATATATATATATATATATATATATATATATTGTGTGTGTGTACTGTTTACATGAGAGTATTATCCTAATAACATTGTGGGTTGTTAGGGCTTAAATGTATTTCCAAAGCTTACTACTATAAGCCATACTAATTACAGAAATTACGTAATTCAAATAATCATTGTTGCTTTTGAACAGTAATGTATGTCTTAGTCTCTTTGTCTCGAACAATCATCTGAAAATAATTCCAATACCTTTGTAACCCTTTTCAGGCATCCAATATTTCTGGCGTAAATGCAAAATTTACGCCGTATTTACACCAAAACTATGGGATTTATGAAAGCAATTTCAATCGAAAGTTGGTCAATCGAAAAATTTCCATGCACCGTTTCAAAGAGCAAGTTATACCACGCGGACACGGAATGCATGGAACAAAAATAATTTGGCATAGGTGTTCATAAAATGATCCAATTAGTCTATTTCCGCAAAGTGGTCTGTCTGTCCGGCCGTCCGTAAACACAATAACTCAAGAACGAAAAGAACGATAACGAGCTGAAATTTTGTGTTCTAGAGCGAAAAAGTAAGGTTCTGAATTGGGCAAAATTGCCTATCTTTGAAACCTTAAGAGATAGAACAAAATTGCCTATCTCAAATATTCTATTATTTTGGAAGGAGTCCTGTAATGTTAATCGTACAATTTTTGAGAGCGATTTTTATCAAAACTGAACGGTAAATAATTTTGAATTATAAACGAAGCTAGATACATATATTTTGAATAATTTATTAAAAATTTAGCCAATTTCGTCGAAAATTGGCGGATGCGTCATAATAAAATATGTGTTTCATACGACTACCTTAATAATAATTTATAAGCCCGAAATAATATTCATACATATTGCTTGTCATGATAAAGTTCAAAGTGAAATTTAATATGCATACATTTTTTTTTTTTAATATTTATTGAATAAAATGTGTTTAATGACGTCAACTTGATCGGTATACAAACAATATGTAAATAATTTAAAGTAAATCAGAAATTTAATATTTTTATGCATAAAGATTTTCAAAACGACATAGTCTGTTGGCTATTATTAATTTATTAAACTCTATTATTAAACATGATTATTGAAAATCAATTAATTGTGATTGATTTTACCTTGAAATATTATTATAAAAAAAAAATATATTTCTCATCATATTTGATATTTTTTACCTCTATTCATAGATTACGACAGAATATATATAGAGGTATATCATCCAATCCTCCTTCTCGAAAACCCTTTTACCTCGAAAATCCTCCTCGAAAACCATGTAGCTAGAGTCAATACTGAAATTGGACTTGGTAGGCAGAGATATTATAGAGATCAGTGACTAATTCAAGTCGCAACCCAAAGTAGTAGGAAATTTGTTCGTAACTAGGCACAATGGATGCAAAACTACATAAATTAAACGATGGTTGATAATCAAATAACATTTTTAAACTCCGAAAATATCGCAGAACAATAATTTGGTATAGGTGTTCATAAAATGACCCAATTAGTCCATTTTCGCAGAGTGATCTGTCTGCCCACCCATCCGTAAACACAATAACTCAAAACCGAAAAGAGATAACGTGCTGAAATTTTGTATGTGTGTTCTAGAGCGAAAAAGTAAGGTTCTGGAATGGGAAAAAGACCAAAATGTCCTTATATAAACAACTTTAGTAACAAACTTTATTTCATAAATTCAGTGTATACCGTGTGTTATCACTTGTTTCTTTTAATTCCAAGAATATATATTTTGTGTTCAAGTGATATTTACTTTCAATCAAGAAATTTCTAAATTTACGTCAAAACTACAAAAGTGAAGAATAACGTATAGCAAATAGCAAGTTGAAAAACTTGTCAGTTAGAGTTAAAGCTCATTCGGAATAATGTCCAGAAAAATCTATGAAAGTTTGCACTAGATATTCGCATATAAACAATTGCTATAAGCAAATAAAGATTCCAAAAAGGGTTCTAGTTTTAGTTTTTTGCAAATATCCAAAAGTCTGAAAAAGGAAACTAGAAAAATAAAAGATTCTTACAGAGGAAGAAATTTTCTTGATACTTATTTATTATTTTAATACGGAAAATAGGACGCCTCACTTAAAACAACACGTGAAGAAAATAATTATTTGTGCCGATCTTATTTTTAGTTATGAATTATAGCGAGAAGTCTTTAGTTGTCTTTGAATAATTAATCAAATATTGTAAGTTTGTGTGCTATAGACTTTTAATTTAATTATTCATGAAACATCTCTTATAAAATAAAATGTATGTGAAATCTATGTAAAATATACCGTCTGTTTAGTTTACATCGTATCATAGATCCCACGAGTATGAGAGAGTACATAATATGTACATATACACTAAGCAATGTGTATGAGAAGAAGGTCTTATAGGTTTGATAAACAAGAATATTTTTCAAAATAGTGAATAATATTCATAACGAGTATGAGAGAGTACATATGTATACATTTAGCAATGCGTATGAGAAGGAGATCTTATAGGTTTGAGTGGTTGGTGACCACTCGAACAGTTATGAAAAATATGCTTGTTCATCAAACATATAAGACCTCCTTCTCATACACATTGCTTAATGTATATGTACATTTGTACTCTCTCATACTCGTGGGATCTATGATACGAAGATGTAAATTAAACACAGTGTATATTTTTATATTATATAAATTTAGACATATTATTAATAACGACACAAGTGGTAACACAATATCTTATTTACTCATTTGGTGTATAAGATATTTTTGTCTTTCGAAAATCACTTTATATTTAATACTATAATCTTAACAATATAAATGAAAATAAATTTAAATGTATGACAGACGAATAAAACTGTTCTTTGTTGTGAGTGATTATTGTATTATGTATGCATGAAATATTTTTATTCAATAGTTAAAATTATATTTTCGTTTATATCCAACATTTTATATTTATACAACACGTTGTTGCGTTAGTAGATATCGTAAATAATAAATTTATTCAGTATAATCAAGAAATTTTGTATAAAATTTTGTTTTTGGATTTTTACGTAACGAATTTTCAAAGAAAATGTAGCTATTGCTTTTGTACTGATGAAATAATTTTGGAAAATTAGTTGTTTTTAGTAACAAATGGCAATACCATGCAAAATAAATCAGACTATTTTTAAAACTATATTATTATCTGATTTTGTATTTTTAAATTGTCCCCATTCTTGGAAGTAATTATTAATTATGAAAATTTATTTAAACTTTTATAACTTTACAAAAATTAATCATTTTAATTTTACTTAATGTCTTTTTTCGATTTTAATATCATTTTTTCGACTCACATTAATTATTTGCATAGTACAACTTTTTTTAGATGTATGCCAAAGAAGTATATCTGTTAACGCGCGAACAAAAGTACTATAGGCAACAGAAGTTTTT
Source organism: Nineta flava (assembly GCA_963920215.1). NCBI lineage: Eukaryota > Metazoa > Arthropoda > Insecta > Neuroptera > Chrysopidae > Nineta > Nineta flava. Next base: position 50,870,784 of record OY986044.1, read on the forward strand.
TTCAAAATTCTATAGTCATTATGTGCCTTATTCATTCGGTTTTTGGGAAAATGTTTCGAATAAAAGTTAAGTCATTAAAAACCGAATAAATAAGGTATAAAATTATTATGTAGTTTTGCAAAAAGAAAAACTTCTGTGGCTTGTAGTTCAGACGCACACGTTTTATTTTTTATTTTTCTGGTTAATTTGTGATAAATCTATTTGGTTTTCGAATAATTTATGTCTCGTCATAAAAAAAACTTTAATCATTTTTTGTTGTTGTGAAAACCGAATGAAATAGAAATCAACTATGGAATTTTGAACACCGGCCGACACTTTTGCGTTTACCTGCAGGTTGTATTTAGTATATGTGTGTACCACTTAAAATTGTATAATATGTACACTCCCGTTCAATAAAATTGAACAGACCTGACTGTTAATTTTCTTACATTTCATAAAACTCCTAACTTTTGTGGCTCTCTGTATAATTATTCATTTATAAACAAAGATGACTAGAATATATTTTAAGTGTGAAAAAAGAAATGGAAGTATAGTAAAAAACATTTACAACAAGAATAATCAAAATTGTGAGAGAGGTTCAGATCTATTCAATTTTATCGAACGGGAGTGTATATATTTAACAATAATAATAATTTAATGCCAAAGCTAATTAGTAAGCCATTTAAATTGCTCTCACTAAACATTATTAGTTTGTAAACTATATCCATATGTATATACATACATGTAGCTATGACTTTAGTGGGTGTACGATTACATACACGTGCGATATAATATTGGTTTCATATTTGTACTCCTGCATATGTGTGTATAATTTAAACATACTTCATATATATTATAACAATTACTATACTATAATATTCCAGCGAAATCTGTTCATAACAAAATCTACTGTAGAAACATCTCTATAATATTAAATGGTTCAAGCGATAGACAAAAGACGGAATATACGAGATAGACAAAAATATCGGAACAACAAGAATTGAATTCATTAATATCTCCAGAATATAACAAATTCGTAAACAAAACGTTTACTAGTATTATTAATAGTTCAATCAATGAACAAGGTAGGCAAAAAATATTGGACCAGTATAAATTGAATTGAAGAATTTGTTTGAAGACTATTGAAAATTCATATATATATTCAAAGCCCTGGAATGGCTAAGGAAAGGCGATAAAGATCTGTTTGTTTTCACATTCGTGGTATAAGCAAAATAAATAAGATTTTCACAATTTTCTTTTGCATCTCCTTCTCAAACTGTTATCTATTCTATAAGACGAGATTGAGAATAAAAAAATACGTTTTATTAATCACTGGTTTCATTAGTTTTAATTGCATGTGCCATTTACTTTAAAGTCTCTTCTCCCCCTCTCTCACAGCTTTTACTGAATTGACCGTTAGAAATAGTAAAAATCACGGATCTTCACGAATCAAGACAAAAAATATTGATCAAAAAGTTCTTGATATACATGTGGCTCCTAGACTAAAATGAATATCAAAAACAATACCTCCTAGACTAAAATGAATATTTACATTGGGCATAATACTTCTATAAATGTTCATTACAATAATAATTTATAATAATTACAATAATAATTATTTACAGCTCTAACTAAAAAATACTTTTATTAAAAATACACTATCAAACAAAAAATAATTAAATAGATTGTGTTGAAATTATACTATTTATATACACTTTTAAAGAGATTTTTATCACAAAGCTCACTCAATGTTATTAGTACGATAATTGTTTCTTAATGGTTTACGGTGAGCATAGTCAAGTCAGCAATTAAATAAAACTTTATAAAATAAACATTTTTTTTTATATTTTAAAATTCATAAAAGAATAATTTTGATAATGTTAATGTACAATAAATTTAATACAATATAATTTAATTAATACTTTCATAGCATAGTTCTCGTAAGTTCTCGCAAAAGCACAAAAATACTTATAAAATTATAAAGTGCAAACGTTAATAATTTGTTGAGTTAAGTTCACCGTCAAACTTCATTATTATCTATGATAAAATATCTCGTATGTTCCCAAAAGGAGTTTTAAAAACATAATTATTTAAATTCTCCACACTCTGTAAGAAGGCTTTTTTCACCATTTTCCATTAAAATGTTCTAGGTTTTGATTACCATAAAATTTGTTACCATTTAACAGTAAATTTATCCGTGGGCGAACTACCTTAACTACTAATAAAAACGTGTTTTTTATTTACTTTATGAATGAATATAAATATTAGATTTTATTGCGAATCCATTTTTTTAAAGAATTGAATGACATTTTCACTATATATTAATATACCTGTGATGTGTTTATGCAATCTGAGAAAATAATACGTGATAAAAAGGTTTCATTGTTAACATTACGTTACAAAATTCATTATTAATATTATTCAAGTTATTCAAGTTTACAAAACTAATTATTAATATATTTTATCAAATGATTTACAATCAGTTACCTTGTAATAATAATATAACACTTATTTACATTTGAGGTTGCTATGAAGAAAATTCAATTTAATGACAGGTTTTTCAAAATTTTACATCTTATTATTTCAATAATAAAGAATATTCTGTCAAAATTTGAAGTTGATCCTGTTTTTAGTTTTTGAGTAAAATAATATTAAAGTTACGATTTTTAAAAGATTCTTACATAGGTTAAATGGACTCGTCGGTAAAAACATGAATACAAAAATCTATATCTCGACAACCAGATACGTCAGTGTTATTATGAAAAACTGTCATAATATTTATCAAAGTCTTATAAATACCTGGACCAAATTTCAAATTAATCTTGTTTTTTGTATCTGAGATAATTAAATTTGTAGATCGAAAAATGTTCTAAATCTAGTTTTATGTTTAGTGATATTTATTTTTATCTAGTTTTATTTTTAGTTATATTTATTTTTATCTAGTTTTATTTAGTTTTATCTAGTTTTATCACCATGCAACTTTTTTGAAATATTTTTTATTATTAAAACTCTTCTTTAGGATTTAAGTTTTAAACAATGTATTTTTTTTACAAAGATATGTTTTTTACAAAAATTAAATTATTTGAAACGATTTAATTATAAAAGTTTTAATTATTTAGAGTTTGCAAAGGATGAGATATCAATGCATTTAGTATAGGACAAACTCAGCACCCCTACTGTCCCTCACCAGTTTCAAAACAACCTTAATGTAACCTTAATGTAACAATATTGCACTGAAATATAGTAGTACACATTTATTTGAATTTGAAATTTATTGATATAAGACTATTGGTTGCTATTTACGCGGTAACACACAATTAATTTGAAAAGTTATTTACACGTTAAAATTATTGTTTTTGTTGTTGTTCTGGAAATCTGTACAAAGTTTATCTATTGATAACTGACCACTTGGGTCACAAAGTCTGGTGATCAAAAATGAAAAAAAGTTTAGTGTGCTGTATAATATTCTATATAATATAGGGAAATATATTCTGTACGTGTTTGTATGATTTGATTGGAGAAAAATATAGGAGATAGCGAAATAATGATAAGAGATGACCCTGGGTAAAGTTTCCTTACGACTCTAGAAAAACTATCAGAAGTTCAAATTCCAAACCGTTCCTAAATTATAGCCGACTTAGATATCTAATAGAGTTTATAGTTTCTATACAAATACCTGCATTAACAAAATCTTGTTGTCAGTCATGTTTTTTAAGCTTCCTCCTCAAGTCAGTTCTCAATAGAAGACCTGTAACCTTGCATTATCAAAGTTTGTTAATGAGATACGTTAAATTCAACTAATTAAATATCATATCAATTAAATAATGTCTAGTCTTTCAGTTTCTTGTTTTAATTTAAAAACTTTTGCGTTTACAACGGTGTGGTTGTTTTCAATTAGAATGTGATATTTACTAAATATAAACTACTTTCTTTAAAAGTTGAAGTAACTAGTTTTGTCTGATATCTTCAAGGTTGTTTACTTTAAGTTAAATAGTTTTTTGAATACAATTTAGGAAATAAAAGTGCCATGTGATAGAGGTATTAAAAACCTATTTTACGAAGTTGTTGTATAGTTTGTATGAAAATTGTTCTTGCTTTATTTATTATAGACTCCGAATTCCAATTAAAATCTATGTTTAAAGTGCTGACTTTGTTAATTTCTTTCCTCTTAAAGTAAGACACAATTTTGTGTATTTAAAAATTGTTTATTTCGATCATAAATTTTTTCAAAATGTTTTTACCGTTAGTAGATTTGTGTCACTGTTGCTTTCATTTGGGATAAAATAGAAACTGGATAAAAAATTCACGTAGATGCTACGTACGCTTTTTGAATTTTCTCAGAGAAACGAATGAGTATCAAATCAAGTTACCATAGTGATATATATTTTAATATTCATTGTTATGCAAATATATCTGTTAATATAAGAGTTACACTCCCGTTAAAAAAATTGAACTAGTTGAAACATTCTAAGTGTTAGTGTATAATAATATGAAACATATACTCGCCGTGGTAGCAAGGGGTCTCCGCGTCTATGACATAATGCAAAAAACCGCACCTTTCTAGAATAGATGTAAAAAAAGTTATTCCGCATCCTTCTAGCATGTCTAGAAGAGGGATAGAATTTGTATACGTGTATACGTAATATATATACGCTTAGAATGTGACAAATATATTCAATGGTACAAATATATTTAATTTGAATGTAAAAAAATATGGTCAGGTGATTTACTACAACTTTATTTACGATCAATGTTTTCGATCAAGTTCAAGATTTTATGATTCCTCCTTCATCGAAGTTCCCCTTTTCCCTTGCCTGATTTTGTTGATTAACGATATGTGGCTTTTAAATCGTGTACAGACATATTTCCGAAATCTCTTCAACGGTACAAAACAAATAGGAAGATGTTTTTTTCGAAAATTCGTTAAAAGTAAAATGGAAATTTTTTTTTTCAAAAATATCATATCTTACCATTGTTTCAAGTATGGTATATACTCGCCCCACACTTTTGGAACTCCCGATTCAGTTATGATTAACAACGTAACACAAAGTTCTGCAGAAAATAATTACGATTATCTCATTCGCATACTTATAATGATTGTTTTGAAAAATAATAGTTTACTCATTGTTAAATTAATAATTGTTTTAATATTTTATTCTTAGAACTTTATTTAATTTATATTTTATAAAAAAATAATGTTGCCATTTAAATTGATTTTTGTACGGTTCTTTGAAGGCCACTGGATTCTTTTAATGGTTTTTATTAAATTATCAAATGTTACGCGTAAATAAATACATAATTTTATGTACAAAGTACTTTGAATTTTTTAATTATTGTAAGTTATCTAACATTTATGATTATTTTATACACAGATCGTTGTTTGTAGTATTTCATAAAGATCTATTGAGAATAATTGTATTGCGAAACTACCTACCAAGTATCTAAAAAGATAATAATAAATTAATTAAAATTATTTCATTTTAAAATGAATTAAACTTATCAAGTCTAAATAAAAAAAATGCTTAACACTCAGGTAAAGAGTGCATGAAGAAGTTACCCACATTAGTTAACTCACAAAATCTGTGCCCAGGGGCCAAAGCAATGTCTCATCCAAAGAATATGGAGAAACATATAGAAAATCTTTAATTGCAGTTAATTGTTTTGCAATTTATAAACTTGTCTTGTTGGACGATTAACATCAAAAATAATAATATCATAAATAAACGGTTTTTCTTAAAGAATGATTTTCGTCTTGAAAAAGCACTGTTGTTAATTATATCGAAATTTGAAAATGTCTCTTACATATTTATATAAGCTCAATATAAGCTGAATAATAAATCGTATTTGAAAAATATTAAAAACATAGCTTATATTACCCTGTATATTTATCATTAGTTAATACAAATAATATCTCAAGTATGTAATGTTCTACATTAATAATACACATTAATTATAATTATATATATATATATATATATATATAATTCCTGTTACAAATATATTGCATTTGAGTGTACTTAACAAATATTAATAGTTCTTAATAAATCTTAGAAAGGTTTTTTAACGAAAGGCTACAATAATGTATTATCGGGTGAATTCCCGAAATCAATATATGCTTCTTCAAAAAACATTATAAAATACTTCAAACACTTAATTTAGGTCATCTAATTTAAATAAGGCCTAGTTTTGCGCTTTCAAATGCAATTTCTATTCGTATTGTACTATTATTTCAAATTTGAGGCATAAATCAAGATGGAACAATCCAAATTTGAAATGAAGTTATTGTAATTTATAATCGTCCTAAATTAATTAAGACTATCTGCTGTTCGTTTATCGATATAGCGTTTACAGTTGATTTATTTCGGAAATTAACAAACTAGGTACACGGAAGGAATTCTACTGTAAACATTGCGAAGAGAAAACTATAGTAACTATTACTATCCTCCATAGTAAGAAGGGCACGAAAAAATATCAATGGACATATTACTAGGTTGTGTGTTGATAATCCTTAAACAACACAACACTCCTTCCTTTATGTAAAGAAAACCTTGCCACACAGCATAAAAATATGTCCAATGCTTTTTGTTTGGGCTGAACAGTACTATGTGACATAGTTATAATTACTATAATTTTTATTCGTGAATGTTTAATTAATGGTGGGTACACTTCTCAATTCGTACATGTTTATTGGAAAGCATTATCTTTAACTGTATACAGCAAATATTTGAAATGTTATTACAATTAACGAAGAGTTATTACAATTATTTCAATTATTTTCGTTGTAATCTCACAAGTAAATATGTAAAATTATTAAATGAGTTATGTAACAATAAATTCATATTTAATTTTTGTTAAAATAAATTCATATCATTCAAATATCCATTTATTAAAATTTTTTTAGCATTTTTTGTTTTTATATAAAATGTTTTACAATAACTTACGGATTAATTATGAAAAAAATAATATTATATATAATGAGTATTATACGTATTTATCCAGCCACATATAAATTTACGGTTAAATCAATTTTATGGTAATCAATAGTTTTATTATCAATCGATTTTATGGTAATCAAAAAGAAATACATTGTAATTAATACATACATTGATGAAGTCTTATTACTTTTTTAAGTAAAAATAACCTTGGTCATTTCTGTTTCGACTTTCTAGTCTCGACTAAATTGGTGCACCTTTAAGTATCTCTCTCAGTTAAATAAATATTCATGGTGCAAGTATTGTAAATATGTAGGTCACATTATTAAAAACTACAAAATAAATAATTTTAATAAAAATATCATAACAAATGGGAATTGTATGAGTTAATTACATGTATTAATGTATTACTTTTTAGCTGCTTGAGCTAATTTGTTTGAGCTAAAAACTCGAGACGACATGGCACATATTGATGATTGTTTAATAGGGAATATGCATGAAAATTTTTTTTCACTTGAATTGAAGCATGTTTACTTGACAAATATCAAGGTAAAATTACTTTTTAAATAACTTTAAAAAGAAGCGAGATATGAATGATTGAAATTCCCGATTAGACAAAGAGGGTGATAGCTCTCTTGATATGTTATGTGACGTCATATTACACTTTCACCATTTAAAATACACGTAAAACTCCGTTTTTAGTATTTTTGCAAGAAAGAGACAGATAATAATCTTTAAAAGCTTATAGCTTTCTTGATATTTGTCGGATTTTAATTTCGTTTTTAAATATTATTACAGTATTAACAGTATTTTCATATTCTGAAAATAAATGTGAAAAAAAATTTCATGCATATTCCCTATTATTTTAATTTTATGCATCTAAATACCCGTGAACCGTCTAACAATAATCATTTAAGTTTGGTTGTGACCATAATGTCTAATTAATATAATTATAGTTTTAAAACTTAATAGAGTAAGAGCCCGTGATCGCCAGACCTTCGTTATTTTATATAAGATGGAAGTTTTTCTGTGCATTAAACTTTCTTTAGAACTATTTTATATTAAATTTATTGTTTTTTATTAAAGTTTTATTCTTGGAATTTTAATATATAACAAATATTTTATAAGCTTTTTACGTTTTAATAAATGCTGATTTGACTATACTTAAAAGTAAACCGGACAGAGATCTTAGAGATCCATAGCTTTAAAATTCAGAGGCGTATAAACAAATTATTGTCATGCCAAATCGATAGCTTAGCTATGTCATACTCACTTCAGATGTATTATGTAAACTTCATAAACTTGTGTAGCCATAACTTAATATATATAAGGATATTTTTACGGTTGTTGGGACAGTACATAATAAATCTCACAAAATTTGTCAAATCTCGGATAAATAATTTTGAATGGATTCTATTTACATGTTTGTAATTAAATTTAATTCACTGCTTTCAATTTTTTTTAATGAATTGATTACTCAATTTGAAAAACAGACATTTTGACGACATTTTCGTTGTTTATATATCAAAATATATTCGACCTACATGTAAAAATTCATTGTTCATGATAAATGTGCGATTAACCTGTCATTCCGTATCTAGAACTAAAACCCTATCTAGTTGCCGGATTAATAATTCGAATTATTTCTAATAGCATACAGTTTAATACAGCTACATTATTAATGAAAATGATTCTATATATAGATAATAGCGATAATTATTATATTAAATATAAATATAATTCACCCAAAAACAAAAATGCGTAAGGGGACAAAGTTTTCGTATATTCGTCACAAAAAAAAAGTGATATGCAATGAGGACCAAATTTAAAAGGCTCCAAATGGTTTAAAGAATATTAGATAGTCATGGATAAGTTCCTTTTGGTATAACAATGAACAGTTGCTCCAAGTGTGACATAAATCAATTGAGAACCAAGCCATTGCAACTTTCTACTTAGTAGATATTTTATATTTTACCTTCCAAGTAAAATTTTAAATAGCTACTAAGAAAAATCTTGCAATGGCTTGATTCTCAGTGAAATTTTTTTGAGAACCAATGAGAACAGTGAAATGTCCGGACAACTGGAATTATGTATTACCGTAGATGATACAGTGAGTCGCCTAAAAAATGCCGATTCTTAGGTGTTAGAGTTTAAGGATCTTGGTATCTATTAACGTTTCTCAATCTATTAACGTCCATGAAATTTGCTAGGTAACGTGATGAGAGGTTTCACGCAACGTTTTTAATTGGAGCTTCATAGCTTTTTTGGTTCCGAACATACAAAGACCTAAAAACCGTCTATAATCCTTCGTGTAAAACATAGTTCGGTAGATTATAGCGGCACCCTAGACAGGCTACACTTCGACCATAAGATCCATTGTGATGCCTAAGGATGTAAGGATGTGAGTGGAGTGGAAGGCATTTTGTGTGTAGACTAGAAATTGGTTGGTTGTGCGGCTGCAGACGATTCTGATAGGAACTATGCCGATATTCATCTGGAGTTCTTGAAGGAAACTGCAGGAAACCTTCACAAGCATAGCCGGTTACTTCGTTCTTGTTGCCCATATGCAGTCAATTAACCGCCACTTTTTTTCTCTTAATAATTGACAACTTTCTTCGGTATACGTCGGTAGGCACTTTGTTCGGTAGGCGTCTATGCTTAACCTTGGCTGTAGCACTACCATGATATGCGATATTTACGAATAAATATACTATTTCTAAACAAATATAATAATGGATATAGAAAATTGATATTTATCTATCGACATTTCCATTATTATATTATACTGTTTAATCAGCAATTAATACAAATTATTACGAACAAATGAATTTACACATTTTCATTTTCTTGTTTATTGATTTACCACCAATAATAATTTCTATCATATTTCGTTCAACAATAATAATATCCAATTAATTAGTTTAATTTCATTCAAAATAATTATCGAATGTTGTCTCAATTAATTCAATTAGTCAAGTGAATACTTACACGTTTAAATTGAAAATATATCCTCCATATTTTATGATCGAAATATTTGATCAAATACCCCGACTCTGCTTAACAAAAATTGAATAAAAATTGTTATAATTGAAACTCAAACTCAAACATTGATTTCAAAAGTTTTTACACGTGAAAATTTTGATGAAAGTTTTCAATCGCAATAATAATAGTTGATACAACTGAAATTCACTGAAAGTATATCAAGCGCATGTTTTGTTAACACTTATAACTCTCGTCTTGTTAATATTTCTTTCTTTGTCAACCACTTCAGTCACATGATCAGAATAAACCAATCACAATATCAATTCATCGTATACAATACTTTTACATATTAAGATTCATATAAGATTTCTTCAAAATAGAACTCTACTTTATTTCATGAAACGGAAAACATGCATGAAAAATACTACTGCGCTTGCTCACCAAATCAATCGCATGAACAGTTACATCCAAAGTTACATGTGTAAAAGCGGGCTAAGAAATCATGTAAATAGCATCTTTATATATACTCATTTGTATTTTTATACAACTGTGGGAATGGAAAAATTGACACATATAGTCCACGAATTGTTAATGAACTCAGTAGGTTGATATTTCAGTTATTATATTTTTAAAGTTTTTAGCGAATTTCCTGAAAGGAAATAGAGCTATTGGCCCCGTACCGAAGTCAAAATTTCGCTAAAATTCCTTTAAATGTCCATCGATCCTACCTAATACATGTCAAAAATCACCATTTCTAAAATTTATATATATATATATATATATATATATATATATATATATATATTTATATATATCTATCGGTCACAGCGGTCACAGTTTTCATTTTATCGCTTTTGATATTCAAAATGGCAAGTTCGTTAATGGATAAAATCGGACAAGGGGAAACGGGGGTTTAGAGGAAAGGGGAAACACAAAATTTGATATATCTCCCTTAATATTCGAAAAATCGGAAAATTTATAAGAAGTAAAGTTGTAGGTACTAAGTTTTACTGTAATTTTGTTTCTTATCATTTTTTCTGTTACACTAATATTTACAGAAATATTGACGGTTTAAGATTGAAAATTAAATTCCTTAATATCTCTGTACACATTAGAGTTTGAGCAAAAATGATAAGGTGATGAATTGTAGCAAATTTGATTTTCTGCAACTTTATTTCTCACTCATTTTTCGATTGCTCATATACTAAGAGAGATATTTTATATTTTGTGTTTTCTTCTTTCTTTATACCTACCACCCCCCCCCCCCATTCCCCTCGCTCTATCTGATTGTGTCTTTTATTAGTAAAATTGGACTTGCAAATACTAAAATCATATACGATATTTCATTTTGATTAGACTAAAGTTGTGACCGCTAGAGAGTGATTTATGTATTCTAAGGAAATTCGCTAAGTTGAAGCAGCTCCTGCGTAACGAATTTTTATTTCTTGGCATGTGTTTCCCGACTGTCTAAAATGTTACTTATTTCGCTTCAAACTTGTTCAAGTTTAAAAATCTCATTTCGTTTCGTAACCAAGTTAATTTACTTACAAATTGATTTTTAATCTAAAAATTCAATTAAGTTTCACAGTTTTATCTAATTAAATAATTGCATTTAATTAACTTTTGTTTTGTAATAATATACTTTTGTCTAATTTATTTCATAAGTTAACTGTCGTATTTTCTTAATTAAATCAATTAGTAGAAAAATTATGACAAGGCCTTATTTAAGTGAACATTTAATGATTCAATTGAAAAAATCAATGAAAAATATATAATCAAGTAATGAAAACCAGATAAACTAAGTTAAGAAAACAAATAAATTAATTATTCTGTCCTAGATGTTCATAATATGTTATCAACAACTATCACCTGACGTTTGACTAGCTGGACTCTTAGGATCAGTGCTGCCAAAGTCTAGCTGTCTCAGTAGCCGTATCATTCTCGTAAATAACCCGTTTTTACTGGACAGGGTGCTACCTTTACCTACTCTCTAACAACTTCATTGCCAACCAATTGAATTTTTATTTATTTTTGCACGAAAATACAAAAATACTATATTTTAAAGAAAATTATTCTTAGATCAGATTAGATTAGATTCGTGTCAGGAGCAAGTCATATAAAGAGCTTTTGTACCGCGACCAATTTGATCTATTGTACCTCCTATCCTTCAAAGGTATTCCAGGAATCCTATGGTCTTAATAAACGTTAGGGGATGTTAAAAATTTGTGTATTTGATATGTACAAATTATAGTACATATATACATATAATGCTTCATCCTACAAATATTAAATTACCCGGTTTTTCCCGAATTTTGAGATTTCCCGAAGGATTACTCGAAAGAACGAAATTACCCGAAAAATGGGTAATTACCTATACATTGGCAGCATTTCTTAGGATATCAAGGAGTAATCGAATCGTATAGGTAAAAAACTTTTTAAGATGTACGTGTGACCAGTGGAGACCATTCGTGATGCTGTTACTTATCCTTGGGCTCCCGTGCTATAACGAAATACGTTAAAATGTTTAGTATATAACAAAAAAGATAAGTGAAAATAACTAACGTCGGGTGCAACTAAGTACCCGGTATATACTGAACAAGGAACATTTTTTGTCTTTAAACGTTTGTCTTAAGGTTTCAAAGATAGACAGTTTTCCCCATTTGACCCAAACATGATCCGATTTCCCATTCACGAACTTGACCTTTCCTTTTAGCTCTTGAACACACATACGTAATTTCAGCTCGCTATCTCTTTTCGTTTTTGAGTTATCGTGTCCACAGGCGAACGGATGGTCGAATATGCGAAAATGGACTAATTAGGTAATGTTATGAACACCTATACCAAAATTTTTTTTCCTTTATCAATATTTTCAACATTACAAAATCGGGACTAAATTTAATACATCCCAGTAAAATTTCAAATTCGCCCCAATACCTAGATCAGTTTTTGTATTATAAATACATATTTCGACAAAAAGTAGTCATCATCAGTATAAATTAACTAATTTACTCTTTGACAATTAAAAATAGATAATTTCTATTATTATAATAATAAATTTCTATTTCTATCTATTTCTAATTGTCAAAGAGTAAATTACGACTAATTTATACTGATGATGACTACTTTGTAGTCGAAATACGTATTTATAATATAAAAACTGATCTAGGTATTGGGGCGAATTTGAAATCTTATTTCAAAAACTTCGAGTTCTCATTAATTATTATTTGATAATATAATATTTAATACAACCTGCTATATATATTATATACCGGGTATAAAAGATGATAATTTAAACGAAATAGTTTTCATAAAACAATACAATGTGCAAATAATTTTTACCTTGACTTACATCCATCTCAACACAGACTGGTTTTCATATTTTAATTTAAGCAATTTATATTAATGATATTTTAAATAAATAATATATCGCATATAGTATAACGAATGAAAACGCATATTAATAGACCTGTTCATATAACCGCAACACCACAAGCTTAATGTGAAGTATATACTGACGAAATCGTAATTCCTTAGATAATATACTCACAGGTATGTGAACCTTAAAGAAATTAATTACATTGAATAATTAATAAAGAAAACCACATATATAATTACTTATTATTATATTTTCAATTATAATTATGGTATGCTATTGCGAAAGATTATGGAAAAGAGCTGATGGTCTTCAAACGACTGAACAGATTTTTATCAAACATAGCTAAGAACCACCGCATGGAAACCAGCTATATAATATAAAACCGCATTCAAATCGGTTCACGTGTTTGATAGCTATGATGCCACAGACACGTATACAAGCACACATAGCCTTCAAACTTATAACACGCTTCTTTTTGCGTTGGGGGGTTAAAATGGTCCGTTTACATATCCATGTATTTTGGATGTAATCTAAACGAATGTAGACCAAGCGAATTTTCTCGGTTGAAGGAATTATAATTTAATTCATATGAAATATAGTTACCTTGGCGACCATGTAAATATTCATTATAATAATATTAAAATCGTAAATATTAGACAAAAATTCATCGGTAGCTTGAGGTAAAATTAATTTTTCACAACTTTACTCATGTTAAAAGTTCCAATTTATAATTTTACCATAATAAAAAGTGATATTCTAAATAATTAATTTGGGATTTCTTCTCTTCCTAATCTCTCTACCCTCGAAAATTAATTGCAATCATTCTAAAATTTATAAACTGTAAAGCTCATACAAATTAATAAAGTTTAATTATAAATAATTTAATTTAAAAAATATTATTATGGACCACAATTCTAGCAGATTATAATGTTCCAAATTTCAGCGAATTTTCGAAGGAAATGTAGCGATTGAGGTTGTACCGATGAAACGATTTCGCAAAAATTTCTTCAAATATCCACCGAGGGACACCCTAAATATGACAAGTTTAACGTTAAAATGGATCTCTTTGACTATTTTTGCTTTTTGCGTTTGGACGCTTAACCTGATATTTCAAAATTTTTTATTAAATATCCAATAAATTTATTCAGAACTTAATGTGTTTCTATTATATTGTCGGTGTAAATCCTCAAAATTTTCAACATATCGATATAACACCGCTTAGACCCATAGACTGACCGAAGCATACTACTTCCTAAAATTAACTTTGGGATCAATTGAACCTGTTTACAAATCGGCATCGTAAAATCATTTTATGCTAATTACAACGCACAATGTGCAAACGATTCTAGCAACGAGGTAATTCGACTACTTCGCATAATATATACATCAATGAATTTTATTGGAATATTTTATTATAAAATACAAAAATGTTTGGTATTTTCATTCTCTTTGGTCGCCATAAATTAATAGCGTACTTATACAAGCATAACAGCCCTATGAATAATTAATTAAGTATGTACGAGTATACTTGTAATATAACGACTAATGATTAGTTAGGTACTTGTTCTTGCGATTGATAATTGTGAAATTTGTTGTATATAATAATAAGTAAGAGATAATTTTATACAATAAAAACAAGATTGAATAAAATTGTGTCATACGTACAAATGATAAAAAGGCATGTACTGAGTGATTTAATTACTTTTATTACCATTAATACAAACCATTAATGCATAATACGCTGAACTTTTTAAGATGGTAACGTCCCGTGACCAATATACAAACTAAATCTAGAGCCAATGTTTATGGTCTAAGATCCGGCATTAGAAAAATCTGCCCTCATCTGTTAATTGAATGAAATAATGTTTAAAAGTCAGATAACAATATTATAAATGTATGAGTGCAATGTCTGCCACCGTAGTCCTGCTGGCTATTTCGATCTATATTTTGAAAATAAGGTATTTCTAGACCATTGACGACCTCCAACCTAAAGGTATGAAAGGAAGGTTTTAAACTATTTTGTACATTTACAAAATAGTTTTTATTTTTAAATATTTTATAATTTGCAATGTTTTCAAAGATTTAATTTGATCATCCTGTATTGAATTATAACGTATTGATTATAAGTAAAGAAATAAAATAAATAAGAAATACTCAATCGACCCCATTTATTTCTATATAAATAAGGTGATTTCTTTAATAAAATGTAAATTTTCATATGAATGTGTAATGCATCAATCATTTATCATCATTTTATGGAGAAAAAAATTACAAATGACACCGTTTTAAGTCATACAATTTGGGTCGTGTTTTTTAATTACGTCATTACTCGTGCACAAACATCTGTTTCAAATGACTTATATTCTTCCATTCAATTTTGTAACATGAAACTCTTTAGTTACAGTTTGTAACTTAAAAATAATAACTGGTACTATGGACCACAAAAGTTGATGTTATACTTTATAATTGATTTTTGCTTTATTGATTTTGATTTTGGTTTTCGAAAAAATGCTTTGGCTAAAAGTTGTTCATTAGAAATGAAAACTGTTATTCGGAAATTTTTTTTGAAAACCGAATGAATAAGACACAAACCAACTATAAAATTTAAAAAAAATTACCACATTAACTTTTGTGGCCACGTGTACGATGAACGTAATTTATTGAGATTTTTCATTTCAAATAGAAAAACAATACTTGATTTTAGATAAAAAAAAAAAGCATTGACATCAATTTAACATTTGGCAAAGATAACTATAGCTTTAATTACTCGTGAATATTGGCGTAATTCCAAAGTAGCTATTCGATTTCATGACGAAAAAAAAGTATATTAGAAGAGATAAATAAATCGATTTAAAAAAAATCATAATTAAAATAAACTTTGAATAGATGATTCGGTTTTATTCAGTGGCGCATATTTTTTAGGCAGGAATTTACTATGAGTAATTTCTAAATTTAGGAATGTTAGTTTTAACTTCTATTTTTTAAAAAGTTGTAATCATTTATTCATCTCTTTGAACTTATTAGAGTTACTTTGAAAAGCTTTGGGTATTGAGTGAAAATCTTTTTTATGTGTCTAAAAATATCTCTATATGAAATTAAATTTGAAAAATTTCCTCAATTACTAGATCAGTTATTGGTATTTTATATAGTCATTTCGACTACTAAGTAGCCATTGTCAGTAGTCCATATCTCGGAGTTAGTTACGATTAGCTACTGATTGATACTGATGATGACTACTTTGTTGTCCAAATACGTATTTATAAAAGACAAATAATTGATCTAAGAATTGGAGCAAATTTTGAATTTCAAAAACCTAGAGTTCTTTTTGATTATATTAGATAATTTTTATATCTCTACACGGTTTAAAATATGGTGTCAAAGAAGTCGAAATTGTACAACATAAACTCATGCGAGAAGAAAAATATTTTGAACACCACTTTTACGTAGTTTGAGCTACTCAAAAATTAACCTTTAAATATCCAAACATTGGCAACCACATCTTTAAGCTTACTCTACATCTTATATAGATTATAAAAACACCAATAGAGGAAATTCTAAACACCAATAGCTACTAGTAGAGGAATTTTCTAGTAGAGGAAATTCGTAAACCGAATTTTCTGAGAGTAAACTATTAAATAAGATAATTTTGTAATAAATACGAAATTCAGTTGTTACCATAGTGATCCTTATCATAAGTAGAAAGCTTATTCATTATCATAAGTAGAACATTTAAATACACAGAATGGTCTTTTTCGATATTTACTCTAATATATACAAACATATTTTTGATATTAACGTAATAACAATGAATATTTTCGCCAAGGCAACTTAATTTCGTGTGAATTATAATTCCTCCCTTGAGGAAAATTCGCTTAGTCTACTTAGCTTCTACATGTCGAATTTTTCTAAAAATATTTTGGTTACACAAGTTTTTGACTAATAAAACTTTTGACAAATTGAACTACAAAGAATAATTTATTGACTTTTCATCGTGCTCAATAAAACGTAACATTAATAAAATATTTTATACGTAATTTCTTTTCAATTTAATCGTTATGAAAACATATTAACTTAATTCTGTTATTATTATTACACCCATAAACTTGCAATATAAACATTTGCACCATATTTACAAATAACTAACACAAGAGTTTATTTTATACTGCATCAATCTCAAAACCGCAAAATCCTTCCGTTAATAAATTTCGTTAGCGTTGCCAAGATATATTTACTATCTAGGCCCTAACCTTTAGTAGTATAATATGAAATTGAATAAAAATTTGTATAGTGCTTAGATATATAACGTCCTTATAATCCGCTTTTTTCCCGGCTCGATTCGATAATTTTCTGGAAGTTCCAAAGTTTTGACCCCTCTTAACAGGTCTAGCTAAGAAATTTTACGATCTCGACCCTAACTCTGACCAATCTTTCGGATGGCATTCGACGGGTTGATGGAATGTTTTGTATTCATTTTTCTACGTACTTTAAAATGGAAAATTTTAAATTTTGGGAGTGAGTTAAATTTAAGTTTTAGTATACAGTGATGAGCTCACAAGGCCAAGACCAGGACAATGATAGTCTTGGTAGTAGTCTTGGTTTGCACATTTGATTCTAGTTTTGGTCGTGCAGAATACGTCTTGATATTGGCCTTACATTCCCAGTCTTGTGTGCGAGACTCTTGCACTATGATTGTTGATAACTTCCTGGCTAGAAATTACCTAATGTATCATCTGACACTACATCTGATCCAAATCGGGTACACGTCCGATATGTTGTACAACTCCTGAAGGGGCATAGATCAGGCTAAACCAATTTAATTTATTCAAATTACATAAGGCTTTCCTGACAAGAACCGGGCTAGAAACAGATTTCGATATGTAGGGCTTTTCGAAAATGGTAATAAAATTTACCACTTAAAATATGATTTTCATATTTTATGAAAATTTGAAAATGCACTGATGTTCACTCCTGTTCAATAAAATTGAACCGACCTGAACCGAATCAGTCTCGCACAATTTTGATTATTCTTGTAGTAAGTTTTTTTGACAGATACAACATTTTATTTTATTTTTATATGTAAAAGGGAAATATAACACATAACATGTATTTACATTACTTAATCTTTCTCTATCACTGACTGTTTTTCACATTAAAAAAATATACTACTTATCATTGTTCATAAATAAATAATATACAGAGAGTTGCAAAAGTGAGGAGGTTTATGAAATGTAAGAAACTTAACATTACAGGTTGGTTCAATTTTATTGTACGGGAATGTATTAAATACCACAACAGTTAATGTCAACAACTTTTATTCGAATTTTTTATTCGAAAACCAAATGAGTAAGGCCCAAATCAACTATAAAATTCAGAAATATGACATAAACTTTTGTGGCCAAGTGTACACGTAGAAAGTAGGTCATTTCACAAAAATCACGTCATTTTTCAAAATTTTATAATTGGTTGTAAGACAAAGATTAATTTTGCCCATCACTAAGAAATGGTTATGTAAGTTTATTTTACACTTATTGTATAATTAAAGTAAACCAAAACAATGTCATTATGGGTTACAAAACAATAATAAAAATTGTTCAAATGTGAGATAAATAATTATTATTAAATTATAAAAAAATAACAACACACTTAAAATAAATCTATATAAATATATAATTTAAAGTTGTATACCTTGAAATCAAGTTTTTTGCGTGAAGACCCCGAGTGAGAGAGAGAGAAAGAGATATACTTTGTATAAAATAATAATGCAGTTCATCAACTTCCATAAATAAGTATCATTTGCAGACATACTACATTCGTACGACACGATTTATACAACACTAATTCATTATTATTATTGATAATAATTATAAAATAATCAGTTTTATATTTTTATGTTTAACCGGTTTAAAAAAAAAAATACAGACGAATTAAGAACCATCCTCCTTTTTGAAGTCGGGTTAAAAAACAGAATGTGATTTATTTACCAGATCCATTCGAGTATTTTTTGGAGTTTACAATGTATGTTTTGTGCCTTATTCATTCGGTTTTCGAAAAAAAATTTCGAATAAAAGCTGTTTCTGATGAACGAACAACTTTTATACGAAACATATGTGTTTCCCGCGACTTCCTGTTCTACTGTAGGTACTTTTTTGTAACTGTCTAATTGTCAAATTTATATAGTAGTATGGATATATTATATATATATATATAATATATATATATATACATATATATATATATATATATATATATATATATATTTATAAACAACAAATTTATATAGTAGTATGGATATATTATATATATATATATAATATATATATATACATATATATATATATATATATATATATATATATATATATATATATACATATATATATATATATATATAGATATATATTATAAATGTTAAAACACTATATACCTGACATTATGATGTCAGGTATTCAAATAAATTGGCCAAATTATAATAAGTAATGTTTCATATTGTTTTTTATACTTTTTATTTTCAATGAGTAAATTACGAAAATTTAATGTTTTTGAATCTGGTGAATTTTTTATTTTGTTTCAAAATCCATGTTTTTATCGTTTGGTAATAATTTTTTATTTATTTTTTGTGTAATTACCAGTTTATTTATTTAAAAGTGAAAATAACGATGATTGAGGTCTACATACATATTGTGAGAATAACCTTTTAATGCCATCGTATATTCATGTAGGTGAAGAGACCATGGTTATTAAGTTTATTATAATTGATGATTACATAAGCCTGTATATTTTGTGAATTTAAATGCTAAAACTATATACAGACGAAATGCATATTATTGATTGCAATTATTAACTTTCTCTTAAAAAATGAAGAAATTTCTGTATCAACATAAACTTAAATACTTCATTAAAACATGCATTCATGAAAATTTGTCATTTAATGCTTCAATAGCAAAAAAAATTTTTTTTCCTATTCATATGCACTATGAGCCAAAAAAGTAGAGCTCATTTTTTAAATTTTTTAATGGATTTGTATTTTATTTATTCGGTTTTTGGGAAAATGTTTTGGATAAAAGTTGTTAGTTTATTTTGAACGATTAACTTTTATCCGAAGCATCTTCTCCAATACCGGATGAATAACGCAGAAATCAATTATAAAATTTTCAAAATGAGCGCTATTTTTGTCACCCATAGTACAATGTACTTACATAATGGTATAATCACTATTACATTAAGAACATTTCATGAAAATTTTGTAAAAACTTTTTCACACTAATTACTTTACATTAAAATTCTATACCTAATGGTTTTTAGTTTATACAGACTGTCCCACTAAAAATAAAACTATCTTTCAGTACAATATTTGTTGAAGGATGAAAAACCATGTAAAATGTGTAATATTTTCATTACAGTGAAAGACACCCTAATTTTTAAACTCGAGACTTGATCGATTAAAATATGATATGGTATATTGAAATAATCTTTTTGTAGAATTGATCATTTTTTATATCATAATTCAAATATAGTCGCCATGGATTTCTAGAATTTCCGTTTTTAATAACCATAAACTATATTCTATAGGGTGGCGTTAAGTAATGTTATGATTTAATTAGTGAATAATTTGTTTGGTTCTCCAAGAGCTTAAGGCCAATATCCGAGAAGGAGTGAGAGCGCTATGACCTGAAATTCTAAGACAAGTTATGGTAAATGCTTTGGAAAGAGCACGTCAGGTCGAAGTAAACAATGGGCACCATTTTTAAGCTATTATCTTCAAAATAATGTGAACATATTTCCAAACTGTTATGTAAATTTGAATAATTGCCAACGTTAAATAAAATTAGAAAGAAAAAAGTTATTCATTAAATAAATCATAACGTTATAATGAAAATTTTTAAAATATACGCATTCTATAATTACGCAATAAGAACGTTTTTATTGTTTTCAAACAATGAGCTATGGCCTTAAACATGGCGATCGCCTAAAACATTAATCGTCACAGTTACCTTTCATAAGTATATTTGCTAAAGCACACTTAAAAACTTTGATACTAAGTAAAACTTGATAGATTGACTGTACAATCATATTACACCGCCTATCCATATTGGAAATATTTCATATTTCGATTATTCATATTGAAAATACTTTAACCTTTGTCAAATTATTCCCTTGGATTATTTTGCTTATTGGTTTATCAATCAAAAATTTGTTTTAAAAACAAGCTTTATTTTACTAAACTGAGGAGTAGACATCTATTTACATAATACGCTCAGTTTTTAAATGTTCGTCCCAAGATTATATGAGCGCCCCAAGCTTATTTACAGTTACACAATGGTCTCGGAAAAATTTTTTACTTTGTATACCCGGTATATGTAAATATACAAGGTATATTAAGTTTATTTCCGACAATGTTACGCTTGAAAATATTGAGCTGGCCTAATTCGGTCATTTCCGCATGTCCGATCATCTGTCCGTAAACAAGAGTCTGAAAAGAGATAATCAGCTGGACTTTTTTTTGTGTTTTCTAAAGCTAAAAACTAAGGTCAATTTCGTGAATGGGCAAAATCATCTTTTTAGGTCTATTTTTCAGTAGTAAGAAATTTTAATATCATTTTTGATGGACCATTCTATATTAGAACCGCAGATTATGGTCTCGTATGAAGAGAATAAAATCTATTTAAATTCTACGTACAACCAATATTACAATGTTATTATTATTATTATGATTATGACTATTGTTTTGTGAAAATTAGATATCCACACCACTACCGACACAATCTACCGATCCCCAGTCACTATACCGCGTAACATCACAATGAACAAATACTACAACGGCATCGCACTAGCTATGTTCAGTAACGTCTGTGAACTTAGCTTCCCATATCTCAGCGTCTCAAAATTTAGTTCTTATAGCGTCCAACAGAGTTCTAGAGTTCCTGATACTTTATATTAATAGTTCTGTTGAATTAAGTATCGAAAACCGCACTTAAAAAAATGAGCCGCTAAAGAATAGAACTCTCCAGGAGTTTGTACTTTGAGATGCTAGTCGTCAGTCGGAACCTTTACAGAAGCTAGAACTCGCTCTAGTACGACAGCGTCACACTATCATGATGATTCCACTATCTAAAATTCTTAACAGAGCGTTAAAGATTGGAACTCTCCAGAAGTTTGTACTCTGGGACGCTAGTTTTTAGTCAGAACCGTTATAGCTAGAACTTGCTTTAGCATGACAGCGTTTCACTGGCATGCTTTTTTTGTCTATAAAAACAATTTTACGGATGTGAGATTTTGAATTTGAAGAATTTATCGATATATAAACAAACAAGAACTCGAGAAGTATTTTATAACTAACGATTTCTGCTCGATTTTTTGGATTTCATACTTTGGGACGCTAACTTCCGGTCGTATTATCAGGAACTCTAGAACTATGTTGAACGCTATAAGAACTTCTTCCAAATTTTGAGACGCTAAGATATGAGACGCTAAATTCACAGACGCTGTTCAGTAGTACTAATGTAAGATTAAATTAACAGCCATAGGCGTTTATATTAATATGATATTTAGAATTATTATATTATTACATAGATCTTCGTGTATATGTCTTTGTTATGGCATGTTATGTAACCTAATGGGGGATATGAATATATGATTATATCATTTATATAATATAGTTGAATGATTCAATGTCGTGGAATGTTATATTAATATTCAACGAAAAGCTCCTAGATAAATGAATGCTTATAATAAAGTTTTGGAATCTCATAGTTATGTTTTATTATTGAATGGATAAAATTTCGATCGTTAATGGGTCGAATTCTATAAATTTGGTGTAAAACATTCCTCACTCAACGTATATGTAGTACACGACTAATGATACCGATAGAAACGAACCGAGACCCCTCTTATAGAACCCTCTTTCAATAGATTTTTCATCTGTAAAAATGTGAACCAGCCATATTGCCGCGCTTGTTAAGACGCTCTACTTGGAGCTGGAAGGTTGCGAGTTCGAATCCCGGCGGGAGCAGTTTGTCAATTATAATTAATAGGGTGGATAATTGACTAAACTGTCAGCGTATGGACAAGAGTAACCGGCTATGCTTGTGAAGGTTTTCTACAGTTTCCCTTCACAAACTTCAGATGAATATCGGCATAGTTCCTATCAAAGTCGGCTGCAGCCCCTGAACCTAACAATTCTTTGTCTGTATGCAAATCACTTGTCCTCCATCCATATCTTAAAAATGTATAGTTATAAAATGGTTAAAAGGTAAAAAATAATGATGTGAGTGGCCTCTGTTATAGACCGCAGTATTTCAGAAACGGAGGTTAAACCCCATTATTTATTATTATTATTATCTGTAAAAATGTGCTAATCACAAAACATCAAATCATTTGGGCGCTAATGATTTAACTTTTTCTATTGAAATTTCTGGAAGGGTCTTATGGCTCTCCTATTTTTTATGTCGAGTACTTATGAAACATATCAACCGACCGGTAATAATTATTAATTTATAAAATTAAATTGAAATTACTTAAATTTTATTTACGTACCTGTTGTTTTACTTAGATTATTAACTATTAAAACGAGACGAGACGAGACAAAACAAGAAACTTGCTCCTCTTGTCTCGCGGCATCACTATACATGACTCCAAAAGTGGCGTTCGTTTTTCCAATTTTTGTAATCTATTGGTCGCCGAATCAATTTAGTTTTCGAAAATAAAAAATTAAGTGTAAAATGATAATTCGACACTAATCAACTGTAAAATTTTTAAAGAAGGCAAGCCTCTTTTAAAGAAGTCATCAGTATAGGTTGAACCACAAAGTTTGGAAATCTTTAATGATATTTTCCAAAATAAATACTGAAGTGTAGGTACTCATAGTCTATTGAATAGACCAAGAGTCTCCAAAGCCTATGCATCATAGCGCTCACGGATCGTTTTACTTGTTCCCTTAGCTCTGCGACCTTGATAAAAAAAAGTTGTGTATATCGTCGACAGCACATTTGTGTCATTTCCCCTGTGTTTTCAAAAAAAAAATGCTTAACACACAAGCTTTTAGTACTTTTACGACAAACAAATTTTATTCCAGAGATTTTTTCGACAACCAAATAAATTTTAACAGTAGATATAAAACTGGTGTCGTTTTAATGTTTTATATATAACTCGAAAAATCGACAATATTACTAGATTAATTTTTTGTAAAAACAAATTACATTTCCCAACAAAATGGAAGATTTAAAAAATTTACATAACATTTTTTATAGAAGAAATAATTAACATTTGGTTGGATATTTTTCCATTCATTCATTTCCGTAGTTAATTCTTTCTTCCAGCTATTATAGTTAATCTGTCACGAAATGGTTTAGAATGAATTTTAATAGTATTTGCATGAGGATAATTGTCGAAGCGATTGACACATACAAGATAACATATGCTTGCGTTAAAACAAATAAATATTCTTAGTTCATTGAGCCTATATAGTATACCTTCATCAGAGAAATAAATTTTAAATTAAAATAATAAAGATCAGACCCATAGTGCTAAAATTCCAAACTGTGTGAATTGAGAAGGCAAAATTTTGAAATGTGTTGGTTGGACGTTAAAATGAACCTGATTTTCGTTCTGTTTGGGTCAAAATTAGCCTAGAAAATTATTAAAATCGATAACAAACATTTTCTTCACTTTTTCCACATTTTGGAGGAAAATTTTATATCCCCGATTTTGATAAAAACTAGGTTTAAAGTTAATTTGGACCTAGCAAAAACAATGGCGTTGGTTAAAATGCGATATTGTTGACGGTTTTCAATGTATCAGACACATAGTGCTTAAATTCCAAATTGTATTAATTGAGAAGGCAAGTATTAATTGAAAATTTTGAATTGTGTTGGTCGGACGGTAAAATGAACCTGATGTACACCCCTTGGAATAAATGTGAAAAAAGTGAAAAAAATTTTTGTTCTCGATTTTAATAATAATCATTTTCTAGGCTAATTTTGACCCAAACAGTACGAAAATCAAGTTCATTTTACCGTCCGACTATCCGGCACCCAATAGTTTTGTATAGTGCCGGATTAATGAGACTGTATATGTATATCGTATACTATGGAAACGACAATCAAAGTTGACATTTCAAAATTGAAACAAAATTTTAATAAAATAATTTTATAGTTATTTCTTAGAAATACAGTTTCTGTGGAAATGATAAAATCAACGAAAATTTTAACCGACTCTAAAAAAAAGGGGAGAATGTATGTTCGACTGTATGTATTTTTTTTAATGTTCACCCCCTTCAAGATGATTTCTCAAGCACCCCATGCTTTAGTTTACATTAATATTTATTTTGTTGTCAATCTCTTTAGTCTATTTTAAATGTTTTTCCATTTTTAAGTTCATATTCCAATTAAAGCATGTTTTTTTAGTATTTTTAAAAATAAAAATTTTATTTTATATTTACTCTAGATCACATCTACTCTAGATGATTAATGATTAATTACAACGGCAAGAAAATGCAGTTAAATTTAACCGAAAATTCTTTTAGAAGAGACAGCAAATGGACGACACATTTTGTATGAAAAAAATTCGCGTAATCCAATTAGGATGTTACATAATTTATATACTAAATATTATTTAACCTCTATGAAAAGGCAGTAAATGGCATTATTAATATTCTCGGATTTAGCCATATCGAATTATTCTAGAGATGTAGTACAATTTAATTACGTACTAAATACGCATAGATACAAATTTCTACGTAATCTAAATTATATTAATTTTGACTATTGTTATGTACAAATACGTATTATTCATCTAATATTATTACGAATGTTATATAATATCCAAAGCGAAAGCATATCATTATTGTTTCTACAATCTACATATACAATATCAAAGATTTATCATACAGGGTTGTACTAAATGATGAAAATATCTTTGGAAACGGCTGTAACTGTAGAACAATTTAGAATTTTGAACTTCTGATAGTTTTTCTGATAAAATCTTCGGCTCTCATTATAATTTCGTCCATATTTTGCTCCAAAAAATTTGGACAAACATACACACATACACACACACACACCCATACACACACAAACAATATAATTTTCTTTTATTTATAATTGATGAATAGATTCGAACCCTTTCCGAAAGAGATAGAACAAAAAATGTTTCTTGTTAAAAAGAAACAACTTTTGTTTGATTTTTTTTTCATAAATTCAGTATATACCGGGTATTTAAACAATTCAACTCAGTTGGTTATTATTTTCACTTGTTTTTGTTTTAAGAATAATTATTTTAAATATTTAAATAAATTTACGTAATATATTTACCCTTACTTTCGTTTAAAATAATAAACAATGAGGGATTTGATAGAAACAGGAGTTGAACCTCGTTTAATCTATTGTTAAACTCATAGTGTCAGATGTGTCTAGTAACGCAACAGAAAAGGCTACTATTCAATTAGAAGTAATTAACATAAATCATATTAAATGGACAAACCTGTATATTATAGACAGATGTAATTAATGATCATAGATCATCATAATATATTTGATCACAATAGATATGTATCTATTATAATCATAAAGCACCTGATACGTATACAATACGTATACAGCATAACTCTGTACTACCTAATAATGTATTATTATTAGTAAAGGTGATTGTATATTGTTAGATGTGTATTCTATTACGACTACTGATTGGTAGCTACTATTACGCAATTCTTTATCGTAAGGCCGAATGGTTGATCTATTTGATTTAGTGTTGTAAATTTTATTTGGAAAAAACGCTAAAGCATGCAATTTAACTTGATGCGTCAACTTGAAAGTTTATCAATATACTTATATCGTATCTAGAGCACGGCAGTGCGCAAGGCCGAGTTTAAGGGACACATTTGGACTTCTCACTACAGTGCTATTACTACAGGAAATATTAGAACATTGTTTGACCGCGAAATATCTTCCAAACGAAAAGAGCTAAAGTGTTGAAATTTCTAATTATCGATACTTTACGTAATTATAAGAAACCGGTTTTTTTCAATGATCGTTTTCATTTATTCTGTGAAAAATAGGTAATAATAATTTTTCCACTGGTTATTGTTTAGCGTGCATATTCCAAGAAATAAAAAACATAATTACTATACAATTGCACGAGTATTTAAGGTAGTTCCAGCACCGGTTTGCTTTTATTATAGAACAAATACATATACACATATACACAACACATATATATATTCAATATTCATCTATACATGTTAGTGTAATTGTAAAATTAAAAATAATTTTAAAATATTATATTTCGAAAACAAAACGGTAAAACGCGATTTTTTTTACATTTATTTAATAAATATTTATCTTTACTATCCTAGTTGTTTTTAAATTCTGTCGAGTATTTTTATTAATACAACAGATATGGTTAAAGTTCAAAGATAGAATGACTGATAACAGACGTTACTAAAGTATATATAGATGTTATCTATAGGTATCTAGTTAACCGTTACTGTTACTGACTTAAGTTGCGTAATATCGTTATTTGTAACGTTATTTTTAGCCTGTGAAAAATGAGCAAAATCTGGCGAAAAGTGGTTTCATGCTGGAACATCCTTAAGTGGGGTTCAACTTCCAAAAAGAGGGCCCAGTTTTGTTTGTTGTAAAATTATCTTAGGTTAAATCCAAGTAGCGGAAATTATCTTAATATTTTCCTTGCTTAGTCAGGAAAATAGTATTAACTTGAAGCAACGGCCTAAATATTTCATCTCTTTTGTATACATCATTTTTGATAGATCCAATATTTGTGTCTAATTAAATTTTCTTAGAAGAAATAAATTACTGTACCCAATAATTCAAAGATTTAATATTTGTATCTAATTGAATTTTCTTAGAAAAAATAAATACCTGTAACCAATAATTCAAAGATTTAATATTTGTATCTAATTAAATTTTCTAAGAAGAAATAAATAACTATGTTTTTAATGTTATAAGTTCGAAATTAATATGTCTCTGTTTTAAGCGTAAAAATTAAAATCAATCGTCGTGTTAATTAATATAATATTAAAACACAATAAAACAATTTCAATTGAATAACCTTTAAAACAATGCAGATCATATTTAAAATGACTCTTAGTTTTTATACAAAAAATAAAATGAATATCACCAATACGGAATTTTTTTTCATAATAACTTTATTCAAGTTTTTTTTTTTCATTCATATATTATTTATGAAGGTGGAAAAATATAGTTTATTTTTTAAAGAATAAATAAATAAATAAAAGGTGTGTTTTATTTACATTGATATTGTAATCATTTACTGTTAATGTTACTTCACACAATTCTATATAGTAAGTATGCATGTAGAAAAGAAACTTGATGCAAAGCTCTCATCACCGGACATTATCACCAACGAAAGCATCTACACACAATAGGACTCCATAACGGATCCATTATGTGCAGACTGTGTGGTGAGGAGAAACATCCAGCCATATCATATTTTACTGCGAATCTTTCGGATACAGCAGATACAAGATATTATTCGGTGCATCTCACCCTGAATATATGAACCTTGAAAAAAACCTGATAAACAAGCTCCTGGCTATTTCCGAACTATGGGCGAAACGAATCTCGTCAGACTGAAGTGGAAGGGTGAGTGCAATGGGCCATAAGATCGAAGTTAGCAAGCTCCTAGCTATTGCCAAAATATGGGAGAAACCAAACTCGCCAGACTGAAGTAGATGGGGGAGCACAATGGGCCATAAGATCGATAGATAGATAGATTGTAGCGGTTGCCCTGGACGGGCTACACTTCGACCATAAGGTCCATTATATAAGGTCCGACCTAAGTATGTGCGATTGTGAGAGGAGTGGAAGAAATTTTGTGTGTAGACTAGAAATTGGTAGGTTGTGCGGCTGCAGCCGACTTTATTAGGAACTATGCCGATATTCATCTGAAGTTCGTGAAGAAAACTGTCATATGATCGAAGTGCAATACATTAATATATACCCCAATATCTATCTATCTAACTAAAGCTAGGCTCTATCTACCTAAAGCTAGGCTGTCATTAGTCGAGTATCAAAGTCGATTCAATTGTAGATAACTGAAATCTTTATGAAAGGTAGTGTACTTTACCGTAACAAAACATATTATAAAATATAGGAGTGTTGACGGCCTAGCAAGGGTAGGTAAAAAGTAAAAACTAATTAGAAAAATATGTTTTCACTCATTAACCGCTCCCATTCCTCGAGTCATTGACATTCTCATACGTTACAATATGTTTTACTGTGGTGGAAGAAACATCTACCATCAAAAATCCATTTAAACGATCTCTGCCATTTAAACGAACTTTTTTCTCAACTACATAAATTAAAAGAACATAGTAGAACAACATAGGATGACAACATAGTATATATTTTTCTATGGGTAACAATTATATGTGCTTACTTTTATATTTTAGAATGGAGATTAATAATCGCAGCTTAATTTTTAATGAAGCGTTTTAATCGTGGGATTCGAAAAAATATTTTATTTATTTACCTTTCACCATAAGTCGTGTTTCTCAATCGATAAATATCGATCCGATATTGATAAACATTTCTAGACTGCAGGTTCAGCGACACTTCTTCTTGATGTTGCATAGATAGTGGATAAAGGATAACGGATAAAGGATAAAGGATAACGATCAATCGTCACTCTCTTAAAATAATAGCCAAAATCAGATCGCCAAGATATTTGGATGATTATAGCACATTCAAGCTAGAGAGCCCATTCATATAAACAGACGAAATCGCATGATCATAGCACATGGTGTAAAATAATTGGTTCGTTTGATAACTTGGATCTTTAAATCTGAATTAATACAAATCTGAATTAATACAACAATCAATTCGATTGTTTTTTTTATTTTTTTAAATATTTTTAAAAATATTATTGATTGTTATATTTGTTCTCGTCATTATATTTATTGATTCGTTTATAATTACATGAATAAAAAGCGAAAACGATATAACGGTCTTGATATATGTTCACGTTTTCAGTGAATGTATTTACTCACATCGATGGACTCTCTAGCTTGAGGTTAACATAGACTCTAACCTTAAGATTTCTATGATGGCTGGATGTTTTGTTATAATAATAAACTGTTATGCAAGTCATTTGAAGCGTTTTTTAAATATCTTTCAGAGAGTATCATATAATTTCAATTAAATACGCTTTCAACTATGTATATTTAATAATAATGGTATTAGCAACTATGTATATTAACAAGGTAATAAAATACGATTTTTATATTGAAAGGTGTGTGGTATCCATAATTTCTTTTAATTTATATGTAACCACTGTAAAATTAACAATGTTGTAACAAATTTTTTCTTGTTGCAGGTACGATTTATTTTTTACAATATTCAAATTTTGTATACACAATTTTCCATTCGGTAAGTTTTTATAAATTCCAATATTCAGTGTTTTGCGGTTTTATTTACATACACACCAAAAAATGTTTATATTCAATTATAGTATTACATTGGATATTAAATAAAAATTAATGAAACTTTATATTCAAAATCTTATGGAATGGAGGGAGAATGGTGCACCTAATGGATCCGTTGTGGAGTCGTATTGTGTGTAGAGACTTTCGTAATTGATAATGTCCGATCTTGAATCGGTAACCTTTCGAAATTGTATCCTGCTCAGGTTGATTGCATCGAGAGGCAAATGATTTAAATTTCAAATTTACACACGGTATATGTAATTGCATACATACTGTACAATATTCAATTTCTTCATAGAGAAATTGATGTGAGTTCTTCTTAGAAAATGTAACATCTGAATTTAATATTATTGACCTAGTATTGCAATCAAACATACATATGATACCAGCCAGCCGCCAACACCACGACCAAGCTGTTACTTAATGGTGTTGGACTGAATAATTCTGATTCAGGAAATAATTCATATTATTGAATTTATCAAAATTTAACCTCTTGTCAAACGTCTAAAATGATTGATTGAAATCCAAAAGTCCAAAGGAAAACGGTGTTTATATTACACTTGAATCGAAAGCTAACTGAAATACATCTTAGTGTAGGTTTGTTCGGAACTTAAAGGGCTTTTTCGCGAGATCTGCCGTGTAATACGACCTACTATTCTCATAAAAAAGAACTTATACCGAGTACTAACCACACGCAAAAGCCTGTTCCAGTTTGAATACCCCACACTCTTGCCGTCCCGTTGTAAAATACTTTTTCTCAGGAAAGAGTATGATGAATTAACTTCAATTCAAAGCACACCGCAAAGCCTGTATTTTAGTTTTTTAGGTATAAACTTTTCAAGAAATGTCTGGTTTTATTATCATGCTCTTTACTAAATGCACAATAAGTAATATAAAGGGTCTTTCAATAAGCACGCTCGATTTTTAAATGTAAATACAACAAGTTGTGCGTGAGATATCCACTTAGTTTTCTTATTTGAAATAATATTTTATGACAATAAGAAGTTAAATATAACATCGTTCATATAGCTTTGATGGCGTGCGTTTTGTTTACTTTGTGGGCATCAATTATTTGCGGTTTATTCTCATAGATCTGCGAATTTAGATAGTCTCAAAGGAAGAAGTCTGAAGGATTTAAATCACGAGGTCTCGGTGGCCAGTTTAATTTGGCGCCGCGCGAGATACCTCAAACCGTTGGTGCAGAATGGTTTGTCTATCATGGCATTCGCTGTTACGTACGTACCGCCTACTTGTTGGAACCACATGTTTTTAGTATCCATATCATCCAGTTTAGGCCAAAAGAAATTGCTTACCAACGATATGTAGCGCTCGCCGTTGACGGTTAACGCAATGTCAGTTTCGCAAACAGTAACTTTCTCGGGATGCGTTTGGTGAAGGTGCATCTCGTGTGGATTAGTATTGCCCCAATAATAAAAGTATAAGTTATGTTTAATGACTTTGTTAAGTTTTCACTATACCTTGTAGAGAAGGATTTTGGATTCAATTTTAAAGGATTGTTATTTATATCCACTGATTTCTAACACATCAAACGAAATGTTCATTTTAATGAATTTCTTTTGAAACTTTCATTCAAACAGAACAACTTCGGAATTATAATTATTCAGTACAACACAAAACATGTAACTAGCATTATTAGTAGAACAATAATGTTTATGCAATCCTCTACTGGAGAAACACATACTCGTATATACCATGTGACGGCCTTAATGAATAGTTTTGTAAATACATTTAGTTTACAATTATATCTTATAATAATAATTATAACGTAATTGAAATAGTTTTATAGACTTAAGGCCTGGTTACACGGTCCGAGCTACTGGCGTTGACAGTAGCTCGACTCGTCTCATAAGAGTTCGAGCTGCTGACGTGACAGTAAACAGCTACTGCATTTCTGTACTCGTATGTATCATGTCCCGACTGATCCTCCACGACTGATCATAGCTCATACCACAATAAAAGAGAAAAAAGAAGTATTTGGTTCAGGAATTAGATGCAAAGGAAAGGGGCAACACATACAATATTTAAAGAGCTATATAATGATGATTGTTCGTATAATTAGGATTCAAACAATTCCATAAGTTGGTTTAATCCTTGTATAGGTCCACACACTTGCTCGGAAGTCCATCTATCCGCAGTCATTTTGTCTGTCGAAGCAAGATAAACATGTGAAGCAGCGGAGAATGCACCCGGAGTGTGCCTGAGGGTACGAGCTACTGTCAATTCGTTAAAAACGTACGAGTTGACGTCCGAGTCGCATGCGAGTTGCGTGGGGGGGGGGAAGGCGAGTGACCAGTAAAAAACAAAAAAATGTTGGAGTAACTCGGATGCCAGCTACTGACAGACTCGCACATGACAGTAGCTCGACTCACCCGGTCACACGGTGCAAGTTGCTTCAGTAACTCGGCTCGTCAGTTCGCACGCTAGCTCACACCATGTTACCAGGCCTTTAGGAAACGTACATATTCTAGTGTACTGTGTATAGTGTACACGAGTTGAGTTTGGCATGTGCAATGATATCCATTCCATTTAATTATACATTTCGTTTCACCCAGATATGAAATGCATTTCGAAAGCGTCATCTAAAACAACGATGGTAGAAAAATTAATTCACTAACCAGCCGATTTCGAGAAAAAGCATACTAAGGTTGCAGCACAGCTTATGTACTGTAAGTTTCAACTGGTCAGCAATGCAACGAAATCGCATCCAGGGTTCGGTTCTACCTTGGGTAATTTGTTTTCTCAAATTATAAAACTTAACAGTTTTGGATATTTAAAATATTTATATGTTTTGAATATTTATACAATATTATAATCAAAAATATTATTTTACCGATTTTGTTAACATCTTATGGCTATTCATCCATTGTTAGTATGGTTGCCTTTCGGTTATATTATACTATTGGAGGTGACTAGCGTGTACTGAATTTGACATTTGAGTAATATGAGATCAAAACATTGATGTCAAATAATGTTAAAATATGATTACTACAATTTATGTTTTGTGAGTAAGTTCTCACTTATAGAAAATTTTATTAATACTTTTACTAGCGATCCGGTCCGGCTTCCCACGGTTAATTACTACACTTTGATCTAGGCTCCATGATCGGAGAATTGATAACATACAACAGCCACATTTATGATTATATCCACACTATTACAACACCTCACATGTGAAAGTTTGAAAAAAATTGTATAATATGTAACTAAGGTGATATGTAACTTTGGTGAATTAACTTAAAATTGAATACGTAAGCCATGAAAGTAAATTTTTTATCGAAATATCTTTATTGTTTACGCATACAAAATTTATATGTAATTTGGATGTACTATACATATAAACCTACCGGAAAAAAATATCTATATGATAGTGAAAACCGTTTCAAAATCCGTTGCGTGGGTCAGCAGGAGTTAGCGGATAAACATACAGACAAAATAATTTTTTGAAAAAATCTCACGAATGGTTTTCATTTAATTAATCATTAAAAATTGGTATTTTAACATTGGTTGTGAATAGCAAGTGTTGAATGAACGCAATCATTTTCAATAATGTTGCTCCACCTTCTATAGATTAAAAAGTAAAAAACTTCTACTTTTGTAAATTAAATTTCGTACATTACGTTTAAAAACAATAGTCTGGCGAAGAGTTTTATAAGTATCTTAATTATAAAGATTAAAAATTCACGAAAATTTTCATCCGTCATACTGTCAGAATCAAAAGACGATTATTTATTATTTTTAGTAATTAAATAATTGCATAATCCCGATTACTAGTGATGTTAAATTTAAGTAATTAATTTACAGATTAAAATTTTTAATTTCTGTTAAAAAAAGTGTTTCTGTTTATTATGACTTGCGGGGTACTGTCCGATCAACCTTGAATATATGCAAATTTTATGAAAACTTGAATTCTTACAAAATTTGGTTAAACAAAAATGATTATTTTGTAAAACACTAGACTACTAGAAAATAAGTGAGCTCATTGTGTGAGCATCTCGTGCGACCTCTATATACAGGTATAAGTATCTACTTGAATTGTTTGTATATTATAATAGCAATGGGCATTGATGTAATCAATATGGTGTTTGAGAATGAATCTCTGTGATCCAAAACTTGTTTTTTGTCAATAGCTTTGGGAATAATCGACTCATTTCATATATCATAATGTTGAGTCTCCATTTTGTCATGGATTAGTAAACAAAATCACTCTCGATCACTGGCTTCGTTCTATGATGATCAAAATTAGTTTTTATTCGTATTCAATAGATAGCACAATTAGATAGTAACTTTAAGAAACGGTTGTCTTGTATAATTCATTGCAATCACTGTTTGAGTGCAATGGTGTCTGTTATTGGGACTTGAAATTGGAATCAGGTCTGCATTTGTTTGAGTTTTCTATATTAATATTATGTTTTAACTATTCACTCTCTAACTCAAGTTTAAACAATTGAAAAGGAGACTTGTCAATTGCAATTTTCATATACAAACAAATAGTTTTTTCCAATAACTATATCAAAAAAGAACCTGCCTCTTTTTGCTCAGTAAATAGTATAACTTTAAATGATATAACTTTAACTCAGTAATTAATACTCAGTAAATAATATAACTTTATTTGACATAAATCAAAAAATAACTTTTTTAACCCGACTTCAAAAAGGAGGAGGTATCTGTATTTTATTTATTTGTTTGCTTTTTTTTTTTTTTAATTTTAAATTACAATATAGAAGCAAATCAAAAAAAAAAAAAAAAAAAAATATAATATAAATAAAATGAAACTGGCTGAAGAAGACGAACTATAAATAATTTCAAAAAAAAAACTTAATTCGATTAAAAAAATAAATAAATAAAAATAAATAAATTCAAATTATGGTTAGTTGAAACACACATTGTTTTTTTTTTCTTACATGTATCGATCCCTTTGATCTAATATGTATTTCATGTATTATGCAACTGGCTTAACTCGTTCAGGTCTCGACACATTTAAAATCTCTGTGGCAACGAAAACATTACATGTATGTAAAAGGTCTCTCTCTGGACCTGCGGTTCCATGACAGTCTTCTATCAAATGCTCAATACTCTCGTTTCTATCACACAGTACACATAACCTGACCCCATCCGCTTTCTTGCTTTTCCACTTAAATCCATACATACGGAAGTTTGCAATTAGGTGCCTCAGTAAAAGTGCATTTGCTCAGTAAAACAATCGATTGAAGTCTTTCATCAAAACTTTCAAAAATTATAGAACAACGGTTTTTGCCTGTTATACCCGTCTTGCTAATCCATACTCGTCAGCATAAAAAAAAAATTGTATACAAAATATTTGAAACTATGATTTTTTTTTTTGTCGGAAATGTTTTAAAAATTTTTATTTCATGTAAGTTTATGTGAAGTAGTAAAATTTATAGTTTCATTTTCTTTGTTTTTTTTTTGTGTATCTATATGCAAAAATTCATTCTATGAATTTTAAATTTTAGCATATATAGATGAAAAAAAAGGTGATATAATAAGAGGAAGAGCGAAAATGCTATAAAAAGAAGCAGAAAAAAATGATATGTGATCCACTACCAGGCACGCAACAACAAAAATATTTTTTATATCATTTTAGTACTTATTTAGAACCATATAAAGTTTAATAAACGTAATGGTTATATGATAATAAATGTAATACGTGTTGATCTCTTTGCATACAAATTTATGAACATAGCTGTATATTTCATCTACGGATAGTTGTATACCGTACGTGTTGGAAAGCATTGCTAATAGAGAATCAAAGTTAAATATTGTTTACTATAATAACTATACACAATATGCTTGATAAAAAAATAAAAATAGTGGGGATACTCTTTACTGTGTCTGTTGTGTATGCTTGCTGTCCTGTGTAATAGGGAATATGCATGAAAATTTTTTTTCACTTGAATTGAAGCATGTTTACTTGACAAATATCAAGGTAAAATTACTTTTTAAATAACTTTAAAAATAAGCGAGATATGAATGATTGAAATTCCCGATTAGACAAAGAGAGTGATAGTCCTCTTGATATGTTATGTGACGTCATATTACAATTTCACCATTTAAAATACACGTAAAACTCCGTTTTTAGTATTTTTGCAAGAAAGAGACAGATAATAATCTTTAAAAGCTTATAGCTTCATTGATATTTGTCGGATTTTTATTTCGTTTTTAAATATTATTACAGTATTAACAGTATTTTCATATTCTGAAAATAAATGTGAAAAAAAATTTTCATGCATATTCCCTATTACTGTTTTGTTCTCTGTACTGCATTAACATGTAATGAGAGTGGGTTTATTATCTCTGACTAAAATCGTTGTTTTGAAAATTTTTTGATAAATTGATACGTGAACGTACTACCTTAAACGTTACATGTTTTAAATATGATATTATAACTGTCCAGCAGTTTTTTACAAAAGTGAATAAATAAAATGCAGTTTAAAAGACTGATAATAATTCATACTTCTCAATTTTGGCACAATGCCCTCAAACAACAACAACAACAAACACTGTAAAACCCAGCCATAAATGAATTATTAAAGTTTATGAAAATTTATACCAAATGAGATAAATATTTCTCATTTAAAAGTAATAAAAAAAACGCATATAGTCATAAATATTTAACGGATATATATATATATATATATATATATATATTTATGTCAAAAATAATTTTTATATATATTTTTATAAGGAAAAATTTTTATATCGTAATATAGGTAGGCTCTGGTGGCTTATATTTTTTGCGTACTTTTTACATTACAAAGATATTAATCTTCTTAAATTTGAAAATTTTTATGTTGTGCTTCAAGAAGTGTTTAAATAATACATCCGGCATACATGTTTTAGTCCAGTGGAATTAGTATAATCTAATTATTAACTGCTTGTATACAGGGTGACAGTATACCACGATGTAAAGCTCGCCCACCCTAATCACCAAAATTATCGTTCAGAAAAATCGTTAAAAATATATTGAACCAAAATTATCAGAATAGAAAAGTTATAGCGCTATCAATAGTAATAAACAATTTAATTGTTATTTAGTACAGGTTAATTATTTTTTACAGTTATACACAAAGCAACATTAAAATAGTTGTTATATTGGAAAATCATTGTCATTTCATTTTATGGCGTCTACAGAATGGTCCGTGTTAATGAGATTCTAAATAAAATAGATACGTTTTCTATGGCAAAGTTATAGCGTGAATTCCACTGTCACTGACCATTAGTATTGCCACGAGACGAAAGTAGCATATCTCTTGTATTGTATTGACATTCTCTATCACCTCGTCTCGTTTTTACAATTTAGTTTTTGCAGTAAAAATAATAATAATTACGGATCGATTGAATATATGTTTAATAAGAATTTGAAAAAATTAATAATTACCACCCAAAATTATTTGCTGTTTTGTGATTAGTAGACTGATAGAAGTAATTCTTAAAATAAGAATTCTGATTCTTATATATAGGGCAGATAATATATAATTTGCACAAGTAAATAAGTATCTTGACATCAGTAATTTAAGTATCTTCAAGTAAACAAATTCTTGAATGAAAACAAGGATTTCTTTCTCAGAGTAAATATTTTGAAGAAAACATCTATAAAGATTAAAAAAGAGTGTACTATCGCCTGTCTCTCGAATATTTATCGAACATCAGGTATCTTATTTTCATCTTTTCTCTCACTGATTTATTATTGTCTCGACTCCGTTCTGTCGTATCCCGCTAGCTTATTCTCGTCTCGTCTCTCGCGGCATAACTACTTTCCTCTTTTGAGTAATTGAAAAGAAAATATTTTAAGGACCGATATCCATAGAAAATTTATCGTACTACAACTTTGACTTCTTTCTCTGGAATGTCTGGAAAACGAGTTTTTCAGGGAAAATTATTTTAATTCTTCTTTTTCCATAATGTCGGACGCAATAAGTAAGTGATAACTTGGAACTGAGGTCAAGGATTGTCTGGAGGAACTTCTGAAACTGGCAAAACGGAACAATGTTCAATTGATGGGTGCCGGGTCACAATGGTTTCGAAGGAAACGAAGAAGCAGATACCTTAGCAAAGAAGGAAGTCGGAATGCCCTTCATAGGCCCAGAGCCTATTTTAGAAATTCCACGGACTGCATGTAAACAGGCGATCAACGAGTAGTCAAACACCGTGATCACTGGGAAATAGTACCGCGGCATAAGCAAGCTCCTGGCTATTGGCAATATATGGGAGAAGCGAATCTCTTCGGACTGAAGTAGAAGGGGCAGCACAATGGACCATAAGATCGAAGTGCAATTGTTTTTAGACCCCAATATAAATCAATCATTCAATCAAGTGATAACTTGCCAGCCGATCATTGAAATTTACATTGAATTTTACCGGTGAATGATAGACTAGGCTATATTATTGTGTGCATATATGTACTTACTTACCCTATATGTTCGTATTTTTATGGTTAAGGGATTAAATGTATTGTTGATGGAATAGTTGTGGGTTCTTGAAATTATTTTTTTTAAAGAATATTTTTTAGTGAGATATAAAACTTCAACAATAAATTTATATTTAAAGGGTTCATAGTACACTTCGTTGGAGATATTGCAAAACAATTTCACATTGAAGCTATAAACAAGTCTTGAACAAACATTATCTTTATATATTGAAAAATTAACTCATCAACCAAGAATCGAACCTCGGACCGCTGTATTTCTAGTCCAGCGTGCTTACCGCCACACCAAAGATGACTTCAGACGAGCCAATCAATCTTTGCATATCATTGGCAGTATTACTTCGTTGTTAACATTAACTTGTTATTCCACATATTATTCTTTGTGTATACTTAAGCAACACAATGCTAATATCAATTTCCATTAAGGTTACGTAGAGCATAGTATGAAAGTACTATTGTATACTATATAGATTGAATTTTTTTTATTAAATATGGATATGCAAAACGTTATCTTTATTTAAAACTTTGTCTACGTACTTTTGAGATAGCTATCACACCACAATATCGATTTTTTCGGGAATGTAAATATTTGAAATATCATGAAAATTCCATGATAATTTCAATGATTCATTATCGATT
Organism: Nineta flava; assembly: GCA_963920215.1. NCBI lineage: Eukaryota > Metazoa > Arthropoda > Insecta > Neuroptera > Chrysopidae > Nineta > Nineta flava. The sequence goes on from OY986044.1 coordinate 50,910,614, forward strand.
ATGGGCATCGAACACATAACCTCTATTGCAAATAATACGTTTGTACATAGAGGTAGAATTCGAGATGTAATAATAAACAACTAGAAAAATTCATAAAATTAAATGTGTGGAATTATATAGAAGTTTCTAGGGGTGGTCAGGTGTATAATAGAAAACCAAGTATAATATGGTTTTTTTTTTGTTTTTGCCAACCCGAGCACTAATTTAATGTGTGTGTGTGTGTATATTTTCACGATACGAAATACGGTTATGTATTTCAATTAATTTTAATGTCTTCTAACACCTTAATACAATATGCTCTACGTACGTACCACTGTTATTTAATAATATATTTACTGCCTTTGTTACATAAACCGTATACAGTAAAACTGCGTTCGAAATAGGATCACATGTTTCATCACATGTACAAAGTTCAGAATATGAAATTGAAATTTTCAATTACCAATATGGATTTAATTAAATATTGATATAAAATTTCAAATTCGCCCCGTTTACCTAGATCAGTTTTTTTGTATTATAAATACGTATTTCGACTACAATGTAGTCATCATCAGTATAAATTAGCTAGTCGTACTTTACTCTTTGACAATTAGAGATAGATATTAAGGTCGAGTACAACAGACAAAAATAAAAATAAATAGAAAATTAACTAGATTAAAATATACTAGATTTAAAATATAATAAATTTTAAATTATATTGAAATTGCTATTGTTAAAATTTCCTTCGTTCACATTTGTTCCTGTTAATTTTACTCTTATTAAAATTACTCTTATATTGTCGCAGGATATGTTACTTGTTACTAATATAAGAGTAATTTTGAATCAAAGATTAAAGTCGAAATACGTATTTATAATACAAAAAAACTGATCTAGATAAAGGTGGCGAATTTGAAATTTCGTGTCTGTTGTAGTGTCTGAAGTGGTTGACAAAGAAAGAAATAGTAAACAAGAAGAGAGAGTTATACCTGTTAACATACGATTGACAAATTTCAAGTGAATTGCATTCGTGTGAACAGCATTGTAATTTTGGTTATATCACCTATTATTATTGCGATTAAAAACTTTCATCAAAATTTGCACGTGTTAAAGACGCCTATCTATCACTTGTGAAATAGTAGAATTTTCACTGTAGGTAAATTTTAATGGTATAGTGATTAGACAGTGAATTATATACTTTATTACGACAACGTAGTCGGTTGCTCGGCGGTCGTCGACAGTACCTACATGAAGACATCTAAAAACAACACTTTTACATGAGGTGTGTTTGTGTATGTAATACTACTCCTAACTAAATACTCAATACAAATGTGAGTACATCTGTATATTTACATAGTAGACATGGTAGACCAGCAGCTAATACGTGCAAAATTGCGTAAAATAATGTTCTTAAATAACCTTACTTTTTTCAAATTAAAACAAACCTCATTGATAATGCTATTGCGTAATTAACATAGTTGGATAACTGTAAATAGTATTTATTGACTGACCCTTTTAAACGCCACTAAAATAATTAGCTCAAACTAAAGAAATACTGCAAATAAGTAGAAAAAACTTCAAATTTAAAAATTAGATAAATTACCTGGATAAAATTCATTGATTATTATTTTATTCGGCAATGGAAGGTTGAACTTAATTATTAAACTATTCGATAGACCTAACCATTTCACTTTAACTGTTAAAAGATGAACTCTTTTCAAAAATATCAAGAATATATGTAAAAGGAAAAAAATTTAACAGTTTCAATAAACCTTTTCATAGGGATTTATGCGCATGCGATTTTCGGCCAATCTGCAATAAGATGAACAAAGATGTGAAGTATAGCTTATTCATTTCCTTACAGTAACTATTTTGACATACTGCCCGAAACAAAAACAAATCGTAATTTGAAATGAAAAGGTTTATTACACAGTATTTGGTTTATATTGAAAATATGATTTGTTACATGTACCTTGACGTCACTAACCAACCACCTGTTAATATATGAAAACGTTTTATTTAAGGATGTACGAGCACCGGAGCTTCAAAAAGATTCAGGCTTAATTTTTGTTACATGTAGTAGAAGTGCATATAAATCAATTATAAAAGTTTCCGGGGGGGGGGGGGGTACGGTATTCTTGAATTAATTATTCATTGTTAAAGTTAGAGTTTTAATGCATTGCTCTTGTGGAGAAACCTGTGAGCGTCGATGTATTTTGATAATTTTCACTTGGAAAACTACGCAATAGAAAATAAAAGTATTAATAAAGAGATTGATCGAATAAAATTCCGGTATGACGGGCCTAAAAAAGATATTTAAGAAAAGAACAGAGATCTCAGGTAAATTAAATTCTGCATTGCATAAATATTTCCAAAAAACATTATGAAAAGCAAAATATTTGTTTCTTTGTAATAATTGAACTAAATTTATCAACTTTTCGGAAACAAAATTTAAACGACCAAACATAATAAACTTTATTGTGAACTCTTATGAATGTACTATATAAGATTTTGAAGAATTCTATAAATGGACTATATCTAGTGCTCGTACATCCTTAAATGACTTTTATACTTTTTATTTACATTTTGAAATAATAAATATAATTATACCTACATACCTGAATGAAATTTATACTCATTTTTAAGTGAGCTATGCGCCGGTTTGTTGCATCTGACCTCGATCGAATCTAGCGAATCTTTTCATACAAACATTTTCTTCACGAATATTCATGTAGTTTTTTACGTTCACCTGCCGGGCTATGAGTATCTGTATATTTACTTAGTAGATATGGAGAACCAGTTAGTTATATCGTATAGAGATAAACGTATTTTGTATTATTTTTCTCTGTAAAATACCTTTGGAGTAAATTTTGTGATGTGGGTGCTAAACCAATATTATCATTCATTTTATCATACGCTTTTGCTACTTTACGACATTCACAACATATTTCAGACATTCCTTATCCCTAATGTTTTTTTGTTGTATCTCATTGCTTATACCGATAGAGTTTAGGTATGCCGTTAATAAAAATTCTTCTTTTTTTTTAAAACAAATATTCCAAGGATAATTCTGTAAGGGTTCCATTTCCCAAGTGGAAAAAACTGAAACCTTATAAAAGATTTTGTGGTCGATCACTCTTGTGTCAATTTGTATGTCCGTCACATATGTTTATATTTTCGAACATATGTTTTTTTTTAAACAGCATAAAAATTTCGTTTTTCAAGAGCAGCGTTAACTTATCGAATTTCCTCAAAATATATACATTTAAATACATAATCATTTATCTCTTGGAAATAGATCTCAATTAATTTTTAATTAAAATTGTGACCTCTATATAGTAGAAAGTTAATTTTAATATTATTAAAAAATCAAGTAACTATGGTGATACATTTGTAATATTCATTATTATTGTATTTAAATTGCAAATATTAGAGTTACAGAAAATATGGTTAGGTAATGAATTTGAGTCAAATTTATATACTCCAACTTTACTTATTTTCCGTTTTTGCATTTTACAAATATTAAGGAAATTCAAGGTTTTAGAAATTATTTTTAAATTGCAAATATTTCTGTAAATATTAGATCGACAGAAAATATGGTCAAGTAATGAATTGGCGTAAAATTTATTTACTACAACTTTATTTATTGCAAATTTTCTTCAGTTCGCTAATATTAAGAGAGATTTTCAAGATTTTATGTTCCCCACTCCTCCTTTCCATTTTTCCGATTTTTGCTCATTATTGAATTTGATCTCTCAAATACAAAAACACGTCATATACCAAATTTCATTTCGATCAACCAAAAATTGCGTCCTCCAAAGCGCGTACATACATATGTACATTTTGCCTCAAAATTCAATAATAATTTGTAAATTTGTTGGTAGTTACAAAGTAACTCAGGAATATATGTACTGTACTGTGCCTGTCTAGATCGACAATAGAATCGACTACATTACAAGTTTCATTGATTACTATAAAATCTATTATCATTTATCGGTAAATTATTATTTGCCCAGACTCTACTTTAAATGTAAATTTTATAATATTCGTTAAATTTTGTACTATTATATAATTTTATAGATCCGTGTCTCTATAAGAACAAAACATTTATGAAATTGTTTATTCTCGGATGTATATTCAAATAAAATATCTAAATCGTTTAATCTTCTGCTATATAATAGTCATATGTTTGGTAAGGAATTTCTCCAAAGCATTTTAATATTAATAACTAATATCCGAGATGTTCTTCTCTTCACATGATACACTCACTCATGTCAAGATATCTAGGATGAAATTGATTCTATATAAATATTATGTCGTCTTGAGTTCAAGAAGATTGATGAAATATTTATTATTAAAAGTCTAATGTGAAAACAACCATACAGCTACAACTATACAGACTACATTTTATGGCACGTTCACACCACATAATACATTAACCCTTTGTACGTTTAAAATAATTGGCTAATTTTTGCTCTTACTCAAATCAAAACGAAATAATTAATACATTGTCGCGAGTAGAGAAATAAATTTCGGGGGTCATATTGGAATTCTTTAATACAATATTTTGTTTGTAAAAAAGTATCTTAAATGACAAAAACCGTAGGTTAATTATTCTTCTAGAGTTTGTGAAATAAACTGCTTTTAATTTCAAATTTCTGTTTGTTTTCTTTTTAGCAATTTTTTCTCTTCACATACACAAGACGAGATGGGAAAGATTATATTACCATCTCGAGGCAACATTGGTAGTAGACCTTTAGTCTATAGATAGATTATAGTCTATATTGCCCATTATAGTCCCCCTTCTATTTCAGTCTGACGAGATTCACTTCTCCCATATTTTGGCAATAGCCAAAAGAGCCTGATTATCAGGTTTTCCTGAAGGGTCATACATTTGGGGTGAGATGCACCGAACATCTTGTATCTGTTCGCAGTTAAAAAAGATGTGGCTGGATTTTTCCTCCTCTTAGTCGCACAGTCTGAAAATAATGATAATGTCCGGTAATGAATCCGGTAATCTTGGATTCATTCCGAAATAGTATTTTCCCGAGTTTTTGCTGCGGTTTATCTTCCCAGTAATTTTGACTCTATAAAGAAATAGAACATTATGCCATTTTGAAATATGCGGGATTGTTTGAAGAGTAGAATCGTTTCTACTCTAAGTTTGAGGTAATGAAAATAATTTAAATAAATTAAATAAAAATGATCTCTTACATTTCTTGATCTGGGATTGCCAACATATGAAGGGAGAAAATTTTCAATCACTTCAAATGGGTTAAATTCCAAAACCATGCGAGATGTCGGGTACAAAATAGGCTTATAGTTAGGCTAAATTTTACATTGAAATTGTTGATTCTATTACTTGAAATGAAAATGTAATTTAAATTTCTTAGTTACATTATCGTTTTTTTTTGTCACATAAAATATTCGTGTCAAAAACAAAGTTTCTTCTACGAAAGGTCTCATCAAAGGATACTATTAAACAAAGGATAACAATAAAACAGTCACTGTCAGGCATCGTATGGCTATTGAACTTGATCATAATATGTTTTAAAATATGACAAGATATTATTATAAAATTTTTCAGTAAATTAATTATATCATATTTAATTTCTCTTTTTCGATATCAGAATGAATGTTGAACCTTTTGCCAGTAATATGATTTAGAAGATTTCATATGATTATTTCCCATGTGGAAATATTGTAATGTTGTCATTGATGTACTAAAAAAATAAAACTTTTTAACTAAAAAAGAAATCAACTTAAAAAAATTGTTGTATTGGCAAAATGAAACACTTTTGCAATATGAAAGAAGAATATTAGGATTACGAGCCACATTATCGTCAACTCGTCAAGTTTCCCCTTGACGTATGTCATTTATTCACAAAATTGTCCTTGAAAATACTACAATCATATCAGATATGACATTTTATTTTGATCAGACTAAAATTAGGACCACTAGAGAGTGATTTATGTATTCTAAGGAAATTCGCGCTAAGCAACCCCTGCGTAACGAGTTTTTCCTGTTTTGAAATCGGTTTAATAAAAAAGTTAAAAATGTAAATGAACGTAATCTTTGATATTCACATGGATAAAAAATATTGTTCGTTATGCCATTCGTGCCCATATCCATACAGTGAGTTTGAATGTTTCAAGTATCTAATGTAATCGAGTATTAATAAATTAAACATTTAATGCGCCACATTTAATCTTGTTACATAAAAATTCATCAAGCATAAACTCTTCGCAACCCACAGGTATTTAATTTAACATTAGAGGAGGTAGAGATATTGAGAGACACATTCTATTTGGCAAAAATTACGATAATTATAGAATGTTAATGTTATTTAATTTGTCGCACATTTTTTTTTTAATTCTTAAATTAAATTGGGGTTTAAGTATTAATTGAAATACTTTGTGTTTTTCATCTGAAATTTGAATTAATGATTTGTTTTGCTAAAAATATGTACAACGGAATTTTTTTTATACTAGCGTCTATCTATCCATTGTTAGGATGGTTGCCTTTCAGTTATTTTATACCAACGGACGTGACTAACGTTTAATTAATTTGACATTTAAGTAATATTTCTGAACATTGATAAGATTTTTTGACATGCTTGATATGGAAAATCATCTAGGATGGGAATCGATCTCACGGGCTCTGGCATTTTAGACAAATGCTCTGCCTGTGAGCTTCTTTTAGCTCTAGAACCCACAGAAAATTCAACTCGTTATCTCATTCGAATGGTCGAGTTCAGTATCCACTGAACTTCTTGTCGGCCAGCGATAATGCCGATTCCGTTTTCTCTAGTCGTCATGGAACTTACGTTTTTATTTGATGATTTTGGTTTCAAAAAGGCCATTATACTGATAGTGATGTATGGAAAATAGTGTCAACGTTTACGATAATACGTTGCTGCAATTTAATTGTAAACTACACCATGAAAGTTTAATTTAAAAGGTTTTGAGTTGAAATTTGGCATTACAGATGAATGTATCTACCTATGTTTTAAAATGATTTGAAATTAAAAAAAAAACAAAATAGATAAACGACATAAGTTATTAATCTATGTCTGTCTGCATTGCCCTTTTTTTTTAATATTGAAATATTATTAAAAAATTGAAATTAGTATATCGTGGAACAATTTAAAAGTTCACAATTCATTTATATCGGCGATATGGAATATTGTGTTGAAATTAATGTATCGATATTCAATTATTTTATCGGAAAGACTAGATATCTAACATCATCGACAAACTCAATGTGGACCGACTAAGTGAGTAAAGAGCCGCTATTTAGCAAGCACTTTTGATCTATCAAAAAACACAATCAAAAATCTTAAAATACCAAGTACGAAAGTTTTCACGGAATATTTTAAAAAATAACGATGATTTGATTCACATTGTTAACTGGTATATTGTGTGATCAGTTATATGTATTATATAGATTTGTATTTCGACTACAAAGTAGTCATCATCAGTCTGAATTGGCTAAACTTCGAGGAAATATTCTATTCTCTACTTGTGTAAGATTGCTTCTGAAAGTGCTAACAATCAGCTTGACAGGAGGAACCCTGATATCTCACAAATTTACATTTAAATTATAAAACTTCGTGAGATAATCACAAAATTGGCGACGAGGAAATCATTTCCCCTGATAATAATTATACGATTAGCTAAGTTATGCGATTTTCGATGAGTACTTTGTAGTCCAAAATCGATATATATTTTCAAATTGAGGAAAGTTCTTATTTCAGATACCTAAAGTTACCTTGGATTATTGTTGATAGTATTTATATTTCATCTTTCAGCCATTTTACGGAAGACCACACTACGATGGCATGTCCAGTTTTATTTGTCTATGAATAATAGTATAGTATGATACTTAATCCCCATTTATGTTCCTGAATACAGGGGTGGTATGGCATGTATGCTTTGTAATTGAAGAGTCGTCTGTTAATAGTCATACATAGTAGATAGATAGACAGATAATATACCTATTCAAAAAGTATTATAAATTCTAATATAAAATCGATTCCATATAGTTGAAAATATAATGACAATTTTTATTATACATTGAATAAATGGAATGGTATAGTTGATTCAAAGATATAGTTTTAATTTTTTTTTCATAAACTCAATATATACCAGATATTTAGCAATTAACTCAGTTAGTTGTTAATTTCACTTGTCACTTTTACATTTAATCATATCTAATAAATGGCATGACTTTAAAAATGAATCTGAGTTTTGTATGAAGTATAAGTAGTACCAAATTGAAATATTTTCTATATACAAATTTTTTGTCTGAATTTTTACACCAACTTTACTATGTGTATAAGTTTTCATCATTTATATAATATGTAGGACAATTCAATTGACCCTTTATAATTTATATAAGCATATTAAAGGTTAACTGCTATTCATTATATTGATGAATGATGACGATAAAATAGAAATATTCTATTGATTCTATTTTTAATTGATAATTTACTGATATTTTTCGTGTAATTCAAAAAATATTATTTCGAATATTGTTTGTGATTTAATAAACGTTTGAGAATTTGTGGAGATAAAAAGTGCTATAGTTTTTTGAATGTATTTCAGAACATCCTGTATATGAATGAAATTACTATTTCGTGCCAAAACCCAATTATTGCAACAATTTGTGACAATTTGTGGGGAAAAACTGCCCTTTAGCATAGACAAGTTAGCAATTGGCGGCTCAACTCGACGAAAGGGGACATCGACAGATAATCTACTGTGGTAAAGGAGGATTTTGTCTCACTAATTGTCGCCGAAATTCACGTTGCGTTGCAATAATTGAATTGTTGTGAAGTATAATTGTTCATTTTATAAATTTGTAAGTTGATCTTCAGTTGTCTGAAAAAAAGTATTAAAAAAACCGAGTAATTAAGTATTGATTTAAAAAAATAAGCGCATACACCAGGAATCGAACCCAGACCTCTGGCTATCTAGCCTTTACACCATGACATTAAGGTAAATGAATCAATTTTTTCATGTCATAATATTCGAGTTCTAAGTTCAATTTCTAGTGTATGAGTTAAGTTTTTCATATAAATATTTAATTACAAATTCAATGACATGTCTAGTATACGCTAATTCTTTCGTACTATGTCTAACGTAACTTTAATGGAAATTTACATTAGTATTGTCTTGTGACGCCGAAGTATACACAATTAATAATATGTGAAAAAACAATTAATAAACCTAGTTACAATCAAAACAAATGAGGTGTTGACTTTTGGGAAACTTTGTAAATGTAAAATAGACATCAATTGGTAGTATTTGACAAACAAAAAAAAGAAAGAAAATAATAACCCTATTTGTGGTATAAAGGGAGGAAAAAAGGGTTAAAGAGAAAAATATCATTGCATTACTTAAATAAATAGCTATAATATAATTCATATACCACACATACACTCCCGTTCAAAAAAAATGAACATACCTGAAATATTAATTTTCTTACATTACATAAAACTCGTCACTTTTGTAACTCTCTGTATAATGTATAATTTTATTTATTTATAAACAAAGATATAGTATACTTTTTAGGTGTGTAAAAAAGAAATGGATGTATAAACTGAATTTATATTTTTTATTTGTATATACGGTATCAGTGATAGAGTGAGAATTAAAAAAATATATGTAATGTTAATACATGTTAAGTGTTATATCTTACTCTTAAGTATAAAAATTAAATAAAATGTTGTATCTGTCACTACAAGAATAATCAAAATTGTGAAAGACTGATTCGGTTCAGGTCTGTTCATTTTTTTATGAACGGGAGTGTACATATGCGATACTGCCTTCGCTATAGTTAGTACCTTAGCTAACTAACCAGCCAGTGAAGCCAACAGTAGTATGACCCATTTATAATATCCATTATACTAACCAGTTACCTACTGTACAGCAGAGGTGGGCTCAGACAGCTCGTCTGAGCCTTACGGGCTCTCCATAAGCTGGGTGAGAGTAAGTATAGAAGGTATGTTTTGAAGCAAGACGGAACGATGTTTCAATACAGGTTGTCCTACCGATTACTACCCAATAATTTATTCAATCAATTTAGAAATAGTTTTATAAAATTGTTTATTGTTTATTGTTTAAATATTTTTTACAGTATGGAGAGATACACAAAAAACATAATAATAATAATAACAATAATCATAATAATAACAATAATAATAATAATAATAATAATAATAATAATAATAATAATAACAATAATAATAATAATAACAATAATAATAACATAATAACAATAATAATAACATAATTAATAACTAATAAATAATATCATAATAATTGATGGAAACCACGGGAAGACGGTAGGCGTCTTCCATCAGGAGAACGATAGGAATAGGTAGGGAGATGAAATAAAGAGATAAAATGGAAAGGGATAAGTATATAAAATAATTAAGAAACAAACAAAAAATTATTCGTTTTCTATTATTATTCTTTGAATAATTTTGATAAATTTTCAATATCAGGAATATATGTATTTTGGGATATTCGCATTATATTTTCTAAATGTTTATCCGTAAGGGAATTTCGCGAATCTGATTTTATATGTTTCATATGTGAAAATCCCGATTCACATAGATAAGAAGATGCGAAACAACTACTAAGTTTTTTATATATTTTTAATAATTCCGGATATTTAAACGAAGATGGGTTTTCTGCGACGATTTCCCAAATACTTTTTGTGCTTGTGTTCATGGCTCCTAATAAATTATAATTTGTTGGAAGGGTAATCATTTCGTTTAATAACGCGCAATCATTGGAATCCGGAAAAAATTTGAGAAAAACTTCTATTAAAGTGGAAATTTTAAATTGTCTATTAAAAGGGGCCATTAAAAAATCACTCATTAGATTTATATTTTCAAAATCTTTAAATCGATTATTAAATTGTAAAATTACCGTTTCTAATAAACATTTATATTTTAAAAACAATTCAGTAAAATCACTCTTCACACATTGTTTCGCAATGTGTAATAGTTTAGGAAAATTATTTGGAATTTTTGAACCACCAAAAAAATTTACCGCCATCTCTAAAATTTTTTTCAATTCTATAATAGTTCTAACCGCGTCCCAAATATAAATATTTTTGCCCTGTAATTTTAAATTATGTAAATTAACTATTGAAGTTAAATCTACGAGAAAAGCTAAAGTTGCTGTAAAATCAAAGTCTCTTAGTTCAGGGCAAGGCTCACCGATTTCTTCATGAAATTTTACAATTACATCTAAATTTTCATAAAATCGTGCAAACATTTATTCCTTACTAAGCCACCTAACTTGAGAATAATATTTTAATTCCCTAAATTCCGGATCGTTTTTTTTCGCGAATTCGTTAAATAAACGATGTTTCAACGCGCGCGTTTTAATCGAATTAATTTTTTTTATAACAATATTTTCAATTTCCGTAACTGAAAGGCTTTTCATGCATAATGCCTGCTGATGTATGATACAATGAAATGATAAAAGATTTTTTAATTCAGGGATTTTTTTAAAAAGTGCAATTAAACCGTTATTACAACCCGTTATATTACTTGCACCATCCGCGGTAAGTGAAACAAATTTTTCTAAAGGTAATGATTTTATTCGTGCAAGTACTCCGGCATAGAGATTTTCGGCGGTCGTTTCGCGATGTAGGGAAATCATCGCAAAGAGTTCTTCTTTAACAAATAAATCATCGAAAACCATACGAATGTAAATTAACATTTGCGCAGTATTTGTTGCATCGGTCGATTCATCCAACTGCAATGAATAGCAATAACAAAACTTAATGTCTTCATTTAATTGACTTGTCATGTTATCATCAATTGCTTCTACTCGCCGTGTTATTGTTCGACGAGAAATTGGAACTTCTTTAACGAATTGTTTACATTCTTCTTCAAGTTCGGTCCCACCGAACATTGAGTCCACATAGTCTTCCACTACCGTCTGCATAAAGTCACATTCACTAAATGGCTTTCGCGATTCTATACGCTGTTTTGAAAGATAACGCGGTTTTTGTAAACTCATCCTTATTAATATATAATTTTTTGGCGGACGATGGTTCAAAATAATTTTTTTTTAAAACAGAAATTACGCGATCGCGTTCTGCTGTACCTATTTCGAATTTATCAAACTCGGCAGAATGTTTCACGGTATAATGACGTTGGAAATTACTTTTTTTTATATAAATAAAAGTTTTACCACAAAATAGGCAAATTAGCTCTTTATCAGTTTTCTTGTATATACCAAAATGATGCTCCCACTCGTTGATGCCAAAAACTATCCTCCTTTTCTTAGCAAACGGCGCCGCACCTCCACTGCTGAACTTATCCAAGACTGCTTGCGATGTCTTCTCCATTATTAAATTCACTACTTTTATTTTTTTTTAAAAACAAATTATGCGAAAAATAATTTCCACTACTACAAATAGTACTTTTCACTTTTTCAATTCAAAGTAGACTAACTCGAAGAACTCAAATTCCTACTTTATGTAAAACTTAACTTAATTCATCAAATTCCCATGACATTATACTGAGCATACTCCATACGAAGAAAAAATAATTAAATCAGGTAAATAATTATTTATTAGTTCTCGGATATGAATAGTAAAATATTTAGACAAATTATTTGGAATTTCCAAAACTATAATTATATTTAAATTATCTTTTGCAAAAATTTCCCTCTTTTAGTTTTATTACAATGGTCCAGCGGTAAACTTAAAGGTTCAAAAGATATGTATTGAATGATGTATTGAATGAGTATGTATTGAATTGTATTATTTACTTTGTATAATAGTGACCATAAAAAAGATTTGGTATTATTATATTTTTTTCAGAAAATGTTTTAATTAAAAAAAGAAAATATTAATAATTGGTAGGTTACCCTGTAGTAACTCTATCTCTCTTCCCTACCTCTCACTCAGAGCTTGGCCGAGTCAACTCCTGCTCACCTCTGCTGTACAGGATACTACACAATATTTAGGACATACATGGGTAACAAAAAATATGGGTGAGATATAGGAAGCTTTAGATGGGTTAATTTTTAGGTGTGGTTTTTATATTGCATATGACATCCCTTTCATTTCACACACATACACACTAAAACATTAATCCTATGTTTTATAAAAATGTATGTTTCATGTTATTACATTAAACGCATGTATATACAGAATGTCTCATTTTAAACTTGAATATTGGAGCGTTTTTAGGAAAATTACCCGGCTAAAAATTGATTTGTTCGAAGGGGGAATCATCTTATGGTGATATTGATTTTTACCCAGAACATCTAAAATAAGAACTTGAGAAAAAATTTATCTAGAATAAAAATAGGAACTAAGAATAGGTGATCAATAAATAGGAATCGCATTCTTTTTGTGTCATTTTCTTTCTGATCCATCCTCAACGCGATTTGGGGTGTGGAGTTCTATTTAAAATTTCTTCTCGAGGACTTATCATCATTGATCTTACTCGTGTATAACTAAACTCGTGTGAATTACGTGTTAGTTAGGGATTATAGAGAAAAAGATTTTTAATTGCCGGTGTGTAATCTCTCTACTTCAGATGACGAGTCCACTTGCCATACTTGCAAAACTATAGTGCGAAAATATAGTGCTGAAAATAGTCTGAGGACACTAAAAAAAAGGACATAACGAGCTGCAATTTGTGTAGGCTCAAGAGGTAAACGGTGGGGCAAAGTTCGTAAATGAGCAAAACCGGACCGTTCTTCACGTTGGCAGGGGAAGTGGCGGAATATCTATCTTTGAAACCGAAATCGATACAAGAAAAATATTTAAAGACAAAAATCATTTTTTAAGAACAAACAACTTTTATTCGAAACTGTTTTTCACAAACAAATTAGCTAACCGGGTATTTATTCATTAGAAATTAAGTCGTTATTAAGATAATCCTTATTTATACTTGTTATAATTCCTTTTTACCTTGCTTCTATAAGCCCGACTGTTATGCCTGACAATTATGTAAGCAAATTTCCAACTGCTTTTCCATTCACTTTTATTTGCCTTATTGTTTATCCTTGGATTCATTAAAAAAATTAGTTAACAAATAACTTCATTTAAAACTTTAAAAAATTACCCTACATTTTACGAGTTAGTAAGCCTTTTTTGGCCACAAATTTAATGTGTAACGTGACGTCCAATGACAGTTAACTTTTTCGAGTTATTAATTAAAAACTCGAAAACTTTTCCATTTTGGGGTATTTGTATGAAACCAAATACCCCATATTTGTATGATATCATTCTGAACCTATTTTGATGACTTTCTGTAAGGAGAAAAATTCCGATGTTACTTTCTTCCTTGGTCAATTTTTCATTAAAAATTAATTAATGTTCACTTGGATCAGAATATTTATGTGTATAAATGGAATCGTCCGTCTATCACAATTCATAACAATTCAATCGTCTGGTACAAACATTTGGTATATAATTTCATAAAACATTAGGTATATTTATCAAGAGGACCATAATTTATGTAGGTTATAAAAAAATATATATATATTAAGTATATACGTAAAGTTCTGGAGACTTTATATACATTTGAGTCGACATAATATTTTAGAAATAAGTACCTAACAACCGCATTAATATATAAATCCGTTAACAACGTATAAAAGCAATACGTTAGATTTAAGTACAAAGTGAAGAACCAGTACCAAAATACGCTAAAATTAAATTAATAGCTCTTAATACATTATTAATGGCTCTTAACATGCTATAATTATTAATATATTTTAGTAGGAAATGAAAACCTTCTATACCCAAATACATTTTGTGATTTATAAATTATAAGTTATAATGCCATATTTAGAAATGGGTATGTTATTATGTGCCTCTAAAGTTGTGTCCTTTTTTGAAAATTGTATTTTGTGCTTTAATCATTAGGTTTTGGGGAAAATATTTCGAATAACAGTTTTTATTATTAAAATACTAACAACTTTTATTCGAAACATTTTACCAAAATACGAATAAATAAGGCACAAAATGACAATGCAATTTTGAAAAAAGGACACGTCAACTCCTGTGGCCCATAGTACATACATATTGGGTAAGACATTTTATTTTAACGACAAGACCTACCTAAGTTTGAAAGACTGGCATTAAAACCATTTTTTACATTAAAATCAGAGTTAGTGAAATTTTATCAAGACCAGGTTTATCAATATATACATTTAATATCCAAAGTTTACAAATATGTAAATGTGGCTTAATAATATTCTTCTTTTATCAGAAACTGATACGTTTCTGATAAGTTACAATGATGAAGACATTCCTGTACCTAATTTCAACTGTACAGTCAAATTTAAATGTTTTAATGTAAGAGTTGGCGGTGTAGCTATTTACCAAAATAATAACCATCATTCGTATTTCGTTCTATAAAGTTTAATTCTGTCTTGTCTTGTATTGCAATATGCAAAAATCATAGCACATACAAAATTCTTACCCACTGAAGAGTGTGGTCAATTATATGGCAGACTTAATTGTTGTCTGTTTCGCTTAGCATTTAATGTATGATTCAACTATAAATCTTAGATTTTTTCAATATTGCGGTACCTTTGAATACAGTAAATATTTCCCTGAGTTACCTTGTAACTACTTAAAAACGCATGCATTGATTTTCAGATATTTAGAAAAAAAAAAACGTTTGTAATTCCAAATCATTGCTTTTATTTAACATGTATAGCGTAGGTTTCTGGGTGTCTTGGTTCCTACAAAGTAAAACAAAGTAAAATGAATCTCATTTGGAGATTATAGATCTAATTTACTCGATTTTCTTGTTTAGTAAATTTTTATAATTCAACTATATATAAATCATTATTCATCACGATCAAATTAAACAATCGACACAATATTGAAAAATTATAATCAAACCCATAAAAAGCTAAGTAAATTTATCAATTGATGATCTCATTTAGAAAATCTTTTAACATGATTAGTTTTTCTTGTATTTCCATGAACATGAAAAATTTTATATCACAAAAGAGTAGAAAAATTACAAAATAAATACATATAAGTTTTTTTTTTTTTTAAACATATTATTTGATATTATATATTTGTATTTTTTAATATTATATTCATGATATCAGTTTTCATTTATCTATTTTTCATTTATAAGCATCAAGAGACTATTTTCTAACAATCGATTTTTCCTATGTATTGATAATATGATGAACGAATTGACAATAACTATATCCATGTCAATTGCAGATTTTCCTCACACATTTATTGAAAAGATATAAGCACGTGATTAAAGAAAATTCCATTGTATATGTATATTATACAGGTTGTTTTATATTAAATTTCACTATTTTATAAAAGTATTTCGATTGCTAGGTCGTTGTGTTTACTATAAATCGACAACATTTTAATTTATAAATCGCTTATCTTTGCTTACGTTTGTTCCCACGTTGAATAAAATATGCAAAAATTTGAGAAGTTTTGTTTTATTGTCCGAGGAAAATTATCAAAATATCATGTAGTTAACATTTTTTGACATCAAATGCTTGATATGAAAAATCATACACATCTAGGGATGGGGATCGAACCCACGACCTCTGGCATTCTAGACCAATGCTCTACCAACTGAGCTACCTTGGATGTTATGGTAGTACTATGCATATGATCTTTCACTATCATTTTTGATGCCATTGTATTATTAATTTTGTTTATTTACTATTAACATATTTTTCAAATTGTTTTTTGTAAACTAGCGTCTATTTATTTCCATTGCTAGTATGGTTGCCTTTCGGTTATATTATACCAACGGAAGCGACTAGCGTTTACTTACTTTGACATTTAAGTAATATGTCTGAACATTGATAATATTTTTTGACATCAAATGGTTGATATGAAAAATCATACACATCTAGGGATGGGGAACCAACCTCTAAGTTACAGCAGATACAGGATATTCGGTGCATCTCACCCCGAATATATGAACCTTCAGGAAGACCTGATAAGCAAGCTCCTGGCTATTGCCAATATATGGGAGAATCGAATCTCGTCTTACTGAAGTAGTAGGGGTAGCACAATGGACCATAAGGTCGAAGTGCAATAGTTTTAGATCCCAATATAAAATCAATCAATCAATATATAGTAATTTCCCGTTTATGGTACTATTTGTGACACTTTTTGATTGAGTATTTCAACACTTGCAATGTATTAAAATGTAATTCCAATAGTATCTAAATCTTTAATCTTAGGTTTCGATATATGATCATCCCATATAAAGTACAGTTATCGAAGAATATTAAATTCAATTTTATTATTTGTATGAATACGTATACTAGTTCGAGCATTGCATTGACTATTGTGCTTATAGCAGACTAGTACCCCTTTATACATGTACAGGATGGTCCACTATAAATCAAACATGCTTTGTACATACTTTTATTAGCTTGACCTCCATGTAAGTAAATCTTGCAAGTCGCTTTTCAATCATTTCTAATCGAAAGTTTACAAAAATCGATCGAATGTATGCAATTCTGATGACAATGCAATAATTCGGTATGATTTAGAAAAAAATTTACTGTTTGTTTAAAATTTTCTTAAAAACAGTATAAAATAGAGCTAAAATTTAAATTACCAAATTATTTCTGACAAAAATATGCACTACTTTTGTACAAAAATTTTTTCGAAACGAAAAAAATTAAGCTCAAATATTTGCATACCTTCTTTCAAATTCTTCTGATAGTTAATAAATACCATTGTGTGTGTTTACATTCTACTCCAATGTTGAATTCAATGAAATATTATGTTTCACACCTGATATTTTTAAATCATTATCTTAGAAGCCACTATAAGGTATAATATAAAATACGGGACACAATTTTGTACCCATCCCTCCCCTTTTGTCACGCTGCGTCATATTTTATCAATCTCCTACCAAAAAATATGGCACCAAACCTGAACCTTACACCCCCCTCCTTATGACTTTCCATGACGATATAGCTATTGTGACCGAATAAATATTAGGTTATTGATTGAATAATAACATATAAACCTATCTCCTGCATACCGCGAAGAAAATAATATTGAAATTTAAAAAAAACATTGGGAAAAATAATTACAAATTCTTTGTTCTTAAGGGGTCGATAAAAAAGGCCTAGAAAGGTCCTCTCCGCTACTACTACTACAAACTTCTACAAATATGTTTTTGGAGAGTGAGGGACCACTCTGTAGACTTTTTCTCTATTACTTATATTTTACTTCTTCATCTCTTCTAGATATATATATATATAGAGATATATATTTACAACAGCATCATACAATTTTCCACTCATACTTTTTTCTGTATAATATTTTTATCCTTTTTGAAAAACTATTTATATAAAAATCGGAAAATTGCATTTTATAACTATGTTATTCAGTATTTTAAAGCATCGCTTGTAGAAATAAAATAGAAAAATTATTACTATCCATACAATGTTTGCTTGAAGAAATTGTTGCTTGTTAACTGTTTTGTTAGTATATAAGTGTTGCTGGCAGCTTTGGAATGAGAGAATTCTAAGAATTATGTTTGTTGTGTATGTATCGAGGATTATTATTATTATTATTATTATTATTGTCTGTGTCATGTATATAAGAGAATGTTTTACACGCCTTTTGTATATCACATTCCTTGTTTCAAGTATACTTACGGGACTTGAAATAACTTAGGAATTCATCGATTTTATATATATAAATATATTTTCTAGCTGTTCCGAATTAAGCCAAAACTGGGTGTATGGAAAAATGTTGTTTGTTTTTATGGCATTTTCTCTATCTTATACTGCTTAAAATAATGTTTTTGGACACAGCTGCCACGCGAATACTTAACCTTCAAAATTATCAAAACCGCCTTCAAAATCGATTCAGCAGTTTCATAGATAGATGGCTTGTGTGTCAGGTCGGATCTTACATCTAGAAAGTTTGACATTATCGAAGTGGTTTACCTTGTGCTGAGTACCCGATCTCCAGGTTGAGTTTCACAAAGAGTCGGCATCTTTTATGTTACACTTGAAGATTAAATGATAAGTGTCTTCCTCTTCCTCCCACATATGTATAATGGTCCATCGGTAAAGATTCCCATCCGATTTAAGTCCACCCTCACGATGACTTTTTCAATTTATGTCTGCAATCACCTTTTTTGAGCATTTATGTCATAGCTCCTAGCATACCTCCTGAATTTCAGCATATGTTTTTGCACTTGAAGCAACTACAATCTGCTTCGCGCTGATTTGTCCTAGAATGTCTTGTTCGTTTATTTTTGGACGAAAACAGAAAGCAGGAACCGTATATTCAGAAGTGTCGAACCGTGATTAACCGTAACATTTTACAATCAATTAGAGAGAATTCTCATTTATCTCTTTCGACTTTCGCCATCGAAGTACGATAGAAGGGAAGCATTCTTTGAACTATTTACAACAATGAGCTTCTCACAAAATTTTTATGGAAGTGTCGATCAAAATCTATTTAATTTGATTATGCTTTTGTAAAATTTGAATCAATGAAACTAAAAACCACCAAATTAAATAGGAACAAATTTTAGAAACTGATCTCATTTTGATGACTTTCTTTTTAAATTTTTCTTGTAATAAATTATTTGAAATCAAATACATTTTAATTTTTAAACGAAAATAAACCTTTTAATCAATTTGTCAACTATGAAAGTTGACAAATTTTAACCCAACTTACTGTTTTTAACATACTACATTTAACCTACTAACCTACAACTTTAACCAAGTTGTTCAATTCAGTTTCAGATATTTGCTACTATATGGTACTTTTGAAATATTTCAAACACCCTATAAAAAGGAATCTCCTCAGAACAATAGATGTAAATTGTTATGTACTTTATTCTTTCAACAAAAACTGGAAGAGTTATATTTTCAAACATTTTCCTGCTCTACTTTGTTATGTTCAATGAAAAATAAAATTTATATATATTTATTACTCATTAGCAGGTTCTTATTTATATGAATATTTTCTTTGATTAAGTTCTTAAGAGAATTTTCTTTAAAACTATCTGCTGTTTGTGTGGAAAAAAAAGAACTCGGTTAAGTAGTTGGTGGTAATATTTCTATAAAAAACTTTAATTTTTAAATGTTTCATTTTGAATAGTAGTTTTAATGAATATGTATTTAGATGATATTTTCTTACTATTCACAATAGAATTGGAAGTAATCAAATCTTGTTTGATGTTTTTTTCTTCTTTCAAATGAAGAGAAAAACTATATAATTTCAATGAGACTTTAATGATTCTCGTCTAACTTCTACCTAATCACTCCTCTTTTATCATCTGGTGTCGGCTGTCATATCTTTAAACTTTCCTACGCAGCGATTTCAACATCACCAGTGACATGGTGATGACAAAATGACATTAACTTTTGTAGCCAAGTGTACTATTGTATTGCCATTCGTATTAGAAACATTTGTAAGATTTCACGGCTGAATTTTACTAATTAGTGATATTAATTACAAATTCATGCCCAGAATGTGATCTAAATAAAACCAATTAGGCCATTACATGAACCTTGAATTTTGGGTACGATGTGAGTCTTTGTTTGATTCAAATTGTAAATTTATATCAATAAAGCTTACATATATATATGTAAGAGTCGCCTTCAAGGGTACGATGTGAATTTATCGCTGACTTAGTATGAGGTCAAAATCACATGCTTTTTGTAGAGAATTTTATTATGAATGATTTTCGCCTTTTATGTTTCCAATTTTATTTATTTTTAAAGACCGCAGCGAAGATTTTGCCCTTTCGTAGCGGCATTAAGTATGACTTTTATTCAATTCCAAAAAATATATCAAGAAAAGTTCTAAAATTTGGCTCTCTTTTATATATATTTGGATCATGAAACTTTTGTCATGTAATAACATATAATAACACATCTCAGTCCCTTTTATCATTTGTCCTATATTTAGCTCAAAATTTACGAAATGTTGGACAATAAAAAATTTAAATTTTGCTAATAGTTATCATATTTTTCTAACTTTATTTTTTGTCTTTGTTATAGGTAAGAAAACGATTTTGAATACTCTGGTGTGATGTGAACAACTGGGTAAGCTTAAACAACTTTAATTAATCTCAAATTAGAGATATGAGACTTGAAGATGGTTTAAGATATTTTATTTCGAAAGGCCATGCAAAGGTATTGATCGATGGTCGAAAATTACGTTTATGTTATTCATTATAAATTTTGGTGGTATCATAAAAACAAACATTTGACGCCATTGAGACAAGCTTTCATAATTTTGGAACCCATATAACATTTATAACATCTGCACTCAATAAATGGATCCATTATGTGCAGACTGTGCGGCGAGAAGGAGGAAACATCCAGCCACATCACCTTTATCTGCGAATCTCTCAGCTATAGCAGATACAAGATATTCGGTCCATCTCAACCGAAAATATCAACCTTCAGGAAAACCAGATCAGCAAGATCCTAGCTATTTCCAAGACATGGGAGAAGCGAATCTCGTCAGACTGGTAGTACATATGTATACATTAACAATGTGTATGAGATGGAGGTTTTAAAGGTTTGTTTTCTTACTTAAAGTTAAACTGTTGTGTATTGTATGTGTTAAACTGATGTAGGTGTTATGCTTGGTGAGTGGGGTTTTTTTAAGTGAACAGATCAGTTGTTATGATTTGTTCTGTTGTTCAGCACACAACAGTTTAACTTTAAGTAAGAAAACAAACCTATAAGACCTCCTTCTCATACACAGTGCTTAATGCATACATATGTACTCTCTCATACTCGTGAGAGATTTGCTATGCGAAGATGTAAACTAAACAACCGGTATAATTATTTAACAAAAAAATATTAGAATGCTATCAATATAAAAAATATACTTCATAATAATATAACATTATATCGTTATAGCTTTCAAAGATGTGTGTCAATCAAAAATAACCTCATTTTAAATGTATAATAGGGTAATAAACCCCTATAAATATATATATATATATATATATATATATATATATATATATACATATATATATATATATATATATATATATATATATATATATATATATATATATATATATATATATATATATATATATATATATAATATTTATTATTTCATTTTATTCTATCATATTATATTTTGTAATAAATTTTTATTATATATTAAAATTATTACTATCCTGACTTGTAACTTATAAAAAGACCTAGAAACAATACAATATCTATCAAAACCTTCTGATATGCGGAATTAAAATGTAATTGAATACTGAATTGTTACAAGACATAAAAACTTAACTATTGCAATTTAAATATACCAATAATCAATTTATATAATTGTATTATTCAATTATTTAATATCTGAATATGTACAGAATGATAACTAAATCATTTGTCATTTATCGTTTCATTGTTGTCATGAAAAATTGACCATAATAGTGTTGATTTGAAAAAAGAGACATGCTATCCATTTAAAACTTTGGATTTGCCCACTTGAAGAGAGGGTTTATATAAAAGATGTTCGTGTACTTGTGTCCATTATTAAAATTAATTACCTAGCTTATATCCACGGCTTCGCTTGCGTTTTATCGTTATATCCGGCTCCCGTCATTTTAAAAACATTAATGTAATTTCCCACCGCTTCCACTACTACAAATATTTATCGACACGTCCACCAAAATTATATTTCAGTGAATATTTTCTAACTAGATCTCTCGTACCGAGATAAAAAATATACCAGTAATGCTCGAAGAAACAAACAATTACACAATTACAATTCTATAATATTAAAGATTACATGTTGGGAATTGGACCAAAATCTTCAGATCATTGCACTTGAATATTGTTGAACGTTACGTTGCTTTATTGTAACTTCTTCATTTATATAGTTTTAAATTACTGAGGAAGTTGAAATAAAGCAACGAAACATTCAACAAGATTCAATTTTAATTTTTTTGAAATCTTTGTTTAAGTAAAATTGTGTACAAATGCTGAAAAACATAAACAAATTATAAAATTATCTTCTTGTGATGGTATCATAGAGGTAATATTGAAAATAGAGTGAGCGAGAAGACACTTAGCTGTTCAGCCACGAGTGGGATAGTGAGAAATAGTATCGGTGGCTCCACACTGTTATTTACTATAAATATGTGTACTTAGACCCTCTCTCTTATTAATTGCCAATCAAAAGCAAGTAGAAAGAAATAGAACGTGAGGCCGCCCATTATCTTTTTTATCTAAGAGGGGGACAATTCCACTTCCGCGAGTACCGATACCTCGTTTAATCTATCTTATTACCTCTATGGATTTATATAATATGGTTGGCTGTATGTTCAATAAAAATTTCATTGTATTTCATTTGAAATGTTTATTGAACTATTAAAACTCAAATGAAGAATATTCAAATGTGTCTTTCCTTCGGACCACGAATTCGAGTCTATTTCGGATTACCTATTTACAAACAATAATGTTTTATATTTGTTTGAAAACGGATACAGAAACAAATCAAAAACGTATCCCTTGAAATTGTATCCCTTCTTCTGACAATCTTGACATTGAAATAAAATTATGTGACGTCATCTTACTATATATTTTATCTTTATTAAATTGTAAACTTTATAACTATTTGTCACTTTAAGGAAAAATGCATTTAATATAAATATAATTAAAATTTTATATAAGATATAAAAACTGATTGTCAACTTACCCCCCAATTATACGGTCATTTTCAATTTAAATAATAATAATAATAATGGGGTTTTACTTCCGTTTCTGAGACACCACGGTCTATAACAGAGGCCACCCACATCATTATTTTTCAACCTTTATTAATTTTTTTAAATTATACATATTTATATGATGTGAGTGGAGGACAAGGAATTCATATGCAGACTAGGAACTGGTAGGTTGTGCGGCTGCAGCCGACTTTGATAGGAACTATGCCGATATTCATCTGGAGTTCGTGAAGGGTAACTGCAGAAAACCTTCACAAGCATAGCCGGTTACTTCGTTCTTGTCCATACGCCGACAGTTTAGTCAATCAACCGCCCCATTAATTTTTTTAATTGACAAACTGCCGATGTTGGGATTCGAACTCATAACCTCCCAGTTTCCAAGTACTGCATACTGCACAGACATAACGCCTTAGACCGCTCGGCTACTTGGCTGGCAATTTAAATAAAGAACTTTTGAAACTTTTGAAACTAAGAAAATTATTCTGAAGTATAGTAATGCATTTTAGGTATTTTATGTATTAAATAACTTTTATCGAATACTGTCAGGCTACAAAGTGTTTCAAAATGTAGCGTATTGAAATTTATCTATATGCAGTATATAAATAGTTTTTATTTCAGATATGTTGCAGTCCACGTTTTTTTCTTGATCTGCAAAGCTTTATAAGCATTGCAGAATTAGTTAAATTAGTTTTTGCCGACATGCATAAGAAAAAAAAAAAGCTATTTCGTATGCCAAATCTAAAAACTGTAAATCTCCAGATTTCATATTTTTACAAAAAAAAAAAAAACTGTTCGGAAGGTTCTATTGGAATTCTTTTCTTCCGCTTAAACTGATGTGATTCAAATGGAGTTAAATAGAGTTAAATGACAAAAAAAGTGAAGTTAAACAATTCTTGGATTTCACTGACAATTTGTATTTAATGGCTTTTGCAATTGTGGTCTAAGATCCGGCATTAGTGAAAACCTTCCCTCATCTGTTAATTGAATGAAATAATTTTTAAAAGGCAGATAACAATATTATAAATGTAGGAGTGCAATGTCTGCCACCGTAGTCCTGCTGGCTATATCATATTAATTAATTAATTAATTAATATGATATAGTATCTATGTTTGTTGCTCGAACAAATATATTTGTCTCTCTCTCTGCGTAGAACACATTTTTTGAAAATTTTATTACTGTGTTATTATAAAATATATTTTATATAATAAATATATAATTAAATTATGTGCAGCCTATATAAAAAAAAATTTTAAGTAATAAAACTTTCAAAAAATGTGTTCTACGCAGAGAGAGAGACAAATATATTTGTTCGAGCAACAAACAAAGACACTATATCATATTAATTAATTAATTAATTAATATGATATAGCCAGCAGGACTACGGTGGCAGACATTGCACTCCTACATTTATAATATTGTTATCTGCCTTTTAAAAATTATTTCATTCAATTAACAGATGAGGGAAAGTTTTTCTAATGCCGGATCTTTGCCACCTTAAAGAGGACGTGATTTGTCTGATACCAATTGTATTTTAAAACAATATAAACCAACCTTGGAGTATATCAGTATACTTTTGTCTCATCTAGGGTGGTTCTAAAAAATGTCAATATAGTGATCGATGTAAACATCTCTCAAATATCGCTTATTTACTTTAAAGATGAGTTAATTAACATTCTTTTGATATCAATGCTTGATATGAAAAATCGTACATATCTTGCTTGCGGATCGAGTCTACGCCCTTTGGCTTTCCGGAATAGTGTTCTATCAACCAACCTACCGAGATCTCCCTTCTTTTTCAGACTGGGTTTAATATATTTCTTCTATATATTTGCCGTTATATTTAAAAGTCTGGACATCTGCATTTGTTCTTCAGATGAATTTTTTATTTGGCCTGAATAATCGCTTCCCCTCACCACCATATCGGGAAATGTCCTGAGCAGTTAGAGGCAAAACATTTGTACCGTATACTTGTGCTCTGTTTTTCCGTAAAGTAAAATATGCAAGCGTATGGAGGACTTGACTTGTTACCATGTTGAATATTCCTAATTTAAACCAAGTTATTTGTAATAGGTATAGTTGTTTTTTTTTGCTACATTTTGTACTTTTTATAATAGTTGATACACATGAAAAGTGTCATGTCAAAGTTGGATTTTCAGTTTCAGGTTAGGTTAAATAGGTTACATAAACTTTGTGTTGTTTGTTACACATTCAGTTGTATGTATATATGTCTATCTATGGCTGTATGTATGTATGTATGTATGTTCAATTCGTTCAATGCTTCGGTATATTTATATACAAGGTGTCTTATTCTAAACAATACACCAGAATATTTCTTTAAGGAAGCAAGATTTTTTGAAAAAACGACCGAAACGAGTATAAGATATTTTGTATAGAAGGGGACATCTTATGGTGATCTTGATTTTATCCTTGTCCTGAAGGTTTTTTGAAGCTCAACTTGCATCATCATAATATACCCCCCTTCGAACATATCATCTTCTAGCCATGTTCTTTTTTTCAAAAAATCGTTTGAAGAAATATTCTGGTACAGGTGTTTAATATCAGACACCTTGTATATATATATACCATATGTATTGGAAAGCATTGCTAATAGAGAATCAATGTTAAATATTATTTACTATAATAACTATAAACAATATGCTTAATAAAGAAATAAAAATAGTGGGGGTACTCTTTAGTGTATCTGTTGTGTATGCTTGCTGGACTGTTTTGTACTCAGTACTGCATTAACATGTAATGAGAGTAGCTTAAATATGTTCACTCTGGCCTTCTTACGCTTAACATTACTTCCAACAATTGATAATTCTTTTTTGAATATCCCTTATTATTTGTATGTGGAATGTTTGAAAATAAATGATAGAATTCTATCAACGGTATACAAATTAAAAGACAAATTAAAAGAAAAATAAAACCCCAAAAAGAAAAATAATTAGAATTCCGACAAAAAAAAATAGTTCAACCAACGGTTCAAATATTCCACCATTATTTGTTACACAATATCCGAGTCGATTGTAGAAATCTACCCGGGTATTTTCTAGCACTTGAGGACAAATATTCGCACAATTGTCAACAATTATTTGGCTTAACTGTTGCAAATTTTTTGGCCTATTCCGCAAATAGATCTGTATTTTGAGAAAACGCCACACAAAAAAAGTCGTTAGGAGATAGATCAAACAAACACGATACAACACAAGCTATAGCCAGATGTATATATGTATGTGTATGTATGGTTTTATAGTAAATATTTTATTTATTTATTTAACATAAATTCTCTATTAGAAATGCTTTTGAAAACGGTCTGTATAGTCTGCATATAAGATATATATATAAATAAATATATATATATATATATAAATAAATATATATATATATATATATATAAATAAATAAATAAATATATATATAAATAAATAAATATATATATATATATATATATATATATATATATATATATATATATATATATATATATACATATAGTCTACATATAGGATGCATTGTTGTCGGGTTTTATTTCATTCTTTTAAAACATAAATGCAATCCTTTTTTTGTTTTGGGTAACTTTTTATGCATACAAATTCAAACAAATATATTGTGTCTAGAGTTATGAGCTCTCTAAGGCTGTGTTTATATGTATATAATGTTTGTTGCATGTGCATGATATAAACATACAACGAATGAAAAATAATAATGAAAATGATTTCAATCATACTATGGTGGAAACACAAAAAAACCAACCGAAAATGTGTATTATATTTATTTGGAAGGATGTAATCTGGGCATTGTTTTTATTGAATTGATCTGGAATTAATAAGGTCTTAACAGAGATACCTTGCATGAATCATGGCCGATTGAAGCAACATATTTTACACAGGTCTTTGATACATCATCGTCAGAATTCCAATAAATAGTATACAGCCAGGCACGGGACATGGATGCCTTTTAACGACTCAGCTGGTAATTTTTATAAAACTGCTTAGGAACGAGGAAAAAGTCAAAAGGGAAACTCTCTGGACGGGCGCAGACAAGGACATAATCTTCTCGGGAGTTTCAACCGAAAGAAATTCGTAAACGTGCTATATCAGCTTATACAGGAATTCATACAAACGTTGGAGGTTCAAATGACTTCAGACAGTTTGGAAAAATGAAGGTAATCGCAGATTCTGTAAATAAATTTGTAAAACTTTCCTTTCTGATGGCAATGGGTTGGTTGGAACTGCTCACCAGATGGTAAAGTTCAATAACTATTCAAAGATGAAGTGAAGTCAGGTTAAGGAATAACTGCCCGATTTTCAGATCCATCTTTTGGAGTTCAAAGATTGTAAGTTGGTAAATGTCGAGAGTAAATAAGTCGAGAAATAAAATATTTTATTAGTTTTCTTTATTGACCATATTTTTTCTATTAAAAAGTAAAAAATTATGTGTATTTCATTTTGAGTTTGTAAATGAGTAAATGACTCGAGAATCATGACGATATTTGACTGTTTCGTATTTTGCGGTAAGAGTGGGGACGTTTTTTTTCTCTGGACACACAGAGAGAAGACAAAAAAAGCGACAAAAACAAAGTTAGTTTCGAACTAAATAATAATTCTAATTAGTGATGTCGCAAGACGAGTGGAGACTTGAGTAGCATGTATCTTGTATTGTTTTGATTTTTAAAGTTTTCTATCGTCTCGTCTCGTTTCTCTCGTCTCTCGCGACATCACTTAGTCTAATCGCTCCAAATAATTTTTAGAAGTGTGTTTGATTGGGTAGTGGAAATCACGGATGTATATTTGAGGAAACAAAATAAGTAAACTTTAACCATAAGAAACAAGTGAAAATAACAACTATAACTGAGTTAATTGCTTAAATACCCGGTATATTCTGAATTTAGGCCAAAAAGTTTTTTACAAAATATGTTTATTTTTATAAAAGGAACATTTATTGTCCATATATTTTTGCTCTATGTTCGGTTTCAAAAATGGGCAGTTTTTCCCATTTTTCCCAAACATGGTCCGATTTTGTTCATTCAAATTTGACCTTCCTTTTTAGCTCTAGAACACACACACAAAATTTTAGATCGTTATCTGCTTTTCGTTTCTGAGCTATCGTGTACACAAACATGATGACGGAAGTAGTCCGTTTTATGAACACCTATTCCAAACATTTCTGTCTGCGATCAATATTTTGAAGCGTTACAAAGTTGGGAGTAAACTTAATTTACCCTTGTATATTTACATTTACTGGGTATAAATAGATGCCACGATATACGATGGGTCGAAATATAGGGCCCAGTTTAGTTAAGTGAATTCA
The DNA here is from genome assembly GCA_963920215.1 of Nineta flava. Classification (NCBI taxonomy): domain Eukaryota; kingdom Metazoa; phylum Arthropoda; class Insecta; order Neuroptera; family Chrysopidae; genus Nineta; species Nineta flava. Next base: position 50,939,636 of record OY986044.1, read on the forward strand.
TATATTACATAGATAGATTATTCATACAGCTTTTAAAATTGCGGTTAAATTATTTTTCATACTTGTTTTTCTAACATTTTATTTGTGTTTTTTTTTTGTGTACAATTGTAATAAGTCAGTTAAAATTGTGTTAAATATATATTTCATGTTTTTTAAAATGTGATGTCAGACTTTTTTTTACTTTTTATATATGTTTCGATAGGAAATTTAATCCTATTTTTATAATACCCACATAATTTTTTACCTTTTTTTGTTTGACCTTATTTTTGTGTGTTTAAATCGTTTAAAAAAAATTTTAAATTGTTTTCATTTTAAGACACTTGAAATGTTTCAAACTTTATCTAAAATTAAAATCAATAGCATGTTGTCATGTCACGAAAAATATTTGTTCGTTAACTGGTAAGTGGATTATTGAACATTTTTAATGTATAGGATGGAACACAAATAAGTATTACTCTTTCATAGTTCTGACATTATGGCCATTATAAAACAATCAAACATACATAAAACAATAAGGTTAAAGGTTCATTTCCAATTTAGTCAAAACATTGCAGTCGTGTGAAACGACAATGTTAAACATTGCAGTTCAAAATTGCAACCTTCTCGCTATCTCCATTCTTGAAATGTCTTGTTCACAGACATTCAGATCACGTAAAGACTCGAAAAAATCTCAAAGATGGCATCGAATACAAAATCTCTATATTATTATTCGTATATAGAAGTAAAAAACATACACTAGTTCAAATCCCTATAGACATGATTGGGTATTATTCATTTAATAAAATCCCTAATAGTAAATTTAAAAATACAAAAATATCTATTTTCATTTATCGGAGTAAAAAAAAAAACAGAGGGAAACACGTTCTTCCTTTCCTTTTAAAGACCATTGAAAAATTGACCAACAAAAAAAAAACCTCCCATTAACGTAATAAATTAGTCCTCTACCAAATCAAAGAAAGCAACTCGTCTTGAAGAATGTGACAGAACGAGAGAAAAAATATAACATCAATTTAAGGGATAAAATTGTATCTGACGTGAATATTTGATTAATTCCCTGTTATTCACCGGATTATTATTACTACATAAAAATGTCGTTTTTTCTTTTCTCTGTTAAAAGGAAAAAATAAAATAATATATAGAAAGGGCTCAAATGGGAAGGTACGGCACAAGCTTACTGAATCACAGGAAAATTGTAAACGACATAAATATGGATCTTTTCTGGTACTATTATCCTCTCGTCTAAGTATTCTACATTCAATTTTTTTATGGATAATTTTTATATATTGTAGCAATACTACACATTTCACAACAGTATGTGTGTCTTATATGGACTATAAGACGGATTGGTGAGTCCTATTTAAATTGTAGAAGATTTGTCATCCTTAAAAGCGACTATGTATGTCTTTCAAAAAATTATTCGAGTTTAATAATCTGATACCTTGGCTATAATTTTCGATTTATAGAATACGAAAAATAATTAGCAAAGATTAGAATATATCACGGTTTATTTTTGTGACTTGTCTTGATTCATCAAATGAATGTATTACAAAATTGAAGATCTTAAAAAGTCCGTGATAGCATATGTCTTTCTTCTAAGGATGACCCTCAGTGACCATTTTTATCTTTCAAAAATAATTATTTATTTGTACAACTATTTTGTCCGACATAGTATTAATGCAATTAAATATGTGGATCGCTAGTATACATATACCGGTCCAAGTCCCTAAGGCGTTATGTCTGTGCAGTATGTTTACTTGGAAACAAGGAGTTTATGGGTTCGAATCCCGACATCGGCAGTTTGTCAATTATTAAGAAAGAAAAAAGGCGGTTAATTGACTAAACTGTTGGCGTATGGACAAAAACGAAGTAACCGGCTATGCTTGAGAAGATTTTCTGCAGTTTCCTTCACGAACTCCAGATTAATATCGGCATAGTTCCTATCATAGTTGGCTACAGCCGCATATCCTACCAATTCCTAGTCTATACACAAAAATTCCTTCCACTCCACTCACATCCTCACATCCTTAGGCATCACAATGGACCTTATGGTCAAAGTGTAGCCCGTCCAGGGCAGTCTCTACAATCTATCTATCTATCTGTCTAGTATACATATAATTCATAAAAAACCCATTAGCATACCATAATACTTTTACGTAGTTTTCACGTGTCAATTACCGTTCTATTAGAGAATAAATAGAGTATGAGAAAACTTCGTATTTATTACACATAGTTACCCTTTCATTACATACATGCAAAAAAATCTACGTTTATGATGGGTAATCTGATTGTTTCATTCAGAAAAATACTATTTTTTAAGAAAAATTACTTGCTGTTGGTGAATGTTGTGAAAAATGTCTATACAAAGCAATTTAAGTCCCTTATTTGTTGGAAAATAACAATAGTAAATAACAGTCGAACATAATAATAATGACATTGAAGAAATTTAATAACTTTTATAGATTTTTTTCACAATTCACATTTTTCTTCGACTTTTCATCTAAAATCAGTATCCAATTTTCCTAATATATTCACATGTATGCTATGAAATATAGTATACCTGTGCAGAATAGATATTATAGATATATGCTCGCTTAAGATACACTCAAATTCAATATATTTGAAACAGTAAGTCATATTTTAAGCTATGTATAACACTTAGAATGTTTCAACTGGTTCATTTTTAGAATGGGAGTGTATAGAAAATAAAACATTTTTCATTTTTATAATATGCTTTCGTAAGTGTTCAACAAATGCATCTTACACATAGTAGTAATTGCGGAGGGGAATCCGAAGCCTGGAAAATATACCTTTCTAGGCCTTTCTTACTAACCCCTAGGGAACCTATCCTGTCAACGTCTTCTGTACTGTACCATACTTGCTTTGTTTCCTCCAGCCCTGTGTTCGTTGTCGAACTTACCCGTCCTCTTGTGTCCACTTCGATTGAGAGCCAAAGGCTAATTGCCTCATTTTGGATCTGCAAGACCATTCTGCCAGAAGATGGAAAGGCCTATCCGGCCCCTTACAGTCCGCGCAGATCGCACTGTCCATCAAGATCTTAAGAGATAGATGCATTTTGATCCTGCAGTCCCCAGTATACGTACCCCAACCAGAGAAGGTTTATTTCTTTCTGGTTCTTGAAAATAAGCCAAGTTTGCCTCGCGGTGTTGTATCCAGCTATTATTTGTTTGACTTGCATGCTGTCTGCTGTAGCTCACATTAATTAACTTGAATATAAAGTACTTAATACTGCAAATACCTAAGGTTGACTAATATCTACAGCTGATTCAAGTGTTAATAAAGCAATTTGTATAATTAAAAGAAAATTAATTAATACTAAATTTATTGACATTAGGTTCATTCCCAGTTCTATCTACCATCGATGCGAGTTTTCCCAATATATTATATATTGGGATACTATAAAATATAGTGCACCTCTGAATAGATATCATAGATATCTATTCAGTGTGCGTTTACATTTACATACATTTACAAATATTTTCATTATACATACTCATTTATCATTTTTATTATATGTTTTCGCAAGTGTTCAAAAAATGCATCTTTTGAGAAGAATTTAAGCTTCATACTGCATACATACTTATATTATAAACCGGGAATCGACTCGGACATATGTATATGTAAACAAATTTATAAAATAAATATTGTCAAATTGAACAGTATTATTCGTATTTGTTAAACCAAATCTATATTTTATTATAGTGAGTTCCGTCGAATTTGGGAACAAGATTGATTTTTCGATTGTATGGTAATTTTTCCAAACAGACGAAGAAAGTTGTTTTTCCAAGTATTTCGGAAAGTATGGCTAAAATAAATCGGACCCAAAAATTGTGTTTGGTTTGAATTATTTCGATTTCACCCGAGCGCCTGATTATAACTTGAAGTAGTATTATAATTTGAAAAATCAAACGTTAATGGGCAAAATAGTAGCAACAAAAAGTGCTTTATATAAGTAAAATGCGAACATTTATCATCATGGTTTTAAAAAATAAATTTTAGTACAATACGATTATTTTTATCGAGAATATTTGCGATTTTGATATTCTAATATTGCATCAAATGATTATAATATTGCATCCGTCGGAAAGGTAACAAGATTTCATTTAAACCTTTCTATGAACTGTTTTGACTAGTATTTTAGTGTTTTCCTCTAAGAGAAAATTCATATACGTGCTTTTAGTATACAGTATGTAACAACGAAATCAAAATGAAAATAGGCAAAAAATACCTTAAACTGAAAATAAAGTTATCAGTTCGCTTTATAAAAGTACTAGCATTACCCGTCGCGGCTTCGCCCGCAAAAATTTTGTAACGCCCTTATAACCAAGTAACATAATATTTTCTCCCGTTAAGGACTGATAAGTTATACACCTATACATCAATAAATTATACAACTATACCTTCCTTATGAATCATTTTTATAATATGTAAGGACCAATGTATACAAAAACTTGACAAATTATATACTAAAACCTTCCTCGAAAACCATCCATTGGTGAAAACAGCATGAAAATCGGTGCAGTAGTTTTTGAGTTTATCGCGAACAGACAGACAGACAGACGCGACTGGGGGACTTTATTTTATACTATGTAAGGATATGTTGGACCCATATGTTCAAAATATCGACTCGAAATGGAGCTTTACCGAGACGAGGCGAGGCAACATAAGATAGGCCAAGCGCTGAGTGTACACTCTCGCGCTAGTGATGTCTCTCCGTGCCTCGCCAAGAATGTACTGCCGGCATTACATAATATTCACACAGGTTAATCTATTTACTGCTTTAAAAAATTTCACTTTCGATTATTCACTTTTATTTGATGCCAATACTGTGCCAGAATTTTTTTCGATAACTTCGAAAATGTTTAAATCGGAATTTTAAAACCCATACACATAAATTTCTTCATGTGAAACACATTATTCTTTTTTTTTTTTGTAGTCGGTTCAAAAATCAGGTGTTTAGCATTCAAAACAAAAATCAAAATATAATTTTCACACATCCAGTATGAATATATATTTTTATTTATGTGCTCTTTGACCGTTAAAAATGAAAAATGACGGAAAGGAAACGTGTGGAAAACATAACAACAGAGAGAAAAAAAATCATCTCACAAAACAATTCACATATTTGTGTCCGTTAGATAGACATACCCAACGGACGGACAAATAGACAGACATAGTGTACTTCTTCGTCTTGTATATACTAAACTAAACGAACAGACTGCTTCTGATGAAATGTGTTCGAGTCTAGCTACTAGCATTTTGCATCGACCGTTGTCGTCGTTATTGCTCTGCTGAATGCTATATTTTTGTTTTATACAAAAAATGAGAAGAAAATATTTTATGAATGGTTTCTAAAAATATTGTCCCGCAACGCCATCTTTCTATTTGTTTGTACGTATATACAAACATAAGAGTCAAGAACAATGCAAATATTTTATTATTATTATTTTCGTTATATTTGTAAATGTATATGAACCCATAGATGTTCGAAGAAGTTCTTTAATCTTGATCCGTAGTCAAAAATCCAATCAATTGTTTTGGAATTTAAGTTATACTTAACAAGCAATGACTGTATTCAGAGCTACTAAGGACTTAAAGTAAGTCAATCAATCTTAAAATTGATATTCTTACAATTTAACCAATACCAAACAGTTTAGAGTTCAGACAAAAAACTAACTTAGATATTCTGAAGAACTTAGTAAATTTACTTAGTCCTTAATGTTCTGTATAGATATATTTTTCATTTTGTTTAAATGCAATTTGGTATATGACTTTCTTGGTATGGGACATAAAAGAGGGGGAAACATTAAAACTTTAATTTCTCTATTAATATTAGTAAAATAAATTTGCTCAAATTGCCGCCAGGCTGCGTTCAAAGCAATCTGATCAGATCCGGTAAAATAATATTCTCACCTGGTTCTCGAATACGCAAAATCACTTGAGAGATTGGCAAGGGCAAAAGCAGCCACCTTTTGTGGGTATCAGGACACTGCGGGACAATGAAGCGATCGATGATCTCTCCTATATTAGAGCCGCACTCCCATCTCAGGGACCAGGGTCGAATTGGCTGAGGTTGACCATGTCTTATGGAGCCTCTGAGGTTTTTCGTAGTTGGTGGCTATAATACATAGTTCTACTTTCTTGGGCATACAATTGCGATTCTAAATTGTATTCTTGTCGGTTATTTTGCCGCTTGGGTTATTTTCTCCTTAAGTTAGTTTGTCATTCGGTTTGTTTGTAACGGATATTTTGCCGTTGTATGCATACTGTTTCAGAAACTTTACGCAACATCCATGGATTGGAGTTGAAAATTTAATGAAACTTTAAGCCACTGTACATTGCAACGAAAAAAATTCCTTTACGTACAATTGCTTTACGTAAATCAACTTAATCTTCTACACAAATACATATTTCTTGTGAACATAGAGAAGATAATGTATGATCAAGGCACTAGAGTGTAGTAGTAATTCTTCATAATCTCTATTCTACCATTCTCTATAATATTCATTTGTGTCGTATTTTATAAATAAATGAAAAAACCAGTTGAAAAAACGTCTTTTGTCTTTTAATGTTAAAACTTGTTGACTGACTGTTTCCTTGTTAAATTTATTCGACTATACTGGGAAGCTCTTGATATGAACCCAGTAATCACACATATTTTAATCATAAAAAAAACCTATCATGGAAAAAAACCAATAGATATGGCAACTGTTCATCATCACCCCAGCAGTAGTAGGGTTCTTTTATCAAAACTTTGTAATTGATTTGTGAATTATTCATTCGATTTTCGGAAAAAACCTTTGGGATAAAATGTTTATCCTAATTCTGCAAGATATATTACTAATTCTGCAGGATATATCGTGTTAAAATTTCAACTCTTTAAATTTTCAATGCAAAAATTAAACTTCCGTATAGTTTATGTGGGAATTTTGGTTGAACACATTGGATATTCAAGAAAATTTTATAAATTAGGATAATATGTTCTCTTTGATATTATTACTTTAGATAGTAGCAACCAGCCCAGTAAGATGATGATTTTTCTCTATGAAAGAATCACGGTTAAAATGAAATAAAATAATATAACGGAAGGCAAAGTATACACAAAAATGAAATGGTATGATTATTATTACGATTATGAGGGATAATAAAGATATATTATATATTATTTTATATGTTTAAATATTCATTCTTTTTGCGGCATAGGTAGATAGATTTGTTACAGGACAACCTAAATTTTAGTCTAAATGAGTTTTTCTACAGATCAGAATTAGTGAATTTTAGTATTTATAGCGTTAATCTGTGACGAATCTCTTCGATTTTCCAAAAAATGCTTAGAATAAAAGTTAAGTAACGAAAACGACTCTTATTCGAATCATTATCTTATTCAATTTATTTCATTTGACCTTGAACGTATAAACGAGAAAACAGTAATGGTTATTATCTATAACAAATTTCGTTATTTGTAACTATGTATAAAACAAATATTTTTGTTTATAAACAATACGAGCTGTCATTAAGACAACTCCAGTAAGACGGTTAATATCTATACATATTTTTAAATAATAACACTTCGTTGCTATGTAAAGTGAGTAGTTGTTGATTAGTGCAAATTCATTCGTCACGCGCCATATTATTAAAAATGATATACAATTTATATAAATTATTAAAATTATTATAAATTAATAAATTAATAAAATTATTATAAATTAATTAAATGATATACCGTACGTTTAGTGAATTTTTTGTTGAATACAAATATTATTAATTGTTTTGATAATATGCAATGCTTTTGGAAATTACGTATTTGTGTATTTTATTTATTGGTATTATTACAACAATGGGTTATTATTACACAAAAGAAGAAAAAGTGCAAATTGTTAAATGGTACTTTTCCGGACATTCCGCACAGGAATATGTCAATTTATTTATTGTGGCATTTGAAGGTAGACAATTACCAACCACTCGAACAGTTATGAATATTATTCACTGTTTTGAAAAATATGCTTGTTTATCAAACCAATAAGATCTCCTTCTCATACACATTGCTTAATGTATACATATGTACTCTCTCATACTCGTGGGAGATCTGCTATGAGAAGATGTAAAGTAAACGTACGGTATATTTCTCTGTTATATATTTCTCCTGTGGGGAGTCTTACGAGATTTGCTATGAGCTATTATTTTCAACGGACTGGTGAGTTTATATCCCGTCCAACCCGTTTGATTTGGAAATTTACGACTCTCAATTCACAAACACCAAGTGAATTTTTTACTAAATTCTCCGCCTTCTTTCCGCGAATGACATGTTTGTCTATATAATATACGCTAGTTTTTTCATATTATGTCTTCGTAATCTTAATGGAAATTGACATTGGTTTGGTATTGTATCGTAAGGCTTAAAGTATACACAATTAATAATATGTTATAGCGTTACTATTTGGAAACTTTAAATCATAAATTTGGTTCTGTTTCGAGAAAAATACGTGTTTGAAATATTTTATAACATTATATAAAATAGTATAGTACCATTTTGTGGTCCTTAAGTCTCGTACACCGATGAAATTATCTTCTATACTTTATGTGTTTCAAAAATCTTACAAACTTTCCTATGATTTTCTAATTTTTTTTTTTTATATTTCTTATAGGTAAGAAAATGGTTTGAACCCTTTGATATTACATGAACAATTGGGGGTAAGCCAAGAAAAATGTTTAATTGATTTTGTTAGTCTTATTTATGCCTGCCAATCCGGTACCTAATTAGGTATTTATACCCGTTTTGTATACCCGGTATTTATACCTAATTAGGTATTTATACATGAAAATAAACAATAAACAAGGCCATTGACGACCTCCTATCTTATGGTTCTTCATCTAAATCCCAGAACTTTTTTAGTTTAAACTGAAAGCTCTGAAATTTTGCCATTCTCATCTAGACACCATCTTCTTTACCAGCATTTTTTATAAAACCATGAATTTTTCTCCGTGTGACTAGTGACTCGTTTGAGATGGAACTACAAAGGCTTGTTTAACGAACAAAGAACTTATTTCATGTATCATACTATTGAAAAGAAAAATACGAAAAATGTAACGTTAACCTTCTATTGAGAAAGTTATTTCTCTTTTCGTCATAAGAATACAAACTAGAAACTGGAGTCATTTAGATAGTTTTCATGTAAGAAAAAGATAGTCACCAGGGTCATAAGATAAGCATTACACTACAGTATTATTATGCGAGTATAAATGGATACATTTTAGTTTATGTATCAGCAACTAAATTCGATACTTTTTTGGTATCTTTATTGCAAATATACTTTCATATAATAGTTACTTACACAGTCTATACCTTAGTTCAACACAAGTCGACAAGTCGTTCACAAGTTTGTCGAGTGTTCAAAGTTTATCAAGTCGTCACTAATGATACAAGTCATTTGAAGTCAATTCCGATCTACGATGCACTCACTACAGACGTGGTACGGATATAATCCATTTGAAATTGACATTCCATTGGATATTTATTAAATTTATTTTTAATTCAAGGTGTAATTTTAAATTTGTAACATTGCTTATGTTGATAGTCACGAGTCTTAGGCAGTTATAATAAATAAATTTGGGTAGTCCATCAATGTGCAGATTTACATCACATGATTCACAAATCCATATCATGGTCCAAGGCGTTTCTTTTCTTCTCCAGTCTATCAGTCGATGTCTGCCTAAGCCGACATACGCCTCCACAGGTTTGCCGCCTCTGGAAGGCGTTTGTGAATTCTGCATTTAGTAGTAGTAGCGTAGGGGAGGCCAAAGCCTGGCAAGTAGTCCTTTATAGACCTTTTTTTACTCACACAAGTAAGTAAAAAGTGCTTTTACTAATACACCTGGTTCGTTTCCTCTGTGATGGTTGTCGAACCTAACCGTCCTTGCGAATGAAATTACAGACCTCCAGTTGTTTTACCTCATTTTCTCTAATTTCGGTTCAGCAGAAGGCTAGGTACCACATACCGCCAAAAGGTGGAAGGGTGTATCATCCGCACCGTTACAGTCTGGGCAGATGCTTCATTTTCTTTTTAACAATGAACAGAACTAGATTAAGTTGTTTGAAACGTTAATATTATTAAAATCACTATTATAATCAAGTACACTCTCATTCATAAAAATTGAACCACCAGTAAGTTACATTCTAAGCGTATATATTACTAAATATATGCATATTTCATACAATAACACTTAGAATGTTTCAGCTGGTTCAATTTTTATGAACGAGCGTGTATATTACATTGGTATTTGTGCGGTTTTCACCAATTTCGGAAAAATGTCTCATTTTTTTTGTAGGGCATTTGTTTTTGTGCGAAGAGATATTAAACAAATATATATTTTAGTCCCATAAGTTTTACCCAAGTTCTTTCCAATTGCAAAACTTTTTTACGACTGCGAGTTAAGGCTGTTTGCAATTAAATAATCCAACAATTTTAAAACTATTTCCGTCAGTTTTTAGTTGATACCAAGAATCTTGTCTCTCGAAAGCGTCATTCTTCGTCGCAAGATTGTGATCTCTTTTTTCTATTTAAAAAAACCTTGACACATTTTCTTAAATCATTTTGTACATAATGTTTTATATACATTATGAGAATTCTGAATGATGATTCATTCACAAGCTTACAATTCTATCTTTTAAATCTATCTGTCTGTATGTTTGCCTGTCGGTCTATCTGTCTATCTACTAGACGTCTGTACAATATATTTTTGCTTATATAATCTAACCACTATCGAGGATTGTATACTTAAATATATATTGTATAATACAATATAGAAATATATACAGACAGATTCGAAATTTTTAAGGTTGGCACCTCAAAATTTCGGAAAAAGTCTGGATTCCAGCATATATTATTTCGATCTCATCAGGAGACATCGGGAAGTCAATATATTAGTTAGTAAAATGGGCTATAATTTAAATAAATAAATACTCGAATATAAACAATAATTTATGATAAATTATTACATTAGTTTACACAAAAATATACAATAATATAAAAAAATGTGTGTGTGTATGGGTTTATACTTATGTAAGCACGTAAGAAGTTATACTTCTTTTAAAATAATTTATTAAAATAAGATTAAATAAGGTCAACACTTCTATTGATACACAAAAGTTTAATAAAATGATATAGTAGTGAAAAACTACATTAGAAAAATTATACATTGTATCTAAAACCATGATAGAACAGAACCAGTGTCACTTCTTCCGTCAAAATTAGAGTTTAAAAAACTGGCATTAAATCCATTATCTAACTAAGAATCAGAGTTAATGAAATTTATCAAGACCAGGTCCGGTTTATCAATATATACATGTAATACTCATAGTTTACGAAGCCATAAAAATGATATCATGGATAATGTGGCTCGTAATTCTAATATTTTTATTATAAATATGGAGTAATAATGATGAAGACATTCCTGTACCTAATTTCAACTGTATAGTCAAATTTAATGTTTTAATGCAAAACAGCTCGTGGTGATAATTCATTTTACTTGTTCTTTGTTTCAAAGTTAATACTTAAAAAAAAAATAATTAGTTTGTTTGAAATATATTTTCGGAAACCAAATACATACGACATAAATTGACATAGAAAATCCTATAAAAACACAGTTATATTAACGACGTTTAGATTTTTTCTTTTGATGTGTTTTAATTCCAGCGAAAAAACTTGTAACCACTTGTAACCTACTCGAAACTGGAAGTTTCCTTCAAAAAACTCCAGATGAATATCGGCATAGTTAGTTCCTATCAAAGTCGGCTGTAGTTGCACAATCTACACTTTTCCTAGCCCACATATAAACTACTTATCCTTTAGGGGTCGGTAAGAAACGCTTAGACAGGTCTAATTTGACCTATCCTCCATTAATACTTATGCTACTCTAACCACACTTTTTTACCGTTTTCGAAACCAAAAATTTTGGATTGCGAGTGGTGCAATTTGACTTATAGAGATTCGCCTGTATTTATGTTTTTTTTTTCATATTTATATATTTTTTTCATTTAGAATTTTCTTTATTCATCCAGTAGTGTATAGATGATGGTAGTTTTCCATACATAAGTGTCATGATTTTGTAATAATAATGATATTTTAAAAATTTGCAATGAATGATGGATGTATCATCGTGACTGCTGTATAACTAAATGATTTAGAGACTTCAAGTATTTATGTATTTATTTTACTAAGTGCATTAAATTAATGCAGTCAATTATTTAAAATTTTTGTTTTAATGACACTCAATCACTTTAATGATTTTCTATGGCTTCTGTTGAATATATTTTTGAGTTATTTAAGACAGTTGTTTTTATAATATAGTAGGTTAGCAAATTAGTACAAAACTAGCACATTAGATTGTTTATAGTAAACTCTAGCTAGAGAGTCCATCTATATAAACAGACGAAATGCGTGATCAGAGCACATGGAGCAATATGATTGGTTTGATAACTTGGACCTTATTTGATAACTTGAACCAATATGTTTGGTAAGTGGATCCTTTAAATATGAATTAATACAAGTTTCAGTTTATTTGTATGATAATTTAGTTTATTGCTATCATTTTTGTAATTCATTTATTTTTAGTTCTTATTGTTATATTTGTTCTTGTTATTATTTTTATTGATTCATATTTATGAATAAAAATGAAAGATCGAAGTCTGTTTATTTAGACATTTTCTCACGTGTTCAGTTAATGTAGTTATTAATGTCGATGAACTCTGAAGCTTAAGTTAACTATTGTTAATACAAGTTTTTAATAATACATTTATACAGGATGTTTCGATGACCACTCAAGGACGTTCACATAAAATTTCACAAAATTGTTGCAAAATGGCTGAATATCATTGCAAAAAATCGATTGGTAATATCGAAAACAACTATTTATAAAAAATAATTAAGTAAATAATAAATTTGAATTTACCACACTTTTCAACTTTTAAAATTTCCAGCTCTGAGCTTGTTTAAAGTTTAAAGTCTCTGACTCATGGGAAAGTTAGTTTAAAATGGATTGCAAAATTTGAAACAAACAGACAAGAAAGTGAGTTTATAATAAAAACGTAGTAAAAAAGATAAAATCACAAAATTGATAAAAGTAATTTTTAACTATTTGTAGATTGTATGTTTAAAAAAAAAATATCAATTACATCTTTAAAAATATTAAATTTCATAATAGAAAACAATATATCATTAAAACAACATATTTATTTTCTTATACATTTACACAAAATTTTTGTACTATTACGTAATATAAGAACTTGTTTTTACACACATTTCACAAAAAAGAAGACGCGACTATTTTAAAAAAAAAACCGTCCAAGAGCGAGTCGGGCTCGCACAAATAGGGTTCCATACCATCACTTCAATGAGTAATCAATAGACCTTAGAATCTTATTTAAATTTGCTTGTAATACCTGAAAAATGACTGAATTGTGTCACATTTAATTTACTTCGTTAATCCTACATATTCTCGATTACTATAACTGAATATTTTCTTCTGTCAAGCGTGGCGACCACATTTTTTTCAGCAACTATGACACGAAAAACCCTGCCGTTTTCCGGTAATCAATGACTCTATATCTACTAACCCATTAAAATGAAATTTTAGCTTTAGGAGGGGGTGCTCAATTTTGAAGTATAACATTAACACCACTGACCGAAAATTACTAATACGAGTGAAACTCACCACTAACTGAGTTAATTTCTTAAATACCAGGTATTTATTAAGTAGATGAAAAAAATTTTCAAACAAAATGTTAATTTTTCAAAGAGGATTATTTTTTCTCTTTGATTTTTTTTTTCTATTTCATACGGTTTCAAAGATCAATATTTACCCCCTGGTAAGGTGTAAATTTTCCCATTCACGATCTTGAGCTTAGTTTTTCGCTCTGGGTAACACACACAATTTCAGCTCGTTATTTTTTTCGGGCTCATTATCAGACGGGTGCACGGATATGCGTACATGGACACCTGTTGTTCTTGACTGGCGACATATTAGCATTTACCAAAGATCTAACATTATGCCGAATTTCAAATTCGTATATTACACAGTTTTCAAGAAAAACCTCTTAGGCGGACACAAAAGTGATCTCACAAGCGTTTAGTTTTTCTTTTTAAGGTACGGAACCCTGAGAATATTTTTAAAACATAAAATTAAATTAAATTACAAATATAAATTACTTTACACGCATCCTACAACGATTTTAATTCATCATTTGAAAGAAAAAAAGAAAAAAAACAAGATATATCTGAAAAAAAGTATTAACAAATTTTTGAAAGTTACAATAAAACTTTTTTTTTTGTAAATTATGTAAGACTGTGAGAATATAGGTTAGATTTTTAACAAATACAATAATTATTATTTTACTGATACAAAAACATAGATAATAAATTTAATAATATACTTCCTGTTGTGTGATTTTTTGTGTAATGTCATTTATTTTCATATCAATTTCGTAATATATTTCATATTTTTGTAAAAAAAAAAAACAATATAATAAACATAAATAAATGACTTTTTTCCGTATCTCATATTGTGTAATCTATAGACGAAACCAGATAAAAGCAATACGCTCTAAAAATCAAATAAGTTAGAGCAAATCGTCATGCAAGTTAGTTTAGTACAGGAAACATTATTTGCTGAATATTATTTGGTTCTACTAGATTTACTGGTTAACAAAAAAGTTGCGCAAAATCGCAGAATCGAAAATGATTTATGTTTGAAATTTTACATTTGAAGTATCGAACTGTATTCAAATTGCATTTTTGAATCCTAACGTGAAACTGTTACCCCACCAAATTGTAAATAGTGAATTTTTAAGAATATAACAACAACAAAAAACTCAAAAATGGTTCAAAAGTGTTAAAAATCGATCAAGGTATTTGTATTTAACGTAAATAGGTCGATCCGGATTCTTCTCAGAAATTCAGTCGCTATTTTATATAAGTTTTCTGAAAAATTTATTTTAAATGTACAAATTTTATACATTTTACGAACTGATATAGACTCCGATTCATATAAGTTGAACCAGTTGAAACAATCTAAGTGTTAGTGTCTGTAATATTATATATATATATATTTAGTAATAAATACGTTCAGATATTTTTTCGCTTTTAGCGAATTTCCTCCAAAGAAAATGCAGCTATTGTTTTTGTACCAATGTTGGAATTTCGTAAAAATTTCTTCAAATGCCCATCAATCCTACCTACTAGATATCAAAAATCACTATCGTTAAAATTTATATATATATATATATATATATATATATATATATATATGTTCATTAATGGGTAAAATCGGGGAAAGTAGGGGGCTTAGAGGGAGGGGGAAATACAAAATTTGACATATCTTCCTTAATATTTGAACAATCGAAAAATTTATCAGGAGTTAAGTTGTCGATACTTAGTTTTACTGTAATTTTGTTTCTTATCATATTTCTGTTACACTAACATTTACAGAAATATTTACAAATAAAGATTGAAAGTTAAAATTTTAAATATCTCTGTACACATTGAAGTTTGGAAAAAATGATATGGTAATGAATTATAGCAAACTTAATTTTCTACAACTTTACTCGTTATACATTTTTCGATTATTCCAATTTTAAGAGAGATATTTTATATTTTCTGTTTTCTTCTATCTTTATACCCCCCTTTCCTCTTGACGTATGCCATTTATGAATAAAATTGGCCTTGAAAATACTAAAATGATATCAGATACGACATTTCATTTTGATCAGACTTAAATTGTGACTAGAGAGTGATTATGTATTCCAAGGAAATTTGCTAAGTTGACGCAGCTCCTGCGTAACGAATTTGTTTTTTTTATATGCTTAAATTTAAATTTTATACATTTTACGAAATCGTATACAACAAAATTATATATTTTAAAAATATTATTAATGTTTAAATAATATAATCTTTCATAAATTAAATTTTTTATAGTTTAAAGTTGAAAGGTCAGATACATCATATCCCATAAATGTAAATTCGACAAAAATATTTCATGTTGTTGTTTATTGGGTACCTACCTTAAACAAAATATTATTACAAAAAAAAACAAGTTTATTTAAATTATTTTAAATCATTCAGTATTAATGGTCTAAGATCCGGCATTAGTGAAAACCTTCCCTTATCTGTTAATTGATTGAAATATTATTGAAAACGCTTATTGCAATATAAACAATTTGGCAATGTAATGTCTGCAAGGGTAGTTCTGCTGCAATTAACATTAATTAATTAATTAAAAATTGATTTTTTTATAATTAAATCCCTCACGTGTTAATTGAATGTTGCTTGTTAAATAACATAGTATACGATACGATAAATCTTGTAATAGCAGGCAGCGCTGCTTATTACTGCTACGGTTACCTGCAGCCATGTGTTCTAATGTAAACTAAGGTTACTTCCCTCATATGTTAATTGAAAAATATTTAGCTAATTTAAAAGTTTAGAATAATTAGAATACATCCATAACTGGCAGCCATCTTAAAATCCATTAAAATCAATTGCAGCCTATATAAGAAAAATTTAAAAAAATACAAATTAAAAAAAAAAAAACTTGTAGAGAGAGAGAGAGACTATTGCATTATTCCCCGTAACAAACAAGGAAAGTATATAATCATGCCAATGTTTCTATTTTTTTAAATTGTTCGTGATACACAGCGATACAAGCTATGTTGCGTTTAAATGGAGTATTTAAACGCAAACAATAGCATTTTAAGGATTCTGCAGCGTAATAACAAAAAAAAGCGGAGCTTTAATAATTTCACTATGATTATATGTATTTATGTCTCAAGATTGTAACTTTCACTGATTCTGAGAAATTTCTATTCATTGCCGTACAATTATATATAGTAATTACCCAAAAAATTATATCTAGTATTCCATACATTGAACGGGGAGAAAATAATTATAAAAATTCAATAAAAGTTTTTAGTTCTAAGTCGTTAATAATGTTTACCATTCCTTGAAGTTTACAATTCCTTGAACAATGGAAATGTAGATTGATTGTAGAGGCTGTCCTGGACGGGACACACTTCGACCATAAGGTTCATTGTGATTCCTAAGGATGTGAGGATGTGAGTGGAATAGACCAGGAATTTTGTGCGTAGACTAGGAATTGGTAGGATGTGCGGCTGCAGCCGACTTTGATAGAAACTATGCCAATACTCATCTGGAGTTCGTGAAGGAAACTGCAGAAAACCTTCACAAGCATAGCCGATTACTTACTTCGTTCTTTTCCATACGCCGATAGTTTAGTCAATTAACCGTCCCTTTTTTCTTTTAATAATTGACAAACTGCCGATATCGGGATTCGAACCCATAACCTCCCAGTTCCAAGTACACACAACGCCTTTACAAGCGCGGCGACTTGGCTGGTCATTGAAATGTAAGATGATATTGCAAACCGTGCTCAATAATTATGAAATGTTCAAGTCAATTTTGAAAAATGATAAGCTTATAAAGCCAAGAACTAAGTTTCTTTCATCTTTGATGGTGGAAATTTAAGTGTCAAATGAATTTAAGCACGGTTGGAAGCAAAGACACGATTTAAGCAAAGAATAAAAAAAAATTTATTTATCTCAATAATATAATATCATAGTTCTCCATTTGTACAGTATCACTGATTTTCGATTACCAACAAAATATTGAATTACATGCTACGGAACATATATGTACATCCGGCATTCACTTGGTCGATTTTTAAAGATAATTGTAATTTATAATTAACAAAAACAATTATAAAATATATCGGCATAATATATGTGGTTTAAAATTGATTTGGTTAGAATTTAATTTTAAAATTGATTGAAAGCTATTTCCTATACATTTGTGTGGCTTTTAAAATTAAAAATTGGAACAATGTATTTATTGAAATAATATGGCTTGCTGGTTTTATCAAATAATATTCATTAAATGCACTCAACTTTTTTTGCGAAATTGGGTAATAAGTATTGGGTAATAATACGTCATCGTGTTTTCCAGAATTAAGTTCATAAGGTTGATTCACGCATTTCTTATATCCACTAAAGCTTGATGAACATAAATTTGACGTCTAGATTTTAACATTTCACAGTTAAAATTTAATTTTTATTGAACTTTCTATTTATGATCTTATGATAGATATATTCTTCCCAATATTTCCATTTATATATGGACATTTTTTTTAAGAAATCTGTGCTGATTGAAAAAGTTTTTTGGTTTTTTTATTGGCAATATACTTTAATATACGTCTTCCTATTTTTTGCCAGAATGTCCCTACAGAGACTGAATGAAGTACCTAGCCTTCGGCTCAGCCGAAATACAAGCAAATGAGAAATGAGGTAGAGCTTTGTCCTGTCATTCGCAAAAAGGACGGGAAGGTTCGACAATAAACACAGGGCTTAAGGAAACGAACCAGGCGTAGTAGAGGACAGAAGAGGTTGAGGAGTTGTGTTCCTTAGGGGTCGGTAAAAAAGACCTAGAAATGCCTACTTTCCAGGCCTCAGATTCCCTTCCGCTACGACTACTAAGGCTTCCCATTCGATTTTTGCATGTTCACATTCGGGACATATCTCTGAATTAGGACCAAGAGTTTGCCGGACGTAAATCTGGTTCCAATGTGTTTCAAAAAATCTTTTATTTAATAAATAACAAAGTATACTTTTTTTGACCAGAATGAGGTTTTTCTAAGGTTTTTAAGGTAATTCTTAAAGGTTTCTTATCATTTTTCGTAAAGTTGACTGTTTCCGAGTTATAAACAATTAAATGTTATAAAATACGCAAAAAAGGCTGGTTTCAAGGTTAAAAAACAATATTGAAGAATAAAATTTAGGGGTTTGTCCCAAATGTGAATTTGTCAAAAAATCGAATAGGAAAATTTTTGTATACGAAGGCAAGGTTATCGTTACCTTGTCCAGGAGGTACCTTTGTAGATGTGACATTAGAATACACATAAACATTTTCATATAAATGTTCACCGTGGTTTCGACTTTTGTTTTATTCATTAATTATTTTACCTGTATTTTATTTATCATTAATACATATTTTATAAATTCAAATTAACCGCGAAAGCCACCATATTGCCACCTACAACTATTTTCAATTTAGCACACTGGCTGAATGTCGAAAAAATATCGGTATCGATCGTTATTTTTTTAGGAATAATTTCACCTAATACAATAAAATTTTAATGTTGTTTTTGAAGTCGCCACCAGTTTTTGAAGAATGATATAAATCTGACAACCGTCATTATTTTTATTAAATCTACAAATTCATAAAAATGATGTAATTTATTTTCACATAATATTTTTATTTCTAACAATAGTAAACACAGAAAATCCATTGAAACTTTAATAAAATAAATTGTTATACTTATGTAAGATGAGAATTGTATTTAAAGAGTTCTTAAAAAAATGTATTTTCATCATTCACTCTCAAACTATTTTGTTGAGTACCTGTCTCTCTAACCGTATTTAAATAAATAAAGCAAACTTTAAAACAATAATAATAATATTCAGAAAACTTTAAATAGGAATTGAATTTAAACAGACCAAATCTTAAGACTATTATAAAGCATTAAAATGGCATTTTCATTCACGAAAAAGTTTTTGAAGAATATTTATTATGCCACAACATTAAGTATAACCCCTTTTAGTATAACCCCTAAAACAACCCACAGTATTTTCAAATATAAGTTTTGAATATGGTCACAATATTATTTGGGTTTTGAATCACTATATTTTAATATAGTTTCCATTCTCTTTCCATCTTGAACAGTGCCACAGTTACAGAAAGTAAGTCGCCGTCGGGATCCGTCGGAAATTTTCGGTTTGTAATGATAATGCGAAGTAACTGCCACGAACAACCAACGCGATTCTACAGGTTCTAAGAAACAAAGAGCTTGAAACAATTTACCCAAACGTTGATATAGCCTTAAGAATGTACGTATCGACGGCAGTCAGAAATTTCAGTGGCGAAGTTTTTCTTGTCTAAAGAGAGTGAAAAATTATCTCCACTCAGCCATGGCCGATAAAAAGTTAAATTCGCTAGCGATACTTAACATTGAATCAAACTTATTGCTATCTTTAAGCTATGATGATGTTATTGACAATTTCGCAAGACAAAAATGTAGAGGAAGAAATTTTTAACATATGTGATTGGATAAACAATTCTTTTGTAACAACCTAAAAACTTTAAACAATAAACAATTTTATTAATAGTCTTATTGTTTTTATATGCAAAATATTAAATCTGATGTTTGTACATAATTAATGATAAAAAAACAATCGGTTAACAATTGTTTATGGTATTCACAATAACTAAACATACATAGTCGCATCTATTTTCTGGAAGAAAAGGCACAGAGACCACGAATTTCCAAGTTCTACCCTTCTTGCTTTCTTCACTTGCATCACATAGTTAAAATTTATAATATACTAGACTTTGCCAGCGGCTTCGCCCGCGTGACATGTGACTTCCCCGGAATAAAAGTATCCTATGTGTTACCTTCATGCAAATTTCTTCAAAATCCGTTAAGTAGTTTTTTCGTGAAAGAGTAACAAACATTCATCCATTCATCCTCATAAACTTTCGCGTTTATAATATTAGTAAGGTGGCAACTAGAGAGGCGCTGTGAACATTTAATCCGCCTCTGGTTACGCCTCTGGTGGTCATATAATGTAATGTAATACAAAACAAGAAATACATTGGCATGGTAATGTTGTAAATTTAATTCTATAATTCTATGTCTTGATCTTGTTCAGTGCCTTTGTGTTCATCCAATAAAGAAAAAACCCAGAAATTTCATTTCGTTGTTTTCCAAAGCTAGATAAAGAAAATATATGAATTGTAAGTAAGTTGGCGGTGCAAATATCTGAAAGATAGACACAAAGCGTGGAAATTGAAATTGAAAATTGATAAACCCATTCTCAAATATATGAAAGTAATATTTACTAAGTGATTAATCGGCCTTGCGCACTACCGTGCTCTAGATATTTTGTAACTAACCTAAAATATCGAATTTTTTATACAGTGACAATTTAATACTTTTGGTCACAAAACTAAATATCAAAATTATTGAAAGTGTCAAGAAAAAAAAATTTACTTAAATCGCCACAAATAATAAAAAATATTTGAAAAAAAAGCCACTTGTTATATTTATAAACATTGGCTCTAGATTTAGTTTGTTTATTTGCCATGCGGCGTTACTATTTTAAAAAGTTTCGCGTCTTGGCCATTTAAATTAGACCATTTTAGAAGGAAGATATGTTAGGAGGTTAATGATTAGATTTATTGAAATAAAATAACATATTTCGTTGGTATTATAATGTTTGTCATATTAAGGACAATTCATGACTGAAAAGAATATATCAGTATCAGAATAACTGCAATTTGACAGTTATGTTTTTGTCGTATAATATTTGACAACTTTTTTTTATTGATTCCTACAGGTGCTCATTTTTTAACTCGTTCTTATGTCAGCATATTTTGTTTACAATTTTTGTTAGTTGATTATTTAACAGTTATCACATTTTTATAATACTAGAATCCAATTTTAAATACAGTTTTAATGATATCGCCGAGACCACCTTTCCTCAGTTAAAAACCGATATAGCTACACACAACATGATGTAAGTTGTTAGCTTACGAGACAGTATAAGCTTTGGAAATATAAATACAATTTAAAAAATAAATGATCGTTTTGAGCTACAAAAGTCTAAAACCAGCCTTGCTTTAAAAAAATATTATTTTATTTTATTTTTCTGAAAAATAATGATGTTATACTTTCGTGTATAGCTTCTCATATAGCTCTAAGTTTTAGAGCTTTATGATAACCATATTACTAAACAAACATGATAGGGTGTCGCAAAATAATGTTTTGTAACTTTCCGAGGTGGTAGACTCATGTATGTGCTCATTATTTTGAGTTAACATGAGAAAAGTATCTACAAAATAATGTTTCTTCAAAACTACATGAATTGTGAAGTCGGTATTTTGAAATGTATCAGTCGGACGTTAAAATGAACCCGATTTTCGTGCTGTTTGGGTCAAAATTACCCTAAAAAATGATTATTATTAAAATCGAGGACAACATTATTTTTCGCTTTTTTCGCATTTTCGCTAAGGGGTACCCCTTAAAAAAAATCGTAAAAATTAGAGAAAAATTTTTTGTATCCGATTTTAATAAAAACTTGGTTTTAAGCTAACTTGGATCTAGCGAAAACGATGGCGTTGATTAAAATACGATACGATTAACGGTTTTCCAGATATCAGACCCCTGGTGCTAAAATTCAAAAGTATATGAATTGATAAGCCGGTATTTTGAAATGTATGGGTCGGACGTTAAAATTGACCAGATTTTTGTGCTGTTTGGGTCAAAATTACCCTAGAAAATGATGATTATAAGTGATTTTGATCTTTATAAGTGATGTATTCGCAAAGGCGTACATGCGTGGGTTGTTTTGTTTGTCCAAACAGTCACCGAAATTTATTTGCGATTTTAGTAATTTTATTATAAAATATCAATATTAAAATATCAGTAGCTAAGAGTAGGTCGAAGCCTAGCAAATAGGCCTTTTTGACTAATCTTATAGGTCAAGGAATTTGTATGTGGACTACAAATTGGTAGTTTAATACAGATAATGCCGATATTCATCTGGAGTTTGTGCAAAAAAACTGCAAGAAACCTTCTCAAGCATAGCCGGTTACTTTCGTTCTTGTTCACACGCCGACAGTTTAACCACCACATAATTTTTTTTTTAATTAATTTAATTGAAAAATCGCTACCGTTGGAAAACGAACCAGCAACCTCCCAGTTCCGAGCAGAGCGCCTTTAACTGTTCGACCAGTCGGACTGGTTACATAATCATGTTAATAATTATTGACAAAAAAATGACTGATAGTTTTTTGTTTGGTTTCAGAGTTTTTAGATACTTTTAGATACTTTTAACTTTTGAAACATTCTGTGAGTGCAGGCGCATATTCTTACTTACATAAGAATAACAGTAGTCAACATTACATACTCTATATATGAGAATGATTGAATGTATAACATTAAAATACAATTTTCATTTTTCGTTTTTCATCTCATCTTCAACTCATTTTTCATCTTATTATCCTTCTTCGTTCGTTGTATGTGTGTGTGTGTGTATATATTATATCCATGTTCACATCTTGTGTGCCAAACATCATCATCATCATCCTCATAGTTCTTGGAGACGAGAGCTATACTGTGAGCTGCTGTGAGTTACAGTTTTAGCTACCACACATTTAATAAACATCATATCAGTCTGCACCAACGTATGTTCAAACAGACAGATCATTCGAACATATTATAATAGACTACAGATTTTTATACAATAATTTTTAAAGTTTTGTATTACGGTGTGATCTGTACATTTTGATACAGAAAAAAAAATTCGTTACGCAGGAGCTGCTTCAACTTCTGCGAATTTCCTTTAGAATACATAAATCACTTTCTAGCGGTCAAAATTTTAGTCTGATCAAAATGAAATGTCGTATATGATTTTAGTATTTGCAAGGCCAATTTTATTAATAAATGATATACGTCAAGGGGAAAGGAGGGCATAAAGAAAGATGAAAAAACAAAATATAAAATATATGTCTTAATATTAGAACAATCGAAAAATGCCTAAGAAATAAAGTTATATTTAGTATATTTAATTGAAGTAAATCATATTTTACAAAAATTAGTTTTAACAATTCAACGAAAACAAAAAACCAGTTGAAAAATACTCACAAAACCTCTATGTATATAAACTGAATAAAAAGTTCGTAATTATTTCTATAAATATTAGTGTAACAGAAAAAACGATAAGAAACAAAATTACAGGAAAAGTTAGTACCTAGAACTTTATTTCTTATAAATTTTTCGATTTTTCCAATATTAAGGGAGATATGTCAAATTTTGAGTTTCCCCCTCCCTCTAAACCCCCCTTTCCCCTTATCCGATTTAACCGATTAACGAACTTGATCTTTTGATTACCAAAAGCGCTTCAAATACCAAATTTCATTCGGATAAAATGAAAACTGTGACCGCTAGAGTGAATTCAGACACATGCATATATGTATATATATATATATATATATATATATATATATATATATATATATATATATATATATAGTTTCATAATGTTTATAGTTTCACGAGTTTCATAATGGACATATATTTCATTTCATGGACATGTATATATATATATATATATATATATATGTCCATGAAATGAAATATATGTCCATTATGAAACTCGCTTATTCAAATATGTTTCAAGTTTTTTAATAACAAACAATAAAACTAATAAAAAATACAAAAAGCTCTAGAAAGCAGATACATTAAAAAATAATAATTTATACTACTTTGTTTGAACAGTACTATCAAAATATAAAAGACACACCTTCGAAAAATATATATAATAAATTCAAAATAGACAAATAGTTTAACAGATTTTGAATTTACTCTCAGCCATAAAAAGTTGCACTTCAATAATTTTGTTTCGTTGCAATAATGTGACAAATGAAATCACCCTGTGTTGGGATCGAATGTATAGAACAACTAAAACCAGTGTTATAAAAATAGCTCACACATCATTTATATATGAGCTATATATGTGTTATATATAAAGTTATATTTGTATGAACAGAGCTTAAATGTGTCAGAATATCACTTAAAATATGTATCAACCGGATTCCTCATCTCTATATATCCACACACCTCTATAGTACTAACAGCCACAGAGGTCCTGATCATTTTTCAAAATTTTATAATTGATTTGTGCTTCGGATAAAAGTTGTTTTTTATAAATGTAGTAAAAACTTTTATTAGAAGCATTTTTTCGAAAACCGAATGAATAAGAGGCAAATCAATTATAAAGTTATGAAAAATGACCAACCAGGTCTTCTGTGACCCATATTACGTTCCCTTCACTCGAGGGGGGGGGGGGTATATATGCATCTTTGAAACCGTAAGAGATAGAAAAAAAATTTCTTAACAAACAATCTTCTTATTAAAATAAACAATTTTTGTTTGAAAACGATTTTCAGAAACTCAATCGTTTTCTCATAATTTGTGATTATATGTTCGTCGGAAAGAATTGTTAACATTTCGAATACCCAGAATTGTTAAGAATTGAATCACTGACAACTCAGTATATACTGGGTATTCAAACATTTAACTCAGTTAGTTGTTACATTACTTTACAGTCGAACATAGAATCATCTCCTTTTTTTGTAGTTGGTTAAAATTTGTGTTTATTTTGTCATCTCCACAGAAACTCTACTCTACTATAAGATAATTATAAAATTATTTTATTAAAATTTTGTTTTAATTTTGAAATGTCAATTTTGATTGTCGTTTCCATAGTAACTATAAACTATAATCGTTATATATCGTTATATTTTGGCTATTATTAAATTTAATTTTTGCAAATACTAAAGTCATATCAGATATTATATTTCATTTTGATCACACTTAAATTATGACCGCTAGAGAGTGATTCATGTATTCTAAGTTGACGCCGCTCCTGTGTAACGAATTTTTTTTCTTTCAAAATTAAATTATTGTGTATATAAATATATTTATGTGACTATAGTATTTGTATTTGTTCTATATAAAAGCAAACCAGTTTTTTGTCCTGATTATACAAGACAACGCTGGACCTACCTTAATAAGGATTAATTTTACTTTAATTTATTTACATTTTTTCTGTAACATTAATATTTATAGAAATAATTACGAACTTTTTATTCAGTTTATATACATAGAGGTTTTGTGAGTATTTTTCAACTGGTTTTATTTTTTCGTTGAATTGTTAAAACTATGTAAAATATGATTTACTTCAATTAAATATACTAAATATAACAACCATACATCCTCTGTTTTATATTCAATAATAAATTTATATTAAAAGTACCATCACGTGTCAATAAATTAAAAATTTCGTGTGTTGTTTCCGATAGTGTACTGTTTGCCGCACGTCTGCCTATCAATCAACCCACTTGAGTTAAATTTATTTAAAAAAAATTTGTTTTTTAAACGCCACTTAACTTCTATATACAGATTTGAATGCCACTTGGTGGCATTCTAAGGTCATTCAAAAAAGACAAAGATCATTAAAAAATCGTATTGAAACAAAAACTGAAAAATAATAAGACTGCAAGGTGAAGTATGTGTATGCCTGTAAATTGGAAAGTTTTATGAAGAAAATAACCAAAAAAATTTTTAAAAAAATTTAAAGGTAAGGATGAATTTTCAAACAAGAATATCAAAAAAAAATGTCTTTGTATAGCCAAACTATGGCAGTGTCAATCTCGAAATAATACTAAAATATAATTTAAAAAAATACGAGGTTGAAAAATTTCACGTTAAAACGATTTTGATGAGATTTTCATTGGATGGTTAAGATTTTTGTGTCGTAACATATTGTCTACAAGAGTTTACATCTACGGTCGGGTGACCTAGCCATAATCTACCTTTTATTTTTAAATTAAATAAAAAAATGTCATCAAGAAAAATAACTTATGTTTGAAAAATTTTTTTATACACTCAATAATTTTGGCTTATATATAGAGTGGCGCATAAGTAATGTTATGATTTATTTAATGAATGCGCATTTGTGCATCATTTGGTTTTATAACTCGTGAACCAATTGAATCTTATATGGGAAAAGGTGTAACGTATGTAAAATTCTTTGCAAAGACCGCCTAGACACCACCAACTGCTGAGAACGTCGCCTGGTGGAAGTTTCGGGGTTTTTCTCAACACTTGCTTGCACTCGAGCAATGTTCACATCATTTCGAACTGCACGAGGTTTTCCAGCTTGCGGAAGATCACAGACAGCCCCATGTTGCCGAAAACGCTGAACCAATTGGTTAATTGGCGGAACATGAAAGACATTTTGATATGATCTTTGTGTCTGAATAATCGAATGCTGACTTTCAAAATAAAATTGAAAAACTTTGGAAAAAAAAAAACGTAAACAAAAATTAATTCACTAATTAAATCATAACGTTACTTATGCGCCACCCTATACAAGAAAAATTTCCTGAGCAAAAGATAAATGCATTACATATTCACTTTATTATGAATAGCTTAAGGCCCGATACCTTTCAGAAGCTGCTTCTTAAATTGCTGGAAGAAACTAAAAATACTAAAAAAGCTAGTCTTATCAAATGACCCTGAAGAATTAATAATCAAAATTTTAAAAAAAAATCCTTTTTTGATTATTAATTATAGTACATTAATAATTGTAATACATTTAATAAATTAGAAGACAAGTTGAAAGATTTAAATAATCTTTATTGAAAATATAGAATTAATGTCAATTATGTTTGTTGATAATTACCAAGGTAATTTACAATAGTAATTACCGTGATAACTTGTGGAGGATATTGCTGCGTAGCAACGGTTTCTAAAAGAAAACATAAT
Source organism: Nineta flava (assembly GCA_963920215.1). Taxonomy (NCBI): domain Eukaryota; kingdom Metazoa; phylum Arthropoda; class Insecta; order Neuroptera; family Chrysopidae; genus Nineta; species Nineta flava. The sequence continues at coordinate 50,967,107 of OY986044.1, forward strand.
TGATTTTAGGAGTGTACCGCTACAAGTTCCATTCGTTTACACATGCATACCTATTCACACAAAACAATGGCCAGAAATGATATTATTTACGTTTCTCGAAAACAAGGAAAAAGATAAATTTTGGACATTGAAGTTATACCCTGCGTATTACATACCACATTTTATTCTGGACATAGAGGTATTTATTGTTAATTTAATTTAGTTTAAAAAAATTTTAAATAGCAATCAGGCAGGCAGTGCTGCTGGGCTGTATGGTTGATTAATATTCAAGTAATGAATTTAATTTTTTATTTTATTTTTTTTCTAGAATAAATTTATATTTTATTATAGTAATGAAATGGAATTATATATATATATTTTTGTTTTAAATTAACTAAAATTTACTATATATCACTTTAACATGGCCTCATAAATTTCAAATTTATAAATAGGCAAGTAATTGTGTATTAATGGCAGGAACTTTCCAAATAAATATTTTTAATGTTCTATGCGGAATTCAATTGAATACGGAAATTCAAAAACTGAAACATAAGCATTTCGGTTGTACATACAAACTTTAAAAACATTACAATAGTATTTATGATGAAGTTTTCGATTATACTAATCTAATACTTAATACAAATCTTTTCCAAAATCAGTCCCCTTGATGAATTTGACTTTTTAAATTCTAATCGGACTTAAATTATGACTTTTACACGTATTAACTACAATCGTAGGACATTTGAACAAATTTTTGCCAAATTGTTATATTGGTAAATTAATAAAATATGTTATAAAATAATTATAACTTCTAGATGTTATTTAAGGGTTTCATGCTCTCCTGTATATTACACAGGATAAAATTAATGCATAATTTTATGAAAAACTAGAGATAGACAATTTCATGGCCATTCGTTATGTACATTATAAACTTTAATTAAATTTTCATGTAGTTTTAAATAAGAAACAAATTTTAACTAAACACCTTCACACTTTTAACATACACCGAATAATATACGAGATAAAAACATTATGGCGTTAAGTAATATATTTGAGGTTAAAAACCATTTTATTCTAGTAGTAGTTTTGTATGCCACCTGAGAGCAACGTTCGAGAACGTTTTATTTTGTGCAGTGTCGTATTTAGGGCAGGCATAAAATGCTTGTTTCCTCTGCACTATTTTCCTACCACTTAAGATTATACGCGCATTAAGGCAAAGTAAAGAGAATGATCAGAATTTTTAATATGTTATTAATCAATAATAAATATAATTTTTTTAGAGAGATCCGATGACTAGTTTCTTGTTTATCATGAAATTGAACTATAACTGCTAAAGACAAAAAAACTTGAAATTAAGTAGCTAAATTATCGTAGATTATGTTGAAAATATAAAAAAAGTCTTGTGACGTGTAGTTTTAAGCATATTTTTATATAAATAACAAAAAAGTCTGTCTACCGTCGATGGTACTGATTTCTGGACAGCCGTTTCATTCTAACCCAAACTGAGAACCAAGTCATTGAAGGGTTTGCAACAGTAGGTCTTTAATATTTTACTTGCTAAGTTTAAATATAACATTATAAAAATGTCTGGGAACTTGCCGCGTAAAATATTAAATAGCTACTAAGAAATAAATCTTGCAATGGCTTGGTTCTCAGTTATGTTGGGTAATGTTTCAGCAGCTATCCAGAGTTGGGCACAGTTAAAACAAATGTCCATTGTGATTCCAATAGAAGCTTACCCATCCCTAGTTATTATTCTGTAAAAGATTTGGGGGGTTTTAAATTTGACCCTCATTTATTCCTACTTATTATGGTGAATCCTTTTTACATTTTTGTTTTTGGTGGGATTAATATTTAAAAAAGAAGAAAGTGAGACAATCCCAAACACGCTACTGATTCTTACATACACCGTAGCTAGGAATATAACCTACACAAAAACATATGTATTTATAAATTCAAATAATTAAAACACATTTTAAATGTGTTTATTGTTTAACTAACAATAATTTACTCCGTAGTATTAAAGTTAAAAAACGAAAACAACCATCGTTCTAGTTGGTATAAAGTATATGAATATAAGTAGAATATAATTAATTTAACAAAAGTTGTTGAAAAATAAACACATTGCTTTGTATTTTTTTGTAATTAAAATATTTTAAATAATTATGTTTTTATTATCATTATTTTTTAACAAATATTTCCCTTGGGTGATAATTGATATGATTATGTTAGCATTTTTCTTCGTTTTTTTCAAGTATGTTAATTTGGGGTTGCTGTAAATATGTTACAGAAAATTTTTTGCAATTAAAAAAACCTGTGATAAAACAACAGATAAGGATAAAACAATAATAGTCTTGTGTATACTGGCAGTGTTGCTAGTATTTTTATACGCATGCAACCCTGAATTCGTTTTTTCTAGTCCTGTGTTGTCTAACCCACCTGTCCTATTGCGAATGACAGGAGAGAGCTTCAATTAAATTGGTTTACCTAACTTTCCCTCATTTCGGTTGAGAAATGAGGGAAATCCAATAGAAACAAACGAAGAAATAAACTATAATTTAAGATGAAAAAATAATAATATTCCTATCACTTACCACATGTTCTCCTAGCACTCCAATTTGAGTGTTTTGGGAGCATCATAGAATGAAATGGACGCGTGTGTTATTATGCTCCTGGTTCGATTCACCCTATATATATATATATATATATATATATATATATATATATATATATATATATATATATGTGTGTGTGTGTATATGAAAAATATAACTAATTTTTGAAATGTAGCCTGACTAAAGCCGCCCTTTTGGAATATGACGTCTATTTGTAACTTTACCAATAGTGATTACATTACATTTGTTTAATTTAGTTAAGCATAAACGATTTTCCATCTTACATATGGATGATGAAACTATTGCTCATATTCAATGCAAGATAAATCGATTCACTTACCCACATACACATAGATTTATCCGATGTAAAGTATATATATTTGTAGTATTTGAAAAACTACTAAAAAAATTATAAATTCAACTTGAAAAAGACGTTGAACTTTTTCAAATAACAAACTTTTAGTTTGTAGACGATACGATGTTTAGTTATATGTCTTGAAAATTACATCGACGAAGAAAAAAATCTACTTAACAAAAAAGTTAGATACATCGAACAGACGAGAGATGTATTACGAAGTTTGTAAGTTGAGTTGTTTTTTTTCGACAACATTTTAGAATTGACTTTTTTTGTCTATTGGTGAAAACGTGTTTAATATATTTTTCACTTAAAACGTTAGTATAATATTATTTTACAAACAATCCACAAGTTTTATTTAATTTTCATGTATTTTCTAAGATTTTTTTCTCAATTTTATCGAGAAGCAAAAAATAAAAATTTGTAAATAAAATAATGAAATTTTCATATTTGTTCGAATTAAGGTAAATTAAGTATATAATTAAGGTAACAAACCATTTTTTTCTGTTTTATGTTCCCTATTTTTGAAACGATTCATTTTAAGAGAAAATGTGGCTCATACTTATTTTAATTACAAAAACGATAAAGTTTAACAGGATTGCCTATGAAAGCGGTCTCAAATATTTTGATGGCTATACAAATTTAACAATCTCTCAAAGCTTAATTTTCGGGTATAAAATTGTAAAAAATTATCTTTAATATTTTTGTAAGCTAATTTTTAGAGTGAAAAAATAATTGGTAGAAATTGCATTGTAAAGATCGTAACGAACAATCTCGTAAATTTGTAATAAAAAAAAATCGTTCTTTACTTAAAAAAACTATTTATCCCTTTTTAAAATACAAAGCGACGCAAAAGACAAAACAAAAGATTCAATCTTTTTGAATGGAAAAATATAATAAAATTATATAAACTATAAGAGAAAGTAATACAAAATAGAAATAAAAATAAAGAGTTTCTGACAGGGCAGCAACCTCGAAGACGATAGTAGTATCATGTACATATTTGCTAGTAAGTCTAATTCGTATATGCAAATTTTATTGTATCCTGAACCATCTTTTATGAATAACAATTTTCCACTTACTGTTATTTTTGTGCTTTAAATATGTATAAAAGCATTTATCACTGACGTCTAAATTCGAGTGAAGGCCACCACCAAAATAATTGTTTTATAGATCAAATATGGATAATTACTAAAAAATTTTTAAATTTAAATCGAATCGAACGTATTTTCTATATTACAAAATGTTTCATATTTGAATCTCTATATACAAATATTGAAGTGAATTTTTACATTTGAGAATTTTCTATCTCAAAAAATACTATTTTTGATCATTGATCTGTGTGAATATTTGCTTTAGAACACAATAGATCTGGAATTTATTCTAACTTCATTGGTAAGGTATCACTGTAGTTTACAAAAAGCTTTAGGACGAAACTGCATCCCCAGAAATAGTACTAAACTGATCATTTTTCGTATTCTGCGAATTTTTCAAAAGGTACCACGTCAGTCAATTTGAATTTTTTGGGTGAGAGTGGTTCAGTTAAAAAAAAGGGGTTGAGTTAAAGGAAAATGCATCTTATTTGGACAATTTTGATCAAAAGGTTAACATTACATCCTTCATTGATATAAGAGTTAAATATTAAATTTTATTGTGATATATATTTCAAATTTTTTGGTTAGCAGACAACTTTTATTCGAAGCATATTTTTCGAAAACCGAATGAATAAGGTACAAATATGTTAAATCATTACATTGATTTAACATTTTTTAAATAATTATTCTTTAAAGGTATATTTTATTTTATAAAATTTAATGTTTATCAAATACATGATTCATATGATCATAATTTCAATTTATTATAATTATTCATAATTAAACTTTAATCTAAAATAACAAAAAAATTATAAAATAAAAGTGTCATTTCCAAATCTTTATATAATAAAAACAAACAGACAATTCAAACATATAAGACAGTTTCATTCAAAGTAGCAAGGTCATTCTGGAGTAGCAAGCAGCAGTGAATGCATCGTAAAAGTTTGGTAACGACAACAACAACTGAAGCAATCATACACCAACATGTGTTCAATAATCACAGCAGTCAGCTACTGATACAACACACAAGCATTGTCTACAGTGCACATCATTGCATCACACATAAATAAAATCATATTAATGGCGGTTTATTACAATCTTCTTCATGGCCGATCATTTCAATAATATCATTTATTGTGGATCGAAAATTACAATTACAATTTAATCAATAAATACATATTTTAACACAGCAGTGTTAGTCAAAATATATAAAGCAATTAATTATATATCAAATCAACAAATTCATTGTCAATACATCAACAACTGTAAAATCAAATACAACTTAAATTAGATATTCATCATTCAACAACATTCAACGCAAATACAATTTAAATTAGATATTCATCATTCAACATCATTAGAAAAACAAATGCAACTTAAATGGATATTCAACACATCAATAAATAATTATTCAATATAAAGATTTGGAAGGTGCAACATATTCAGGTGATTACATTTAATTAAAGTGATAATTTTCTTTATAATTAAAATTTATTTACATATCTTCTTTTTTTATGAATTTAAAATTATACCGTAATATACGAATTCCATTTAATATTAATTAATGAGCAATAATCTTGTATATATATTAATTGTTATAATTATCTTTAATAAAATGATCAATCAATGATTTAAGAACTGATTCAATTTATTTCCAGTCATTTTATTAGTTGGCTTTCGGGAAGCTAAAGCAGTATTCCTGCAGTTTATTAAACAAATAAATTATAAAATTTTGATTAAAGAACGCTTCTTTTGTAGTCGTTCATACATTTGGTTTGCATAGATACCAAACATGGCGTATATTGTTGAACCGCTTCTTAAACAATCTCCCCCTCCCCCTCTAACATCAACACTTTATTATTTTAATCGGTATACAGGTGTTTAATCGGTATCGGTATACGGTGTTTAAACCAAATTGTTTTTCAATAGGTAATATTGATTTCTAATAGAATGTTTTATTTTTGTTACAGGTAAGAAGCTAATAAATGCGTTAAAATGGGGTAATTCGGTAAGATAATTGAAAACTATTATATTTTGAATATATCATTTGAAAGAAAACGGAAAACAAAAACAATTATGGCCCAACAATCAGTGATTAATTTCATTCACCATAATTTGATGTCTCCATTTTGGATGATCTACCAGAACAACTAGAACTTGTTTTCTATCTCTTACGATTTTCATGGTAGAGATTTTTCCCCTTGGCGAAATAATTCATATACCGATTTTGCCGGTTTCAGTTCATTCTTCAGTTTTTTCTTCTTCAATGTTTCTTAACCGTTACAAAATGGGACTAAACTTTTAATTCTTTTATATATATATTAACCCCCGACGCAAAAAGAGACAAGTTTGGAGCGTTTGTGTGTTTGTTTGTCTGTTTGTCTGTCTGTAGTATCTAGATCTCAAACGCGTAGACCGATTCGAATGCGGTTTTTTATTAGATAGCTGATTTTCTTGTAGTGGTTCTTAACAATGTTTGATAAAAATCAGTTCAGTCGTTTGAAAATAATCAGCTCTTTTCCAAGATGATGTATAGGAATATTATTATTAACATTATCATTTTACAAAAATTCCACCATATTTTCAAAATATAATTTGGTGGAGATGAGGGGAAGTTCTTACTATGTTTCATATTATTGCGTTTAGGTTGTTTTTTTTTTTAATTTTTAATTCTACTTGTATTTATATGCATTTATATTACAGTCAATAATTCAACGGGTTTCCCATCTTGTAATTATAATATATGAATGCTTTTATATTTATGCGAAAAATATCATGACATGGGTGGACTCTGGTGCATCTCTTGAAACATAAATTTAATTTATTATGTAAAGACACGGACGACGGAGTTCATTGTAACAAGCAAACAAGTCATCTACTACTTACTTTAGGATACTCTATGACTCGTCTCTCATTCGAGAAGTAGTGATTCGAGGAATGAAGTATATGAACATTATGTGTGTATCTACTATCTACCATGTACACATGGTCACAAAAGTAGCGTTTCTTTTTTCAAAATTTTATAATTGATAAACTGCGTTATATATTCAGTTTTCCAAAAAACGGTTTGGATAAAAGTTGTTCATTATACATGTACTTACAACTTTTATTCGAAACATTTTTCCAAAAACCGAAAGAATAAGACACAAATCAACTAAAATTTTTTGGAAAAAACGACGCTACTTTTGTGGTACATAGTACTTATCTGTCTCTTCGACTCTACTTTAGTCTAATGTAATTGTTTATACTGTTTGAAATATACCGTATGTGAATGGAAATGAATACGCCCTATGATGAATTTTTGCAACTGAGATTAATATACATTAAAGCGCTAAAATTGTTTAACCCAACCTTACATTTTGAGTAGGGCGCAATTTTTTTAAGTGAAACTTCTTAGGCGACGTTTCGATAATCAATAATTGGACAAGGATTGAGAGTGAAATTTTAAGAACGCGTCACGCACATTTCGTTACACGAGAGAGAAGAAAGAAAGTAGAGAAAAAGAAAAAGAGAGCTATATATTTTAGGTTTTTTTATTCGAAATCGAATTATGTACAGGTTAAAATCGTCACGATTTTGCGGTATTGTTGATTGTTAAAAAGTTATAAGCCATAAAACATAAAAATTTGTTACAAAATTATTTTCAAATTTGTTTAAATTTTGTTTTTTTAATTTATTTAACTTTTTTTTGGTCTAATTTAACCATAAACCTCTTGTAAAGTATTTTATTAGGAATAAATCGTGGTGTTTTTATACTTATTTCCAATTTTATTGATTTTTAAAGTCCTTACGCCGTTGAGATGGGTCGAAAGTGCGCATCATCTATGCACTTTCAAAGATAAGATTGTATTTTTTGAGAAAAATAAGGTCGCTAGAAAAAATTTATCAAGAATAAAAAGTTTTTATTTTATAGATATTAATATGTTTTTAATTAATATTGATATGTAAAATTTGCCTAGTCCACCAGGTATCGAACCGAGGACCTCTGGATTTGACGTCGAGTACGCTCCCCTTACACCATGGATGCTGAATGAGTCATCTTTTACATATCATTAACAGTATTACTTTTGAAGTCAATTTTTACTTACTATTCCACATATTTGTGTGCATACTTAGGCGTTACAATACAATACTTATGTCAATTTCCATTAAGATTAGGAAGACATAGTATGAAAGAACTGTCGTGTACTGTCAATGCAAAAGTTCCATTGATTTTTTTATTAATATTGATATGAAAAAAACTATCCCATCCACTTGGAATCAAACTCTGGACCTCAAGATTTCACACCATGAAATCCATTGGTTCAGGGTTCGATACCACGTGGTAACGGTATCAATGAACTACTGTTACATCACAGATGATATATTTTTGGTTAAAATAATATAAAAACTTTTGTGTTTAACTTAATTTTTTATTATTTTAACAAACTTAAAAAGTTTGTTTATTCGAGGCCCTTTTTTTCTTAGATATTCTGCCTTTTTTTTTCAGATATCCTGAAAGCTTTGACATGTTTTTAGCAAATTTTTATTACTATATATGTGCTCAGTTGTTCAGTATATATGTAAACTTGTTTAATTAACAACAAGTGGTGTTGGTTAATATTAGTGAATAATATATTTTATTAACCATTCAGGTTAAAATTTCTACAGAAGTTTCACTGTAATCGTTATATTTGTACGGCAGTAAGTATAAAAGGACATAGTTGTATAGTTATTAACCCGACTTCAAAAAAGGAGGATGGTTCTCAATTCGTCTGTATTTTTTTTTTTTTTTATGTTTGTTACCTCAGAACTCCGGCATTTATGAACCGATTTTGAATTTTTTTTTTTTGTTTTAAAGGGTTTGATTCCCGATTGGTCCCATTGTCACCAAATCGCATTCTGATGAGGGGATCTCCGGAAAATCGAAGAAAATCCTCATTTTATATGTGATAACCGATTTCTGCGAAATTTTTTTTTTTTTTTGAAAAAGTATACTCATTCATAATGGGAAAATAAGAAAAATTTTTTTAAAAACCGACTTCAAAAAAAATTTTTCCTTAAAAAAAAAACCGACCCCAAAAAAAAAAAATTTTACAAAAAAAAACCAAATTCCTTGTAAAGAAAACTGAAAATCTGATATAAAAAAATGCATTAAAAATTTAAAAAAAAAAAAAAAACGGGTAAAAAAAAAGTGTTATAAAAAAATTCACTAAAAATTAGTTGGTCGTTTAGTAGGTCTACCCATATTTAGACAATTAAAATCAGTTATAGAACTTCAAAGTCACTAAAAAGCGAGAAATAAAACTTATTTTGACAAAATGGAAACCCGACTTAACAAAAGAAGCACTAAAAAGTAAAAAAATAATTGCATATTCTTGTGCCAATTTTAGTTCACCAAAGCAAAAATTTTTAAATATATATGTACAATTATTGTTATTTTTGGAGGCGGTGTCCAAAAGTTATGTGAATTTATCTATGTTGACACCGCCTCCAAAAATAACAATAATTGTACATATATATTTAAAAATTTTTGCTTTGGTGAACTAAAATTGGCACAAGAATATGCAATTATTTTTTTACTTTTTAGTGCTTCTTTTGTTAAGTCGGGTTTCCATTTTGTCAAAATAAGTTTTATTATAGTGATCAAGTTAAGTGCAATAGGAACTTTTCTATGTTTCTAAATGATTCAACTGGGCTCACTCTCTTCTCTCACAGCTTGTGTTGCCATCGTCTTATTATATTTAACAAGTATAAGCAAAGCTCTCGTAAAGCTTTACTTGTACATAATATATCTTTAAGAGCTTATATTATTATTGTTACTTGTTAAGAGATGACAAAAGCAACACTGGAAAGAGAATCATTATTGTAGCCAAGAAGCATAACTGTGGTAGCTACTGACTGACTCTAAGTACAGCATAATATTGGTTCTCATTCCCTATACAGTAATGTTATCACAGTTCTTCTGTGTAGGTATAAGGTAAAACTAGATGATGATAACTTTTACTTTGTGAACAGGACAACAAAATATCATTATTATTATCTCTTATAGTTAGTTAAAGGCATCTAACTACAAAACTTTATGTGTCAAATTACTTGATGTAATTTTCGAAGAATGAATAAAGCTTTTATAACGGCTATTGATTGACAAATGTTTATTCAAGGTATGTTTTGTTATCGGTTATTATTTTTACTTAACTGAAAGAAATAATAAACCTTTTGAATCGAAACATGAAAAAATATTGCTCAAATTACAAAATATAATCTTATTCGTAAATTGAAATTAAACCTGTAACTGCTAAATAGTTATTTTAATATCAACCAGCTTACAAATTAACTTGTAGTACCAACCATGAAGTAGCAGATTTACCGCGCAGGCAAGGTAGGCCGCTGCGTAGGGCAGCTAGTTTTGATCGTACACTAGATATAACGCTACTTGGGTGATCAAAAACAGATTTATTTGATCGTAAAATAGTAGCACTTAGGTATCTTTATTTTTCTGGGATCAGCGTTGATTTGGGCGTCGAATATACAGCGTCGAGCTAATTTGTCATTGTAATTATCTCATTTTTCTAAATTATTGCATCTAGCATTGCATGTTCCCAAGTTGCAGTTTCTACGTGAATTATAATATAGGACGATAATAACGAATTTACAATAAAACCATTCTTATTAATAATGATTGACGTCAAGTGAAGAAGTAAGTTGCATTCCAGCTACTATTCGACTACGTTTTCGGCTAGTATAGTGCCAAAACTGACCGTGTAACCAGTTTGGGCCATTTCGACGCAAGTATCGAGTACCAACATCAAAATGTATCTCAAACAGGAGAGGCGGCAATTTTGTAGCTGACTAGGGCCACTACTTGTCTACTCAGTAGTCCGCCCCTGCAAACATGCTCATTCCTATAAACATCTGTGCATGAGCATGCTCTAAACTTTGCTGCTTCTACGCTCGCATTAGAGACGCGATTATGAGAATCAAATTAATGTGGTTGTAGCACTGGGAGAACAGTGAAGGTAAAACGCAGTACTGAGTTTGTAGCAGCTAAAGGGTTAAAATTCATCGATTTAAAATTTTATTGCTAATGGTCATTTTATAGTCCAAACTCAAACTCACAAATCTATGCGAGTAGAAAGTCGACTCGTTAGATTGGCAATTATAAAATTTTTACTAGTAGTTTTCTGCTGAAGAGTTTTTTGATTATGACCCCTGAACAGAGTCATTCTATCAACTGAAAAGTTGTTACTCTTCGAATTGTGTGATGAGTTAGGGGAGGAGGTGTAGAAGCTCCTTTGGCAAACGTTTCAAGGTATTTATCCCGCTCTGCTAAATAGCCGATTTGAATGTCCAAAATTGATTTACTCTTTCTCTGAGCTAAACAAGCTCTGGGGAGTATCAACAGTCTCAACTCACAAATAGAGAAATAAAACTTCTTATCCCTAAGTTTGTAAAAGTGAATATGTTACCAAATTTGACATATTACCGATATGTGATTGGTATAAATTGGATATATTTTTCAAATTTATAAAAAAATCATTTTTTCCAATATTTTAAACGTTTAAAAATAATTTTCTTTGATCTAAATAATGTATTTACAACCTACTGGAATTCATAAATTTAAAAAAAAAACTTTTTTCGTGAATTTATTTACAAACATAAAATAAATTTTTTAACACTTGTATTTATATTAATTTATTACTTGGTAGTTTAAATAATATTAATTTACTAATGTTTAATATAAATTTTTATTTTCGACATAATTTATAGTTATTTTTTTAAATATTAAAACATGCAATAATATATTAGGTTGAAGTACGTTGAAATATCATCGATACAATAACATGTAACTACTACATATACATTATTTAATTTTAATGTAAGTCTAATACATAGAGTTTCGTAATTGCTTTAGAAGTTATTAGGCACGTTTTATTTTTGTTGGAAGTGGAATTTTAGCAACCACAATGTACGATAATTGTCTACGCCGAGAAGTTAGTTACAAGTACACTCTAGACCTTAATCATTCTGTAAGCAAATGTCTCGTTATTTACTTTAATAATATTGGTTGAAATTTTTTCACTAATAGATGCCGTTTATGTCTCAGTTATACGTAAAATTATTAATTTTCTTGCATAAATTACAAGTATGCATAGTTTTAGAATTGCGTCTTTAAATTTTACTGGAATGAAATACAAATCATTGTAATCCCTCCCTATTAGTCACGACCAAAAGCAGGGTATTTGTAAATTACCTTAAGCAACATCATTTTCTATATTCCTAAATGCACTTTTTATACCCAGCATATGTAAATGTACAAGGGTATATTAAGTTTAGTTTCGACTTTGCAACTCTGGAAAATATTGATAGGTGTTCATATAAAGGTCTAATTCGGCAATTTCCGAATATTCGTCTGTCTATTTGTAAACACGATCCGTCTGTCTATGAGAGGGCCTCAAAACGTAAAGATTCGATAAACATTCATCATCGAATTTTGAACACCAAACACAAACATAATAAAGAGTACATAGAAAAGTTTATATAAAGATAATATACCACTATAATTGTGAATACATAAATTATTTGTCATAAATGATTCCCCTTCTAAGTAATGTTACTGTTAAATTATTATTTTTGTTTTTACAAAAATGAAATCCGCTTACATAAAACCCTTTTCCTTTCATGCAAAGTTATAATTTTTGTAATTTCCGTTTAATGTTGAATATATATACCTATCTAAACACACGGACTGCTTCATATACAATCATAAATGTTATTTTATCAAGTTTTGATATATATATATATATATATATATATATATATATATATATATATATATATATATATATATATATATATATATATATATATATTATAAATGTAAAGTTTAAACTTTGCAAAACAATGTACTCGTATATATAGTATAATCTGGTTATGAATTCGTGATGTAGAAACTTTTAAGGAACACGTGTATATTTATTTCTATAACTACGTCAATATAACCATCCTAAATATTTAACCAGACTAGGTATTAGTGTCAGCTATGACGGTAAGAAGGATATAGCGTGCTTAACTGATACAATAACTTTTCAATTTTTGTGAATTTATTTTTTTAATAACAATATTTATTACTAGGATTACTCGTTGCGGCTTCGATCGCAAAAATTGTCTTAAGACCTTATTCTTCTTCATTAGCTTCCATACAAATGATCACCGCGTGACTTCCAAAAACTGTGTCATTGAAATACAAATTTTTATGTCTCTAACTTCAAATAACCGAAACTCTGATTTTTTATTTTATCTGCTTAAGAGTTGATTTTGGAAAAACACTGAAACGTGTGTTTTTTATTATAGCTGACTTGCTTCGCAATGAATTGAATGAAAAAATGCTTTGCTTAGATAAAAAGTTTTTATATTTAAAGATTTTCTCTATCTCGCATCCTTTAAAAGTTAGGTTTTTACCGTGTCACGCGGTCACGGATCTATAGAACAACTTGTCACCTATGACAGAAAGACTTTTTAGAATCGGTTCAGTAGTTTCATATATTACCTTCTACATTGAACAAACAAATTTCACTTTTTTATATATTAATATAGAAAGTTTAACATAACTTGAAATCCATATTAAAATCACTTTAATATGGATATTAAAACAAGTGAAATTAACAACTGCTTAAACTGAGTTAGTTTCTTAAATTCCCGGTATATACGGAATTCATCAGTATAAGTTTCAAACAAAAGTTTTTATTGTTTAAAAAAAGGAACATTATTTGTCTCTTAATTTTTTTTCTATATCCTACGGTTTCAAACATAAACAGTTTTGCCCATTTTGCCCAAAAATGTCCCGATTTTGCTATAGAAAACAACTTAATCTTCCTTTTTAGCTCTCGCATACAAAATTTCAACTCGCTATCTCTTTTTGTTTTCGAGTTATCGTGTTTACAGACGGACGGACGGACAACTTTGCAGAAATTGGAAATGAAATAATTAGATAATTTTATGAACCTACACCAAACTGTTTTTTCTGCAATCAATATTTTCAACAAATTCGGGACTAAACTTAATATACCCTGGTATATATTACGTACCGGGTATAAAAATTACAGTGAATAAACAGAGTAATTAATACATGTGCATGAACTTTGCAAAATCGACCTCCCACATAGCAATCTTGTGGCTCAGTTTGTATATCATTTTCAAAGATCGTATTCATAATCAATTAGACACATGGTATCTGTGAATAATTAAACTTGATAAGCAAGAAATTTCCGCAATATTTGAGACTTTTGTACACAGAAAATAAATGACTACCCTCAAGTAAGTTTTGCAAAGAGTATATACAACAAAACACTAATAGGGAATATTCATGAACATTTTTTTTCACTTGAAATGAAGCATGTTTACTTGACAAATATCAAGGTAAAATTACTTTTTAAATAACTTTAAAAATAAGCGAGATATGAATGATTGAAATTCCCGAATAGACAAAGAGGGTGATAGCCCTCTTGATATGTTATGTGACGTCATATTACTCTTTCACCATTTAAAATACACGTAAAACTCCGTTTTTAGTATTTTTGCAAGAAAGAGACAGATAACAATCTTTAAAAGCTTATAGCTTCCTTGATATTTGTCGGATTTTAATTTCGTTTTTAAATATTATTACAGTATTAACAGTACTTTCATATTCTGGAAATAAATTTGAAAAAAAATTTTCATGCATATTCCCTATTGTCTATATTATATCAAAATAAAATCTTGTTTTCTTTTGTAGACTATATAATACCTAATACGAATCACTATTGAATAAATACATCGGTGAATTTTTGAGTGTTACATTAATAAATATTCACACTGTATTATAAAACAAACTTTTATTCAAACCACCTACCCACTTCCGTTGCTGTGTATATAGGAAACAGTTTTGTTAATGAGATAACGTTTGAAGAACTTCTTTTACCTGCACACAAAAGTAATAATAAAAAGTCATTTATTCGATATCAAATAACTTCTGTTATTTATATGGGTTAAATAATATGTTATTAAAAAATATTGTTATATCTGTATATAGAGAATAAAATATACTTTATAATATAGAGAAGTTTTTAGTTTTCATCTGATGTTTACGTTTTGAGGTTGTCTGAGGATTGAAAAGCACTATATTTGTCTTCAGATTTATTTCTATAGGTTCATTTATCAATAAAAGTGCAGACGTGTTTGTGCAAAGATTTTCGTTTAGTATATGAATAATGATAATTCGAAATATCAACACTGTAGCTCTTTTCGTTCAGAAGATATTTCGGGGTCAGACCACCTTCTAATATTTCCTGTAGTAATAGCACTGTAGTGAGAAATCCAAATGTGTCCCTTGAACTCGGCCTTGCACACTACCGTGCTCTAGATAATTGCGTTAAAGAATTTGTATTATTTTATATGTTTAAGGTTAATCGGACAGTACCCAGCAAATCATAATAAACAGAAACACTTCTTTTAACAGAAATTAAAAATTTTAATCTGTAAATAAATTATTTAAATTTAGATAGCATCTAGGTAGATAGATAGATTGTAGAGGCTGCCCTGGACGGGCTACACTTCGACCATAAGGTCCTTTGTGATGCCTAAGGATGTGAGGACGTGAGTGGAGTGGAGGGAATTTTTGTGTATAGACTAGGGATTGGTAGGATCTTCATCTGAAGTTCGTGAAGGAAACTACAGAAAACCTTCTCCAGCATAGCCGGTTACTTCTTTCTTGACCATACGCCACAGTTTAGTCAATTAACTGCCCTTTTTTTTTCTTAACAATTGACAAACTGCCGATGCCGGGATTTGAACCCTCCCAGTTTCCAAGTAGGCTTACTGCGCAGACATTAGACTACTCGGCCACTTGGACTGGTCAGATAGCATCTAATATCACTTGTAATTAGATTTATCTGATTATTTAATTACTAAAAATAATAAATAATCGTCTTTTCACTCTATAATATTTTTTTAATTTTTACAAAATTGCTCATTACTTTTTTCTGAGCTAACAAGTGAAAATAACGACTAAGTTAGTTGCTTAAATACCCGGTATATACTGTTTCAAGTTTCAAACAAAAACTGTTTATTTTTAAAAGATGAACATTTTCTGTCTTTATATTTTTTTTCTTACCGCTTCAAAAATGGATATTTATGCCCAGTCCAACTTTGCCCATTCACGAATTTCACCTTACTTTAAGGCTCTAGAATGCACATACAAAATCTCAGTTGATCATGTCTTTTCGTTTTTGTGTTATCGTGTCCACAGACAGACAGGCGGACATGCGGAAATGAATTGTATTATTTTATGAACACATATACCAAAAATTATTTTCAATATTTTCAACCGTTACAAAGTCGGAACTAAACATATAATAGCCTTAAATATACCGGATATAATACTCTGTAAAAATAAAGTACAGGTCACGCCCGTAAATATTTTTTCTACACTTATGTGCACAAAAATCTGATCAACCACACAAACTCTTTTTATGAACCATATTACTCTACGACACTTCGGGGTAGGTGGCAGCTTGCGTTAAAAGGCAGTAACATAACCCCAGTATTTTAAACATAAACAGGAAATAAAATGAACTTGTCACAAAACTCCGTCTGTATATACTCCGGTTGTGTGTATGTTGATGTACTCGATTTTTTTCCGACGAAAATGTTAGAAATAAGTTTTTCCTACAATTTACCTATTATTATACTCTCGAACACCTTATTTTTTTGAGTGATAAATGGATTGTAATCAATCTTTGTCCATTTTCAACAATAAATACACTTTTGGGATAGTTTACCTTTATTGTTGTGTATAGGTTAAAAGGGTATATATAAAATTCAATATAAACTTTCTAAACGAACGAGTACGTGTTTATACCGTTTATTAATTATTTTTCAATCAAGATTTAGTTATTAAATGTTTAAAATTTTCGGATATAATTTATTTTTTCTGTTTTCTTTAGTACTAAAGTTAAATGTATTTGTATAGAAATTATAACATGCTTTAAGTGGATTAATTTGGATTAATTCGTTGAGATTATAAATCCTGTTTTTTAACTCAAAAACCATAAGAAACAATTTAATTAAATAATAATAATGGATGTTTACCTCCCGTTTCTGAAACTCCACGGTCTAAAATGTAGGTCACCATCACATCATTATTTTTTCATATCTATTAATTTATAACTATACATTAATGATGTGGGTTGAGGAGCAGGAATTTAATAGAAAGAATGTCGATGTTTATCTGGAGTTCGTGAAGGGAAACTCCAGAGAACCTTCACATGTATAGCCCGGGTACTTCGTTCTTGTCATTACGTCAACAGTTTAGCCAATGACTACCCCCGCCGTGATTTGAACTCGCAACCTTCCAGTTCCAAACAGAGTGCCTTTGACAGCGCTTCCAGCTGATTGGTAGAAAGAATTCAATTAAGGTAACCAATTTTTTTGTTTGTTATTAAAATAATAAAACTCTGTCTAAACTCAAAGTAAACAAAAATTTCATTTTATTATTTTCGACTAGCTGAAATACCCGACGCTGCCCGGAATTCCAAAAATTCTTATAGAGAGTACACAGGACATTTATATCAAATTGACAAATAATTTAGTTTCAAAATTTTGTTAGTGCAGGTATTTCAATAGAGAACTCTTAGCTATCTAGATGAATTTGGTGGAAGCATTGATAAATTTAGTTATTTTTGGTAATCTTAATAATTACTAATTGTTAGCACTAACAAAGCAAAAAGGATGGGGTAATTTTAACTCAAAGCACCCCACTCTTATTAGTTTTTGCTTTTCAGAACGTAACCTACTGATACTATGAAAATTTTTTAGTTTTTTTGACTATCCAATTCTCTATTAACATTTCGTCCAGCATAAAAACCAATACCTGAGTATGTTGTTTTGTTAACTGCTTTAAAATATAATTGTTGTAAAACTTTTCTCGTAAGATGTACGAGTATAAGTCATTATAAATTTGTCAATAATTTTATGTATCTACGTAAAACTTAACGAGTATTATGTTAATTGTCAACATTATGATTGTAAATACACATATTAAACAAAGTATGTAACATGTATTGGTTATATGTATTTATTCATGCGAAATGTTAAGTACTGTACACTGTTGAAATATTATTATCTATCGTAGAACTCCAATTATTCGGAATAATTGGGATCGGCTAAATACTGAAAGAGGAAAATTTCTAAATAAGAAAATCCAATTAGTGTATATTGATGAAAAATTGATGAAAAACTATCGATTTTCTCGGCTTAAAGTTTTGCTTATTCGCAAATAATCTGTCATTGAAGAAACTTTCCCAATGCCCGCTGTATATAATTTTCTTGAATATCCGATGTCCTCTCAAATAAAATATTCTACAAAATACATCCTATGTCTTTATATAGCAATACGGGTACATGCGCAGATTGTATGGCTAGGAGTAAGAAATATCCAGCAACATTATCTTTGACTGCGAACCTCTAGGTTACAGCAGATACAGGATATTCGGTACATCTCACCCCGAATATATAAACCTTCAGGAAGACTTGATAAGCAAGCTCCGGGCTATTGCCAACATATGGGAGAAGCGAATCTCGTCGAACTGAAGTAGAAGGGGGAGTACAATGGACCATAAAGTAAAAGTGCAATACTTTTTAGACTCCAAGATATATCTATCTATCTTATATAGCAATGATTTAGTGTTATACCTACCGTTTAGTTTACATCTTCGCATAGTAGATCTCCCACGAGTATGAGAGAGTACATATATATACATTAAGCAATGCGTATGAGAAGGAGGTCTTATACGTTTGATAAACAAACATATTTTTCAAAACAGTGGTTAATATTCATAACTGTTCGAGTGGTTGGTGTTTGTCTCATACAACACAATAAAACACATAGGCACGTAAGACCTCCTTCTCATACACATTGCTTAATGTATACATATGTACTCTCTCACAATCGTGGGAGATCTACTATCACTAAGTTAACTAGGAAAATAAGTTCAACAAAATACATGATAATATTAACAATGTATAAGAATCGTATACGCGTTTGTTCTTTTTGTATATTTAGTACTCATATTTTCCTTAAAAAAAAAGCAAAAATTCGTCATTGTACCGTCAATTTTGTAATGAGTTTAATAATAATAGTTTTTATTAGTGATGAATTTTTATTAGGTAAATATAAATAAATTTTTTTAAATAATAAGTTGGTGTATTAGACCGAGGTAAATATTAATCTTCACAGCTAATGAGTCACAACGGCATATTTCATTTTCTCGCAAAAAAAAAAAACATTCTACTGTATATTAAACGATTAAAAATTTATTTCAAAGCAAATTTAAGTGAGACGTAAATCCTGTAAATATATTTTATTGAATCACAACGATCTGCAAAAGATACTCTGAAGAGGCCTCGCTAAAATTCGCTGTTGATTTTACCATACTGGTAAAATTTTCGTTGGGAATATACGTAAAAGTCGGAACTGAACTGAAACTGAGAGTGCACTGCATAGAATTCTGTAATCAAATGATTGTATTATAGATTCAATAAAAATTCCCTATCACTAATTTTGAAACTTTCAATACTAATTTAAAGATACAGATATTAACAGAGATCTCTTAGAACCATGTTTATATACATGTTAAGCGTTGTATGTGTTGATGTGTATACATATAGGTGCATGTTTTGAAACAATACAACAAATCACCATAGTAATCATCTCTTTCCTCTTCCCCCATCTCCATTTAATCGTAAACATTGTTTATGAAATATTCAGCGCCGATTTCCATATGCGCATTCGAGGTATATATATATATATATATATATATATTTGGTATCTACACTTTCATAGAAATCAAGATTAATATAATATAGTTTAATATAAAATGTATAATGAAAATTTGTTATTATTAGACTTGGTTGTCTAGTTTGCTTCTCTGGAATACCATGGATTGTAAGGATATAAATCATAACAGTTTTGCCCCTATATCTGTCTGAAAATACAGGATGCTAATTTAAAAGTTTCTTCAATATAAAAAATATGGATATTTTAATTTTTTTCCGAAGACCCCTGTTTCAAAAACAAAATATTTTCTAAGAATCCCGCACAAATCTTATGGAAATCGGATCCCAGTCAAATTAGCTTAAACTTTAATACGATATTCTATGAGTCGTTCTGATTCTATAAGTTTCTGGTCACAATGCCCAGAAACGCATAGCTTTCGAGTATTGAGCTGTATTTATATACAGCTTCATCGAATTCATCAAAAAAAAGACAGAATGTTTGTTTAACCAAAGACTATATTTGTTCATCTCATATAGTCATATATTTGTTCAATAACTTCAATAATATTTTTGTTCAATAACCGAGGATGGATCTCTCCTGTCATTGGTCGCTAGCTATTATCTAGCTTACTTTATAGAACAAAGTAGTTATATCGCATGAAAAACATAAATGAAAAAACTGAAAAAGTAATATTATATTCTCCGAAATAAGTTGCAATATCTACCTGAGGGTAGCCAAGTCATTGCAAGGTTTTCCTTAGTAGTTATTTTGTAGTTTTTATAGCACGTTATATCTAAACTTTCCAACAATATTAAGCAACTAATAAACGAAACTTTGAAATGGATTGACACTCACGTATGCATTCGCAATTAAAAGCAAAGTGGCTGACGTCCGTAACTAACGCACGCTAGGTTTAAGAAAAAATTAAAATCGCAACTGATATAATGGAATTCCTTGCGGTATTAACGTCAAATAATTGTGAAAATGTAAACAAATAAAAGACTTAAGTTAAAAAAAAAAGACTAAAGTATAATAAAAGTGTAGTTTCTGGTTGTTATAAAATTCGATGTCCTTCTTCAATGCATCTTATTCTTCTTTCTTTATTTAAATCATTTTGATTTAAACCTACGTATTTATAAACATCAATAAAATTCAAGACTCTATCACACTTTGTTGACATTGTTACATATAACCTCACTAACTTAAAAACATTTATAAAATACTTCAATATATATATCTTTCATTCGACATTTATAAAATACTTCTATGTTTCTCCAATCTATTAGCTTAGACATGCGCAATGCTGACATCCACATTTGCTTTTAATTGCTAATCACTACTTTTTTCGGAAATTATACAAGAACTTAGCATTGGACTGGTAATTCACCATCCACGAAGAAACTCTTACTCTATAATTGGGACTGGAAGTAAAACACGAGGAGAACAAATTACTCTAGTAGTAATTCTTGGATATATTTCATATAGTTTATAAAACATCTGCTATAACAGATATTTATCATATCACTATTATTTTTATTATTGTTTTGTTGTTATAAATGTTACATAATTAAGAATCTCTGTGGATATAAACTCGATTCTCGTACTATCATCACCGTTGTCATGACAAATAGACTACTTGTAGACTAGGAAAAAATGGCGCATGAGTTATAAATTATTTGAAACAAAATAAACTTTTAGCCGAGAAAATAATCAGTTTGTCTTCATTCTTAATGAGTTCCTCTACATAAATTTAGCTTTTATTTTTTAAAGAAATGACCTTTTTCCATACAATTAGGTGCTAATCTAGTTTTTAGTTTTGGTGCTCTTTGGATTTAGCCAAGAAACCAATCTTAAAAGTACTCTGCTGACTTGACGTCAAGCTAGCAGAGCTTACCTTAAAAAAGTCCACAAAATGTATTTACGTAGGTGCTTAGTTTGTAATATTGGTGCTCTATGGATTTAGCTAAGAATCCAATTCCAAAAGTTCTCTGCTTACCTAGAAAAGAGCTTACCTAGAAAAGTCCGCAAAATTTATTATCGTAGTACTAGCTTCTCGTCAAGTCACCCGAGGACTTTTAAGATTTGCTCTTTGGCTTTACTTCGGTAAATCCAAATAGCACCAAAATTACACACTAAGGACCAAATTACGATTAAAAAAGCACCTAATTACAATACTACGTAAATTCATTTTGCAGACTTTCCTCTGCTGAGTAAACGCTCCGGATAATTTCCATTGTATCAGAATTTTTGGGGTATTTTAACTGGTTTTCAATCCTGTTTCACAAATCCCATTCCTACTTTAACTTAAATATAAATTTTGAAGTGCTTAACGGTCGAAATTCGCTAATTTTATAATTTAAAAGATGCTTTTTTGGTCACATTACTAATTCAAAACCTGACGTTCTTGTAATTAGTGGTTTAAGATGAGCCTTGATGTTATACAGGACGTATTTCAGAAATGCACGGTGCGGTTTTACCCATTAACAAACTTGATCTCACTTACTAGGTCTAGAACCGTTATCTCCTTTCGTTTTCGAATTATTGGTCAAACAGACGGGTAGCACCTTTGTCAAAGATATGATAGCAAAATCGATTGACTGTTCCTGCCAAAGTTGGTGTGTATAAAGCAACGCCCACTCCCATTTTTGGTCACATTTTTCTTAGATGCTATAGACGACCATCAGTTTAAAATTTCTCTTATTGATGCGCCAATTTATCCTGGCTTCTATTGTTATTGGATAATATTTCTAGTACTCATAACAACATAAATACAGTTGGTTACAATATATGGCCATCTATATGGTTGCTAGAAAAGCCAAGATTTTAAATTCAAACTTAAAATAGTAATGAGAATTACGAGCGAATGATACTTTTATTGCCCTTAGAGCCATAAAATTTAAGTTAAATTTCAATAATCGACAGTCAAATAATATATCTTCATAATAATATCCATATACTTTTATATACATTATAGGATGGGTCATTCGTTTACTAATTTAAGTTGAATTTAAAATCACTCCTATTCTAGCAGCATTGGAGTCTATCATCCTATTCTAGCATCAATAGTAGCATTCCTATTGATGGCCATATATTGTAACCAACTATACCTACACTTAATTAATTTATTTTTTATTTCAATTTTGTACTAAAAAACATAAACAATTTCTGTTCTTATAAAATATAAATTAATTTTTATTAAATATTATATCCTGGAATATAATTTCTGAAAAGAAAAAATATTTTAATTAAATAGACCGGTATTTTATAATTAAATAGAGTCCCGGATTATATTTCATTTGTCATCATGTTAAATTAATTTCAAATACAAAATGATTGACGAGAGTAATTGCGTTTGATTTGAAACATGCAAATTCGAATTATTCATGTTACAGTAAAATACGTTCGATTCAATCAAAATGAAAGAAGAGAGATAAATGTATTACCAATAAGGGTTTCAGAGATTGTTTCAGTCTGCTTGATTTATATGGAGAAATACAATATCCAAATGAGTAGAACATATCTTTGTTTGTCATTTGCATAACCCTTCACAATAAAATTTTAAATGTTACGTTAACAAATTTAGCTCAATACTTGTGTATACTAGTCTTAATATTTCAAATATTGAATTATAAAAAACTGCTTACATCGTTTGCTAATTGCTTAAATACCCGATATATATAGAGTTTATGAAAAAAAGTTTCGAACATAAGTTATTTATTTAAAAAAAACGGAACATTATATTTATTACGATTTCAAAGATAAATATTCCATCCCCCTGGCAGAGGGAAGGGTGGTTTTATTTTAAACTCTCGCGAGCATACCGTACTTTCTAGGTCTAGGACACACACATTTCCAGTTTGTTTTTGAGATATATGAACGCCTTACTAAAGATGTTTTTCTGCTATCAATATTTTTAACCTGTTCTGTTTTGAACTGGCTATTTAATTATTTATTTATTTATGTACATAAATATATAGACAATGAGAGTAACAGGATTCATCGCAAGGATTTTTGGACATTCATCCACTGAGGGGATAAAAAAAAAGGTCAAACTCTATACGTGTAAAAAATATGAATATTCTCCTATCGAAATGCAATTTGATAAATATGCTCTTCAAACAAAATAATTTGATAGTTTTGAGATTTATTTCAATTTCAACCCTGAAAGGAATAATATTAATGTATTGTGAGCTTCGGTAAATATGGAGTTTATGAAATTATATTATGCATTTAAGCGAAACAAAGGCTGGGGTTTTAATTTTTGTCCCTTATCTCGAGGTCAAGCGTCGTTCGTTGATCAATAAAAATGATACACTTAAAACAGACATATGTTTGCACTTTCGGGACTAAAACGACAACTTTACTCCCTTCAAATAGGTACTAAAATAGTAGTTTTCTCCCATGAGAGAAAAAGTAGATTTTTAAAAAGTAGAAAAAGTAAAAAATTTGTTAAATAGAAATGTCATTTTGATTTTGTTGCTAGGATACGTATTAAATTTACTTTTTCTTCCATGGGAAACAAAAATCTATTTTTTCTCCAATGGGAGGAAAAGTACTACTTTAGTCTCTATTTGGAGGGAGTAAAGTTGTCATTTTAGTCCCGAAAGTGCAAAAAATAGTATATTTACCGTGGGACTAAAGTGCCTTTAATCCCTTGAGTGATTGTTTACGAACTCCACTCGCGGGATTAAAAGAGTCACTTTATGGATTATTTTATGGATTAAAGAGTCACATGGTTAAAAATATACTATTTGTCTAGGAATAAAAGAAATATTCATTTAAATATTAATTATTTTACAATAAAATATTATAATGTGATGAACTTTTCATTGAAAGTGAAAACTGTAAAAGACAAATAATCACGAAAGTCTTCTATATGGTATTGATTATTATTCATTTCCACTAAATAGATAATCTGAACTGGAGCAAAAAAAAAACGCATGAAAAATTATACTTTAATAAAAAAAACCGGCAAGTCTTCATGGTATTTTTTTTTTGAAATGATATGTAAATTGATAGTCTCATATACTCCATATATAATACAGTTAGATAAAGATATAATATATTCTAATTTTAAAATAAATAGGATCTTTATTTTTAGCATACCGTAACAACAGCTACAGATTTATGAAATCGATGTATACTCTAATCATTTGATAGTGAAAAAAAAAGTTTAGATTAAAATAGCAAACCTGTTCGTATAATCATTAGACAGATAAATAGATAAATTTTTAGGTATGAAAAGTTTTGCTCTTCGATCTTAGCTTATCAAATTTTACAGAAGGTTTATATATTCAAGGTGAGATGCACCGAATATATGGTATCTGCTGTAATTGAGAGATTCACTGTTAAAGATGATGTGATGTGAAGTTTCATCCTCTTCGCTGCACAGTCTGCATATAATGGATCCATAAATCCATCGATAGATTGTAGAGGCTGCCATGGACGGGCTGCACTTCGACCATAAGGGCCATTGTGATGTCTAAGGATGTCTGGATGTGAGTAGAGTGGAAGGAATTTTTGGGTATAGACTAGAAATTGGTATGATATGCGGCTGCAGCCGACTATGATAGGAACTATGCCGATATTCCTCTGGAGTTCGTGAAGGAAATTGCAAAAAACCTTCTCAGGCATAGCCGGTTACTTCGTTCTTGTCCATACTTTTTTTCCTGTCGGGATTCGAACCCATAATCTTCCAGTTTCCAAGTAGGCATACTGCTCACTTGGACTGATTTTAATCCATTGTGGAGCCCTGTTGTGTGTAGATGATAATGTCCGCTGATGAATCCGGTAACCTTTCGAAGCTGTATCCTGTTTAGGTTGAATATATCGAGGGACAGTCTCTTGGATGCATTCTCAAATAGTATTTTTCCGAATTTTTATTGGAATGATGACCACGTACACATTTTGGAACATATGCTTCGTATATTCGTAAAGACTTACATAACCTCCAACATCACGTATTCAATCACCACTTGAGCAATAACATTTTTTCCTACCATTTTTTTTCAGGTACTAAAATTATTTTATTCAATTTGATTACAAAAAGTAACACCACATACACACGCATACAGCGCGCTTGAATCCCTACAACAATTTAATATTATATTTATATGAATATATAAATAAATATATATGTATTCTGGAACGAAGTAAGCGTGCCCCGTAATTTATTTTTTTTATTTCGTATAATATATAGAGATCTATATTTTCTTTATCTATCTTCCATTCTTTCATTCATTTATCTTCATTTTTATTTATTTTTTGTTCTAAAACCAACTTATTAAAATATATGAATGTATAGTAGAAGTGGTAGGTAATCGGATATTTTATTCATTCTTTGTATGTGAGAATAATGATAATAAATCAATATGTTCAACTTGTTTAAAAAAATTCGGTACAGCACATTCGGTACATTTGGTACATTCACAATAAGTCTTCCGAGAAAAAAAGTGATTATTAATGTTCAGTATAGCATGATTTTTGAGCCTTTTGTTCAAACAAACAACCCGCAATACACTATATGATAATGACAAAAATATACAAATTTAAACAAAAAGGTAAACATATATAGGTACTTAAATAACTGCATAGTATAAGATTGTTGTATGAATGAAAATGAAGAAATATTGGTAAAACCTAAAAAATATTAAAATTCCAGAAACGGAAGGCTGAAAATGTTTACCTTTTTATTTAAATTTGTATATTTTTATCATTATCATATATTTTCTGATGAAGGAACTGTGATCCGAAACTAGCCAAAATACAATTTTTGTTATGAAAATTATTATAATTAAATTATAATAATTTTTTGTGATTTTTTAAGAAATTTTTTGGGCAGAAATTTGTATGCCAGTCAGTCATTTATGCCAGGACAAATTTATAGTTAATTTAATTTAAACATTTGCTTTAAGTAAAGGAAAGGTTGTTTGGTTTACGTAACATAGAGGTTTAAGTTAAATAGATACGTGTAGGGGAAGATGTGTCAATTTGAACCTATACTATTTCCACTGTATGAATATCAATGGTATATAATATGAATATCAATGGTATGTCTGAAATGCAACAACGTATACGTGGTCTGTCCGAAAAGTATCCGACCTGCTTTTATAACTTCGCGCCAGAGTGTTCGAGTGACCTCTGCGTGGTTTGAACGTCAGCGGTAAGCCTCACGAACTTACCGGTTCATGCGCATACTATAGTTCATGCGCAGGATGAATTTGTTTAGAAAACCTTTTTTGTGTTCGTCAGATTTTGTTTTATTATAGGCGAAACACAAATAAAAGAGTAGTAAAATCGTTTCAAAAGTGGCCGCACTTTCTGTTGATAGTGATCCTCGTTCTGGCCGACCTTCGACGATAACAACACCGGATAATATCGAGCGCGTGTGACTTGCGATTGAAGAAGATCGACATTTGACTGTGCGCGAGTTAAAGGATGATCTTGGATTACCTAAAACTACAATTTGGGAAATTTTAATCAAATTTAGATAGTGGAAGCGGTTGGCAATCTGATCGAATCTTGTGCAGCAGTTTTTAACTACACATAATACCACACGGCTTCGCCAACCTCCGTACAGTTCCGACATAGCCCCCTGTGACTTTTGGTTGTTCCCGAATTTGAAAAAACCGCTCAAAACACACCGATTCGACTACAAAAAAACAAAGTGGGAGTACAATGAGCCATAAGGTTGAAGGGCAATACTTGTTATACCCCAATAAATAACTTTTTAAAAGCGATATACTTGTCTTACACATATGTTAAGTCTCTTTGTGTATAAAATCCGGACTGCGCAAACAAAGGTTGGTTAGAAGCTTTGTCTTCATTATAACCTATATTATAAAGTATTAAAGAAATGTTCTTTACATTAAGTGGCGTTTTCCCTTACTTATTTAAATGTGTACACCAATTTTCTTCCTTCGATAAGTTGTTTAACCTACATTATGAAATCTGCTTTCTACAAACTTGACTCCTACAATTTTGTATTCACATAAATTATTATCCTGGAAGTATATCACAAAATCTGATTAAAATTTTACAAAATAATAATATTCACTTAAAATACTGGTATATATATATATATATATATATATATATATATATATATATATATATATATGATATTTTCCTTCCATATATTATACGAATTTTCCTTTTTACAATTTTCCTATTATTATGATGATGAAAACTACACTACTTCAGTATATTAACATATATAGAAGAACTCTACTATACCTACAGACTATTGTTCAAGTAACATATATTCGAGATATATTCGAGATATATTCTCATGTGACGTTCTGTGTCGTACGATGACAATGTTTAGGTAGGTATGTATAAAGTGTATTGTAAAATATTAAAGGTGGATATCTTACAAAGTAGAGGTTTTTGGACCTCAAAATGGAAATTGAGTTTTCACCGGATGTTTGCTTAGATGTCAAAAGTACCTTTATTTAAAAAATTGTTATTTCATGATACAGTTGGGACACATTTAAGCTTTTTCGAAGCTTTCAAGAGAAATTTCTCTACCGGCAGTAATATTTCACTCGAGTGATTTTTCAATTTTGTCGAAAACGGCATCATTTATATATGCACCTCTTTCGATTTGCCTATTTGATATTTTTATTTTGGTTTAAATTTTTTTTTTAGGATTCTCTTTTTTCGGTGGAAGTGGATGGTAATCAACAAAAACTTGAAAACCAAAAAAAAATTAGCCATTAAGGTTGATCGGACAAATGTACAGGTGAAATCGGCAATGTATAAATAAAAATCTGAATTTTTGATGTTATTAATTGCTAACTCATACGTTTTGAAAAAAAAAACTGACGAAGGGGGTTTTCATATTAACCATTATAAATTGGGATTTTACATTTTCGATAATGTTGCTCCACCTTGTAGTTTAAAAAGTAAAAAACTTCTACTTTTATAAATTTTAAAATGAAAGTATTTAGTATTTAGTAACATGCTATCTAAATTTAAATAATTAATTTACAAATGAAAATTTTTAATTTCTGTTAAAAAATGTGTTTTTGTTTATTATGATTTACTGGGTACTGTCCGGTCAACCTTAAGTTACTAGTAATCTCATTTTTAATATTCATATTTTATATATTAATCTATAATCTAACTTCAAAGGCAATTCAAATACTGAAAATACTAAAAATTGAACAAATTTGTATCGATTAGACAATTACGGCCAATTCATCTCTTCTTTTCTATTATAATATTGTAAACCTTTGTTTATTTCTTTGTATATTTGTTCGAGCATCATGCAAATACAACTGAATCGATTTTGATTAACTTTGGTTTATAATCTTATGACTAAACTTAAAAACTGGTGAAGCTAGTAAAATAATAAAATAAATATTGATATTAATATCAACCGTTTTTAAATAATTTTCAATGGAAATAAGTATTAATATGAATTTTTTTTTGGTTTCTGGTAAATACTCTTATTTTCACACATTTTCTACTCGTAAGTAAGTAATATCTAAAAATTTTTATCAAAAAACCCTTGGGATATACGATTTTATTTCTTTTTCGTACCATATTTACAACACAAAATATTTGTAGATAATATAGTAGTATATTTTAGTACAAATATTAATATTTTTAGATGAAAATTACTCTTAGCGTAACTCATATATTCTGTATACTGTGGGATTATTCAAGGATGTTGGGTCAAAAAAGATCCTAGTATCTCTAGGGATAGTATCTCTGTTGAATTAGATTCAAAATAGATACTATGCAAATAATATTTGACCTTCTTTATTGAACCTTCTTCACGATCTCTACATTTTGTAATCTTTTGAGACCCTGAAGAAGGTCTAATAAAGAACCGAAACGTCGGTTAAGTAAGTAACAATCGACGTGTTTTTTGTCCTATTTCCTGTGAACCTAAATCAATATTTTTATGAGGAAATAAACCAAAACAATACTGCTAATATTAAAATTCACAAATATGTTAAAATTTCGATGACGTATAAGAAGTAGATTGAAAAGAAGAAGACATATTACTGCATCCATCAAATAATACGTGATCTTATTTGAATATGAATTGGAAAAAAGTGTAATTTAATTGTCTATTCTGCCTTCATTATTCAAATAACTTTTAGTACCCAAAAAAGGGACTTTACTATTTATGGGATGCAGCAATCGTACAGTTAGGAGAACTATTATTATTGTTTAGATGACAGGATTATATAAGGGGTGTAATACCTCTAGTATTATTCTGAATTCATCTATTGTTTTTTGGGGTGGGATATATATTCCACATTTTACTTAATAATACAGTTTGTAGTACAGTAGTGTATTTTCCGAATTGCCTTTTAATATTACAATATATCATCATCCCTTGTGGAACAAGAAGATGATGACTGTGAAATGTAAAGACTGTGGAGATGGAAGATCATTGTTTAAATATTTCTATGTAAGTGATTTTGTCATTTTGAATATTATTATTATTATTTACTCTCTCTGAGAATTTAATTAAATCATATTCTTGAAATTAAATATATAATAGTACACAATTTTGTAGGTATTTACTATTAACTAATGACCCGCCCCTTGACTTTTGTATGAAACTTTTGTCATATCTATTAGAGTAGGAGCGCTGTCCGTAAAAAACGGTATCCATTTTATAAAAGAACAAAACTTTCAGAAAAGATAGTACATATAGTGTAAGCCTGCGAGAACCTGACCCGATAGGATTGCCTAGGCTATCGGACATGTGACTGAAGTCACTATATGTATTATCTTTTTTGAAAATTTCATTCTCTAATTAAATGGGCAACGCGTGGAGGAGATTTTGGGCCCCAAAACATATTTTTAAAAACAATTCATTGTCTCTAAGTATAAAAATAAAAGCTCTGGATACGTGCATCCTGCCCATTTTAATCTATGGCTCGCAAACTAACGCCTTCACAAACAAGGATTACAAAAAACTCCTAACTTGCCTAAGGAGTATGGAACACTCAATATTAGGAATACGGAGAGCCGAGAAAATTCGCTGCTGCGAAATTCGGAATAAAACTCAAGCTAAAGATGCGGTAGTAAGTGTAAAGCGGCTTAAATGGAAATAGGCGGAATACAATGCGCGAATAAGAGATTGTAGATGGACATTACGAGCTACTTTATGGACACCGTATAATCGTACGCGGAAAAATGCCGTCCTAATAAAAGATGACGTGATGAGCTTATATCCATTGCTGGTGGTTGATGGACAAGACAAGCACACGATAGACACGAATGGTGTATTCTGGAGGAGGCCTTTGCCTAGCCTATGGGATGACTGGCTCCTATTATTATTATTTTAATTAAATGGGAACCGTTTTTTACTGTTCTCGCATGTACTTTGGCATGGAAACACGTGGGTATCAGATATTGGGAAATCATATGCATCTCAGTACTATAGCATCTCAGTAGCTCAGTTGGTAAAGCACTGGTACAAACTGCAGAAGGTCTCGGATTCGATCACCATCCAAGCTGTGTATAATTTTCATATCAACATTAATGAGAAAAAAATGTTGAAAATATAGTAACGTTCATTCAGTGAATACCCACCGCATTCAAACGCTTTTTATTCGGCGAAAGCCGCATTAAAAGCATTTTAATCTTATGCAGTAACAATTATTCTAAATAAATGTTGTGTTATGTTGAAAATATTTTCCATATTGTAGGTCACAAAAGTAGGGCTCATTTTTGAAAAACCTTATAGTTGAAATCAAAAATCTTATAGTTGAAAGTTAGAATATCTATAGTAAACCACTTTTTTCCTAAGCATTTCTCGAAAACTGAATGAATATAGCACAAGTTTGAGTGAAAAAAAATGGACTCAATCTTTCATAATAATAATATATTTGCAACAACCATTTGGTATCTGTGGCCAAGAGCATGCATAATGCCCTGCAGTCTCCTCCTTTACCGTAGCTAATCGTATAGCTAATATTATATGTCACAAATTTTATGCAATAATATAGGGTGGCACATAAATAACGTTATGATTTTTTCAGAATTAACTTTGGAAAACTGTATGCTGGAAAGACTCTACCAAAGTTGTTCAATTTTATTTTGAAAGTCAGCATTCGATTATTCTTTCATGATCCAACAATTTACCGATTGGTTCAGCGTTTTCGGCAACATTAGGCTGTCTTCGATCTTCCGTGTGCAGTTCGAAGCAAGTGTTGAGAAAAATCCCGAAACTTCCACCAGGCGACGTTCCACCGTCTTTGCAAAGAATTTTACATACGTTACACCTTTTCCCATATAAGATTCAATGGGTTCACGAGTTATGATGCACAAATACGTATTCATTAAATTAATCATAACGTTACTTATGCGCCACTCTTTATATACTTCGAATTAAATAAATTCGGGTTTATATATAACAACTGGTTTATATATTTGGTCAAATACGAAATATTTAGATTGCTGCAACTATGAAATTAGTAATTAGGATAGATTTTGAGAATATCGATCTTTTTAATTTCCAATTTCCAAGGATTCAAAGATAGATTAAAACAAATTGGTTTTAACAAGTTTGGTTTTAAGTAGATAGAATGTTGGTATTATAGAATGTTGCAAAATGAATGATATAAATTATAATCTTGTTTCTTAATTGAACCATATAAAATACCACGTACTACATAAAATCAATAAAGATTATATCAAGTTAGTTCGAGGAACCTATACTCGTAGATATTCAAAGAAATAAAATTGAGCCGACATAGAACATTTCATGAGTGTTTTAAAATATTTTTTTAATATCAAATTTTTATTAAATTTACTGAATTGTCTTTTTATACCCGGTGTATATAATATAAGTTTAGTCCCGTCTTTGAACGGTTGAAAATAATGATTGTAGAAAAAAACTTTTGGTATACGTGCTCATCAAATGACACGATTAGTCCATTTCCGCATATTCCGCAATATAACGCATTCCGCAAAAACGAAAACAGATAACGGCTTGCAATTTTATGTGTGTTTTCAAGGGCTAAAAAGTTACTTCAAGTTTGTGAATGAGCAAAATCGATCTTAGCTCATCCACGCTCTAGGGGTCTATCTATTAAACCGTAAGAGATACAAAAATATTGTATTGACAGAAAATGTTCCTTTTTTTAAAATAAACAACTTTTGTTTGATATTATATTTCATAAACTGAGTAAATAATTAAATACAACAACTAAATTTTCCTTAATATTCTAAAAATCGAAAAATGTATAAGAAGTAAACTTGTAGGTATTAAGTTTTACTGTAATTTTGATTCTTATCATTTTTTCTGTTACCCTAACATTTATAGAAATATTGATGGTTTAAGATTGAAAATTGTATTTCTCAATATCTCTGTACACATTAGAGTTTGAGCAAAAATGATAAGGTGATGAATTGTAGCAAACATGATTTTCTACAATTTTATTCCTTACGCATTTTTCGATTGTTCTAATATTAAGAGAGATATTTTATATTTTGTATTTTCTTCTTTCTTTATGTCCCCCTTTCCCCTTGACGTATTATTAATAAAATTGTCATTTATTAATAAAATTGGCCATGCAAATACTAAAATCATATACGACATTTTATTTTGATCAGACTAAAATTGTGACCGCCAGAAAGTGAATTTTTTCTTTTCCATGGTACTATTTATTCTTGAGTTAAGATTTATCCATTTTTACCTTTTCCTATCTCTTCTTGTCATGGCTATCATTACCTTTTCCATGAACTTGTACCATGAACTGAGTATATACCTTATATTGAAGCAACTAACTCAGTTAATTGTTATTTTTACATGTTTATATACAAATAAATGGTTTTTGTTCTCTTATTATGTTAATTAATTTGTAAAACAAATTAGAGGGTTTCCCCTCAACATAAAAGGTATGTGAATACAGAACTATAATAAACAATCTTAAGCATACCGTTTGTAGTAGTGGTTCACTTTATCTTTTATCACATTTTTAATGTACAATACAAATTCATTAACCTAAATTGTGGGCATATTGTTGTTTCAAACACAATTCTTAGTAATCCTTTTAGGTAAGGTTTGGTTTGTATTTAGTATTCAGATATAATAATTTCACCAAATATTTTGTACTATGGCCGCCACAAAGGTTTGTTTCTTTTTTCAAAATTTTATAGCTGATTTATTCGGTTTTTGGTAAAATATTTTGACTAAGTGTTTTGTAAGTGTAGTTATAATGAGCAACTTTTATTCGAAGCATTTTTTTTTTCAAAACCAAATGAATATATCATGGAACTAATTGTAAAATTTTGAAAAAAAGCGTGAAACTTTTGTGGCGTGTACGTACTAGCGTGTCTCAATGTCGTGTACAATTTTTCTGTATTTTCTTGTAGATTTGTATCTAATCAATTGAGGTTTCGAAAAAAGAGAAATTTGGTAAATAGTTGTTGGTTATAAAATACAAAGAATTTTTGTTTTAAACAATTTTTTTTTGAAAGTCAACCGTAAGAATTTGAAAAATGATCACCATATCTGAGCTCTATACAGAATTAACTTTATACCCGGTATATGTGATATATACAAGGATAATAAGAATGTTAGCCCCGAATTTGTAACGCTTTAAAATATTTATTCTAAAAAAAACAATTCGGTATTGATATTCGAAAATACGATAACTGTTTTCTACAAAGCAAGGTCAAGTAAGGGCACAATTGGACTATCCTTCTCCCCGATTGGGGGCGAAATATCCATCTTTGAAACGGTAAGAGATGGAACAGAAATTTAAAGACAAAAAATACCCTTTTTCTAAAAATAAACAACTTTTGCTTGAAACTATTTTTCATAAACTCAATATATATCGGGTATTTATCCAATTCACACATTTAGGAGTTATTTTTACTTTTTTCATAATAGTTTAGTACTCACCTCTAGGCTCAAATGAGGATTGTTTTTTAAA
Source organism: Nineta flava (assembly GCA_963920215.1). Taxonomy (NCBI): domain Eukaryota; kingdom Metazoa; phylum Arthropoda; class Insecta; order Neuroptera; family Chrysopidae; genus Nineta; species Nineta flava. The sequence continues at coordinate 51,001,855 of OY986044.1, forward strand.
TCAAGTTGTTTAATTTTTTTTACAACACGCACGTACTACAGAACATTTATTCGCATTTATGAGATAGAGAGACCATACCTTCATTAAAATATATACAAAGTTTTGTCTTTACATATGGAACTAAATATCAATTATTAAAAAATGTATTTTTTTTATTTTTAAATTGTGTACTTATTAATTACAAAATAATAGCAAACAAATCAAAGCTTTTTCTCTTTCGATATAATGATGGTATGCATAATAATACTTTCAAACAAATAAAAAAAAAACTTCAATGTTATTTGACAATTAAGGTGGTTACCTCGCGATCGATACATCGACACAATTCTTATGGAAAATGTTTTCTACATGATAGTTTTAATTTTATATAGTCCAATATATTGTTATAGTCTAATATATAGTCTAATATATAATATATAGTCTAATATATTGTTAATATATTTTTATATAGTCTAATATATTGTTAGTCTAATATATTGTTATTCTTATTGTTATCACTTTTGTTAATTTTCTTATTGTTATCATTCTTGTAATTGCTACCATTTTTGTTACCTAGGTTTGACGCATTCAATGTACTCTGTACGAAAATTTATGAATAAAGTTTAATTATTATTATTATTATTATTATTATTATATATAATGATTAAACCTAATTTTATTAAACTTTTGTAAAAAAGTAAAAAATATTTGCAAAAAGTATTGATATCCGACAAAAAAAAAGGACCAAGTTTTCGCATACAAAAAGTATTGATATCCCAGAAAAACATAAATGTTCGCCTCCAAAAGTAGTGAAGTCTATGTAAGCACCAAGTTTTTCAAAAAAAAATGATAAAAAAAATTAGACTTTTCTGTGGGGTTTCAGCCTCATGCCTCCCTCGTACCAAAAAGAAACCATCTAGGACACTCTGAAGTACCCTAGATTATTGATTATGATGAGTGAGTGATTCATCAGTCACCGACATGTCGATTTTTAGAATTAAACATCTTGGAAACCATTTAAAGATGTAATGTTGAAATTTTAGATGGTGGGTTTCGAGATACGTTTTGAATTTGAGCTTCGTAGCTAGGTGATAGTTTAGTACCTCTAAGCATAAATGAAGAAGTTTATTTTAAATATTTTAAAAATTGTTTCAAAATTTTTTTAACACAACCGTACCTACCTACTTAACTTTTATTTACATTATGAGCTAGAGAGACTATCTCTTCATTAAAATATATACAAAGTTTCGCCCTTACATATGGAACTGAATATCAATTATCTATGAAAAAAAAATCTTTTTTATTTTTAAATTGTGTACTTATTAATCACGAAATAACAGCAAAACAAATCAAAGCTTTTTCTTTTCCGATATAATGATGATATTTATCATAAAACTTTCTGACAGAAAAATAAAAAAGTTTCACGTTGTTTGATTATTAAGGTAGATGCCTCGCGATCGCTAACTTGAAGAGTTTAAAAATAGGGCCATGTGAAAATTTGAAAATAATTTACTACAGCAAACATGAGATGATTGCACTTAAAAATAATGCTTTTTGTACACAGTTTGGGAGAAGCGTCGGAAAATAACAAATTTCATTTTTTATTGAAGGGAAATTACCACCTTTATGAAAACTGATATCTATTAGAATTATATATTCAGAGTAAGGCTAAAAATAAAAAACATTGGTAATGTTTTACCACACAGTTTTGCGGAACAATTAGAAACAATAACATATGTAGACATTTATTTTCAGTCGAGGGGATCACATAGCGCGGTAGTGCGTCATACCAAGCATACCGTATCTCAGGAACCAAAAAAGCTATGAAGCTCAAATGTATACCTCGAAAACTGTAAGAGATAGAACAAACAGTCATGTGAAAAATATATAGCTTTAGAATCTTAGTCAATTTTGACATATTTGTACTGCTAAAATTTGTGAACTGGACTGTTGGGAGGCAACTACCTTAATAAATCGGGGATATTAAAAACTCAACAAACCCAAACAAAAAAGATGGATGATATTAAAACCAAAAATGAATGATGTTGGTTCATTTCTCATTCGAAACAAATATTTCATTATTTTGTTTTTAATTAATGTTTATGTCTAATTGAAATATAGAATAGAATATGCATTACACTTCAATGTATAATGTAAAACAACATGAATATTGATAGAAAAAATCAAACATAACGTGAGTTAAACATGCAAGAACATCAGTTAAGCATAAATTCAACCATACGTGAGTTTAAACATGAGAGAAAATGAGTTAAGCATAAATGTGTAACTCATGTTCTTTTGCATAGTTACTTGCATATTCTTTCGAAAAACTAGTGATACCTACTAGTGAGATGATAGATTGTAGAGGTGCCCTGGACGGGCTACACTTCGACCATAAGGTCCATTGTGATGCCTAAGGATGTGAGGATGTGAGTGGAGTGGAAGGAATTTTTGTGTGTATAGACTTGGAATTGGTAGGATATGCGGTTGCAGCCGACTATGATAGGAACTCTGCCGATATTCATCCGGAGTTCGTAAATGAAACTACAGAAAACCTCTCAAGCATAGCCGGTTACTTCGTTCTTGTCTATACGCCGACAGTTTAGTCAATAACGGTCCCTTTTTTTTCTTAATAATTGACAAACTGCCGATGTCGGGATTGTTTTTCCTTATGCACCGCACTTAAACTTAAACGCTGTATGTATTATTTGGCTACGAGATATAGTATTCGAAAATATTCGCAGAAATAGAAATTTGATGGAAGTGTCGTTAAATATTTTTAGTGGTGGAAGCGGTGGGAAGGATAAAAATTTTAGTACTGGAAGCGGTGGGAAATAACATTCAGGTTTATAGCCTTAAAATGACAGGAGCCAGAGATAGAACAATAAGATGCAACCGAGGCCGCGGGTAGCAGCTAGTTAATTATAAAATTGTAAAAAAAGAACGCTACTTTTGTGGCCATGTGTACTATAGCTCTACGAAAAACCATTTAACAAAAATAAATTTCCTCTCAATTTTTAAAATTGAGAACATTTTTCAGAACATTTTCTATATGAGGGGTACCTACCTACATCAAACGCGTGGGTTTTGTTCAAAAGAATTAAACGAATTAAAACATACACAAAAAAAAAGTTTTAAATTCCTTTTCGTGTCCCATATATATATATATATATATTTATCTGAAAAGTAACAAAATAAATAAAAAAAAGGTATCAGTTCTCGTTGAGTGGTCATAGCTGTGGTTGAATTCACATGACTTTTAAAATAAATCAGCTTTTAATTTCAACCATTTCAGACAAACATTCTTGTTTGAGGGTAGATTAAAGTATAGGTGGGCAAAGTTTGACTGCACTCAGCTCTGAGTGAGATGTAGGAAGAGAGATAGAGTAAATACAGAGTATCCTACCTACTATTATAATTTTCGTTTTTTAATTAAAACATTTTATGAAAAGAATATAATAATACCAACTCTTTTTTATGGTCAGTATTATACAAAGTGTACAATACATACAATACATTTAATTCATACTCTGGAATTTTGGGCTGGTAATTTGGGGCATAAAATGTATCTTTTTAATATATTTTTGTATGAATAAAATATAAATGTTATATAAATTATAAAATATAAATCTTTTGATCTTTTACGTTTACCGCTTGACCGTTAAAATAAAAGAGGTAAATTTTTGCTAAATATGAATGAATATAATTGAAAACTAGTTTAGACTAGACGAGATAGTTATAAATTTTTTTGATGGTTGCGAATTAGATTTTTGGAAATTCCGAATAATTTGCCTAAACTATTCATATCGGAGAACTAATAAAGAATTATTTACCTGATTTAATTGTTTTTTCTTCGTAGGGGGTACAGTATAGTATCATCGGAATTTGATGACACTGGATGCAATAAACATGCCAATGATAAAGCTGGGGGGTGGGGGGTTAATTTGTTACTGATTTCTCAATGGTTAAATTTTACATAAAGTGGGAATTTTATGTAAGCTTACTCAACCTCACTGAGTTTTTTCGAGTTAGTCTACTTTGAATTAAAAAAGTGAAAAGTACTATTCGTGGTAGTGAAAATTATTTTTCGCATAATTTCTTTTTTCAAAAAAAATAAAAGTAGTGATTTTAATAGTGGAGAATACCTAAAACTGTTCCTAAATTGATTGAATAAATTATTGGGCAATAATTGGTAGGGATAACCTGTATTGAAACATCGTTCCGTCTTACTTCAAAACATACCTTTCTTACTTACTCTCACACAGCTTATAGAGAGCCCAGTGGCTCCGAAGAGCCTTGCATGCCCACCTCTGTTATATGTGTTTGTAGCCAGAGCGAGGAATGTAGCTCATAGCTTTATGTTTGTTCTGTAATACAACGCTATTTTCAACCATTCAATATACAACCAATACAATATACCAATATAGATAGACTTTCATGTGAAAAGAAATTTATAGCTTTAAGCTATAATAATATTAAATCGAATTTATACGATATTTTCTTATTGACATTTTATGTGATGACGATAATTTTAAATGTGTTTTTTATGTAACTTGGAGCTGTGAGAAAAATCCCTGATGTATCGTTACGCTTATTTCATCCTGTATTATAATGGTAGTCATTATTTTACTGTGATTTTTCATATGGACTTTTACTTCACGCAAAAAAAGAATGTTTAAATCTTTCGTATACAGGATCTGCCAGCCCTGTGAATTAATATCAGAGAAGCCATTGCGATTATAAGTTAACCGCATGGGTCGTCCAGAAATGTAACATTCTAATACGAGACAAGCTCACCCAACGATTCGTTTCATGTGCAAGCTGAAAAAATTTGTTTCGTATAGACTCTGAAAGAGGCACATGATTTTTAGGATAGTAAGAATTTTAATTGCAAAGTTATTCCTTAGTAGGCAATCGTTTGTCTTTAAAAACAAACGATCTTATATAAGGGTAGAAAAATTTTGTCCCAAACTTTCTATCTAAAACCAAATGAATTGGGCTCTTGCTTTTGATTTTTATCGAAAGCATTCTATTTAAAAAAAAAAAAAACAAAGTTCCGTATAAACGTTCTAAGGTTGTGGTTGGTAGTCAATTTTGACTACCCATATCTTTGCAACCACAATAATGTAAAACACCATTTTTGTTCCATGTTTGATTTGTTTTGCAAATTTTGTGCGTAAATCAATGTTTGTTATAAGAGCAAGCCGATAAATCTGGCTCTTTCCTTAAATTGATTAGATTGATTTTAGGGTATATAAGTACTGCGTGGAATCTATCCCTTTTATCTTCGTGGTCAAAATCTCGCTAACTGACGTTACTATACATCTTTCAAGTAATTATATTCAATATTAGCCGCCTCGTATTGAACCAAAATAATACTGTGTCCGAAAAATGTGTCTCACAAAATTTGTTTGCTTTTATGAGATAAACATTTTTTGTACTTATAAATTGCCCAAATGTATATATTTCCCTTCTTTTCTACCCAATGAAAATCACATCCAAATCGCTATTTTAACATGATGGGGAAACAAACAAAAAGTCTTAATTTCGGATATTAATCAGCTTTATCTGCAAACAGGAAATTTTCGGATCCGCAATAAAATAATTTTTTTCTGTTTTAAAATGGTACTATGAGTCCTGTATGTAACAAATGTGTTACAACATCGTTTTCGAGATTTCAAATGAATTCAGCACAAATCATCTATAAAATTTCGAAAAACTCCACTTTCACGCCACTTTCTACTCTCAAAGTAGGGGCACCGTTCTTTTATTACACTCTGTACAAATTTATTTCCATACATTTTCAATATCTTTATTCATTAATTCATTATACGGAGTCCCAAGATCGTCATCATCTTTCTTTCATAAATATATGCACAAAGTTTCTTCTTCTTTTTATGTTGTTGTTATTTGTTTTCATCTTGTGTTGCGCTGTTTTATATAAGAGCAAAGACAATAGCAACCAACAGCCACCACACACAACAGCAAAATACATAGAGAGAAAACGGAGCCGTTTTTTTTTTGTTTGTATTAAGGCAAAGTAAACGCGACGTATGGAAAAAATTATAATAGAAACATAACAAAAAGAATACTTCAAATAGGAGCAAAACAAAAATGGAAACCACATAGCAGCCAGCAGAATATGATACAAACGTGCTAAAAAACAATACCATTCATAACTCTTATACATTAGGTACACATGGTCACAAAAGACACGCTCATTTTTCAAAATTTCTTAGTTTATTTGTACCTTATACATTAGGCTTTAACCGATTTCATAAATCAAATAAAATGCAAAATAATTTAAAATATAAAATATGATAAAGAGATTGATAACAAAATTAACTTTAATCTAGTCAAAAACATGGGTGCTCTCTACTTACGTTTTCATAATGGCTCTACTTTTCCTAGAGTAAGTAGAGAGCACCCCATGCTTTTGTTTACATTAAAGTTAATGCTGTTGTAAATCTCTTTATTATGTTTCTATTTTAAATTATTTTGCATTTTTTAGTTCATTTTCCAATAAAACCTCAAGATAATCTCAAAATTTTATTTTTTTGTTTTTTTTTTTAGTCTAAAAACAAAATTATTTTTGTGTTGTAGTTTCATTTATCATTACTATTCCCACGAGTGATGGAATGAATCCAATTCTTACCAAAGAAAGTATATATCAAATAGAGCATAGAAAATTTATTGCCAAACAATTAATTTTTTCTAAATTTTCACAGTTATAACTGTTATTTTTTATTAAAATTTTGTTGATGTCATTTCTATAGAAATTATAAACTATACTATCGCTTTGTAAATCGTTATACATAAGTTTGAGCTATGCAAATTTGTTTTTTGGCTATTAGTAAATTTAAACTGAGTTTATTATTTACTAAGTAATTAACATATATTACTGAGATTTAACATAACCCTGTATATTTAACATATACAGGGTTATGTTAAATCTTTGATCAGTGAGTGGAACTATTTATTGTACTTCTATACACGTTCAGATGTAAAAAATCATGACTTGTATATACTATAAGTTATTGTATACTTACGTGTATGTCTGTATCTATATATGTATGTTTCTGTATGCATATACAGGGTGCTCATTTTATACAATGCACCTGAATATTTCTTCAAGAAAACTCTCTTGGTAATAATTAAATCAAGTAAATTGCTTAGTATGAGTCCCTTTATATTCACACGGTGGTGTCTACTTCAGATGTTTGAGTTCCGTTTTAGGATGTGTGGCAAAACTGTTAAGTTTATGACAGAAGGTTTCAAAAAAAATTTTTTAATTTTAAAAAAAGAATCATTTTCTGTTGTTAGACTTTTATTCTATCTAAAAAAATTTTTTACCGATTTTGTAGGGTATATTTTTCGCATACTTAAATTAACTTTTACCCATTTACGAAGTTGAAGTAACTTTTAGTTAGAGAATCGTTCTCTCATTTCGTTTTCTATGTCAATGTTGTTAGTATCGGTATTATATCGGGATGTATTTTAGGTAAAGCGTAGGCTAGGTACTGTAGTTTTTGTGTTTAATTACCATTATGGTAAAATTGGCGACGAGTAAATATAGAACTGCACAGTCTGGTTCGTAATGAATAAATGTTTCATCTTTTGGAATAGTTTTTCGGCTAGTTAAATTTAAACATGTTTTCTAAATGTCCACACAAAAATTTCAAAGTGTTCGATCACATTGTAATTCCAATTGACATACTTATGACGTAAGTTGATACGTTGGTACGAATTATTATTATTAAAAGAATAACAATGATGATCAAAGAACTCACAGGGTAACAGAAAGTGTCACATAAATATATAAGAAATAACTATTTAACTAACGAACATCAAACATAATGAATACGTCAGTTAGTCATATTGTCGCCAACAATGGTATATAATAAATATAATATGTAATGAATATGTGCGTCTATTTTCTAGTTCTGTAGGTGGGGTACGTTCCAACATATATACGACTGCAACACTCACTACACACACTCGTCACTAGACTATACAAAGATGTGAGTGTGTAAGTCATAAAGCAGCAACATTTTCAAGTTTATAGAAGTCATAATGTTTAACTTTTAATAAAATAATATATTATATAAAATGAAAACTGGATGTTATATATATATACTTGATGGTATATGATGATGGTAAAATAAAGAACTCTTCATCACGCCACCATATTACGTGATGACGTTTGATGATGGCAAATAATAATATTATACAGGTTGTTACAGAAATTATTATTATTTTTTTAGTACATTAAGTCTATTATGTCATTTAAAATTTAAAATCAAAACATTCTGGCATACAGACTGTGTTGGACAGCTTTTCCTATAGTGAATCAATGTTAAATATTATTTATTACTGCCTGGCCGTTTGGTACTGTATGAAGTCAGTCAGTACACATGTAAATAAAGTCAGTCAGTTATCTAATAGCCATACTGTATGCGTATGGTTGTTTGTTTGTCATTTAAGAGTGGGGACACAATGCATATACTAAAGTGTACTCTCATCACATGTGTACTGACTGACTTCATACAGTACCAGACGGCCAGGTAGTGATAAATAATATTTAACATTGATTCACTATAGGAAAAGCTGTCCAAACACACAGTATACAAATTTAGTACCAGTCCAAGTGGCCGAGCCTCTCAGGCGTTATGTCTGCGCAGTATGCCTACTTGGAAACTGGGTGGTTATGGGTTCGAATCCCGACATCGGCAGTTTGTCAATTATTAGGAAAAAAATGGCGGTTAATTGACTAAACTGTCGGCGTATGGACAAGAACGAAGTAACCGGCTATGCTTGAAAAGATTTTCTGCAGTTTCCTTCACGAACTCCAGATGAATATCGGCATAGTTCCTATCATAGTCGGTTGCAGCCGCATATCCTACCAATTCCTAGTCTATACACAAAAATTCCTTCCACTCCACACATATCCTCACATCCTTAGGCATCACAATGGACCTTATGGTCGAAGAGTAGCCCGCCCAGGGCAGCCTCTACAATCTATCCATCTACAAATTTAGTAGTTTAAGTACAGGGTAGTAAACCACAGAACTCTTACTTGCACTACTACTTTTGACGCGGATTGGTTTGTAGCTATTCTGGTACTACTTTACTTCAGCTCCAGAGTATGCTAATAGTCTTAAGTTTACCAGCAAAACCGGACCATGTATGACATGAAGATACTTTAAGAAATTTCGAAATACAGAAACAATATTGAAAGAAAAAGTAGTATAATGTTCATAATACAGTGAAACCTGTGTGGACAAGAACTGGATAATATATTCTTATGATTTTCGACTATCGTTACGTTAACTTTTCAAAATAAACACAAAATAAGATTGAATATTATGATTCTTCGTATAAAGTTGTTTTTCGTTCTATTCTCATATTTTATTTATTTTTCTCTTCATTTCAATTATCCCTTTCTTCTACGATAATCAACATATTTTATTGTATATATTGTATAAATAATAATCTTTTTTATCGCTATATATAGACTAGAATAACGTTATATTGAGGATTCCAAAGTCGTGTTTTAACATTTTGACGTATCCTGAAACCAAAAAGCTAAATCACTGTTGATCTGAGAAGTGCTCGAATAATCGCGTATTTCAGTACACAGTATGACAAAATATGCTTTTAGGGTAAACAATTACGCCAAAAGTGAATCCTTAGATGTTTTTTAAACGTAGCTTATTTGTTTTGGGTGGTAGGAGGGAAGGTGTTAAAAATTTAAATAATTAAAAAAATGCCTTCAAGTTCTTTTTCTAAGTTTAGGATTTCTACAATAATAAATTTTGGGGTCATTCAGCTTTTAACATATTCGTGCCCCAAATAATTTTTGTTGTGGTAATACTAGATGTATTTTATACCCGGTATATAATACATGTATTTTATACCCGGTATATAATACATACCAGGGTATATTAAGTTTAGTGCCGACTTTGTAACGGTTGAAAATATTTATCGCAGAAAAAATTTTTGGTATAGATCATAAATACGAAAAATCGAATCTCAAAAACGAAAAGAAATAGCGAGCTGAAATTTTGTATGTGTGTTCTAGAGCTAAAAAGTAAGGTCAAGTTCAAATGTGCAAAATCGGACTATGTTTGGCAAAATAGGCAAATCTGCCCATCATTGAAACCGTAAGAGATTCAAAAATAAAAAATGTTTCTTTTTTTCAAATAAACAACTTTTGTTTGAAACTTGTTTTCATAAATTGACTGCATATCGGGCAATTAAGCAATTAACTCAATTATTATTTTCACTTGTTTCCTTTAAAAATTTAGTTGCCATAATACCAAACCTGTTTGTTATATTTAAGTATACAAACAAGTTTTGTATATGTATGAATTTTATGTTTTTTAAATGAACGTGCTAAGAAAATATATTGTTTAGAGCCACACAACTTCCATGTAGTGACCTTATTTCTCTGCTATACCGTTGAGGGATTTAGGGCATCTATCGCCAATTGAGAAGCGATAGCCGGCCGCTTCATGCGTGCACTTGATGTAAAATCTAGTGCGCTTATACTACACAACATCTATCAACAGACAAAATCTATATACAGAGGTTTTATGTAAACAGCCATATATTTTTACATAATATTTCAGGTTATAAATATTTTTTCTTATAAGACTTTGTTATCAAAATAAAAGGTTGTAGGTTTATGGTATCACACATAAAGTAAGCGTACGTACAATATATAATATGTGTGTATGTTGCCTATAAAGGTTTTATTTTTACATTTTTATTATTCTTATATTATATGGCGGCTCTTTTATTTTAATATATGATCATCATCATTATAAGACATGGGGGAGTCATATGATGTTATATGCACAGTAGACCCATAAATATATGTGTGTACACATAAATTTGAATGAACTGAAGTAATTATGTTTATAGTCTAAATCATCTAGGTTTCATTTTTAATCAAAAGTCACGTTTTAAACATATCTTCAGTGGGTCCTTAAAAGCATTTAAAATTCCAAATATTCCAGATTTTTGGAGATTTCTCAGAACTTTTGCTTATTGCTGGTAGATAAAAAGGCGCCGAAGAAGATCTTGGCTATCTAAAAGTTTTCATTAAAACCAAAATGTTTGATTTTTCGTGAATTGTAGGTATTCAAAATTTGTAGCCTTAAAAAGCCTTTATTGCCTTTTAAAATAACACGAAACAAATGTCCCTTGCATTAAAATTTACTGAATATCCACTCAAAAGGAGTAAATCGAAAAATAATCTAATTTGTATGCACTTAAATTTTCTTATCTAAACCTTTAAGCTAAAGTATTCTGATCTATAATAAAAAATATCTTGTTTTAACTAGGTTATGACACAAGCAAAAACCTCTTAAACTTGAGCTGCCGCACGCCCGTGCTCTAGATACGTATATGCGAAGGCAATAAGTTCAATCGTCCCGAAATGTGGCACATCGGTGCACGGTAGTTTTAAATTTTTACTTAAGCCTTAATTATGCAACCGAAAATGTTATGATGACAATATTAGTATACAAATCGAATACCCAACAATGGTGGAAAGGATTTTTATGCTAAAATTATTGTTTTTCTAGAAATGGGCTAAACATTTATATAATTGTTTAAGGCGATAATGATTCTTCGTATTTACGTTTTCAGTAAATCCGGTATTATATAGAAAACAATGAAGTAATTTTTCATATTTCCAGCTGCTATTACAGCTATAATAATTTTCAAAAATTTGATTTCATTCAAACCAATTCTTTAATTATTTTTCTAACGAAGTTTCATCCCCGTTTCTGAGACGCATAATTACTAACAGAGACCAATCTCAATTTATTAATCTCAAACTTTATTACCTCGAATGATGGTTGGGGACAAATAATTATTTGTCCTTATTTTTCGTCTGCTGTCGACTTGAATAGGAACTATGCCGATATTCATTCGGAGTTCGTGAAAGGCAACTGCAGAAGCCCTTCAAAAGTATAGCCAGTTACTTCATTCTTTCTTCTTTCCCATTAACTGTCACCGTTGGAAATCCAAGCAAAGCATGTTTGATCGTGCGCACACTTGACTGATCTAATCTAATTCATCCAACTAAAACGGTTTTACATTTTTATCGACGAAAGAAGGAGGTACTCAATTCAACCTGTATATATTTTTTCTTTTAAAGATTGATTCAAATTTACCTTATTAGAATATCGATTCCAAAAGTTTTTTTCAAAATTTGCAGTAGATTTGTGCCAAATTCATTTGGTTTTTGGAATAATGTTGAAAACAAAGCTGTTTAATATTTTTATAACGAACAATTTTTAATCGAAACATTATTTTTTGAACTAAATGGCTTTATCAAAAATCGACCGCGCAAAATTGAAAAACAAATGCCACTTTTAGAGCTGATAGTACATTCATTATTACTATGTTGTAAGAAATTTTCTACATATATTCACAATGTAAACATTATTGCAATTATGTTAATGAATTACCTACTTTACTTCTTATTCAAAAATTTTGTATGTATTTTTCTAAGTAGAAAATTCATTTATCAACGAAGCGTAAACATATTCTGTAATACTAAGGCTCACAAAAGTCGCGTTCTTTTATCAAAATTTTATAATTTATCTGTGTCTTATTCTTCCGGTTTCTGTGAAATGTTTCGAATATAAATTTTTGTTAGTTTATTAATAACAGCTTTTAGTCGAAGCATTTTTTTCTAATTCCGAACGAATAACAGACATAAATTAATTATAAAATTTTCAAAAAATATACGCTACTTTTGTGGATATGTGTACCTTATATATATTACAATATGGCAAGTGTATCAGTGAAAGGGGAGGGAGAGGTTTGTTTATATTAAATTTATCTTTACTGAGGGTACGGTAATTGAAAATATAGGTCGCTTGTCGTTTCTTTATATATTGAATTCTCTTTTTGTAGTGATGAATGATTTTAAAAATGGAACATGAACAATTTGAACATTTCGTTTGTGACAAATTTATAACATAATTATTTCTTCCTGTAAATCTTCATGTTTAGTTTTTCGTAATTCAAAATCTTTAAAATTTATTTTTCTTTAGATAATGTTATGATAAAACTTCAATGTCAAAATAATCACCATTTTTTCAACAGACATTCGACTGCAAAAAACTTTGTACATGTATGCATGCTTTTTGTTTTCGTTCATGTACTTTTTTCAAAATCATATATCAATGATTGCGTTTACAATGGTTCTATGGGCCACATAGATCGTGATCAGCCAAATATCCGCACTTTTAAAGGCATTGTGTGTACTTGGAACTGGGAGGTTATGGGTTCGAACCCCGATATCGGCATTTTGTCAATTATTACAAAAAAAAGGGGCGGTTATTTGATTAAACTGTCGGCGTATGGACAAGAACGATGTTACCGGCTATGCTTGTGAAGGGTTTCTGCAGTTTCCTTCACAAACTCCAGATGAGTATCGGCATAGTTCCTATCATAGTCGGCTGCAGCCGCACATCCTACCTATTCCTAGTTTACTCACAAAATTTCTTACTCCCCACTCACATCCTCACATCCTTAGGCATCACAATGGACCTAATGGTCGAAGTGTGTCCCGTCCAGGATAGCCTCTACGATCAATCTATTTATCTATCTAGGTCGTGTCAAGTTTTCAAAATTGTATATTCATTTTTTATTTATTCGTTTTTGGGAAAAACCGAATAATTGTTTACAATAAATAACTTTTATTCAATAAACAAACTGACATAGTAACTTTCTAAACACAATAGCCACGGGCGAAAAGCTTTTCAAAGTGGACCATTTGGAAGGTAAGCTCTTCTAAGAACGGAACTCTTAGGTTCCGTGAAATCTTTACCCTCGTTTTTCAGTTTGCCTTAACAAAACGTTCACTGCTTCGAATGGTATTATAAGTTCAGTTCTAAGTTTTGTAACGATTAAAACTATTTGTCATGGGAAAACAATTTTGCTACAAGTTTTCATAAAACGTTCTAATTACTTCAGTTCTAAATGTCCGTATGTTTGCCTGTCCGCCCATCTGCCAGTCAGTTCGAGAAAAACTCTCAAAACCCAAATTTTTGCCACAATTTCATCGGAAATATTTGTAATTACTTGTAGATTGAAGAGGCAGACGTTTGAATATATATGCATGATGATGATGATAGTGTCATGTCTGTTGACAGACTTTGACGACCATATCTCTCCATTGTTGCCTATTATAGGCTCTGTGTATAATTTCTTCTGATCTAAGTGGTTTTAGAGGTAGATTTCGAATGAAGCTTGTACGCCTTCCATCCACTTTTCCCATTACCACGATTGATACAAGTTCTACCTTCCTTATAACATGACCGAAGAAATCTAATTTCTTTTGTATATTAAAGCTCGTATGCACGTTTTAAAACCTGTCTGCATACTTTCGAATTAGATTGGTAGTCGTTCCATTTAATTTTAAAGATTTTAAAGATACGTGTATATGCGTACAGTACCTTAATATACAACATAAGCCAGATTCTTTATATATGCGTGTGTACTAGTAAAATACAAAGCTTCTATTAGTACGTAACGTGCGAAAAAACCGTATGGATAGTAACGAAACTAACCGACAATGCTTGTAAAGGTTTTCTGCAGTTTCCTTTCACAAACTCTAGATGAATATCGGCATAGTATCTATCAAAGTCTACACACAAATTCCTTGTTATTTAGAGGTCGGTAAAAAAGTCCTACTTGCCAGGCCCCTCCACGGCAACTACTACTACTACAACTACTACTACTACAACTACTATTGACTGTGATTGGCTGATTCGGTTACGTCTTCAATCAATCACTGATATGAATTGTGTTTTATGGTTACATAATACAGTTGGTTAAACTATAACAATCATAATAATAATAAAAATCATAAATAAAATAATAAATTTTATTTACCTAATGATATAGACCTTTTACTTATACATAACATAAATATTAACAGAAAAAAAAAAAAAAAAAAGACGAAAGATTTTATGTACTATGTATTTCTAAAAATATATATTTTTACATAAATTTAAATAATAATATTATTTACATTTACTTATACTTACATTTACTTACTATGATATATATCATATACCTATCTATGTATTTGTATTATTTAAATATTAGTTTAAAGAAATGAAGAAGATGGATTCTATCATCCATCTATTTAACTTTATAAGTTTTTAGTTGAAATACATGGACTACTCACTACAGTACATTTTTGTATATACATAACATTCCAATCTTAGGGCCAACGTACACCAAAAGAGCAAAACTGCTTTAAACAGGGTTAGTTCGCCTAAAACTGTTTTGTTAAAAATAGAACATAGGAAATTACATTGCATACGCACTCTGATAAGACATAGTCAAAACAAAACGTTTTTGCTTAAAACACAATAAGTCATAATTAATGCAGTCTGAACTGTCTCAATTGTTCATTAGTCACAATAAAACAAGAATGAATAAATAGTATACTTTTTTTTAGTTTTTTATACTTATCCTATAATTATATCCTTACATAGTATAAAATAAAGTCCCCCAGCCACGTCT
This sequence comes from Nineta flava, assembly GCA_963920215.1. Lineage (NCBI taxonomy): Eukaryota > Metazoa > Arthropoda > Insecta > Neuroptera > Chrysopidae > Nineta > Nineta flava. Next base: position 51,017,392 of record OY986044.1, read on the forward strand.
GTCTGTCTGGTCGCGATTTACTCAAAAACTACTGCACCGATTTTCATGCTGTTTTCACCAATAGATAGAGTGGTTCTCGAGAAAGGTTTTAGTATATAATTTGTCAAGTTTTTGTATAAATTGGTCCTTACATATTATAAAAAAAAGATATAGTTGTATAATTTATTGATGTATAGGTGTATAATTTATCAGTGCATAGTAACAGATGTTCGTTGCTTAGGTGCTGTGTGGTGTACATTGTCTGTCAGGAGTGGGAATGTAGATATTTTGACTGTTATTTATCTAAGCATGCAACAGACAGCAGTTTGCATAAAGTGATTGATATGTAACAGTGGATCATATATTAATACAGTCTATTGTTCATATGCAGACGAATAGGTGTATAATTGATCAGTCCTTGACAGGAGAAAATATTATGCTACTTGGTTATAAGGGGGTTACAATATTTTTGTGGGCGAAGCCGCGACGGGTAAAACTAGTATCACATAATTATATTGTATCAATTTTAAAATACAATGACTTGTGATAGTGATCTATTGGTAAGTTTAGTGGATATAAGACCATCAATATTTGATTTCAATCACAAAGTTATTATCTTTGTATAGTTTGTCTTATCTTGATTTGACTAACTGATATGCGCATATATAAAACAAATTGTTTTTAGTTGACTAAAACAAAAATGACTAACACAGTTTTGCTCTTTTGGTGTGCTTTGGCCCATATAATATCAACCTAGCTGTTGTCGAAGACTTGGGACGCATGGTTTTCGTATATCAAACATCTTTGATTTTAGGATTGTTCAATGTTTCGATCAAAGTAATGATTTCAGTCTACAGACTAAAAATAACGTTTTCTAATAAATCCCAAAGTTTCAGAACTTTTGACCGTTTAGAACAAAGTTATCATTCTCTCTCAAAATATGTGGAATAATATGAGTACAAATAATCCACTACAGATCTGATGAATTTTATTTACAAATCTGATGAATATCATTTTGTCATGGTACTTGGTGCTTTCTGCTACTATAAGACTAACTTTTTGAGTGCTCTTTTTTGTGTATAATCTTTACACTGTCATTTTGTTAATATTTTAAATTTTGTATTATATTTATGCAAACATAATAATTTTATTAAAAAAATCTTGGATGAAAATGTAAAAGTTTTTTTATATTTGTGATACATGAGACATCAGTTTTATATAATATTGAATTTTTATTCTTTAGACATAAAATATATTGTTGTGAATCATAGTACACGCGATAGTTTTAGTGCTTAAAAACCTAAGGGATCTTTTACACCGAAGACGCAAGACGTAAGATGCATACATCCTGTTAATTAATTTTACATATTTACATACATTTATTTTCTTTCTATATTTGCTTTCTTTTTCCCGAGAAAAACACTTGAAACCAATAAGAAGAACACTAACACGTAAGAAGCGAAACCACAACTGTAATAAAATCCAGGATGCATGCATCCTGCGTCTTGCATCTTCGATGTGAAAGACCCCTTAGTAGTTCCCGCATCATGATATCACTTTTTGACAAAAAACTAGTTTGAATAAAACAATGATATTTGTAATCGTTGCTAAAAAGTTGGCTTAAAATCTCAATCGTAAACTGTTGTCGAGCTCCAAAATTAACTTTTGGAGCTCTTTTCTGAGAGTTCTTTTGAAAAGTTTACACTTAAATATTTTTTAAATATATTACAAAATTATTTTAAAATATTTTAGAAAAAAATTTTTCAAACAAAAGTTGCAGTTTAAAAGGGGAAACATGATACAATAATTATATTTTTGTTCCATGCATCCGTGCCGCGTGGTATAACTTAACTTTTAAACGGTGCAAGGAGAAAAACTATATCTCATAAAAACACATTATACAAATTAATGTAATATTGAAAGAAAAAAATATTTTTGACTATTATATTTCGAAAACAAAACGATCTTTACTGTCCTAGTTTTTTTTTTAAATTTTGACGAGTTTTTTTTCAATACAACAGATAATATTTGAACGGGTATGAAGTTTTACATGCTTCTAATGAGAAAGAATGAGAGAGAATGATTACTTTGTTATTAATTACCTCACGTTCTAAATGGTCCAAAATTCTGAAATTCGGGATTTATTAGAAAACGTCATTTTTAGCCTGTGAAAAAAATTAGCAAAATCAGTCGAAAAGTTATTTTATGCTGGAACTTCCTTAAGTACAAAAAAAATTTTTTTTAATTGCCAGAAAATCCTCAACTGTAAAAACGATACGAGACGATAGAAAACTGTTAAAAGTCAATACAATTTAAGAGACATGTTACTCTCGTCTCGTAATGTCTCGCAGCATCACTGCTTTTTGAGTGCATAAAGATCAGCCTCTAATAATTACTTTTTTTTTTTGCAATTTATACATTTCATGTGTTTAAATAATAACATTTCTATTAGTATTATTATTTTTGTAAAAAGCTTATTATATTCCACTTTGATCTCATGCCCATTGAGCGCATTTTGTTGAACATTTTCAAATTAGATTGAAATGGACAAACAGACAGACCGACAGATAGACAGACATTCTTCTCATCTGATAGACATGTCTACTATGTAATATAAATTTATGTTTAAACATAAATCTATTCGTCTCTTATATTATATAAGAGTTTACTTACACAGACTTTGTGTATGTGTACTTCTCTATGAATAAATATCTTATGTAAATTGAATATACCGTACGTGTTGGAAAGCATTGCTAATAGAGAATCAATGTTAAATATTTACTATAATAACTATACACAATATGCTTAATACAGAAATAAAAATAGTGAGGGTACTCTTTAGTGTGTTTTGTTGTATATATTTGCTGGACTGTTTTGTACATTGTACTGCATTAACATGTAATGAGAGTGGGTTAAATATGTTTATTGTTGTCTTCTTAAGCTTAGCATTACTTCTAACAATTGAAAATTCTTTTAATATCCATTATTATTTGTATGTGGATTGTTTGAAAATAAATGATAGTATAGTATTCTATTAACGGTATAACATAAAACAACAATCCACCCAAATTAAAAGAAAAATAAAACCCCAAAAAGAAAAAAAAATAGAATTCCGACAAAAAGGTTAAACCAACGGTTCGAATATTCCTCCATTATTTGCTAAACAATAGTCGATTGTAGAAATGTACCCGGATATTTTCTAGCACTTGAGGAAAAATATTCGCACAATTGTCAACAATTCTTTGCCTTAATTGTTGCAAATTTTCAGGCCTATTCCACGAATAGATCTGTGTTTTGAGAAAACCTCACGAAAAAAACTCGTAAGGAGATAGATCTGGCGATCTGGCTGGCCCCTTGAAGGTTCCAAAACCACTCATAAGACGGTCCTGCAAAGTTTGTTCCAGGAACAGCCCTTACTATCATGGCATTGTGTGTAGGGTAACCATCTTGTTGGAACCATACTGATTCCAGATCTAAATTAGGAAGAGCTTCAACACTAGGCAAAATATTATTTCGTAACAAACTCAAATATTTTTGAGAATCTAAAGATCCGTCAATGAATAATGGTTCTATAATATGGTCACCCAATATTCCAGTCCAGACATTCAGTTTCAGTGTGTATGTGTATGTATGGTTTTATAGTAAATATTTTATTTATTTATTTAACATTGATTCTATATTACAAATGCTTTTGAAAACGGTCTATATATATATATATATATATATATATATATACGTCTTCTGACGTCACAAAGGTTATTTTTAGAGTATCGTATGTCTGCCTGAAAGAAATACTGTTGTAGAATTAGGATAAAATATATAGAGGAAGAACGAATTATAATTTATTGAGTTGTACAAAATATTGTAGTTTTCTTTTGATAAACATCATGCGAATAAATTTATTTGTTTTTTTCCTATGATTTCAAGTTATTTGAGTGGTTCGAGCACTGTTAAAATAAATGTCTTAAATTTTAATATGTTTATTAATATATTAACGACACATTGAGAGAGATCTGACGTCCAGATTTTGAGTAATTAATACTCAAAAATTAAGTTTTGACACCCCGCTAAGTGTAGCACATCTGCTTAATGAATGTTACCAAGTTGTGCTGTTGTTGAGAGGAACTGGTGTGGCGACTTGTGAGTTCAGACATTTGTTGGATCTGAATGGTGTTTTTGTAAAAAAATTAATCCGTTTTTAAGAAGTCATGTGTTTTAATCAAGAAATTGTGCTCCTATTCATTTCAAAATATTAAAAAAAAAAACAAGGAGGCTTTTTAAATATTTAACACAGCGAACAGTCTCAAAACAAACGACTACGTTGATATATTGCTTTGACGTACTTTTTTTTTCTATTATAAAAATAGTTTAGCAAATTTTTTTCAATCAATTTCAATTATAATTTATCTATTTTGATGTTGACAAGTTTTTAATTTAATTTTTGGTTTACCCAAACATGAAAATTAATTATAATCATAAATAAAAAAACTTACGTTTTAATTAAAATAATTTAAAATAAATTAATTTGAAACGCCGTGTCATCATACTATAGTATTATTAATTAATTTACGTTGAATCTTATAAGGATTCGTGATAATTCCATACTAATGGAAAAAGCAGAGTCTCGATTATGAATGATAGTGGCTTACATTAAAATACTCATAATTACATTTATTTTGAAGATGGCAATATAGTGAAATTATTGACAGAACTATATAAAAATATTTTTGAATCAAAAATTATAAATTATCTTCTAAAGTGAGAGGCATTGCATGAGCACACAAAAATTTACACACAGTTAAAAATAGTCTTAGAAATATGTTCAGCTAATGTCGTAAATATTTACGCCGTTGAACAAATCAATTTTACAAGCTATCATTTATCTTTATTTTCTCTTTGTTATACCCGATATATCGAATAAATACAGGGGTATATTAAGCTTTGTCCTGGCTTTGTTATACGGTTGAAAATATTGATCGCACAAAAATTTTTGGTATAGAAATTCATTAAATGTCGTCTGTCTATCTGTCTGTCTGTCCGTCTGTAGACACAATAACTCACAAACGAAAAAAAAAATAACTGAAATTCTTTGTGTGTTTTCTAGAGGCAAAAAAGTTCCCGCCAGAGAGGAAAATATCCATCATTAAAACTGCAAGATAGAACAAAAACGATCCTTTTTCATAAAGAAACAACTTTCAAACTTTTTTCATTAGCTCAGTATATCGGAGTATTTAAGCAATTAACTCTGTTGTTAGTTGTTATTTTCAATGTGTTTTTTTTTTTGTTATTTTGTTTGTGAGGGAAAAATCTTTCCATGAAAATTCAAACAGTTTCAGTTCTATTAAGATCTTTGAAACGTTGAACACGTACATAAGCCGCGTGATAGTGCAATATAGTGTATCTAATATCGTTCCATATTGATGGAAAATGTCCCCTGAAATACGAATTTTGTGGAAATGTTGATGTTGAGAAGTAGTGGGAGCGGTGGGAAATTGAATTTATTTATTCTTAAAATAAATAAATAAAATAACAAATTTTAATGTAATAGACTAAAAACTAGAAAATAATAGACACAAATTGTTTAAAAAAAAACTTTTGTAACATAAAATTAAAAATTTAAAAAGTCCTCAACGCAATAATTCGAAACATAATAAGAACTTCCCGCTACCTCCACCAAATTTACATATAAACAAAAAAATCATTTTCTTACACATCATCTTTAGTCGTAATTTTTCATATACATCTTCAGTAGTATCTAATAAAAAAAAAACCGCGTTTAAATCTGTCTACGATCCAGGACCCACAGATAAACCCACTTTTTGCGTCAAAGGTTAAAAAGTAGAAGTTTGTGAGTATTTTGTTTTGGCTCTGATGTCATAAACAATATATTTTGAATCCAGACATTGATTAGTCGGTTTCATCCTGACTTAATCTATATTTCGAGTGTCTACGCTAGCGTGTGCATACACCTACTTTATTTTTAAATGAGACTACATGGATTATAATATATTTTCTATTAAAAGAATAACAAACTACTGATCATTTAGTAAGGTAGTGTACACTTGGCCACAAAAGTTGATGTCATTTTTTTAAATTTTATATTTGTTTTGTGCCTTATTTATTCGGTTTTCTAAAAAAAAATTTCGAATAGAAGTTGTTACTTTATTTATAAGGCACAACTTTTATCTGAAACATTTTTTTGTTAAACGAATCAATAAGGGATAAAACAATTATAAAATTTAAAAGTATGACATGGACTTTTGTGTGCCATAGTACACATAATAAGATACTGTTGTATAGTTTTTAGGTGGCGTTGACAATTAAATATTGTAACAGATTTATAGCTGTCAAAATGTGTGCCAAATTTTAATAGACTTGAGAATACAAAACGCCATAAAAAATAATCTGTAAAGAAGAAGAATATATATTGTTAGATTTTCTAATAATAAATTTCTATTACTTCAGTGTTTTTTTTTTTGTTGAGATTACATTAATTTTTTTTTTGATAATCTATTTCATATATTATTTTAAATTAACTGTTCAATTTAAATGATCCAAATGAAAATTAATCCCAGTCCCAATGATTGTGAACGTGTCTCGCATGATCGTAAATATTTGTGAATAGATTGTAGAAAATGTTAATATAACTGAAAACACACAAACACTGTTATATTTAAGTACTATGGGCAACAGAAGTCTAGGTCATTTTTCAAAAAAAATTTATAATTGATTTGAGCCTTATTGATTTGGTTTCTGAAAAATTGCTTTGAATGAAAGTTGTTCATTATAAGTATAGTAACAAATTTTTATACGATATTTTTTTTCGAAAAGCGAATGAATTAAGGCGTAAATCAATTATAAAATTTTGAAAAATTACCATGACTTATGTGGCCCATAGTACAAATTTGTTCATTTCAAATTATTTATCTAGAAGCAACACTTTTTTAATGTTGTAAAAGTTGATCGAATTTACTTGGGTCTTTATTAAATTATTGGGTCTTTGAATATCTGGAATATTGGGTGTATGTTTATAAAATACTTCGATTCGGGAATTGATTGATAATGACAATTTGTAAAACTAATAATTTCTTTTAAACTAATATTAAAATTATTATTTTTTTCTTACAGGTGAGAATTCGTTCTTTTGTTGTTGAGTAAATGGGTGAGATAATTAAACATTATTTATTAGATTTTAAGAATCGAGTATAAATGGCGAGCTATCATTTCAAAATTTATAATTGATTTGTGCCTTATTTATTCGGGTTTCGCCAAAATATTTCCAATAAAAGTTGTTAGTATAGTTATAATGAACAACTTTTACCCGAATCATTTTTTCGAAAACCGGATAAATAAGGCACAAAACAATTATACAATTTTGAAATGATACCTAGACTTTTGACGCCATATTTTTATATAGCTCCGTTGAAAAACAGATGGTAAATATGGTGTTTAACAAGTGACCTTGAAATATAAAGCGTTTAAATTTTACAAATCGGTAAATAATATAATTGGAAGCATAAATTTTTGAATAGCGTCAATAGTTTAGACAAAAATTGCCAAAAATTATGAGAATGGAACACCAAACATTCTCATATTCTACATCTGCCATAATCTATTTCGCTATTTCTACCTAAACTATTGACGCTATGAAAAAATTGTTCGCACAAATAATGTGAGGATTTTTATTTCCTACAAACTTTTTCAATAGCGGCTGCCCGAAACTGGTTTTTGCAGGTGAGGGTTAACCCCTCTTACGATCCTACAAGGTCCGATCGACGTTTAAATTATTTTAAAGCAAAATAATAACTACCCTATATTTTAAATGAATACAGAAATCATAGTTATAACAAATTATTATTTTTGTATACTTAGGTGTCACAATACATTACTAATGTCAATTTCTATTAAGATTACATAAGACATAGCATGAAAGAACTACCATATACTATAAAGACAGACATGCCATTTAATTATATGTCATTTTTAATTCAAATATTGATATGATAAAACTACCTCTTGATTCACCAGGAATTGAAACCGGACCTCTTGTTTTCCGAATGGAAACATAGTTGTCCAACTTTAATTTGTATCAAATCAAATCGATCAACGTCCGTGTATATTTATATGAACAGATACCTCCAACGAATATATAAATATAAAAATGGGTTTTTTGTTCTTCCGCATACAGTGTTTTTTTGTTTGTTCGAAAACTGTCACATTTTAAATAGATAACTACTCCAAGTAAGTGGTATAACTATATGGAATGGATGATACTTCTGTTCTAATACACAAATACTTCTGTCACTCTCTCTCAGTTCCAATAATATATTACACTTTTTTTTGCCTTTGTACAACATGACTCAGGCATAAAACGATATTTATGGTAATATTTTATGGTTATAATTATTGGTAATAATTTACTGATTAGATAGATAGATAGATTGTAGAGTATAAGTTTTTGAGGATGTGAGTGGAGTGGAAGGAATTTTTGTGTATAGACTAGGAATTGGTAGGATATGCGGCTGCAGCCGACTATGATAGGAACTATGCCGATATTCATCTGGAGTTCGGGAAGGAAACTGCAGAAAACCTTCTCAAGCATAGCCGGTTACTTCGTTCTTGTTCATACGCCGACAGTTTAGTCAATTAACCGCCCTTTGTTTCCTAATAATTGACAAACTGCCGATGCCAGTTTCCACGTAGGCATACTGCGCAGACATAACGCCTTAGACCGCTAGGCCACTTGGACTGGTATTTACTGATTAAACCTTATTGACTCTAAAAGTTGTTCATTAGAAATTTAGTAACAACTTTTAGTCGAAAATTTTATTCAAGAACCGAATGAGTAAGGCATAAATCAACTATAAAATTTAAAAAAATGACATCAACTTTTGTAGCCAAGTGTACATCTTCCTAACTTTTATATGAAATTATCTATTCAATATACAATTTGACGTTTTTTTATGAATTGTCCCCGTTTTGTTTTTACTACCGGTTGTTATTTTATTTGATTGGTCTATCGCACTTTTGTTATTGAAAAAGCAAAATGACAAGTTATAAAAAGAATTATCACACGAAAAAAATTATACATGTATGAGGTAAATATCTTGAGACAACCTTTTACAAGTTTCTGTTATTTTCAGTCCTGTTAAAGTGTGGGATCTGCCAAGCGATTTTCGTTTGGCAGACCCACTTCTTTGGCGTGACTTAAGATCAAAATTGAATGTGCATACAAGTAATTTATACAAGTAAACACATTGAAAGTGTGAAAGAGAATGGTAAATACGATTGATGAAATTTCAATAAATTAATCCAGAATTACAATCGCTTCCATATCGTACATTCCATATTGTACATACTTTTCGGCAGATACTTTTCGGCGTTAATAACGCTTAAATTGATAAATTTATTTTTGAAATTCCAACATCTTAGTTGCTTAAGCTACCTGTACACGGGGGTAGTACTGGCAGTCAGTAGTACTAGCCAGTAATGGCCGCTAATAATTACCCCTCTATGGCCCTCGTATGCAGGGGTACACCGCCTTAATGTCCAGTTGGCTACCGGTGGCCACCATACTCAAGCCGTTTTGAGTTTTGTGGACGCGAGGACAGTAATCGGGCCACGTTACCAAGTAATAGCCGTTATTGATCCTCTGACCATGTTGTACTCACAAAACTGGATACTGATTGCCAAGTAATAGAAGTCAGGACTGCCTTCGAGAGTAAGCCTACTGTCCCGAAATTTCTAACCGCCAATACTAGCCGCCACTACTATATCATCTTCTGGATAAATGATGAACTATGACTCGAGGTATGTCATTTAGCGTGTAACTAATATTACCCACGTAACGTATTTACAAAATAAAGTATGTTTAACGGCTAACAGCACCCTGTCTATCATGGCGGTATGAGCGCGCATGTTAGGTTTTATTCTAATAGTTTCTTCTTAACTTGCCTAAAGAAGTATAACTTCAAAACACCGTTTACGGTACAATAAAGCTGAGTATTTAATAAAATTTTGGAATTTGGATTCGTAAAAATAAGATATTTTCTATTGGCACATCTTGTACTAATAAATATGTGCATGTTGTTGGCTGTTTCTGTATGTTTCATTCCATAATGAAAATATAGACAGATTTAAAAATGGGTAAAGTTCATTTTGTATATCTAAATATAATAGAATTTTAGTTGTAGTAGCGTACAACACAAAAGAGAGACAAAAAAATGGTATACGTTTCGAAATAAACATATTTTCTACTGTATAAAACAAAAAATATTTTCTAACACATTATTTTCATGTAAAATGGGTATTGTATTTTTCCTGAATATATGTATTAGCAGCTGTATAAAAAGCTTTTCTCTATATATTTTCTCGACATCATCCTGTTGACAAAAAATACAATTTGCCAGGATATATATAATAATTTGTTGTCTGTTTTTTTTTTATATATTTTTATTTATTCCTGTCGTTACATTATGGTGGAGGAAGCGGTGGGAATAATTGTTTCATTTGATTAATTACTTCAATAGTTTATTTTTTGGTTCGTTTTTTTTTATAGAAGTTTCTCTTTTGGAATATGCTTTTGAGTTGTAAAAAAATCAAATTTAGAGTTATATTAATTTGTTGTTTAGTCAGATTTTGGCATGTGCTTTTTGTATACTTAGTGTGTGTAGAAGGATTATATCCAGAAATGGACATGATTATATTGTTATGTTTCAAGCCGATTCCAGCTAGTAAATAACATATTCCTGTAAAGTCTAAAAGTTTCGACATGTATTCGAAATTTAGATCAATATCAATGAGTTTTATAAAAACAAATAAAATGAGGTCATTTCAGATTGAATTCAAACTGTTAAGTGTGTTTTTAAATACTCATTATGTATACGGTGCAGTAATTTTTAAAGCTTTCGGGTGCAGTTTTATTCTCCTTGATTTGTTTTGTTATGATTTTCAAATATCTACTTTGCCGAAATAGTTGTATGTATTTGTTACAATTTTCCGTAAAAAAAGTTGATAAGGCGTAGTGTAAGTGAAACTATATATCCCAAAGGAATAAAGCTGTTCCTTAACGTACCTCAGGCAAATAAACTTTTAAAGAGACTCATCAGTATACCCAGTTTTTCTTTAAAACAAAAATAAATTGATATTATTTCCCAAAAAAGTGATATTTTAAAAATAATAGACTTAATATATATATTTTTTAAACAAGCTTTTATTTAATAAACTGAAAAGTACAAAATAATATTTTTAACTCGAGTCATCAATGTGTAAATATTGAAAAATTGATGGAAAATATTCACAATCAAAATTTCCACTAGTTTTACAGCTATACAAAAACTTACATTCTATTTAAAACTTTTTTTAATTTATTTTGTTTTATTTTAAGACAAAAAAAAATTCAATTTCCCACCGCTTCCACAACATCCCGACAATCCCACCAAATTTCTTTTTCATGGAATATTTTCGAATTCTATCAGTCCATCTAGATTCTAGATGGTAACAAATTATTATATTGTCATCAATAGTAGAACTAGTCCAAATTTTGATTGCGAATACATTCCATCAATTTTTCAAACCCGGGAAAATATTTGAACATATTTTGGACGAATTAGAAGTTACTGCTTCCAATACCTATCAAATTTAGTGCACGCCGATACGTATAGTTATATTTAAACTCCTCCATAGATAAAAATTTACCATGCTCCACATGCCCGTATGTTAAAAACGGCATTGGTGACATTTGTTTTTATTGGGTTAATGCCCGTTTATATATTACGAGTTTTTATATGTATAAATTAAAAATAAACTTTGAAGATTAAAGAAAAATAAAAAAATTCTGTATTATGTAATTAATTATTTATATTACAAAAGAAAAGAAAAAAAGAGACACCGAGCCAGCCGCTCATATTAAAATAATTGTGTATAAAAATAAACATATATGTATATACACGGTAGTGTGTAAAATTAACGTAATGGCGCTACTAGTAATAAAACAAGTCGTTGTAGTAGCTGAAGTAGTGACGTAATTTTACAACTAAATTTCATACTATTTGACGTTAATATCATATACACCAGGGGTGGCCAATAATTCTATCTCCATCGACCGGTCGATCTCTTGGTGTCGACCTTTTTCGATGTCTTGGCGTAATGTGTTACACTTGTACCCGACTACAACGCAGTGAACTTAACAATTCTTATGGAGCAAAACGTATTATAAAATGAAATTATAAATTTAAAAACTTGAGTTAATCTTATCTTACAAGCCACAAAATTTGAATAAGATTTTTGGAAATACGTAAACCCAGAAAAATATCCAAATATCAACCAATGTAGTGAATATCTTTATTCTTGTTTCGGATCTACATACCTATGTGAATCGATATTTTCATACTTAAATTTAAGGAAGACTAAACAACGTTCAGGCCTGATTGATTAGCATACTGAAGACTCAATATTATTATCCTTGTCAAGATATGCACCTTATTATAATTCTTTGGTTAGAGACATGCAAACTTAGTCTTAAAATTAAGTTAAAACTTCTCATTGTTAAGGCAATAAAATAAATTCGAAATATGTCTTTATCTGTAGCTAATTTGAATTAATAAATATTGTTAATAATTACTCATATTTTATTTCCCCTGAATGTGAGTTTTTTAGCCCGTTAAATAATTATGTTGTTTTTATGTAGGTAGATATACAGGTTGCTTAAGTACGAGGTGCACTCCTTTGAGCTATTGATAGATTGGCAAAAAATAAGTCTAAAAATCCTTATTCCATGGTAAGTTTTTCTGCCCCAAAGAAATCACGAAAGTGATATCTTAAAATCAAATTTTCAGTCATACTGTGCATTTTTATAACAACTTTTTCATATTTACAAACAAGTCGATCGCGACACATTTTTAACCCGACTTCAAAAAGGAGGATGATTCTCAATTCGCCTGTATTTTTTTTTTAATGTGTGTCACCTCAGAACTCCGTCATTTATGAACCGATTTTGAATTTTTTTGTTTTAAAGGGTTTGGTTTCCCATTGGTCCCATTGGCACCAAATCGCATTCTGATGAAGGGATCCCCGGGAAATCGAGGAAAATAATTATTTTATATGTTTTTTTTTTAAAGGGTATACTCATTCATTATGGGAAAATAAGAAAATTTTTTTAAAAACCGAAAAAAACCGACCCCCAAAAAAAAATTTTTACAAAAAACAAACAAAATGCATGTAAAAAAAACTGAAAATCTGTTATGAAAAAATGCACTAAAAATTTAAAAAAAAAACAACGGATAAAAAAATGTGTTATAAAGAAATGCACTAAAAGTTTAGTTGGTCTATCCATATTTAGACAAATAAAATAAGTCACTAAAAAGCGAGAAATAAAACCTAATTTGACAAAATGGAAACCCGACTTTAAAAATCAAATATTCTATAACAAAAAATGCACTAAAAAGTAAAAAAATAATTGCATATTCTTGTGCCAATTTTAGTTCACCTAAGCAAAAATTTTTAAATATATATGTACAATTATTGTTATTTTTGGAGGCGGTGCCCAAAAGTTATGTGAATTTCTCTATGCTGACACCGACTCCAAAAATAACAATAATTGTACATGTATATTTAAAAAATTTTGCTTAGGTGAACTAAAATTGGCACAAGAATATGCCATTATTTTTTTACTTTTTAGTGCATTTTTTGTTATAGAATATTTGAGTTTTGAAGTCAGGTTTCCATTTTGTCAAAATAGGTTTTATTAAGATAGAAAGTAGATCTTATGTACCATAAAGTTGGCCAACCCTGATATACACTAGAGTTGTAATCTTTTGATATATAGTATCACTGCGTACGCCCATACGCTTTTTTTAAAATTCTAGACTACTACGAATAGTTTCTATCGTCTGTCGTATTGAGTGCGTATTTTTTTTGCACTCTTTTAACACGTGTTTAACTGTTGCCAAAAAAATAAAAGAAATAAGTCGTAAAAAAAAACATATTTTTTAACAGAAAAAAATGTGTGTATTTTTATTTATAGCGGCGATACTTACTACCGGTGAATGTTTGTTTTTATATATATTAATTTTTTCGATGTCATTCGAGCAATCAATCATTCTGTATTTTAACCGAAGTTTGCGTTTTTTTTTCCATTAATGTGTGTTTGTCGGATATAAAATAATTGATTTTAAATTAATGTTTCTATTTTTGTTGAAGGACGAGGAATTGTTAACAAAATCTTTGAAACAGATTTTTATTAACTATACTCTCGTTTTCATAGGTTGTGTTCTTTTTTTTTAAATTTACTGTCGATTTAAGCGAATTCCTCGAGTTTTCGAAAATTTCGAATGTTGTGAAAAAAAACAAGTATTTTTATAATGAATTTATAAAAAAAGATATGTTAAAGGTTTTGAAACCTTACTGTGGATTCGTGCCGAAGTAATTCAGTTTTCAAAAATCTGTTTAAAACATAAGTAGTCACATTTTTACATTTTTCTTGCCAATCTAATGACATAAACTCAAAAAATGTGTGATCCTCACATATATATATTAAGTCATTTCCTCTTTATTGTAACAAAAAATTGAAAAACAAAGAACTTTCACTTCAAAAATTTTAAAAAGCAACGTTTTTTTTTTTGGAGATGATAACATTATTTTCTTGAACTAATTGTTTGTATTGTGAAACTAGAACATGCACTAAATACATAAACGAAATAAACCTCTGGTATAGCCGTATAAATTCTTACTTTTATCAAAATGATTTGTACCAGAAGAAAACCAATTACGGGCTCTTTAATGATTGATTATTCTTGAAATTAAACAGGAAAAAAATTTATTGAAGTAATTAAGAAGGTAGAAAAAGAGTGTTTTAGTCCAAAAATAAAAATAAATAAATTTAAAATAATTTTATAATAGACTAAAAAGTAGAAAATAATTTATTGACTGGGTGCACACTCGGCTAAAGTTTCTCATGTATTTAAAAAGGGCTTCTATGAATATTCAATTTTTATATAAAGACCATCTTTTCACTATGTGGAAAACTACAGCCAAGACATATGCCATCTTACAAAAACTAAATATTTATAGAAGCCATCCAAACTATAGCCAAGTTTTGAATCCGTCCCGTAGTGTTGTGAATTTTTATCATATTGTCGCTAGTCTCGACAACTGTGGACCTAGCCAAAATTATAAATTTTTCTTACACAAAAGCTTTCATTTATTGAACTAAAAAGTAGAAAATAAAATATTTGCATAGTCAATATGTAACTATAAATAAAGACTTGATGTGATCAAGTTTGAATTGTTCGTCCCAAGATTGTATGAACCTGTGAGCTATTTTATTAATAACTACATATTGCTGAGCTTCTTTGAACGCCCTAAATAATAGTTTGTTTAAAAAAAATTGTTTTATGTTAAATTTTTTTGTGTCTATGATGGGTGTTTATTTTTCTTGGACTATCTACTGACTGTTTAAAAGTTTAGTTAATATATTGAAAAGATTAAAATAACAAGTAATTGGTTGGAAAATTTTTCAGTTTACATAAGTAATCGATCAGTTCAACCTTTGAACGATGAACAAAAATTGTAAAAATTAGGTTGCGAGACAAGATTTTATAAAAATAGAAAACTCAACAACTTTAAACCAACAGCTGGCATAATAAGACAAATGAAATTATGTAAAAATATAAAAAAATTTGTCTATCCTTGACAAAATTAATTGTAATTCGTTCCTGAATTAATCTTCGACGACGGATCATTTGAAAATTTACGTAAAAAACAGTTCTTTTTCTCTTAAGAGATTTTATTTCAAGACAAAAAAAAGCATCGAAACTGGAATATACATAAAAGAATTAAATAATGGTCTGCTGTCCACCTTTTTTTTATCTTAAAGAATAGCGTAAGATCAAAATATGATTTTACCCAAAATAAAAAGAAAATATCTTGAATAAAAAAAATGTTAATAATAAAGGGAAAAGTTTATTTAATACCCTCAAGTGTAGTTCATATATCTTATATATCCCACTTTCACAAGACAAGTGAATATCTAGTCTCATTCATATCAAGCAACCAAACCAAACCAACCCCCTTGTCGTATTTACCCTCCTTAAGTTTTGTGAAATATTACTTGTTACGTAAGTCCTTGTCATATGAAAATTTCTTTTCATTTAAATAGAACAGTTTTAGGGTTGTGGTATATTTTTAAAACGTATAAATCATGTTTATTCGTTTTTATTATTTCATGTTGAAGACAAATTAGGTAGTTGATTAACTGGAAAATGGATCTTGTCTTCGGGAAATTTTTTAAATGTGTTCTAGTTTTAAAAAAAATACTATTGGGGGACATTATAAACTTTTTTCATTAATGAGAAAAATTCTTGAATTTTTTAACATTTAGATTCGTTTTCATGTAGCAATAATACATTTTCTCACATTGTTTCATCAGTATTGTCTTCGGAAAAATGATTCGGAGAAAAATTGTTCATTATAAATATACTAACAACTTTAATTTGAAACATTTTCCCTAAATCCGAATGAATAAGGCCCAAAACGGCTATTCAATTTTAAAAGACACGACGTTTGTTGTCCATAGTACACTTGGCCACAAAAATTGATGTAATTTTTTTAAATTTTATAGTTGATTTGTGCCTAATTCATTTTGTTATCGAAAAAAATTTTCGAATAAAAGTTGTTACTATATTTCTAAGGAACAATTTTTAGCCGAAGCATTTTTTCGAAAACCGAGTCAATATAGCACAAATCAACTATATAATTTTAAAAAATGACGAATCTTATTTTACTATAATAATACGCAAAGTGGTAGTTTAATTCTAACTAAATACATATTTATCCTTACATAGTATAAAATAAAGCCCCCAAGCGGCGCGTCTATTTGTCTGTCTCTTATAAACTCAACTGTGATAAACTCAAAAACTACTGCACCGATTTTCGTGCTGTTTTAACCAATGAATAGAGTGATTCTCGAGGAAGGTTTTAGTATATAATTTGTCAAGTTTTTGTATACATTCGTCCTTACATATTATAAAAATGATCCATGAGGAAGGTATAGTTGTATAATTTATTGATGTATAGGTGTATAATTTATCAGTCCTTGACGGGAGAAAATATTATGTTACTTGGTTATAAGGGCGTTACAAAATTTTTGCGGGCGAAGCCGCGACGGGTAATGCTAGTTTAAAATAAAATACTTTTTCTGGCTTAGATTATTTTTTTGAATACATTTAAAAACGAATATTTACATAAGGGAATGTTTAAATAATTATATTCCCCATTTTGAAAACCTTATTTCTAGATGAAATCATTTAAATATCATTTTCGACATACATATATCGAATTCATATTAAAGTATTTTAAATATCAGATTAAAGCACATATTTGATATAATATATTAATCTTGAATTAAATCTTACAAAACATATATCTCACTAAATGTTTTATACCTTTTAACACTCCTAGAATATTCGAGGGTAGTAACACACATGAGAATAAATGAATGTGGATTTATCACATCGGTGACTTCGCTACTTCGATGTCATCATGATTTCGACTACTACTGCATTATAGATGAGAATTCTTAAGAATCATAGTCGTCATCATAATCGTATCGTCTGCACATCCACAATTCATTATGTGTTCGGTACGGAGTTCATTTCTAATCCGGTGTGGTTGGTTATATATATATTTTACAGGGTGTCTCATTTTAAATAATGCATCTGGATATTTCTTCAATGCTGCTTTTTTGGGGAAAAATGACCCGGATAAAAAAGTTTTTTTGTTCGAATGGCGGCATATTATAGTGATATTGATTTTCACTTTGACCTTAGTCTTTAAATATTAGATTATCAAATGATGAGAACTCTAGGTTTTTGAAATAAAATTTCAAATTCGCCCCAATACCTAGACCTAGATCAGTTTTTCTATTATAAATACGTATTTCCACTACAAAGTAGTCATCATCAGTATAAATTGGCTAGTCGTAATTTACTCTTTGACAATTAGAAATAGATAGAAAATAGAGATTAATAGACAAAAATAAATAAAAAATTAATCAAAATAAATTAAAATATATAAAATTTTATTGAAATTACTCTTGTTAAAATTGCTTTCATTTAAATTTACTCTTCTTAACATTACTCTTATTAAAATTACTCTTATATTGTCTCGGGATATGTTATTCGTTGCTAATGTGGTGACAGTTTCATCATAATACCAAAATTGATCTAGGTATTAGGGCGAATTCAGTGGCGGATTAGCCATAAGGCAACCTAGGCACGTGGCTAAAGGTGCTAGGTTACAAAAGACCCCGCGCGTTACAAAAGTTTTTAAACGAGGAAAAAAAATAATACCTAAAGTCCTCCCAGAGAATAAGTCGCCGTCGGGATCATGAGACAAGTGGCTTTCCCGTGATAAAGTATCGTATGTGTTAATTTAGGGTGTAAGCTACCTTCATACAAATTTCTTCAAAATCGGTTTTGTAGTTTTTGCGTGAAAGAGTAACAAACATTCATCCATTCATCCTCACAAACTTTCTGGTTTATAATTAGTAAGATACAAAAATATCTGAAAGTTTAAGAAATATGAATGATATCCATTCTTTAACTCTATTGTTTTTTTGTGTGTGTTGTTGTGGCTCTTTTTTTACAACCATATTGTTTTTTTTTCGACACTGTATACACCTCTATGTAGTGTCATTAAGCTAACGTGGTTAAAGTAGTAGTAATAAGAAAAGCGAAGTGAAAGTTCCCTTTCACTGAACTCTGAGCGTCTTCAATAGTGTTTTCAACTTCTTTGTATTATGTACTTCTAAGTCTCCTCCGTGTTAAGTTTTAGAATGATGGTGATAATTTTTCCATGACTCCCCGTCACCATAATAATAATAATAATATCTTTTGTACCATTTTCTTATATTACATATCTTTTCATATATTTAAAGTTAATTAAAATTTGTGTTTCGAAATCACATCTGTGTTGAGAAAGATATGTCGTCAGCACACAGCCAGAGATTCTCAAGTAGCTGCTCTAATTTTTCTATATTTTGTGTGTGGTGCACATTATAATTTAACAGAACAAAAAAAAAATCATCAAGTAATTTTGTTGAATTTTTTTTAATAGAAATATGAAGTTTTTAGTTGTCGTCTTATGAGACATAATTAAAAGTAGATTTTTGTAATTTAATCGTATACGTGGGAACAGAATAGATATGGAAAAAAAACGGTAATTAACTTTCTTCGTTAGTTTATAGTAATATGCTATCTTATAATAAGTACTCACATAGAGAGGAAACACTTAAGAAGATCTTGTGGTTTGAAACACTTATGCCAATCTCGCACATACAGTCACATTTCATTGCCTTATCGGTTTGAAAGTTTTCGATACATTAAGTCGATACATTAATTTGGAGCCATCTAAATGAATTTGATATTTGCCATCTAATTGATATTTTCTTGTAACGCAATATTTCATATCTATATGACAGCTTTACCCTTTGATAGTAGGTTTTGCTAATTGCTTTTTTAAAAACATTTTTGGAGTTTATTATACATTTCATAAACTGAATACATAAAATAAATTATATTGAGCTTCATTCTTTCTTTACCCAAAATATCCTTATACATATTATAAAATAAAGTCTCCCAGTCACGTCCGTGTGTCTGTACGGGGTAAACTCAAAAACTACCAAACGGATTTTCATACGGTTTTCACCAATGGACGGAGTGATTCATGATGAAAGTTCAGGTGTATAATTCATTGAGGTTTTGTGTAATTTGGCTGAAATATGACGATGATAGTTGAAGAAGTTGGAAAAAATCATACCCAGAGAGTTGATTGTCATTTCCACATAATCTTTACTTCTTAAAAATAACAATAAAATTATTTTATTAAAATTTTGTTTCATTGTTGAAATGTCAATTTTGATGGTCATTTCCATAGAAACTATAAACTATACTAGCACACTATAAATCGTTATATATCGTTTATATTTTGACTATTAATAATAATGCTAGCGCCATCTAAGTACTCGACTGTACCCGGCGCATTTTCTAAGCCGGGCGGGTTATTAGTCAACAATATAGGAAAGAAAATCAAGTAAGATTTCGAATTATCGTAGACTTTATGGAATTTCTCATCAAAAATGAAATCTAGAAATTTTCTTCACCAAAGACCTTTATTTCATTTGATACTACGAAATATTTTTACTTTAAAAAATGCATCCTCTTTGAGAAATTGACAGCTGTTATTTTTACTCGACTGTCCCAGAAGGAGGGTAATTAATTGTGAGAGTCAATACGCTATATTTAAATATGGTGTCTGCTAATCAATAAGCAGAGAGGGAAGAGTGTGTGTGTATTTTTCCGAATTGTTTGGAGAAAACAATAGGAGATAGTGATATAATGATGAATAAAGACCTTAGGTAAAGACTCCACAAAAACTATCGTACTTCGAAATTCCAAACCATTCCAAAATTAGCGCCGTTTTCTGACCGTTTTTAAGTTAAAGCCGGCCCAGATGTCGAATATAGTTTACCTCCGATCACAAAATTTTGAAAAAAATGAACGTTTCGAGCTGTCAAAATTCAGTAAAAAATAATTATTTTCGTGTAATTGATCTGCGATCATCTGTTCCTCGTGACTTGGCACCTAGGCAGATATGATTCTGAAACCTTTACTATCTTTCAAACTGTGTTTTATTACTTCAGTTTCAGAAAACAGTCTTTTTTACATGAAATGCTTTAAAAACAAAATGATTTAACAACATCTCATAAACTTTCTCTCTGAAAATATCGCATTATTATGAACTTTTTTTCACGTCGAGGAGGCTAATTATATTATACCTATGTTGTAATAAATTATATTTCATGTATACATTCACATACTACGAAGTAGACGAAGTCAAAAATCTTTCTACTTATTAACAGAACTACACAAAAACACATCAACAGCAGAAAAAGTTCCATTATTATTATTATTATTATTATTATTATCATCATTATTATTATTTTAACAACAAAGTCGACCGTTGAGAAAAAGTTTTGTTGCCAACCTATTCTTGTTTGATGTGTAAAACTTTTACTTTTAAGCCTCCATATACACAACGTTGTATGTAGTAATGAGGTAATGGGTTTGTAGAGTAGGTACTTGTGAACATGGCCACAAAAGTAGCACTCATTTTCAAAATTTTATAATTGATTTGTTCATTGTTATATAATTACAACTTTTATTCGAAATATTTTCTCAAAAACAGAAAGAATAAGCGATTAATCGAATACAAAATTTAAAAAATTGAGTAGCTGAGGAATTTAATATCACACGTTACTGCAATATAAATGCCGAGGAACTTTTGAGCACAAAGTAGATTTGAACCCCGAATAATATTTGTTTGTTTTAAAGGTTATTGGGAGTTTTTGTTTTAAGTAAACTTGCGAAGAAAATTGTGATGAATAGCTGGATCAACTTCGAAATTTGAAGTTGATCCTGTTTTTAGTTTTTGAGTAAATTAATATTAAAGTTACGATTTTTAAAAGATTTTTATTTAGGTTAAATGGACTCGTCGGTAAAAACATGAATACAAAAATTTATATCTCGCCAACCAGATATGCCAGTGTTATGAAAAACTGTTATATTTATCAAAGTCTTATAAATACCTGGACCAAATTTCAAATTAATCTTGTTTTTTGTTTCTGAGATAATTAAATTTGTAGATCGAAAAATGTTCTAAATCTAGTTTTATTTTTAGTTTTATTTATTTTTATCTAGTTTTATCACCGTGCAACTTTTTTGAAATGCATAAAAACAAATTTTTAATTATTAAAACTCTTCGAATTGAAATTTAGGATTTAAGTTTTACACAATATGTTTTTTTTTACAAATATATGTTTTTTACAAAAATTAAATTATTTGAAACGATTTTTTAATTGCAAAATTTTTAATTATTTAGAGTTGGCAATGAATGAGATATCAATGCATTTAGTATAGGACAAACTCACCACCCCTACTTTCCCTCACCAGTTTCACAACAACCTTAATGGTTATAGTATATTAAAACCTTTAGAAAAACAATTCAAGCTATGAAATTTTAAGAATTTGGACAACCGCACAAACTCTATAGGATTTTAGTTTAATGTATACGTAGAGGTTATGCATCTCACATTTACACCAAGTTTTTTACACAAATTATTTGTTTGGAGATACTTACTTCGAGATGTTTGGAGATATAGAAAAAAGTTTATTTTTAATAGGCTTTAAAGTAGAAACAAAATAATAATGACATACAAATTTATTGTGACATTATGATGAAATTTTCACAATACAATGTATGTCCAAAATAATAATCCAGGACTTTGTCTTATTTTGTTTAATGATGTTTTCATAAAAAGAATTTGCACGAGGAAACTGAATTATTTTCTTTTCTGTGGTGATTCTTCTGAAGGGCGTTTAGACGTGAAATCAAAATTATAAAATATAGTATGATATAGTATGAAAATATAGTATTGCGTTTTACAGTTATGATAATTGAACATGTCTAGTATAACATATATATAGTGTTTTACGATATACTTGTGTTGACAATGAGATTATTTATTCATCGCAGTCACAATTTAATAATTTTAAGATTATACGTGCATTAAGGCAATATAAACAAAATCTTCTGACGTGTAGTTTTGTAGTCTACCTCTATTCTGTCTATCTATTTCTTGAGTAATTGATTCGGTAGAAGTTCTCTAAATGATTGTGTAAAGGTCAATTTTTAGTTTAAATGCCTAAAAGTTACTAATACTAAGTTGATCATAAAAGCATCGCAAATAACTGATTTTTTGGAAACAATTTCGAAAGATATAAATCTCTGTAGGTCATTCTTAAACATATGCTCTTCGCGAATTTTTCTATAGATCTTTTTAAAATCTACAGATTTTTAGTACGTTATTTAGTATGTTCTATCGTCTACAAGTTATTTAAGGCGTATACGCGCTCTAAAACCGTTTTTTTGCGATTTGATGTGACAAAACGTCCAGATCCTACGTACTTGATGTGACCCTATTTCTCTACAATCTTTAAATTTATTTCGGAAAAATTCTCTAAATGATGGCGAAAATCGCTTTATAATCCATTGTGTAGTTTAGAAGAAATTATCAGCGTCTATGTTTTATACTATTTAAAGATAAAGAACATATGCTAAATTGATGAAATTTCAATTACCTTTACTCTGCTCCAACCGAAGAAAACAATCTTAAACATAATCAATTCGTATTTAAAAATAAAAATAAAACAGACACAATATTTGCATTTATATCTATAAATTTATTATTCAAGTAGTACAATCGTACTCATAACCTAGCAGTCATTCTATTTGTGTCTAGAAATTAACTTGAAAAACACTCAAAAAAAATTGATATTTCTTTTTATTTCACTGAAATAAAAATTATGAGTAGTCTATATAATAACTTCTTTTTTTTTGTATACGCAAGTTTGCACCTAAAAAAAATATTTTTAACATTGATGTATAATTTGAAAATAAGTACTTTCTTTTTTTTCTCCACAATTCAACGATAATAATATATACACATCAAACGATAAAAATTTTATGTACCTACGAAAAAAAAAAAGTTTATATTAAATTTGAATGAAGAAAAAAAACTTCTTTAATCAATTCGTAGAAAAATAAAAATTTAATTATTTTGTAAGTTAAAAAAAAATGAAGTAATAAAATCAACAGAGTTCGTAAAAAAAAACGGAGATTGTATTATTAACGGTACGTGAAAATTATTACATATTGAAGCTGTAAAAGATTATTGTTATTAGGATATTCGTCTAGAAGAATTATTGTATAAAAATATAAATATATATGTTTTTTTAGTAAATTTGGATCGAGGATAATCTTAAGAACGTTGGATCACTTATGTAAAACTAATAAAAGGCTGATATTAACATAAAATCATTTGAGGAAGTTGGAATTTATATAGACGCCGTTATGTCTACTTGGAAGATTATGGGTTCGAATCGCGACATGGGAAATTTGTGATTTATTAAAAAAAAGGGCGGTTAATTGACCAAGCTGTCGGCGTATGGACAAGAACGAAGTAACTGGCTATGTTTGCGAAGGTTTTCTGCAGTTTCCTTCACGAACTCCAGATGAATATCGGCATAGATCCTATCAGGGTCGGCTGCAGCCGCACAACCTACCAATTCCTAGTTTATACACAAAATTCCTTCCACTCCACTCACATCCGCACATCCTTAGGCATCACAATGGACCATATGGTCGAAGTGTAGCCCGTTCAGGGCAGCCGCTAAAATCTATCTATCTAACATCTTATGTTAATGTTATTTGTAACAAACTTGACAAAAACAAAATTTATACAAAGACATTGGAAATTAAAGAAATAATAGATACATGTCGTTCGATTATAATTAATTTATATTTTATTCGATTTTACTAATATTATTTTGATGGTATGCAGTTTGGCAATGTTGTAATACCGAATTTACAGTTGCAACTGATTTAATTTATAATTTCAATTTACAACTGATAAAAAATTTGATACCTCTCGTTATCTTGGTTTTTGATATGTCTTATTCAGACACAAATATATACACACAGACCCACCAATGGCCAAGATAGAGTTATTTGGTATCAGGGGATTAGATAAATATATCTTGGGGTATAAAAAGTATTGTACTTCGACTTTATGGCCAATTGTGTTGCCCTTTTTACTTCAGTCTGTCGAAATTAGCCTCTCCCATATCTTGACAATAACCAAAAACTTGCTTATCAGAGTGTCCTGAAGGTTCATATACTCGGGGCGCCAAATATCTTGTATCTGCTGTAACCGAGAGATTCGGAGTTGAAGATGATGTGGCTGAATGTTTCTTCCTCCTCGCCGTACAGGTTGCACATAATGAATCCATTGTTGAATCCCATTGTGTGCAGATGCTTTTGTAATGTAAATGTTTGGTATATTAAATAATTATTATTTAAATAAATAATAAATATATGTAAAAGGATATAATTGACCTTTATTAATTAAAATTGATATTTTTAATTTGATTTATGAAATGTTATTGTTTTAATATGTAAATTACCAAGGTTGTTAACATTCAAAGCAACCGTGATAATAGAGGGAAGTTATATTTGAAATGCAACAGATAAAAATGAAGAACAAAATTATAATAATAATTTAATGATGAAGCGACACCGCTACACTTTCATAGGTGATAATGCCCAGTGATGAATCCGGTAACATTTTGAAGTTTCATTTTCCCAGTGATCCCTATGTTAATGTCTATTCACTTGTTCAGCGTAGTGGTCAGTTCGATTCCTAGTAGTTTAATTTATGCTAACTTTTAATTATTTTTTCGCGGTAAATTACGTGACACCAAATATATTGTCAGGATTAAACCTTTTGAGTACTCAGATATTTCTTTTTGATACAATTAAAATATATTTATTTCCACCTTCGATAAAGTATCTAATCTATTGGTTTATCCTGGTAATCAATTAATCATTTTTTCACAGCCTATAACTCAATCTATATAAAAATAAAGAAAAACTTTCGTATCAAATCTATTAAATTTGATTGATCAATTTAATTTTAGTATTTGTTTTTAATCGTATTATACCGTATTTCCACCGAAAAAAAAAACATTAAATTTTTGCCTTGTAACCTTCCTCTGATTTGGTACGTTGGTGTTGGTAGAATATAAAAATAGAACAAAACAGAAAAAAAAAAGTTACAACTAACTTATTCTAGTAAATGTATTACAATGTAAAAACATATGTTATAAAAAGTTAAGTGGTATTATGATGATCACCAAACTTTTGTGTTTTATATAGCTTCGTGTATTTTTACGATTTCTTTACCTCTATATACTAATTACAAGGTAGGAACTGTGATATAGGCAATATGTTTTCGATGTACAGTTTAAACCAGATCTTTGATTTGATGGATACGTGAATATGATATCTCAAGGACGTTGATTTGCTACGCTAAAGTCAAATGAGTACTATCTTTAATAAAATTTATTTAGGATTTTAAAAAAGGTGTAAAGTATGTCAATAATCTTACAACGATTTATAACCTTTTTTATTTGTCCTAAATATTTTAAAAGTATTTATTTGAAAATACCAGGAAATTGTAAATTAGAAATTAATTTGACTTAATGTGACAGATATGACAGTAAACTATGTTTTATATTTGTGTGTATGTGTATATTATTTTAGTGTTTGTGGTCGCCAGTTTTCAAAATATGGTGGCAAAAACAAACCTAACAAAAAAGTTTTAATTTTATTAAATAATTAATTCAAATGTTCGGCAACACCAATTTTTTAATGCAATTATATAAACTGCATATTTTAAAGAATATTTATAAACATTATTTATTATCCTGTCTACTTTAATAATATAGTTATTATAATTTTAAGTTCAAAAAAATTCTGTTCTCCATAAGACGCTGTGTTAAAAGTTTGATTTTTAATCGATAATTACTCTTTGAAATGATCGTCAACAGGTGTTAAATTTTAAAGGGAGGATCTACTGAATTGAGCTATTCAATTCACTAAAAAAAAAAATTTTTATCTACTATCAAGCTTCATGGATGAACGTCCTTAAGTATTATTGCTGCAAGAAAAAACGAGTATGTTGACTTTCTGGAGTTTTGTGGGTTTATTCTTGCCTCTTCTCGTATGTTGAGAATAAAAACTGTTCCATGGTCGGGAAAGAGGCAAATTAGCCTCATTGCGATTCTAGCATCAAATTATTTTAACAATTTGGAATTAACAATTAATTTCAAAAAAACATTTTTTTATACCCGCTATATATAATATATACAAGGGTACATTAACTTTAGATTAGAGATAAATTGTAGCGATTGCCCTGGACGGGCTACACTTCGATCATAAGGTCCATTGTGAAGCCTAAGGATGTGAGGATGTGGGTGAAGTGGAATGAATTTTTGTGTGTAGACTACGAATTTATATACTTAATAATTGACAAACTGTCGATGTCAGGATTCGAACCCATAACCTCCCAGTTCCAAGTAGACATAACGCCTCTGGTATACGCCTTAGACCGCTCGGCCACTTGGACTGGTGCATGAACTTTAATCCTGACTTTGTAACGGTTGAAAATATTGATCGCAAAGAAAAATGCTTGGAAAAGGTGTCCATTTCCGCAAAGCCATCTGCCTGTAGATACAGTAACTCAAAAACGAAAGGATAACGATCTGAAATTTGTATGCGTGTTCTAGGGCTACAAAGAAAAGCATTCGTGAATGGGCAATATGGGATCGTGCACCCCCCTCGCCAAAGAATGGGGAAATATCCATCATTGAAACAGAAGTCACAAGTTAAAGACAAGAATGTGTTCGTTTTTGTAAAATAAACAACTTTGGTTTCTTTTTTTATAAACTCAGTATACCGGGTATTTACTCAGTAACAACTAACACAACTAACTCAGCTAACACAACTAACTATAACAACTAACTCAGTTATTTTTTATTTTTTATTGTTTAAATATATAAACAATTCAAATTTAAATCGAAGGGTATAGGATAAATCTCAGAATAAGGGAAGAGGATAAATCTCAGAATAAGGGAAGAGGATAAGGACCAAACCCCACCACCTGATCCTATTATATTCAATATGTACAGGAGAAAATATGGTGGGAATCTGTCACACAACCTCTGTATACAGATGGAGTCTATACACAGAAGTAGTGCGGGTGTTTGCACTTTATTTTTTTTGGATATTTTTTACTGGGTTACTACAGTATACCTCACATACCTTTTATTCCATCGTATTCCGCGTATATCATCATCAATATTATCGTTACATGTCTGTCTTTCTGTGTTTCTATCTGACATTTATTTTTCGTATGGTTCGTATTATCGTCAAATCTGTAAAAAAAAGTTTGAATGTACCTTTGTTGTAGTTAGTGTTCATCACAGATATTTTTTCACCCGTGTTATAAAAAAGTTTTCTGATTACATGTTTTTTAACAGAAATCACTTCAAAATAAACTTTTTCGTATTATAGAATGCATTTTTTTACCCAGTCGCTGGATGTAATACGCCTAAAAATTACAAATGTAATAATGATTAAATGGTAATTTTTACTTTGGTGGCTTTTGTATATCTGCGCCCAAGCGGTACGTCAAATGTTTGGACAGAGAAGCTTTTAGAGAAATACTGATATGAAAAAATTAACTCGTCAACCAGGAATTGAACCTCGGGCCTCTGGATATCTAGTCCAGTATGCTTCCGCTACACCAAAGATGACTGTAACGTAATAGCCAACTTTTTCATATTCTTATTTTTATTTATTTATTTAGACAGTATTACTTTTGTCGAAGTTATTATTCATATTTATTTATTTGTGTATACTTAAGCGTCAACAATACGATAATAATACAATATAAGCTTTTATAGCATCGCGAGGCCGTTTGCACATATATAATTCGTTAATTTTGTGTTCCATGCGTACTAAAAAACCTATGTGTGTGTGATGAAACTAATTGTTAAATAAATCATTATAATTAATATTTAAAAAAAAGATTCTTCGATTGAGAAGTTACTAAATGAACTTTTACATGATCACTATACCTTAAGGGTGTACGAGCACTAAATATAGTCCATTTATAAAATTCTTCAAAATCTTATATAGTACATTCATAAAAGTCCACAATAAAGTTGATTATTTTTTGTTAAAGTTAAAGTTAAAATTAAAATATAATTTAGGCCCATCATACTGGGCCTAAAAAAATATATTTGATATTATATATTTGAAAAAAACCTGAGATTTTGGGTAACTAAGCTACCGCCCATCATACCGGAAATTATTGGATCAATCTTTATTAATATTTCTATTTTCTATTGCGTATTTTTTTTAAATTCGTCTTATTTTATTCCGAGTATATCAAATATGTCAAAATATGTGTGAAAATATGGGTCTCTCCATAAGAGCAATGCATTAAAACTCCAAATTTAACATTAAATAATTAATTAAAGACTCCCGTAATCCCCCTCCCCTTCTCCTGAAACTGTTATAATTGATTTAAATGCACTTCAACTACATGTAAAAAAAATCAAGCCTGAATCTTTTTGAAGCTCCAGTGCTCGTACATCCTTTAAACACTGATGGAGACTAAAGCAAAACATAAACCGGAACAGTAAGGAATGTAAAAGGATTGTATCGAACCGAGACTGTTTTTCTCTGTCAAATATTGAAAATATATTGTATCGAAAAAATAAATTTCAAACGTCATTAATATCCATTAGGTTTTATTCAAACATATAATTTTTCTAATATGGAATCTTAAAAGCTTTCAAAACTAATAAAAATCAAATTACAAAATATCAAATATATTGATGACGTATGATCCCATTTATACGAATCCAAGTATAATAATAAAAAAAAACAGCAGAACAGTATGAAGGCGAAAAAAATAAAACAAAGGTTATATTTACCAAAAAACATTTTATAAACGAATTTTTTTGTTATATTAAAAAATATCAGGAAACTATCTTTATTACTTTTATTTTTATTGTACCAAAAAAAAAACAACACATACCACTACAAAGTAGATTTACTTAAATTTTTCGTTTCGTTCAAAACGATCAATTGATTTATTAACGAACAGCTGTTGGTTATTTCAAAATCGTAGAAAGAAAACTTTTTGTTTTTATTGATGTAGACAGACAGACAATAACAAACACAATGTTCGTTTTGTTACGTAAACAAAAGTCACCAAAAAATTTAAATAAAAAGTATTTCAATATATACAGGATGAATCGGGAAGAACGAGCCAAGCTCCAGGAGTCTATTATACACGTGAGAATATTGCAAAAAAGTTATATGATCTTATGCGATTTTCATTTTTTTTTATAAACGTTACATAATTTTGACAATAAAATTTCAAATTCGTAAATTACAAAGTAGTCATTATCAGTATAAATTAGCTGGTCGTAATTTACTCTTTGACAATTAGAAATGGATAGAAAATCGAAATCAATAGACATAAATAAAAATAAATTAAAAATTAAACAAAATAAATTAAAATGTAATTAATTTTATTTAAATTACTCTTGTTAAAATTACTTTTATTAAATTTACTTTTGTTAACATCACTCTATTAAAATTACTCTTATATTGTCTCAGGATATGTTATTCGTTGCTAATTTGGTGACAGTTACAATGCCCTGACACATTATCAGAACAACAAAGTTATCAATTGTTTTGTAATTGTCGAACATAGCACAGTGATTACAAGCGTTTTAAATCACCAATTTTGAATACTGTCGAACACAAGATAAAATTTTTTACTTACGCTATAACTTGAAAACAAGTGAAAATCGGAAAAGAACATATTAGTGTTTTTGCATTATTTGCGCGGGTACAATACTCTTATCAGAACACTTTTAGAGTTTGGTCCGTTCCCCCCGACTCACTCTGTATATATAAATAACGAACGCATGGCGATGATCGGCGATGATATCGAAGTTACGATTACGTATTGTCTATAGACAACGAACTTACATACTATGACATATATAAACAGGTACTATAGGTGACTAAAGTAGAGCTCATTTTTCAAAATTATAGTTGATTTGTGCCTTTTTCATTTGGTTTTTGGGAAAATGTTTCGAATAAAAGTTGTTTGTATATTTATAATGAACAACTTTTATTCGAAGCATTCTTTTCGCAAATCGAACAAATAAGGCACTAATCAATTATAAAATATTGAAAAGTGCGTGCTACTTTTGTGGCCCATTGTACCAACGTATGTTGATGCCGAGTATTGTGATGCCAGGTTATGAAATTTTTACAGGGTGGCCTTCTTCCTTTCTGTATTTTAAGATGAACAAGATTTATATTTGAAAAACTAAAATTATTGAAAAGAACCGATCCTAGCTACTACTTAATTCAGTTTAAATCTGAAATAGGTGCAAGATTTTTGGAGTGAATACTTATTTGGGCGCATTGTTTGCATTATTTAATGGGCACTGAAAGCCGTTGATGCATCACGCGTCCTGTATCAAATATGAAATAAATTACCATTTAGAATACTTGACTGATTTTTGTCCGTTTTATAGTCAAGATACTTCCCTCTCTCTCTATATATATATATATATATACATATATATATATATATATATATATATATATATATATATATATATATATATATATATATATATGTATATATATAATACTTATAATATTTACCTATGACTTATGATGTTATTACTCAGAGATGTTTTATTCATTCTTCGTTCTATTTTATAACTGTTGCGTGTGTATGTACAAACAATATGTATAATAAACAAAGAATACTATATTATATCGCGCAAAGGGGAGGCTTTTTTGTCTGAATTTCCATTTTTCTTTATTATGTTATTATAACAACGTACATGGGTGTCATATATATTTGTTCATACACAATAATATGTAATTTTGAAATTTTACAATAATGAATGACTCATTGTAAATAAAAAATACTTAATGTTTTGCTGTATTTTAATGTTTTATAATCACATACTTCTTTAAATTTTTCTTTGTTTTATAATACATTCTTTGGGCATACAGTGTTCAAACTATCCTGTACATATATTTTCAATGTCGATACCAAATTTTTTCAGCATTTTTTTTCTATGCTATAGTTTTAAAAGATTTGTTTTATTCAACGAAACTGTTCTAAATAATTTATGACAATTAAAATATATATTGGTTTTTATTTAGATTTTTTATATTTTTGTTTAAAATAAATTGTGGTTTTTTTGATGTATCTTTGGTGGCATAAATATTTTTTTCGGGGAAAAATTTTTATCATGGCTTTGACTTCATTTATAAATATCTTCTTTTGTTTTATTACAATATCAGGGACTCCGAAAATCATTTGTTATTTTTTATTGTATGTCTATTTCTATTTTTGTAACGAAGTCTCTTATAAAAAATCTACAAAATTTAGTTGTGGAAAATAATTTATAGAAAACTGTATTTTTTTTTGTATGTTAGAAAATTTTATCTTATTAAATTCTTTTTCTATTTTTGTTGCAGGTAAGAAAAAATGTGAAAATATTCTTTTGCCCGATTTGAGAATTGTTTATTATTTTTTAACCCGACTTCAAAAAAGGAAGATGGTTCTCAATTCGTCTGTATTTTTTTTTTTTTTTTTTTTTTTTATGTGTGTCACCTCAGAACTCCGACATTTATGAACCGATTTTGAATTTTTTTTTTTTGTTTTAAAGGGTTTGGTTACCCATTGGTCCCATTGGCACCAAATCGCATTCTGATGAAGGGATCCCCGGAAAATCGAGGAAAATCCTCATTTTATATGTGATAACCGATTTCTGCGATTTTTTTTTTTTTTTTGATAGGGTATACTCATTCATAATGAGAAAATCAGAAAATTTTTTTAAAAACCGACTTCAAAAAATTTTTTTACAAAAAAAAAAACCGACCCCAAAAAAAAAAATTTTTACAAAAAAAAAACAAAATGCATGTAAATAAAATTGAAAATCTGTTATAAAAAAATGCTCTTAAAATTAAAAAAAAAAAAAAACGGGTAAAAAAAAAATGTGTTAAAAAAAACTTCAAAGTCACTAAAAAGCGAGAAATAAACCATATTTTGACAAAATGGAAACCTGACTTCAAAAATAAAATATTCTATAACAAAAAATGCACTAAAAAGTAAAAAAATAATTGCATATTCTTGAGCCAATTTTAGTTCACCTAAGCAAAAATTTTTAAATATATATGTACATTTATTGTTATTTTTGGAGACGGTGTCCAAAAATTATGTGAATTTCTCTATGCTGACACCGCCTCAAAAATAACAATAATTGTACATAAATATTTAAAAATTTTTACTTAGGTGAACTAAAATTGGCTCAAGAATATGCAATTATTTTTTTACTTTTTAGTGCATTTTTTGTTATAGAATATTTTATTTTTGAAGTCGGGTTTCCATTTTGTCAAAATATGGTTTATTGTGGTAAGTTTTTCATTAAATTAAAACATTCTTAGAGAAAAATATTTTTTAATACAACATATTTTCCAATTTCAACCTCTATATTTATGTAAGAAAATGAGTTTTGTGTTCGAAATCTATGTTTGATTCATTGTAGTTTTACGTTATGGCATTGCTCTGATGCCTTATTTTTAGTCTTTGGTGTATTCAAAGGCACATAGGTTTCCATCATTTTGTCTTAAGCTTATATAAAGATTGTTTTGTCCAATATCAGGTTAGATTAGGGAGGCAATGGCCGTCCGGGTTGGACACATACACTTAAACCATGAAGTCCACTCTGATACCTGAGAAAAGGGACCGTTCAACAGGTGTCACTACTCTTTAAACCATTTGGAGCTATTCAAGAGCAGCAAAAGAGTTTTGCTGTCGACCGATTTTAGTTCGGAGAGATTGTCAAAGAATGCCTGACCTATGTGTGTTAGTGTTCTCCTACCAAGGGTTCGACAGTGGCAGGGAAGGTGGGTTAAAGGGGCTGGAATTTCGAAATCCAAACAAGGAAGTGTCTGTTCCGGTTTGACAATTTCAAACAAAGTTTAATTTTGCATTTGATAAAAAAAAATATTTCAAAGTTATATCTCTTTTCATTCTTGAAATATTTATTTAAGTTCAAGTTCTCTGTTTGTAGATTCTAGCCTGTATATAGAGGGTTAGTGTGGCGTTCATTATGTGTTTCTAATATACAAAATGGATTTGAACCTCAGGTTCTGATAATAATAAAACCACGAAATATATTTTTTGTTACTTATGA
This sequence comes from Nineta flava, assembly GCA_963920215.1. NCBI lineage: Eukaryota > Metazoa > Arthropoda > Insecta > Neuroptera > Chrysopidae > Nineta > Nineta flava. Next base: position 51,051,141 of record OY986044.1, read on the forward strand.
CATTCGATGTTTTTTTGTTATAAATATATTCATTGGAGTGTCTACACGTTGATGACTTGTAACAAATAAAATACCAGAATATTATAAATTATATCTAGAAGCTATCGAAAATGATGTTTTCAATGTTAATATAGGATGGCCTCTGCAATCAGAATGTCTCGTTTTCGTAAAATGCGTTAAAAAAAACTGATCAAAACTACTCGTTAGAAGACTTTGTTTATATTTTTAACATAATCTACGATAGTTTAACTACTTATTACTGATTTTTTTATCCAAACTTTTCTTATGGTGTAATCAGGCACACATTTAACGGAAGCTATTTACACTTAAACAAGTATAGGTGTATTGGTTTTGAATCTTTATATAATGGCAAGATTTAAAATTTTTAATTTTCCGTATAAGCCTTTTCCTTTTACAAGCAGCATGCTGTCACTTCAGAGAAAAGACATTATATAATAAGCAAATTAATTAAAATAGAAATCGTAAATAGTAAATAGTAAAAAGTAAAAAAAAACGCATTGGTAAATCTCTATAGTTAACAGATTAAATATGATTTTTAATGATTAATTTACACCGATTAACAAGAAAATCACTGTTTTGTGTCAACAAAAAGAATTGTTTTATTTAAATAAAAGATGTTTTTAAGGTTGATCGGACACAAAGTATAGGCAATTAGACAATGTATAGATGATAAAAATCTGAATTTTTGATATGTAATTAATTACTAACTCATACGTATAAAATCATTTTTATGTAATTAATCATTAAAAGTTGGAATTTTAACATGTTGTGAATAGCAAATATTGAATAAACGCATACTTCGATAATGTTGCTCCACCTTCTATAGATTAAAAAGTAAATACTTCTACTTTTATAAATTACATCGCGTACATTACGTTTGGTAAATATTATTTTTAGTAATTAAATACTTACATAAATTCCATTACTAGTGATGTTAGATGCTATCTGAATTTAAATAATTAATTTACAGGTAAAAATTTTTAATTTCTGTTAAAAATGGTGTTTCTATTTATTATGATTTGCTGGGTACTGTCCGGTTAACCTTAAGTTCTAAAAATCACGATTTTGAAAACTCTTGAACCACTAGGAGGAAAACAAAGAAATAATTCGTCAGGTATGTGGTACCAATTGTCTCAGAGAAAGGAATCATAAATTTAAATATTTAAAGTACTAAATAATCAAAACTGATGAGAATTACGTAAAACAACAAAATTGCTAGCTTTACAGATCTCTTTTGAACTGATAGAATATATTTATTTATAAATACGACCGATAATGTACTCCGCATACGGGAGATTGTAGAAGTATTGTAGAAGATGTCGCGGTATTTATTTATAAATAAATTTGTATTTTACTCTGTACTATATATTTGGTTCGTTTAATATTTTACTATTTTGTATCGTCTGTTTGTGTCTGTGTCTGTATCTGTCTGATGATCCACCACCACATCACATCGTTCGTTGATTGTTGTTCGTTTTCTTATTCTCGTATATGCCATCATGTATTTTATTTTACGTTACTATTTTATACACTTGTTGTTAGTGTCCTATTATTTATTGTACATTATATGTATATATATATTATGTATAATATTCAATAAATAATAGGACACAAACAACATAAATATATATATATATACATATATTTATTTATTTAAAATACGAGTAACGGTTTTCCAGGTATCAGACCCATAGTGCTAAAATACTAAACAGTATGAATTGAGAAGGCAAAATTTTGAAATGTGTTGGTTAGACGTTAAAATGAATCTGATTTTCGTACTGTTTGGGTCAAAATTTGCCTAGAAAATAATTATTATTAAAATGGAAAAGAAAAATTTTCTTCACTTTTTTCACATTTTTCCAAGGGGTACCCCTTAAAAAAATCCCTAAAATTTGAGAAAAATATTATGTCCCCGATTTTGATTAAAACTTGGTTTTAAGCTAATTTGGATCTAGCGAATATGATAGCGTTGGTTAAAATACGATACGATTAACGGTTTTCAAGGTATCAGACCCACAGTGCTAAAATTCCAAACTGTATGATTGAGAAGGGAAAATTTTGAAATGTGTTGGTTGGACGTTAAAATGAACCTGATTTTCGTACTGTTTGGGTCAAAATTAGCCTAGAAAATGATTATTATTAAAATGGAAAAGAAAAATTTTCTTCACTTTTTTCTCATTTTTTCCAAGGGGTACGTACCCCTTAAAAAAATCGCTAAAATTTGAGAAAAATATTATGTCCCCGATTTTGATAAAAACTTGGTTTTAAGCAAATTTGGACCTAGCAAAAGCGATAGCGTTGGTTAAAATACGATACAATTAACGGTTTTCAAGGTATCAGACCCACAGTGCTAAAATTCCAAAGTGTATGAATTGAGAAGGCAAAATTTTGAAATGTGTTGGTCGGACGTTAAAATGAACTTGATTTTCGTACTGTTTGGGTCAAAATTAGCCTAGAAAATGATTATTATTAAAATGGAGAAAAAAAATTTTCTTCACTTTTTTCACATTTTTTCCGAGGGGTACCCCTTAAAAACATCACTAAAATTGGAGGAAAATATTATGTCCCCGATTTTGATAAAAACTTGGTTTTAAGGTAATTTGGACTTAGCGAAAATGATGGCGTTGGTTAAAATACGATACGATTAACGGTTTTCAAGGTATCAGACCCACAGTGCTAAAATTCCAAACTGTATGATTGAGAAGGGAAAATTTTGAAATGTGTTGGTTGGACGTTAAAATGAACCTGATTTTCGTACTGTTTGGGTCAAAATTAGCCTAGAAAATGATTATTATTAAAATGGAAAAGAAAAATTTTCTTCACTTTTTTCTCATTTTTTCCAAGGGGTACGTACCCCTTAAAAAAATCGCTAAAATTTGAGAAAAATATTATGTCCCCGATTTTGATAAAAACTTGGTTTTAAGCAAATTTGGACCTAGCAAAAACGATAGCGTTTGTTAAAATACGATACAATTAACGGTTTTCAAGGTATCAGACCCACAGTGCTAAAATTCCAAAGTGTATGAATTGAGAAGGCAAAATTTTGAAATGTGTTGGTCGGATGTTAAAATGAACTTGATTTTCGTACTGTTTGGGTCAAAATTAGCCTAGAAATTGATTATTATTAAAATGGAGAAAAAAAATTTTCTTCACTTTTTTCACATTTTTTCCAAGGGGTACCCCTTAAAAAAATCACTAAAATTGGAGGAAAATATTATGTCCCCGATTTTGATAAAAACTTGGTTTTAAGGTAATTTGGACTTAGCGAAAATGATGGCGTTGGTTAAAATACGATACGATTAACGGTTTTCAAGGTATCAGACCCATAGTGCTAAAATTTCAAACTGTATGATTGAGAAGGCAAAATTTTGAAATGTGTTGGTCGGACGTTAAAATGAACTTGATTTTCGTACTGTTTGGGTCAAAATTAGCATAGAAAATGATTATTATTAAAATCGAGAACAAAATTCCCAAACATGAACCTGTATAGACTGTATAGATGTAATTGTAGTTTTAATACATAGTCTTAACAGATTCTTCAATCTTCCTTGTATCCTTGTGTATCTTTGATTCCTCTATCACGGACACACCTTCCAATTGCTTGCTCAACAAATAATATTCAAATACACAAGACTTTTTATATAATGATCCACAATTACTAAAATTTCTCCTCCCAATAGAACGAATGCCGTGATATATAAATTTTAAAAAATCCAAAAGTTTAGTGATTTTTACTCTTTCGAATTAGAGGACTTAGGTTTGTCTAATAGTTTCAATATATATAAGCAAAAATTGCATAATTCGCATTCCAGACACTTTACACGATACGAGTGCAAAGCTACTGAGCTATTAGTTAGCCATATGTTTGTATTGTTTAAAGAAACCGAAACGACATTTATAACAATAAATGTCACATGTGCAACATACACAATTCACTCACTTTATACTTCGCACATATTTAGTTTTTGTTTTATTATCACTTACTCTGTAACCAAACCATTACGATCTGCTACAATAATGTTCATTTATTTTACTTTTGTGTACAACATGATTTTACTGAATATTTGTCTATATTCTTTGGCTGAGGTATTGTCTGATTCATGGTCATAGTTTTTGTTTTGAGTTCTTTGACATGCGTAAATTAATTCAGTTACTTACATTTTATTTTATAATTTATGGTTGCAGCGGCTACCTTGACAAACCGTGCCCATAACCAGTTCAAGGGGCCGAGCGCTCTAAGGCGATATGTCTGTGCAGTATGCCTACGAAGGAAACTAGGATGTTATGGGTTCGAATCCCAACATCGGCACTTTGTCAATTATTTTTAAAAAAAAGAGGCGGTTAATCGACTAAACGGTCGGCGTATGGACAAGAACAAAGTATCCGGCTATGCTTGAGAAAGGTTTTCTGCAGTTTCCTTAACGAACTCTAGATGAATATCGGCATAGGTCCTGTCGTAGGATATGCAGCCGCATATCCTACCAATTCCTAGTCTGTACACAAAAATTCCTTCCACTCCACTCACATCCTCGCATCCTTAAGCATCACAATGGTCCTTATGGTCGAAGTGTAGCCCGTCCAGGGCAGCCTCTACAATCTATCTATCTAACCGTGCCCATTTGATTAAGGAATGAAACTTCCAGAAAAGATGGTAAATATAGGGTGTATTCGTTTTGGGTGCTTACACGCTTTCTGCACCAGCAAGCGTTGTTTTAAGTGTTCATCTTGCAGCTATGTATGCTTCAATAGCGCGCTGTGCTAATGGTTGAATTCCACGATAGACACCCCGAACCCAGACGCTTTTTCTATCGAGATAGGACAGCCAAAGTGTGAGCGCCATATCGTACCAACTTCCAAAACGAACACTGTATAAGCGTTTGTTTATTTATCTATCATGTCTAACAGTGATTTTTAAAGTGTATTCCATTGTATTTTTGTAATTTTTTTTTAAATTAAACAAAAAACCCCACATAACGTATAAAATGCTATTAGATAAAAACCTAAATTACCGACATACTTTTTTGAATTTTCAGTTTAGGGCATTTTGATGTGATTTTAGGGGCTTCTCACTAAGTCACTCAAGCATTATATTGCTTGAAAATAGCTAAACTGTTTTTATCCGGCATATTGAATATTGATGGCAACTGACGCTTGCATGTACTTATAATGCCATAACGAACGGCATTCTCAAGAGTAACGTATGCATTCATAAGCCAAAATGAACGCCAATATATCGCGCGAAAGTGTGAGTGCATAAAACGTGTAAGCACCCAAAACGAATACACGCGATTTCAATACTGACTTCAATCTATTGCCTCCCTAGAACTTGTTCCGACAGCGGGGAACAAGTTCTCGGATACTATCTTCTGATAAATGTCTAACGTTAGCAATTTTCTAAGACTTGGTTATACCCGCACGCTTCGCTGACGCTAAGCGTAACTTAATAATTTATTGATTTTTAGAAAGTTAGAATAAATATTTTGTCGGTTTTTTATGAAATGTCCCCGTTTTATAAACATATATTTTCGTATTGTATAAAATGGATAAGAAGTAATCTTAGTTACTCCTTATAACATCCGCTATCTGCCACTGAAAGTCCCGTCAAAATCGGACAAGCCGTTTTGGAGGTTAGCCGGAACAAACAGACCGGCACTTGTTTTATATGCTTCGTATATACGTTCATATTTGAAACCGTACGTGATATAAAAATAATTAAAAAACAAAAGGTTAGTTTCGCCGAAATTTCAGGTAATACATCTGCCATTAGGTACTCTCTACCGGATGCTTAAGATAATTTCTCAGTGAGTTGTTATTTTCACTTGTTTTTAAATAAAAATTACACCTTCCACTACAAATATAGTATGTGGAACGTTCATTCATTGTAGGAGTGATAGAGAGAAAAATCGTATAAAATATTTGACTATATCAATTGAATTAAATCACCCTATCAAAAAAGTATATTAACTATAATATGTATGTATATTGGTTGGCTCTAAACTATAAGCTTAACTATAATAGCCTAGCTAAACACATTATATTGACTTTACTTACTTCTTCTTCTGCTGTACCGTGTGTATTCTTTTTATTTTATTTCATTTGTTTTCACTATAAATAAATTCTATATATATATATTGGGATCGAACACTATGTATGTGTCTATTCTATTAATAAATCTAGGATTTTACGTTTGACTATAACACCATCAAAAAGTTAGTTCGTTTGTTCATAAAATACAGAATTGAGGAATCGTTATCAAAATATAACAACTAATAATATAATAAAAACTTTATACAGGAAAGCATTATTTTTATTCCTCTAAAATATGTGAATTTTATTTTGTTTTTCTTCTTGATTTTACCGTTTCCAATTTCAATTTATTCCGAATGTTTTTAAATATATTTCTATAAAGTTGAGACAACATTTTTTGTAATTAGATTGGAATCAAATAGTGCCCATAAAACGAAAATCTCTTTTATGGCAAGCCTCCTGGAAGAGTTTTTATACCCGGTAAATAATATATTAAGTTTATTACCGTTTTTTAACCTAAATAACTTAATTAGTCCATGTCCGCAAATGTCCGTCTATCCGTCAACACGATAACTCAAAAACGAAAACTATGTAAGTGTGTTCTAGAGCTAAAAAGTAAGGTCAAGTTTGTGAATGGGCCAAATTGGAGCATGTTTGGGCAAAATGGGCAAAACTGCTTATCTTTGAAACCTTAAAAGATGGAACAAAAATTTAAAGACAAAAAATGTTCCTATTTTAAACATAAACAAGTTATGTTTGAAACTTTTTTTCATAAATTCAGTATACACCGTGTATTTAAGCAAGTAATTCATTCAGTTGTTATTTTCACTTGTTTTAAATAATTTTTTTAAAAACTTCTCTATACGTTGAATTTTGGTTAGATTGCTTGTAACACTATTCCTTACAAAGTGGACCTTTGACGCACAGAAAAATTTAATAGGTAGTGAAGTCAACATGTTATTTAAAAACTTTTGAGCGTAACTTGTGGTATTCCCTTTTCTCATAAGAAAACAAACAATTTACTTTGCGTTAAATAACCACTAGTATTTATGAATTAATAACAATTAATTCTTGTTAAAATCTTATTGTTGACATGTTTCTGTCTATGTTTCAGACATATGATTGTTGACATGTTTTTGTCCATATGACTGAAACATAGACAGAAACATGTCAACATTTAATATCAACAATAATATAATTTTAACACAAATTAATATTTTCAATTCATAAATAAAGAAAAGGTTAAATTACGCAAAGTAAATTATTTGTTTTATTCGCAAGGGAGCCCCGCCTCCTTGATCCTCCACATCAAAAAACATTATGCAAGTTTAACTGTATTTTTTAAAATATCAATATCAACAACATGTCATTGTTTTTAAAGTAACCCAACATCCTTACATCGAAAAAAAAATGATTTCATATAATTTATATGATTGTGAAATAAGTTTAACTGAACAAATACAATAATTATCGTTTAATATGACACATTTAATTAATTAATAATTATATATTAAATGACTAATGTATAAAGTATAAAAATAAATTGACCTTGAAATATATATTACGACACACCATCAATATATATATATATATATATATATATATATATATAATAAAATAAATTGAGTGATATCAAGTAATAAAAAATGGCCACAATACAGTTGAATAATAATACTCTCATATTTGCAATTATTCATCAAGGAAATATAATAATATAAAAACAATTGACCTCATTCTATACCATATATCACATTATAATAATATATATCGAGATTTATTGCACTTTTATATTTATTATATATTTTTTAATGAAAGTTTATAGTTTTAAATAAGTTTTATATGGCATCGGTCACAAGGGTGGTAGCGTCAGAAATAGTAGACGAGACCAAAAAGCATACCTTGACCTTTCTTGACAGCGAACACTTCATCACGAAACTCTCCATTCTTTATTCAATTCTACACGTTTACATTTTTGCATTTATTCATAGAAAATTTATAGAAACTGTGCTTTAAAGCATGTTCTCTTTTTCCTGGGCGCTTTCCAAATGGTGTACCTCAATGGTATACTCTATTGGGTATGTTTTCCTCTTCCTTAAAATCAAGATTTTTTATTTGTTCATCATCTCTGAAAAATTCTTTAAAAGTCCATCGGTTGTTGATTTCGAATATAAGTAGAAGTTAAAGACTGCATTTAACTACCATCAATGCATTTAAAAAGAATACATTCAAGTATCATCTATTACCAAAGATGTATACGTCAACAGTAAATAATAGGGAATATGCATGAAAATTTTTTTTCACATTTATTTTCAGAATATGAAAATACTGTTAATACTGTAATAATATTTAAAAACGAAATTAAAATCCGACAAATATCAAGTAAGCTATAAGCTTTTAAAGATTATTATCTGTCTCTTTCTTGCAAAAATACTAAAAACGGAGTTTTACGTGTATTTTAAATGGCAAAAGTGTAATATGACGTCACATAACATATCAAGAGGGCTATCACCCTCTTTGTCTAATCGGGAATTTCAATCATTCATATCTCGCTTATTTTTAAAGTTATTTAAAAAGTAATTTTACCTTGATATTTGTCAAGTAAACATGTATCAATTCAAGTGAAAAAAAATTTTCATGCATATTCCCTATTAGGAGTTTGGACTAGTCTTTTTTATGAGCCAATTGAACTATCATTAATTTGACATGCTTGAAGTTTGCAGCGCTTTTAAAATTATTATTCATAAATTCATTCATTCAGTCATTAGGTTAGGTTAGAGTTGCTGTCCTGGGGTGAGACTCACTTGGACCATAGGGTCCGCTGTGATGCCGAAAAACGGGGTTGGCCAATTCCCGACTACTACTCCATGAACCATTTGGAGCTGTTTAAGAACAGCAAGAGTGCTTTGACGTCAACGGCTTAAGATCGGAGGGGTCGTCAAAGAATGAGACTCTCCGGAATCTCCCTGATTCGCATATAATTTTCTATATAGTTCTTTTCGCGCGGGTACCCGATAAGCTGATATAGTTTGGAAATACCTTAAAGTGCATTTAATACAATGTTTTTTACTTTTTTGTAAGTTTTCTTACCTTGCTAAAACGAATCTCATCTCATATATAACAAACCTCATTGAAACAAATTGCTTGGTATAACGATTTTTTTTGAAAAATCAAATTTCAAATTTGTTATCAAGGTTTCACTGTATATTGATTATAAATAATATATATGTGTCATCCATACCTAGAGTAGTTTTTTTTTAATGTAATGACCTATTTTAGTGTGATTTTATATTTATTAAACCTTGTACAATTGGTGACAGTTTTACTCCCAAATTAGCAACGAATAACATATCCTGAGACAATATAAGAGTAATTTTAATAAGAGTGATGTACAAGAGTAAATCGAATGAAATTAATTTTAACAAGAGTAATTTCAATAAAATTTATTATATTTTAATTTAATTTATTTTGTTTTTTTTTTTTAATTTTATTTTTATTTTTGTCTATTGATCTCTATTTTCTATCTATTTCTAATTGTCAAAGATTAAATTACGACTAGCTAATTTATACGGATGATGACTACTTTGTAGTCGAAATACGTATTTATAATACAAAAACTGATCTAGGTATTGGGGCGAATTTGAAATTTTATTTATGAATTAGGTATAAATCAACTATAAAATTATAAATATTACATCAACTTTTGTGGCCAAGTGTTCAATGAGCGATAAACTTTCTGTGACATCCCATTCAATAATTTATTTTTAAATTCTTCAACAAAAGTTTCTAATTTTGTAAATTACTATAAAATTAACAATTTCACACAAAAACCAAAATATATTTATTAGGATAGCGAGTTTTATGGTATCGAATTTAAAACTATTTGACGTTGATTAATACAACAATGGAAATTGCATGACATTGATAAGTCAATTATGATTTATTACATGAATACTATGTACACTTCCGTTCATTAAAAACGGACCAGTTGAAACATTCTAAGTGTTATTGTATGTAATATAAATATATTTAGTAATATAAACGGTTAGAATGTGACTTACTGGTGGTTCAATTTTTATGAATCGGAGTGTATATAAGTAGTTTTAGAAATAATTGATATTTCCCTGCAATAAAATTATCGATGCAGTTAGTTAGTCATTATTGTAGTGAACCTTTTGTAATGTAAAACACCATATAATTTTACTATTTCTACTATGATACGTGTAACAGATTGCTATGACAAAATACTTTGTCTAAAACATAATAATTAATTGCTTTTATCATCAGTTTTCGAATTTGTTAATCATAATAAAACTTTTATTGATGTAACTAGTTTTTTGACAGCTAACAACTAATATAATGTCTTGATAGACGAATTATTTCACTGATAAAACATATTATATTGTTTAAGTATTATTTGATCGATAAATAGTTTTCAATTATCTGTTTTTGCTAGTAAAAATTCTGTAACAGTTCTGTAAAAATTATATAAAGTGGTTTAAATTTCGCAAAATGAGCTATTCTAAATATTATAGATGGTAAATAATGACTAAAAAAGTGTGTCGCATATTGTTTGTTTTATCATTTAAATATCGAACAGTCAATAAGGATGTACGAGCACCGGAGATTCAAAAAGATTAAGGCTTGATTTTTTATATGTAATTGAAGTGCATATAAATCAATTATTAAAGTTTAAGGGGTGGGGGTGGTAACGGGGGTCTGGAATTAATAATGTAATGATAAACTTCGATTTTGAATGCATTGCTCTTATGGAGAATCCCGTGAGAATCGACATATTTTGATAATTTTCACTTGTAATAAAATAAGACAAATAAAAATAAAACAACGCAATAGAAAAAGAAATATTAATAAAGAGATTGATCCAATAAAATTCCGGTATGACGGGCCTAAAAAAAAAATATTTAAGAAAAAAACTGAGATTTCGGGTAAATTTTATGTCTGTCGGCGGTAGCTTAATTATCCAAAATGGGATTGGATCAGTCTCTTATTATTAATTATTAATTGTAATCTCTCATTACAATTAATTATTATTTCTATTTTCTATTGTATAGTTTTTTTTTTATTCGTCTTATTTTATTCCTAGTGAAAATTATCAAAATATGTCGACGCTCATGGGTTTCTCCATAAGAGCAATGCATTGGAACTCGAACTTTAACATTAAATAATTAATACAAGACCCCCGTAATCCCCCCACCCTGAAACTTTTGTAATTGATTTATATGCACTTCAACTACATGTAAAAAAATCAAGCCTTAATCTTTTTGAAGCTCCACTGCTCGTACATCCTTAAACTAATAATTGGTTATATTGGAAGCTTGGCCTGTTACATGAATGTGAAAACCTGTGTGGTGTTTTCGATGGAGTCGCTTAGGATGTCTTTGATCGCTTAGGATGGCCTGTTATATTATTTGCTGCATATCATATAGCATGTTTCAATCAGTATGACAACATGCATAATTATTATTAGTTTATGACATACTGAAAAAAAAATGACGTAAAAATATTTTGGTGGTCATCGTCCAATGATTTCTAGACCATCAAAAAGCACTTTGAGCTTCTATTTGCTCTATTTTCAAAAATCCGTTTATATTTTCATGTATATTATATTTTTATTAGTTTTTATGAAATACCTTTTTACTTTATGATGATAGAGAAAGCTTTATAATTTTACGAGTACATAATCTAAATATATACAGGATGAATCGGGAGGAACGGACCAAATTGCAGTAATCTATTGTACACTTCAAATTAGCTCGAAAAAAACTCGATATGTTCTTATCCGATTTTCATTTATTTTCAAGTTATAGCGTAATTAAAAAATGTTATCTTGTATTCTACAGTATTCAAAATTGGTGAAATATAAATTGTAATCAGTATGCTTGTTGTTCTGAAAATGTGTCAATGCATTGTGATAGCGTTTATGAAAAAAACAATTGAAAATCTCTTGAGAACATATGAGTTTATATATATATATATATATATATATATATATATATATATATATATATATATATATATATATATATGTATACGTTTATGTGTCTTTAGACTCTCTAGAGGTCACAGTTTGATTCCGATTGGAATGAAATTGTGTATTTGAGTCGCTTTTGGTATTCTTAAGGTCAAGTTCGGTAATAGAAAAAATCGGACTAGGGGAAAGGAGGGTTTAGAGGCAGGGGGAAACACAAAATTTGGTATATCTCCCTTAATGTTTGAAAAATTTAAGAATTAAGTTGTAGGTACTAAGTTTTACTGTAATTTAGTTTATTACCATTTTTCTGTTACACTAATGTTTACAGAAATATTTACAATTAAAGATTGAAAGTTAAAATTTTAAATATTTCTGTACACGTTAGAGTTTGGAAAAAATGATAAGGTAATTAATTATAGCAAACTTGATTTTCTACAAGTTAGAGAGATATTTTACATTTTGTCTTTCTTTTATCTTTACCCCCCTTTTCCCTTGACGTATGCCATTTATTAATAAAATTGGCCATGAAAATACTAAAATGTTATCAAATACGACGTTTCATTTTGATTAGACTTAAGTTGTGGCTAGAGATCTTTATGTATTCTAAGGAAATTCGCTAAGTTGATGCAACTCCTGCGTAACGAATATTTTGTACTATTTTCACGTGTTAATAAACTCCTGGAGTTTGGTCCGTTCCTCTTGACTCATCCTGTATATATACTGTAGCAGTATCAAATAAATATAATCTTCCTCACTTGTCTCTTTGATCCAATATTTTAAATTAGAATCAAAGCAAAAATATCACACACGAAAAGTCTTTCAATATTTGTGTATAATGATGGTGGTAGAGAAAACCAAACAAGTATCAAGAACCATTCAACTAAAAATTTTACCGATCAGATTGTATCTTTTGTTTTGTTTTTTATGTGTGGATGAATATTCTTCTATTGTTTTGCTATTTAAAACTTCCATTTGAATGAACCCAACAAAAAAAATCCGTTTGATTTCATTTTAACCGGGGGTGATTGGTATATGTTGAAGAACAATACACATCAATAGATAGATCAATCTATAAAAGATTTTTTTTTTAAACTAAATTTTGATTTAAGGTAGTTTGGTAGTCGCAATACGAGATCAATTTAAATAACATATTATGTGTGAACATTTTTATGTTATAACATATTAATTATGTATAACATATTATGTGTGAAAAACAGACATAGAGGAAAACTAAATTATTAAAAAATAATCATTTAATCTAAACTGTGTGGTGAATCGTTTCGGATTTTTTCTAGTTTACGTTTGAAACATCGCTCTATCTATTTTATATAAAAGTTTTTTTTTTTTTTAGGTCAAGTTTGCCGATATTTTTCAAACCATTACTTTCCGGTGTTATTGAACAAAGATATTCATAAGAGCTCATGAATTTTTCCATAACTTTAATTAATTATATCTCTTAAACAATGGGGTGAAAAAATCTGATTTTATTTATAATCTTTTGAATAAATGTAGAAAAATGTGGGGTCAAGTTTAAGTGATGTGGCTACCAAACTACCTTAATTTTAGTTTTTTGCTTGCTTTTATAGTCAGCTAATACAAACATATTAGCTGACTATAACATATTATTTTATAACATATTAAAGCCTGTAGCTAGCAAAATTGGAACAGCTTTTAGAATTAATTCAGTTTTTTCAAAATAAATCTGAAAATCATAATTGTTGATTGTGAATTTAATAGGAAAAAATGTTGAAAGCAAAATATCACATTGAATGAGATTGAGCATGCCTCGATTAAAATGTTTTTTGTTCTTTCTTTGATTAATCACTTTAATTTTGTGTCTCTTAAACGCATAGACTTTCGACTTCTCTTGAATTGTTTTCACAAATAAAGTATACATTTTAAACTATTGATACTATTGAAATATTATTGAGAATTTAATGGACAAGTAGTTTTAACAACCTTAGGATGCCATTACGTAAAAAGAGTTGAACTTGAAAACTATGTATACAGAATCGTTTCGGAAGAATGTACGAACCAATTTTGCCCATTTACGAACTTTGAAGATAATTTATTAGGTCTATACATACACATAGCTCGTTATCTCTAATCGTTTTTGTTTGATCGTGTTGATAGACGGACATTTTATCAATTCCTAAATATTTTTTTGTTTTTGAACAAAATAATGTCTGACACTTTAATAAATAATTAATGAGAAAACAATTAAAAATAACAACTAACTGAGTTATATAATTGTATATTAAAAAATTTATTTAAAACAACATACGAAATTTCAGCTTTTGAAATAAACTCTGACGAAGAGTACACAGAACACGAAGAGTACTTCATGTACATTTTTGATAATGTTGCTCCTTCCTTCTATAGATTAAAAAGTAAAAAACTTCTACCTTTATAAATTAAATCTCGTACATTACGTTAAAATTTAAAAAAAAAGTCTGACGGAGAGATTTGTTATATCTTAATTTAAAAGATATAAAATTCACGAAAATTTTCGAACGCCAAACTTGAATAGAGTCAAAATACGATTATTTATTATTTTTAGTAATTAAATAATTACATAAATCAGATTACTAGTCATATTACATGCTATATAAATTAATAATTAATTAATATACAGATTAAAATTTTAATTTCTGTTAAAAACAGTGTTTCTATTTATTATGATTTGCTGGATACTATCCGGTCAACCTTAAGTGAATTTCAATTATTTCTGTTTAAAAACCGGATTGGCGCAGTAAATGTAAAATTAATTTTCAATGCAATTCTGTAAACTATTTACAAAAACATAAATAAATACAAAACTATTTATGTATATATCTCATTAGTTAATTGTACATCGAACTTAACTTTGTCGCCGTTGTCTGGTTTGTTTTTTTTTTGTTCAATTTTCAAAGTGAAATTAAAAGTGACACTTTTGAACTACAATACAAACAAATACAAAAAATCAGATGTGCAAGGCCACACGTCCTCTATGTTTAAAACAAGTCTGTGTATAGAAGTTTCGTGGCTAGTTGATATCAGATTTGTTTACATACTACTTGTCAGGGGAGGGGTTAGTTAATCAAGTGGTATAGAAAATTAGAAATAAATCTCCCAGTGTAGTAAAGTACTATAATACATAGGTGGGCAGGGTTTGACTGCACTCAGATCTGAGTGAGAGGTAGGAAGAGAGATAGAGTAAATATAGGATACCTATTAATTATTATTATTTTCTTTTTATAATTAAAACATTTTCTGAAAAAAATATAATAATACCAATTCTTTTTTATGGTCACTATTATACGAAGTATAGTAGTACATACAATACATTGAATACATACTCTGGAATTTTGGGCTGGTAATTTGGGGCATAAAATGTACCTTTATAATATATTTTTATGAATAAAATATAAATGTTATTTATAAATAAATTTATAATATATAAATTAATTATAAATATAAAATATAAATCTTTTGAACCTTTACGTTTACCACTGAACCGTTATAATAAAAGAGGGAAATTTTTGGAAAGGATTTGAATAGAATTGAAAACTAGTTTAGAAACTTTAGATAGAAATTGATTTTTGGAAATTCCAAATAATTTGTCTAAACTTTTTACTATTCATATCCGAGAACTTATAAATAATTATTTACCTGGTTTTTTGGTGTATCTCTCCATATTGTAAAAGATATTTCTTAAACAATAAATATTTTATTACACTATTTCTAAATTAATTGAATAAATTATTGGGCAATAATCGGTAGGCCAACCTGTATTGAAACATCGTTCCGTCTTACTTCAAAACATACCTTTTTTACTTACTCTCACACAACTTATGGAGAGCCGTTCGGCTCCGGACAGCCGTCTGCGCCCACCTCTGCTGAGTATAATATACTGGTGGAGTGACAGTTTCAACTGTATATTTGTACATCATATATTCAAATTACCACAAAATTTTAAAATTTATTACATAAATTGTTTATATAATTAAATATAGCTAATTATAATTATTGATATCTTAGCTAATTATAATTATTTTTAACCAAACAAAAGTGTATTGAAAGCAAAAATAAGACTGATTTAAGTTTTTATTTTTTATTTATACCTACTTTTACCCAAACACATTGGGTGCTTCTAAAATCAAATATGTTTGTTGATAATTACCAAGGTAATTTACATAATAGCAATACCGTGGTAACTTGGGGAGGATATAGTTGAGAAATTGTCGCTAAAAGACAGCATAATTGATTTTACGAGCGTACCGCTACAAGCCTGGCTACTTTGTTTCTCATTTTTGCCACCAGATACCGTAGCCTTAAAAAACAAAAACCAATATTACTTGCTACTTTTGTTTTCTGTCTGTATATAGAGGTAAAACAATAATGGTTTAATGTTTAAAATAAACATTTTTGAATACATTCTCTATTATATATTCAAAAATAGTGTAAAGAGTACCACGGTAACAAAACTGCACGTGTTTAAAATATATATGAACATATAATTAAGTGTGATAATAAATATCTTTATTTATTTACTAGTACCTACTGAAACACGTTGAATACTCAAAATTGAAATGACATTCTATTCAATTTGTTCTGGTTTTTTATGAAATGTTCGAAAAAAAAAATTTTTATATTTGACTATTGTTTTGGAAATCAGAAATATCGCCCCATTATCAATTTTTCTAATGTAGGAAATGTGTTTCCGAAACTGAAATCAAAAATAAAAATACAATTTTTACGAAATGAATTTTTGTCAAGTAACTCAAATACAAGTCGTCATCATACTCATTCAATACAAAAAATCCTTCAAGGTAAATACAAAAAATATACGCAACTTATATTTTACAAAAATGTTGATGTATACAAAATATATTTATTATTGAAAATACACTTGAAATTTTACTATTTTTCTAGTACACTCAACTACATAAGTGTTGACCATTACAGCCGATTTGTAACGAATCCATTCTGTTTTCAAAAACATGTTTAGAATAAGAAATGTTCAGATTTTTATGACCAACAACTTTTATTCGAGGCGTTGTTTTGAAAAACAAATAGATTCGGCACAAATCTATTTGTTCTGCAAAATCATTTAAAAAAGGGCAAAACTTGTGTGGTTGATAGTACACTTAAATATGTTTAAAATTATTCGTTTTCTATAGTAATGATATATTTGTTTCATTTCAAAAAATTTAAATAATATATTTATTACAAAGTTACCAGTCAAGTAGCCGAGCGGTCTAAGGCGTCATGTCTGCGCTGTATGCAGTACTTGGAAACTGGGAGGTTATGGGTTCGAATCCCGACATCGGCAGTTTGTCAATTATATATAAAAAAAAAGGGGCGGTTGATTGACTAAACTGTCGGCGTATGGACAAGAACGAAGTAACTGGCTATGTTTGCGAAGGTTTTCTGCAGTTTCCTTCACGAACTCCAGATGAATATCGGCATAGATCCTATCATAGTCGGCTGCAGCCGCATATCCTGCCAATTCCTAGTCTACTCACAAATTCCTTCCACTCCACTCAGATCCTCACATCCTAAGGCATCACAATGGACCTTATGGTCGAAGTGTAGCTCGTCCAGGGCAGCCTTTACAGTCTATCTATCTATTACAAAGTTTATCATCAATATATTGCATTTCATTTTTAGTAAATTAGTAAAATGAGCTACAAATCTTTTTTTTACAATCACCTATAATTTGTCTCATAGAAATATTTGATACTTCGTATATTTCTTTTGCTAAAGAATGGTTATTCGTACCAATTAAAATTTGTTAGTTATGCAATCTACTTGAAGACAAGTTTAACCTGACTCCGTCTTAGAGTGTAATTTTTGTTTTGACATCGTACATACACGATAATTCTATTAATAGAGAACAATAAATATTTTTATTTCTTTGTATTTCCACTCATAGGTATGCACTGGTAAGTTCCTTCGAAAGTCAAGGACCATCAATTTTATTGATTATTATGAATATTTTGTGTTTTGATGAGTAAATACTTCAGTGTGGTCTGATTATAATCATTGTTTACAAATATTGACAGACATCATAAACATGCATAATTTTCTATTTTTACGTACACTTCTGTTCATAAAAATTGAACCAGTTGAAACATTCTAAGTGCTACTGTATGTAATTATTATACGTATATAATTAGTAATATACAGTCTGTTTTCAAAAGCGTGACTACAGACTACCCTTACTATTTTTATTTCTTTATGAAGCATTGTGTAGTTACTATAGTAAATAATATTTAACATTGATTCTCTATTAGCAAAGCTTTCCAAAAAGACGGTATACGATTAGAATGTGATTTACTGGTTCAATTTTTTATGAATGGGAGTGTACACACTGGGTTGTCTCACTTATAGGTTAGCCAATTAACAAAAATTTTAGAGACACCACAAATTACATTCTAGAAAATTAACAAATATTCATGTTTCTCCAAATTTTCGTTTAATCTTTAAATAGGGAAGAATGATCTTAGGGATAATACTATTTAGAGCTTCATTGTTAAAGCTGAAATGATAGAGAACTAGAATGATGTTCTCTATCACCTTTTTCAGTTTCCTCCGAAAAACTGATTCCCAAACAATCTAATCTGTAAATTAAAATGCAAATATCAAAGAACTTAACAAATAAAGAATGTGACGCCATCATTTTCCTTCCATTAACGACAATTTTCACTAATAAATTTTTGTAATGTACAAATTGATGTATATGAGATATGGGGTAATTTAATAAGGGAATTAAACAATTAGATATAAATCACTCATAATATTATAACGATGATAAAATATCATATTTATTGTTAATTTATTATACACACACAAAATAATGAGGTCTATATAATTTATTATTTATTTTTCATCAATATATTATTATTATTATATTCCGTAAACTATAAATATTATACCGGGTGTTCAGAAAACAGGGGATTGATAGGGTAGATAGAGATTAAAATTCTGAGAGTCAGTTATTATTATTTATTCGATGCTGACGCTCCCACTTCCTTGCTTAACGCTATTGCGTCTCTGATTGGTTACTTATTTTAATTAATAACAAATTACCTGTACGTCAGGTTAAAAAATGGTACTTTTTGTCTCAGAATTCTATTCTCCATCTACCCTATCAATCTCCTGCGGTACTTTTTGGTCACCCAGTACTATATCATAGTTCATATATCTGTAAATATGTCTCTATTTACAGTGCGTAAATTATTAATCGTTATTTAGGAAGTTCTGTATACCATGTAATTAACAAATATTATAAAATGTCTGAATGGAACGGACGGTTGTCCGTTTTGTTGCTAAGTCAGTACTATACTAACATTTTACCAGTACAAATTTCGTATAGTTTTAAATACGTAAAATAATTATTTTATTATTATAATAAGGCATGTATTTCTGCTTTATTTAAATAGTTGGACTCTATTTTGCAATGATAATAGTCCATTTCTCATGATCAACTGATTTACCATCGTCAAGCATAAACTATTTAAGATAAAAGCATAAAATTTGAATAAGTTTTTTCGTGAACAAACATACAAACACTCTATATATGGGTTCTGGATTCTAACAGGCTTAATTGTTGTGTATAAAATATATAAATATATTTTTTATAGTTTTTTATTAATTATTAGTAATAATAAAAATTAAAATCTTTGAATGTAAATAATAAATGGGAATAATTTTTTTATTGATTCATAATTTCATGAAAATAAATTATTAAATAGTCTACATTAATATAAATATTAATTTTATAGATCATTACTAAATATTGTAGCCTAGTCGTGTCTCGCCCAGAAACCTTGGACCAATAAATTTATTATTTTATTTTTTTCGATCTTCGTTCTTTAATGTCATTTTGATAATGATACCAATTATAAGGATATACAAATGATTATGATTTTTATTGAATAAATATTGATTCGATTGTATTTTTATGTGTTTCGTCTCTTTAATAGGGAATATCACTATTTATGTAGGACATATCATTTAAAAATTTGTACACTGATAGAATTTCTTGAACCAAGTAAATATGTTTTTTTCAAAATAATATACTCTGAGAAAAAAATCCTTGTTTTCATTCAAGAATTTGTTTACTTGAATAAGTATCTTCAAGTAAACAAATTAAAATTCACAAATACCACTTCGAACATTGTAAACTTGCGCTACATTCTAAACTTCGTAGATCAACTTACATCGGACTACTAGTGACGTGGCCTTAATACATCAACCATTATGTAGATTTGATGAAATTCTATACAACGGGATGATATTTGTCAGTTATGTTAAAAAATATGATGAAAACATCGGCCAAGTGTAAGCTTTACAAACACAATAAGTGGACCGTGGAAAAAAAATTGATGTTCAGTTTAGTATGATTTTTTTAACATTTTGTTCAAACAGACAATCATCCCTTATACACAGAATAGAAAACCCTTTAAATTGTTTATAATATTTCTCGCAAGAATTTTTCAATTCTGATAATTTTATTCTGATTATCTTTATTCGTTTAAAAAATTGTATTTACATTTTTCTGAACGATACTTTTGGAGACAGAAATTTCGGACAGAAAATGTTAAAGAAAATTATTCACCTATACATGAATTATATATTTTTGAAAAGCTACTTCAAAAATCTGACATTTCAACACCCAAAACTAATACCTAAGCCAAAAATTCAAATTTTAGCAATCATGTTCGTAATTGGGTAATTTCATATTACAAATTTTAAAGTACGTATAACATTTTGTCAAATTTTAATCAGTTACGTGAAATAGTTTCTGAGAAAAAACGTCTGTGACAGACAGGCGCCGAAGCTCTTTTTAAAAGAAGTAAAACTGGCCATTTTAGGAAATCACATAATTGTTATATTACAAAACTAAATAATCCCTTTACACGGAGACAGTAGTGACGGCTAGTAGTACTAGCCAATAATAGCTGCTAATAATTATCCCTGTAATGTCCCCCTGTGCAGGGGTACTTCTAGTCCAACGTCCATCTACGACCTACTGGCTACTGACTGAAAATACTGACTGCCATCAAACTCTGTAGGTTTGAGCCAAAGAGTCAATACCAGGGTCACGTGGCCTAGTTGAAACCATCATTCGATGTGTCGTAAAAGGTACTGCCCGTCAGTATAACTTTCCTTATGTGAGAGCCACTGTCCGAATATTTCACTGGCGATCATTTTTAGCCGCCAGTACTGGGGGTTATTACTTTCCCCGTCTACAGGAAATTTTAAATAACCACTTTACATCTATAATCGTATTTATCATTGTAGCAAATGCAAATAATCTTTTGATTAGCGCAAATGACGGCAAGCACGGCAAGCATGTAATTAATAATTAATTTATACCAGCTATCTGCCCGCCTTTATGGCGGGCAACAACATTGGGTACTTGTACTTAAAAATATTTCAAGTATTATTGAACAGTACTTAAGGTAACTTTACTGTAAGTATTGAAGATTTATTTTACAAATACAAGTACCCAGTACCTCAACTTTACTTAAAGTATTGCCCAGTTCTGCATTAAGTGTACCACTTTTCGAAGTACGGAACGCTAAAAACATAATACGTATCAAAATAAAAACATCATATATGAAAAAAAAATTGCATAATATTACAATTATGGATTTTCTAGCATTATAAAGTTTTCTATATTAGAGCCTACATAAAATATGTGTTCCCATTTATGTTCGAGGTGGCGATTCGAGAACCACAAACAGAGCTTTAATAATATTTTTTTGATGATGATGTTTTGAAAAAAAGTTTGTTTTTTATTTTTATTTTCAATCTAAATATTTATACATTTAGGTGAAAGTATCATTTCACTCTGTGAAAGTGTGCTACAACAAATCTCAATGGTATTATAAAAATTTTTTTCAGTAACAAATTATAATTTTTCTGTATTTATTTAAGGATAATGATGATCACACTGTGATACTCCTGTCAAATCCTATAGGATCTGTGTGTTAAATTCTTTTTTATTATGTAGAGAACGATTTGTGATTTGTTTTTTTTTTTTTGAAAAAGAAAAAATTTTATATATGAATTTTTGATGAGTTTATCCTTTTTTTTCGGAGGAGTGTGATAAATTATTTTATGACAAAGTTGTATGTTTACCGAAACAAAAAAGTTTTCAAAAGTTATTAAATATTTATTTTTTGAATAAAAAAAAACAGGAGTGTGTTAATTCATAATGAGATAACACTTTGCCTTTTTTTTGTTGAATTAGTTTTATTCGTTGTATTATAAAATAAATTAATTTTTATATATTAATTGTTTTTGTAAACTTTAAGGGCTATCCATTCGTTGTAAGTATGGTTGTTTCAGGTCTTTTTCACACATAGTAGCTTTGTCGTCTCTGTCATCCGTCACAAAGCCTTAAACATGTAGTGCCATCAAGCATTTTTGACCTTGCCGGATCCATCATAGGCATACTTGATGGTAAAGGATTCAGGCCTCATGCGGTCTCCTGCTGTCTCGATCAGGTGCGAGCTGTAGTATTTGTTGTGGTGTCAGCATTTCCTAATTTCGTGAATGGGGAAAATTTATTAAGGAGTGAGCGGAATAATTGGTTAAAGAAAACAGAAAATTTTGAATAATTGAGTTTTAGAAATATAAAAAAAAATTATTCTTAACAAAGTTGTATAAAATAAATGTTATTACATATTTACAGACATTTTTGAAATTTTAATGTTATAATAGTTATTTTAATCGTAGGTACTACTAAACGAAATGGGCGAATTGTTCTATTTTTTTAAGAGATGAACGTTATGTGTACAAGGTTTAACCGAGTAAATTTCGAAACTGGAACGAAAATTTTTCCAATACAAACTTTTTACAAAATTTTACCGATTGTTTGAGATTTATGCACTCACTTCTCCAAACACATTACGTTCATCTCCCCAAAAACAGTTCGAATCCTATAAGCTATCTGATATTTACATGTTAAAAAATGCAACTTAAACATTTAATATCTCCTAAACGAAGTGGTCGAGCTATTTATTAGGAGATGGGCGTCATGTGCAGAAGGTTTTACTGTTTAAATTTCCAATAATCGGTAAAATTTTTAAAATTCCATCGAAACTCCTTAATATCTATCCATGCGTCCGGTTTTAATATAGTCGTAACGGCGATATCACACTCACGAAGATGGTTAGCGCTTACTTAATTTTACATTTAACGATTTTTTTGGCAGTTAATGTACCTTTAATATAAATCAACAAAAACTTATCATTTTTCTTTTTATACCATATACGTATAAGTGGCAAAGATAGTTTTAAAAAAATTCTCCTTTTTAACATTTTTCTCAACAACCGTTTAGTAAACGTTAATATCATTATGCAAAATTGTTTCTATCAAGTTCAAGTAATATGATTTGAAAATTTAGAACGCTTCGTAGATTTTAATGGTAATTGAAATGAATTGAATCATCCATTGACTGCCATAAGAACACTTTGAAATTTTACGTGAGGAATATTCTGCTAAATTTTCGTTCGTTTCGTAGCATTTTCGATATAGCCTAACATCCTTAAGTAATATACATACCCATTGGTAACTACATATGAAAGTCTCGACACCAAGTATGATTTTACATATCAAGAGTTTATATTTTGTAATACTTATCTCTAGTACAGTAGAGCTTAACGCCAAGCTTTATAATACAACAGCTGACACCACGGACAGCTTTTTAATTGGATATAAGTGAATAAAAGCTTGTGTTCTAGAAAAGAACTTCTCTCATTTAAAAAGAATTTCTCATTTATCACAAGCTATTGATTTCTTCTATTAAAAAATCTTGTGCAATGTACTTTTTTTTTGTATATTTCACAAATAAATTAGAAAATTTTTCATCACAAAATACTTTTAAATAAACATTCTTCAGTCAGATACTACCATTTTATAGTTACTATATACGATAGTAATGACAAGTTAGTAATTTGAAGTAATAAGTTGTAAGTAAAAACCACATCAAAATATCTACTACATACCATGCATGAATGTATGCATTTATGTATCTATGTATGTATGTATGTATGTATGTATGCATGCATGTATGTATGTATGTATGTATCCTGAAGAAAACCCTTAAAACTGTAAATAACTTTCTTGACATGGAAGATAACATAAATTTGTATGAAACAAATTTTCATCTACTCTCACATATAGTAGATTATTATATTGGTTGGGTTATGATCCGGGTGCTAGGGCACTTTTCGTAGTCGATTGAGGATCAAGGCTGTTTCATAGTTTTCTCGAGATATTTTAATATGCGGAACAAGATTTTCAAAAGTGCTTGTCTCTAATATGAAACCATTAATTGTTATGAACAATCTTTTTTAAACAAATTAAATGTTTATGGTTTAAAACAGTTTTGACGTTAAAATGTTTATTCGCTCGTTACACTGGTGGTCGGCCCAACATTCTTGTGTGACCTAATCCTGTTAGATTTCAATCGCTTATAACTTCGAGATTACTCTTACGATTAAAATGGTTCTGAGTCTACAACATATAGATCAATTATCTGTCGCGCTGTATGCGCATGTGCGTAAATGGTTATTACAAATTGCGTTTTGTGTAAAGTTAAATTATGTCTATTAAATTATGTCTA
Organism: Nineta flava; assembly: GCA_963920215.1. NCBI lineage: Eukaryota > Metazoa > Arthropoda > Insecta > Neuroptera > Chrysopidae > Nineta > Nineta flava. The sequence goes on from OY986044.1 coordinate 51,075,803, forward strand.
CCTCGAAAACGCGTTTAGCTAGGACATTGATTTAGTGTCATTGTGAACAGCTTGTAGAGTAAATTTCGCCGGAATATAGGTGAAAATTTGGATTAGCTCCCGCCCAAAGAAATCCAACGCGAGTAAAAAGTTCAGTACCGCATGAATGCGATAGGAAAAAGAAATGAAAAAACGCTGCGAAGCGATAACGAAGCTGGCCCGTCGGGTATGCAGCGGCCATTGACAGTCCAAACATCTACCGATCATGTGACAGAATGTTTTCACGATAAATCTACTTCACGGTCCCGATCCGTGCCTTTCTTATTTTTCTTATACATTGACACATTCAATGCAAAAAATGTTATTTTTTTGTAGATCCCACAGTTTACTCGGAACAAATTCTCAAAGTTTTAAAGACTTTACCATTTTATATTGGTCATTTCGCTGTTATTGTTGCATTATTTGTAATTTTCAAGGCTAAAGAGTACAAATAGCAGTTCATAAAAGTTCCTAAGTAAATTTTACAGTGAAATATTACACGAAACTTTTACGTTTGAAAAGCGTATATTTGAAGACGTTTTCAAAGAAAACTGTGCATATTACGAAAAAATCACAAGATACTTTTTTGACTTAAAATGGGTCAAGGTAACTTTTTAATGCCAAAAACATTTCTTCTTATTTGTTTCTAACAATTTATGATTGCATTTCCATCCAAAAACATCAAAATACATTGAAAAAAGTTTAGTGCAGGTGTAGACCATAAGCGGTTATGAAAAGTGTTCTGGCTTCCGGACTATTAGATTGAGTAGGAAGTGTTTGAATGCATTTCAGTACAAAACAGGGACTACCACTAACTAACATTCATTCGCCACTGACTTACATTCTTCTGAAAGACAGACATGTGAATAACATAATACTTTACTTATAGTAGTTTACAATAACTTAACATGAACTTCTTTCATCTTGAATTGTAATACCGTATGTTTATCGGTTGTAATATTCTCGGTAGATTACATTTTGGGTGAAAAGGTGTTCATCACTGTTATACCAAGTGTTTCAAAACATACGAAACGGAGATTCGTCGCTTCTTTAACTTTCAAGTGTAACAAAACATCGAATCATCACCTTTCTCGCATGGCATCCTCAATTGATAAACTCTCTCCTATAAAATAATTGAACCAGTTAAAACATTCTAAGTATTACTGCTTATTATATTGTAAATATATTCAGTAACATTTACACTTAGATCGTGACTTACTGTTTCAAATATATTGATTTTAAGTGTACATGAATGAAAATTTAAACGAAGACGTTTAGATGATAATTTGGAAGTAACGAAACGCGTAAACTCTGTACTTTAAATGGTTTTAAGTACAATCTGTATAAAAAATTGTATCTGTTTCTTATATTGACTAAGGTAATGTAGAAGGAAATTAAAAAACTTTTTAGACTTTCGGAGAAGATTTGAATCCAGATTCTATTTGTTTGAACTTATTTATTTGTCAGCATACATTATATATTAGTATATTTGGTTTTCTATATAAGGTGTTCCAAAATCTGACACCATTAAATAAGAATAGACTCAATATCGAAAAAAATAACAGATGTCCAATAAGTTATTTCACCTTTTTTTGCAAATTCAATATTCAAATCGGTTAAAAAATAAAAAAGTTTCGATTATTTTTAATTTAATTAACAAATAGGCATAAAACTTTTGTTTTAAAAAAACACTCTTTTATTTAATGAATTAAAAAATAGAAATAAAATTTTCCTGAAGCCACAAATATATCACTATAAATAAAAGCTTGGAGCGCTCAGGTTTTAAATGTTCGCCCCCAAGCATTTATGAGGGGCCCAAACTTCTATTTATAGTTATTAAAATTTATTATTTATACTTATTTAATAAAAAACACAATTGAATATCACACTGCTTCCATTATTTCGAATATTTATCAACAGTTCCAAACAATTATTTTTTATGGAATATTTCCGAATTCCATGTATATTGAACTGTATTATATTGTATTGTCACGTGACTTATACATATGTACATAAATTTCAAAGCTCTACCTTAACTAGAACTAATATTTTGATCGATAGATTTTATCCGCATAAAATTTTTCTCTCACAAACAAACAGAAAGTAAAGTTAAATAAAAGCTTGTAAAATTGTTTATGTTCCACACAGTATTTATTGCCTAATAAAGTAGCAGCTAAAATGTTGTATAGACAATATAACAATGTAAAGTCGTAAAGCAAACTTCGTTTTATAAATATCAATTATTGTAGCAAAAGTAGCTGATGTCCCTACAATAATTATATTTACAACCATGTTTCTACACAACAATCTTTGTTAGTTAATCACGATACAACATTTAATACTATTGACTCTAGTAGGAGTGAAAATTGCGGAAGAACTGTTATTAAAACTTCCATAAATTCAGGCCTTAAATTCTCTTTACGTGTTTATTAATTAATCTGTACATGGAGCCTTGAATTATTTGAAGTGCATCCCTTTGTGAAAAGATCTATCTATCAGGAGAATGAAGAACACAGTCATAAAAATTAAATGGAGAAATATACTAACGTTCGCTATAGTAACGAGCAGATTTATATTTACCTCTAATGGAACTAGCTAGCAATATGTCCGGTATGGAATACGTGGTCATTGAAGGATAGTAATGTGGTACGTTATTTTCATCACTTCACTAGGTTAAATGCGATTCCATAGTAACAGTCACCAAAGTAACGCGTAAATTCTTCTATGAATGTGAGGTTTGGATCTTCAAGGAAAAGCAAGTTTAAAGAATGAGAAGACTTACGGGTTTCAAAAAATCCCAGATTGACTTTCTTACCGCACTCCGGCCTACTTTCCACTGCTACTAATACCGAAAACCTTATACTAGATATAAAATGACAATCCGAGCTAAAATTTGATACTTTTGGACAAAAATTACTGAACTTGAGCGTGACTTAAAATCGCCAATGTTCTGAAATAAGTTTTTATACTAATTATTTTTCGTTGCTAATGAAAAAAAATTCTATATAAAAATTAATATTTTAAAGTGGGCAAACAATCATTGATAAAAAATTTATGGAATATGGCGGTAAACATCTTCATTTTGAATATCAAACCAATAAACATTCATTAGGCCAAGATCGTTTAAAATTTTTTTCTTGCTTTTAATTGTCTCTTCAGAATGGACTGGATAATTTTATTGCTTCTGAGTTTCTATGGGATACTAAAAGTAGTACAATGATCTTGTCCATTCTGAACGGACAAATAAAAGCAATTAAATAATCAAAATTTAAAAAATATTTATAACTTTCTGACTGCTTATTGGCCTGAATAATTCAAAGTGAACATATTTACTGCTATTTTCCATACAACTTTTGATCAGTGATTGTAAATAAAAATTGGCAGTGTTAACATCAAAATTCTACTTTCAATATTGTAATAACTCACTGTTTTAAGATATATTTGGTGTATATTATTATTATTATCAGTCGACAAACGACTGATGATATATGAAAACTTTACGAGTTGGATATTTTCTCTCTGCTAACAAATTATTATTATTGTTTACCTCATTTTATTTTGAAATTACTACTATGTTTTTGACATCCTATAAAGGTGTGATATATTTTCTTCTTAGAAATAATGTTTGTGTTGGATAGTTAGTTATCAACTAGCACACAGATATATCCATACTAAACCCTAAATCATCAAATTCTATTTCCCTTTGTATGGTCAATTTTATGCCGTGTATGACATCCCAATTTTTATCTAAGCCTATTAAAAATAATTTTTTGTATTTATATACTTTTTCTATTTTTGTTACAGGTAAGATAAATGTGAAAATATTCTTTTATCCTGTTTGAATAGTTTTTATATGGTAAGTTTTTCATTTATAAATTTTTTAAAACATCATATTTCCCCATATTTAGGGTTCCCAACTCAAAATTTTAGAGAATCCGGAGATTGATGTCATCAGTCCGGAGATATATACTAACGTACGTAATTACTAAAAAAGAAAAACTCATTCGATGAGGATTTTTACAAAAGTTAGCTATTTATGTACGTATGCGCAAGCGCAAACATTCAAAATAACGCTCAGTAGCTCACTCTGTGTAAAAATTTGTATTGTAACTATGATGAGCAACTTTCAATAGTGAAAACATTATAAAAAAAAAAATTTCTCGCGATAATAAATTAAATAATTATTCGTAAAGAATTGTATTTTCTTTTCACATGAATGGAAAAATCTGGAGATTATGTTGTTTTAATATGGAGTCCGGAGAAAACCTAATTTTTCCGGAGTCTCCGGTCTAAAACTGGAGAGTTGGTAAGCCTACCCATACTACAACGTATATTATATACAAGTATATAATGCGATGGTTATTTTCAATGGTCAAAATCGATGGTGTATTTTCGCAGTAATATTCCGTTTTTTACATGACAATTTTCATAAAAATAAGTTTTAATGATGTAAAGAAAGTCTTCCTGATTTTACATGATTCTCATTCCTACTAGGATCTCACGAATATTCATTTTCTCATTTCAATTTAAAATTTCGCCGAATGTGTACCGATTTTAATATTTCTTTAAAATGAAAGAGAACGTTCCCTGATTTGTATACGTAAATTTTATCCGAGACGCTGGTGTTTGAATAGCTTTGAGACGCTGTCTCAAAGTGTCGTCAATTTTTACTTATCTTTCAATGGTGACGAAGTTTCAAGCAATAAACCAGTGATCTAAGTTTGGTATACAAATCTGTGTTAATATTGTCTACTTCATTTAACATTTGAATCACATAATTTAGAAATAAATTGGAATTCGTCGAAATTTAATTAAATTGTTGTATTGTTGTCCTGCATTCTTATGCATCACATACTTCTGTTGGGTAAT